>CM056589.1:34448982-35648982 GCA_029721435.1 Gymnothorax reevesii | reverse complement strand
TTTTTTGATATTTTTTTTTGCATTTGCAAGTTTTATCCCTCATTCCTTCCATCTTGTACTTTGCTATCTGCTAAGCTGGTGCAAACACAGCAGCAGTGTAGTGTAATTAGAGGTGGTCTTCTGTGTCTCAGGTGATGATTCAATATCCATGTGGGAAATATTTGCCATTCCCTTGCGCATGGTCCTGACCTTAAAAGGTTTCTGCAAAGAACAATAGATGGGTTTAGTGTAAAACAAACGGTGAGCTATGTTCCAGAGAACGGTATCTACTAAATGCAAATGACCCATCACAGCTTGGCCTAACCGCATTCTGACAAAATGTCATGGTCTTCACCGTTCAAACTGAGGGAACTTGACTGTCAACAAGGAGACATCCTTTTAGTACGTATGTTGTTTAAAAGACAGAGGTACAATTCAGCCTTTCTGATAAAATAATCAAATTACTCTATTGGGCTGATATTTCTCTGGTAATGATTCACACACACACACACACACACACACACACAAAAGAAAAATACTCTTTGGCAATATAGACCAGTAACTGTCCAAGCACTGAATATACAGCGCTACTGCACATTATGGAAATGCCGCTGAAAAGATGTATGGTTCTTAAATTGTCATATGTGTCCATTCTTCTATTGTTGCTTCCCAGAACCTATAAACTTATGAAATTATAATTTTAAACACTATGAATAATAACATTGGGAGAGCGTAAGTTATTTAAATAAATGATATAAATTACATAACTCTGTTTCAGCCCGAAAAACAGTTGTTTTTCATTGTTTTTCTTTTCTTTTGCGCAAAAAAATAGGTAAGTGATATTTTCAAGGTGATTTTAAATATCTTAAATACCTTGCAGGGATAAATTGGACCACTAACAAAAAATGTTTTTTTCTTAATTTCTGTGATATGCATTTGTTATAATAATTGCATTTATTTTGTCAGACATAAATTGTTACCATTGCTTTTAAAAAGAAGCATTATGTTTTCTTCAACTAATGAATGCATTGTTTCCATAATTTGTGCCAATGGTATGCAAAGATTAAATGCGTACCTTTAAATCCAATGATTGTCTTTTGTAACACATTTATCACGACCATGTAGAACTTAAATGGTACATTTATTTAAAAAGTGGTAAAATCAGTTGAAATGGTCTGAATGAGCTAATCATCATCAAAAATTCTGACAGTAAGGTCCATGTCCTATAATTCTATCGAGACAATTTGCAAAGACAGTGTACAGGTCTTGACCACTGGTCATCGAACCCTTCGAGAGGAACTGTCAAAAACACCTGAACCCAAATGTAAAAAACAAAGCCATAAGTACTTTATAAATCTTTTCCATTTGCTAATCTTTTTTTAACTTCACCCCTCCTATAAAAAAAGCTCCTTTGTAACATTAAGCTCCTATTGGCAGGAGTGTACAGGAAGAACAGTCTCGACAGATGTTGCCTGCAGTCTCTGCCAAACTGGCGGTGTGTATCCCTGCCTTAAATTACCTTATTTCTCGTGAACACAGATGGAGGGGACCTGACAGAGTGGGTCCCGTCTGACAAGGGCTGTCTTTTTCAACTCATTCTCGTAGCATACTTGCATCTTTTACTTGTTCACCTTCTCTCTGTTACATCGCACCGTACAACCACTGACTTCATCCGACAGCTGAAACAGCATCTATTCATTTACGCCTCTGCATCTGTCTCTTTCAACTTGTACTGAATCGTATAGTGTAAATATTAGAAATGCTGGCTTCTGACTAATTGTTATAATGGCTGCTATGAACCATTAAATTAGGCAGGGACAATGGAGACAATACACGCTGTCAAATCACTCAAACCCTGCCGGAAGAATGAAACGTTCATGGCCTAAAACAAATAAATTCTAATGAGTCCATGAGTCAAGCTCTTTTTCTTGAATAAGACATCACCATATTCTGTACGGAGAACACACTTCGTTACCTTCAGAGAACAGATTTTGACAATGACGACCATATTTTTCAGCTGTTTTTTCATGGTTAAGATGCCCAGGAAATTTTTTTGATATTACAGAAGGTAAGGGTAATATAGGACCTCTCTAACCATGTGCATATATTGCACTGAAAACCCTGATAGTGTGGTGAACTCAAATGTTTTGTGGAACTCGACTCGAAGAAAATAAGGTAAAGTTTTTGTTTTTTTTTTACTTGTTTTTAAGTGCTGCGAACACAAGACCATTAAGTTGGCAAACACAATTTTTTTTAGGTAATCTGTTTCCACAAAATATTTGAGTTCACCGCACTTGTCAGGGTTTACAGTGCGTGGATGTATCTGAGGGCATATGTTTTGTGGAACATTTTTAAGCAATATGCAGAAAGGTTATAGTTCATATTTTAACACCTGCTATATGGGCAAAGAGGGCCCAAGGGGCAGCGAATAAAAAAATGTGGGGAGCAAATGGAAAACTACAAAGAAAGGAAAGAAAAACACGACCCCCCCCCCATCCAGCCGCCCTCAACATTTGCGAGTGTGCATATTTCATATTCAAAAACTATGCGTAATTCCACCACACATGCACTCAAATCCTCAAAAATTGCAATGAAAGGAATTGGGAAGAGATGACAAAGGCCAAGGCAACACACCAGAGTGTTAATACTGGGGGAACTCCAGCGATCTGATTTACACATGCATATTTTATTGGCGTACAGACCCAGAGAGGGCAGTGGAGGCTGCCTTTGCTCTCTTCGGCATTTCCCTCATTGTGTGCGCCAGTACAGTAGGCAATAATTAAATATCAGGTGCATAAGCTTCTCTTTAATTTGACATGTGTGCTCCAGGCAATAAACACGGGTGGTGCGTTGGGGGTAGAGGAATGGTGCTGGTAGTTGGAGGTGGAGGGGGTTGGGGGGTTGGGGGGGGGAATGTAATTGCAGAGGAATAAAATATCATATCATGTGCAAGCGGATCATTGTATCAGGTACCTTGTGACAGCTCGTTTGATCATTATGCTGAGGCTAAAGAGGTTGGCTAATTAGTTTCCATTAAAACTCACCCTCTAATCAGAATTCGCTCTTGCATAAAGAATGCTCTTGCTCTCCAGCTGACTGAACAATAGTCAAAACCCTCTCATAACCTCAGCCTCCACCCCCAGAGTTCTCTTATACTAGCTGTTTATGGGAGTACAGATTTGGGGAAATGGGGTACGGGGGCTGTATCGTCCTTGTGCATTCGATCAGTTGACTCTGTGACCCATGTCGGCCGAGAATATGGGATATTACCATAAATTCAGTTTTTTTTTCCGACAATATTATAAAAGGACAAGACATAATTAAGAACATTTTGCGGTAACAGCTTTAGGTATTTGTTACTTCAACACGAAGGCACGGTGTGATTTTCCAGATTCGGTAAAATGGATATTTGGTCTCTTGGGTGCTTGTAATGTGATGGTTAACCTGTTAAATCACTGGCACACTAAAGCCCATGCAGAGCCTTTCAGGGTGAAGTCAAAACTTACTGCTGAGAACGGCACTGCAGGCCTTTTGGTGTTAAATGGAGGCCATGATTGAGCCTGAATTTGTGAGAACCGGCCTGCACTAGTGAAAAACTGCTTTCCTGATAAAGCCATATGGGAACACAATCCGATATCACCCTGTAAGTGTTGTTCCAGGGTCAACAAAATAAAGGCCATCATGGAGTAACATTATAGTGCACCAATGAACAGCAGCTCTGTGACAATGATTTCATGACACAAAAAAGGCCTTATGACTGTGCAGCATGCACAACAGGCAATGACTTTCAGCTTCCCGTTCAAAGCAGCAAAATCCCCCAAGTTGAGTAATTTAAGAGTGAAAGGTATGCGAACATGAAGTAAAATTTGCAAGGCAAATACCGTTTTAGGTTTACATGATGACATGCATCTCTGCAAGTCTATGCTCTTCTGCACGTGACGCTTCCAAACATTTAGCTCGCATACCTCCTTAAACAAATAACATTTGTTAGCGCAACATAGAGAAGCCAGAGCAGCTCTTGGTGGACTATGTTACTCCTGAACAAAACTTACTTCCCAGAACAGCACTTACTCAGAGCAATAAGATTGTGCCATATGAGAGTTTGAGCAAATACAACAGTTGAAAGTTTTTCGTATTAAAAATCATTACGTGGTTTTGGAATTTTAACTGTGGTAGGTCTTGAAAGTAATATCTCACTCTTCAGTGCCAATGTTTTCAAAAGTGTATTTTGGGTAAATCGATGGAAGTGGTTGAACTGCCGTTGTAAATTTATCCCTGTAATGACGTAAATTCCTTAATATTCGTGAGCCTCCATACCTCAAAAGATCAGTGTCTGATGTCTTTATTTCAGTAAGTTCTGTAAGTAAATACATAGAACTACATACACTTTGGCTATCCAAGGTCTGCCTGCACTACAGCACCAAAGCCAATCATGATATGAATACTAGTGGCATTACATTTATACAAATGTACAGTGTCTCCATGGAATCTTAGCAGTGCCTGGCTGTATTAGAGCGCATCAAGTAAAAATTGGCATTTCATGACATTTTGCGATTTTGAGATAAAGGCTGTTAAGTTGGGCACCTTTTACTTGATCTGCGATATTGGTTTACTTCTTTCATGATTCCATTGAAAGTAAGCGGTGAATCACTATAATTTTTCTGACATCAAATACTTAATAGATACATGCAACAAACTATAGCAAAAAGTCAGGAAAAAGTCCAAGTGTCTTGAAATGTCCATTTTTACTTGATGCATTCACATATATCCTTTACCACTGAAATAATTAATCGCACCTGATTGAACAAAAAGCTGCTACCACATTCAGTTCTATAGTTAAAATATTTCACTGTTCCTCGATACAGAAACCATTATTTGTCGAAGACTGTCTTTCTATGACTCATGAACCATCAAATTGCAATGCATTATAGATATACGTACTCTATGACCACTGGTTAATAATTTGTTCCATTAAATGAGCTTCTTTACTGGAAGAAAAGGCCACTAAATGGCTGGGATGTATGCTCTTTGTCAAAAAATCTCCAAACCCTATGTACCCGCCAGACCTCTCTGCACTGCCAACAATGGACTCCGGGCACCTCTCCCTCTCCATGCCTGCTGCCTGTTCTGGCTCCCACGTAGCCAGCAGAGACATTCACTTTGCGCAGTCTGAAGAATCAGCTCTACTGATTATACCTTCAACCCCACCAAATTTTGCAACTACTATTAAGGCTTAAAATTTTAGTATAGCCTTACTTTTTTAGTACAATATTTGCTTGGATCATTCAACTGGTTCATTCTACTGTTCTACTGGTTGTCTACGGGGTGCAAATTCTTTCTTCGTAGCACCTTCTGGCACATGGATAGTTACTTCACTTAGCACTTTTGCTTCTAATTATCGTAGACTATGCTGACCATCACTCTTAATAAAAGCATCTGCTAAATGTTTTGTGTGGAGAACCTGGCACAGTTCTTGTTACTTTGGCCCATGTTCCAGATTTGGGAAGGTATTTTATTTTATTCAGTCTACCTAACTAGTCCCGACCTAAGATTCCATCTGAATTATCTACCACGTAATCTACCGAATGAGACAAACATCCGTTTTTTTACACATCTTCCTCTGAATCATAAATAATTGGTTTTGGTTATGTAGTTGAGTCCGTTCTTCACACTTCAGAGCTTTGAGGTCATGACAGGTGGCATCTAAAAGCAGTCAGTGGAGCCCAGTCTCATTCTGACGCGTCATATAGTGACGCTACCTGACCAATCATCGATATGCGATGCAAAAGGAAGCTTTTGGCATCATTATTTCATGCCAGTTTAAAACAAACCCTGACCCTTAACCCAAACCCTAACCCCAAGCGTGAAATAAGGATGCCGGAAGCCTCCTTTTGCACTGTATATCAACGCTTGGTCAGGTAGCGTTACTATATGACAAGGCGAACTGAGAATGTGTTCGTCAATGACATAAACCTGAAAGAGCATTGCTGCTCAGAAACATTAGATGGTTGTATGACCAGTTGGACACCATTGTACCATGGGAATACAAATACCAGCATTCCATACAATATGTCACATAAAATTGAATGAGATGAAATGGGAGAAACAGCAACATTCCTTTTAACCGCTCGTGTATTAGTGCGCGTATAGTTCAGTACAGTCTAGTGAATGAATTCTTCATAAAAGAGGGGTCCCTAGAGAGGACGTGAGTCATGTCAACAGAGCTGTAGATGTGCCTCTTGCTGTTTATTTGAATCCATGAGGAGGGCTAGATTCACACACTAAACATCAGCTGACAGCCCGCTATAAATAATAGCACTCCTAGTGCTCTGTGCCAGTGCCACCAAGCTCCACAAGGGCTTTCAACAGGTGGGGCCCTTACTGGTGCGATTCCACTTTGTCTGACAAAAGAGCCACTCTTTCACATCTAAGCCCCCCCCCCACCACCACCACCACTGCCACCCCCAAGGCCCCACTGTCTGAAAGCTTTGCTGTGGTCGTTCCTTTATGCGCCAGGGCAAGAATGCACAATTTCACGGGACCTGCAGATAGCAGGCTCACGGGGACAGGGAAAGAGGTTGTTGTCATCTGAGTGCGTCCATGTACGGAGCCCAGGAGAGTCCCAGAAGTGACATTGTGGTTGTAAGAGATCAGCCGTGTGCAGATGGCTTTATTCCCCATCACGATAGCTCTCCCATGACTGTAGAGGGGGCTGAAGCAATGGTGATGTGGACTGAGCCCTGAGCTGCGTGTGCGTAACATGACTTGGCCTTATCCCACAGGAAGTTTCAGGATTAATTCTGTGCTCATCAAAGGGAAATGAACCCTTTTTCATATGTGGTCACAGCTAAGATTGTGACTGGAATGTTCTCAACTGATGCAAGAATCTCAACTGGTGGTTGTGCCCCCAAACCCCGGATCAGACCTACTCTTCTGTTTGAGAGAAAAGTGTGTTTGTCATGTATTGAGAACGGCCTGTAAGAGGTGCTTATTCTGATAGGGTAGGCCATGTGTGTGAAAGATTTGGAAATTTGGTGGAAGTTGCAGGGAAGATTTGAGTTCAATGGTACCTCATTTGTCAGTATAGAAACTACAGTCACTTAGCACAGTTAAATAAACGCATAACATACCTCAAATGAGTGGCACTGTGGCTCAATGGAAAGCACTTCCACCTCACTGCAAGAGGGTTGCAGGTGTGAACCCAGCCTGGGGCCTTTTTGCACAAAGTTTCCATGTTCTACCAATGATCGCGTGAGGTACTCTGGCGTCCTCCCACGTTCCAAAACATGCATGACAGGCTGATTGGACACTTTCAATTGTCCACGTGTGTGAATGTCCTTTTTGGTAGAGATTGAGTGTCTTTCCTTCAATAGTACGCAACGCACCCAGGTGCACTGCCACTAACCCGGGACTCAGGATGGCACTCTGACTGACTGAATATGCAGCAGAATGGCAATCTTAAAAAAAAAAATTAAATAGCACAAGTTTTTTACCTCTAAAGAGAGGAATTATATTATAAGAGGCAGTGGCTGAAGTGATACAGGGCAGCAGCTATTGTATCCTCACAAATTTGAACATAGAGCTCCTACTTTCCACACATCTACTGGGTATTCAGGACGTGCATTCTCATCTAATCTCATTTATCCAAGAGAAAATATCAATTCTCACGGAATCCAATGTTAACGGTGTTACTGCCTGGTGAAATTTTTCAGTTGTGACCCATCTGGCTAAGACCACTGTCTTCTTGGTTTTATTGTATAGTACTCTACAGTTCCAAGCGACCAGAGGAGAGGGTCTATCTTTCCAACAAATCGGGCGACACAAAACAGCCAAGAAAGTAGGTTCTTTCATGTTCCGCCCGCTTGAGCACACAGTACTGTATAAATTAAGCCTGCCTAAAGAATGGCATTAATAATGAAATGTGCGCACTATTTTCTTAATCCCGTTTTCGCCTTATAAATAAATGATTGTTTGTTTCTCAGAACTAGCAAACAAAGGCTTCAGACACTTCAGAAATTTTAATTCTTTTGAGGCTGGAAAAAAACACACCCTGTGAATGTTATGTGCCAGTCTTCTCTCTTTTCGCCCCATCAGTAGACTTGAGAAGAGAGGGGGAAGAGGGTACTTTCTCCAAGCTTCAGCTGGCATGAATGCATGAGGTACCCAATGACCTGTAAGGGATAGGCAGCTCAGATAAATAACCTTGCAGATAAAGCAGTCTAATTTGGGACTCAAGTTTTTGAAAGTATCTCCCAACGGCAAGGTGGACTACATCAAACATCGCTTTGCAGTGTGTTCACAACATTCTGAGATTGCTTCTGTCACGGGGTTACTTGGGACTGCTTGCAGCATTTGTGTGATGTGGACAAATGTCACAGTGACGGTTGCGCTATTATCAGTTGGCTTTCCAAAGACGTGGCGAACCGAAGCGGCCTCTAAACAACAAGCAGCTGGGGACAGCTCCCCCTTGTGGTCTACGGGCAAACTTAATGAGAAAATTGTGTTATTAATACGGCGTGTCTCATTTAATATGCATTTCAAACGCATACATTATGAGTTGTTCGAATAGAAATGTGCGCATGCCATGCATCCTAACAGGTGGTGGAGAGAATAAAACGATGTGAAGCGTTAATAAAGGGGACTGAAGTTATGCAGGTCACATACACACAATCAGGAAGTCATACAGGTTATCATCCTTATTTGAATGCGTGCTCAGCATACAGTTCTGTCCTGGATATGGTATCTCTATGCTGTCATAATGAAAACACAAATGACACAGTGTGCATGAGGGTCAGACCTTTATGCTGGAAACCTCTTGAAAATCTTTGAACGTTGATCTGGCTCATGAAGAAAGCACATTTGTTGACCTATGATCCTCGGGAATGTTGACTAATATACTATATGTCAAATAAGAAGCTTGAAATGTTTCCCCTGAACACACATGTCAAAGGAAAAGTCTATGAAAGATATAAAATATAACATTTATTAATTTCAATTACTCTGTTCAATTTTCTATTAAGTTTTCAACCCTCCTGAAACCTTATTTAAAACTTTAAAAAGGTGGCATTCTTGCTGGCTAAAAATAAAAATGTGGTATATGGACGAATACTGAACTTAATTTTAGAGAACAAAAGACATAATATACACAAAATGAACTGTGGAATAATAATAATAATTAATAATATTTTCATGGGTACTGTAAACACAGTGATGTTCATCAAAAGAACTCGTGTTGTGGCGTAGGCTATATCTGCCTTCATTCGAGGAGAGACACACGTAATGGGTATTGTCTGAAGCCAGTGCTTTCCCCGTTACCTTTGAAGGGCTTTAGTAGAGCTGCCTCTGATAATTAGAGTGCAATGACCTTCTCATTAGAGCCTGGAGACTGATCATCATTTCCCCCTTTCCTCTTAATGGATGCAAGCCACAGAGACAATCTTGGAATATCAAAGCAATTCTCTAAGATATTTATTAGAGTCAAAATTACAAAAACACATAGCAAAACCTTTGAATTACAAGCGCTAATGTATGCAGAGCCAAATGAATGGCTGGTCTTTTTCCCCTCTCCCTTGTAGCTTAAATTTTTCATTACAAATTTCCAGGGCTTCAAAGTGCGATCTCACAGTCAGACCCTTTCTTCTCTCCTGCATGACAAAGAACTGTCAAAAACTGTCCTGTGTTTGTTACTGTATTCTCTCTCTATCACCCTTCTACCACCGTTCTTACATCTAAATGTCAAATAACTCAGTTTAAACGTGGCACCACATTCCTCCTCTGGTGAACCTCCAGGAGAAAAAGAGAAGAAAAAAGAAAAAAATATAGCAGAAGGCGTCTAAAAGGCCCCTAATTAATGTTGCTCATTGATTTTGTTTTAGTGTGATGTATTCTATGAAAAAAATATGAATCTAGTATGCGTTTGCATTAAAATCATTAGCAGCTTGATGTTAGCTGAAAACATCTCATTCTTTGGTGCACTCTAGTGCTTAAAAGCGCATTCGCAGGTTCCAATTTAGTAGCGGAAAATAAATGTTGTGTTTTTTGGGTGGATGGGGGTGAGGGGACTTTGATTTTCAATTGAGGGGATGCCAGTCTGCTCTCAGTTGGCCCAACTGAACGGATGAGAGCCAATCCGTCTGTTATTACCTGGAAGTCAAGGGCAATGCGTAAGTGTGTTATTTTTTGTTTTACAATTACAGGCTTATTAAATTAAAACAGTGTTTCTGGGAGGGAGTTGAATACAACGGATGTCTACGTTACTCACGGAGAATGATGTTCTGATGATTTGCTCACGCAATGCTGCTCACGCAATGCATCGACGAATCCTGAAATATTTCTCACCTCTTCGGTACGGTACCTGTCCTGTGTCAATCACCATTACAGAAGCTGCCTACAGTGCAGTACAGTTAGTGTATTCTCCTCTGTCTGTCCTTGTTAACATATCCATCAGTTATGCAACAAAGGACCACGACTGTAATATCTTGGGTGTAGTCCTGGAGGCATGATATTACTTTTGCATACAATAATTGAATATGCCATTGTATATAAACATCTGTGGGAAAGGGATCAGCAAGTTTTTTTTCATGCAGAAAGAAATAGAAGGGGGAAAAGGTTTACAGTACGTATATGGTTTATTGAAATGCTGTCAATGTGACAAAATAGTTGAAGCAGAGAGACAATGGAGGTGATGTTCAGGAGCCTGGAAACATGTCACTTGACTCCAAATCACACTCTAAACTATAAATCTGAATGACCTGACTGATTATTCTGTTAGGTAAATATTGTACTCTTAAAGTAATTTGCGTTTTCAAATTGCACCTTTAACTGTACAGTTCTATCTTGTTGACCTAACATTATGGGTTGCATATTAAGGAGTAAACCAAGGAAAATGAAGTGCTATAAACAGATGAGGGTCGGAGCTGCCGCACAGCTACCCTGGCATGGTGGCACTAACACCAAACACCACTCGTAATTACACAATTAGAGAAGCCAGTGGCTGTTTACAGGACCAATTAAACCACAACTTTCTCTTACCTGTTTGACAGCCAATTAAGGAATTAACTTTCCATTTACATATTGGCATTTAGCCTGTGATGCTGATGGGATGTAAGCATAAAGCCTAGCCGCGCTTTAATTGCAAATATACATAGCAAACTGAAAAACACGAAAATGTATTTTTATGGTCACAGATGTTGATCAGGGGATGGCACAAGGTTTAAAGGGGAGGAATTACCAATTTAGCACAATGAAAGCAAAACCATCTGCGTGCTTTAATTTTCTTGTAATTATCGTTATTTGTCAGGCATGTTTTGTCTTTTTCTTGTAGACGCAGGGAAACTTTGTAGCAGGTCAGCAATACTCTATGAAAATTATTCCATTTAATAAAAAGATAAAGCTACTAGATGATCAGATGACAAACCTGAGATAAAACAAATGGCATGAAGCTAAAAATCTAATTTGCAGAGCTCTCCAGTCATTAAATTCCCTAACAGCCATAAGCTCTCTGCCTCTGCACCTGCATGACTCGCTTCTATATGAAGTGCTGTATAAATTAATCACACACGGTCTTATGCACTTTGATGCAATTTGTAATGCACATTAGCGAGTGGTGACAGCTGTAACGAAAAGGCAGAATGATCACTTACAATTTAAATAAAAATCAGAGCAGAATAACAAAAGTCATTTGCATGACATTTTTTAACAATTTTATTTTCATCTTTGTCGTTACTTTGATTCCCGCTGCTTTATCAAAGCGAGTATGAAGAGACTAAATTATCTGCGAATCTGAGCATGTCGCCCGCTCTGTCTTTACTCGCTATTATTGTAATGCATGAGCGCTGATTTTACATTGACAGAAGGTATGTTGCCACATTGACGCACAAATAGGGCTTTTCATTTCACTTTATTTAACTCTGAATAACTGATTAAATTTATTCTTTTCGGGTTTTTGTCTTGTTCACAAGGCAGCTTTTGTGAGGTTACTCCGTTATACCATATGTAAATGTCACGTGGCCTTAACAAAATGCAATTGAACCGTATAATAGTTTACGTAGCAACTAATATAACTGCACGAAGGCAATGAATGACAACTTAAAGAATTAAGGACTGAAACAATAAGAAACGTTTAGATGGTCTTTGCCTCTTAATTAAATTTTGAGCAGATTCTGTAAGAGAGATACTGTGATAACTGATTTCACTAATTACTCCTAGTCATGACATGTCTTAACTGTAAGAAAAAAAAAAAGCTAGAAAGTGTTTTGTTAGTTGAGATAGTTATAAAAACAATTATACACTGCATGGAAATTGGATAAATTCAGCAGTGTTATGGGGCCTACTTCACAATGTACATGAAGGAAACAAGGCACACTCTGCCTGCTCATGTACACATGCTCATGTCTACAACAAAGACAATATAGATCCATAAAATACAGCAGGAATCACAGTTAGGTAATGGAGAGATAGGAGGTTAGTGACCTTCCAGTCTCTTAAACAAGCCAACATTTCTCTCCTCGAATGAAAGAAATTTTACAGGATGCTGAAGATTTAATTAAGATGTCAGCTGGTGGGGTCAGCTGCGGTTCAGGATCTTCTGTGGAAGGCATAAGCACCGTGGGAAGTGCTGTGAAGATTCCTGCTGGTGTAGGGAGGATAAGGAGCGCCGGCGTGGAATCCCACACAGCCCTGATTTACTGGTGGACCCCTGCTGTTAAACACTGGAATTTTAACTATAATCACAACCACTGGTACGTGACACTTAGTGTAAGTCACATGAGCACCTATCATGCAAAGAAAGAGGGGTTGGAGTCCAGAATCCAACAAAAAAAGCCCTGGAATAGCACTAAGTCAGTAATGTATCAGGTGAGGACTATTACTGTGGAGCTGTGTGTAGGAATTCTACAGTGCATATAATGTAGACTTTCCACTCTCTGTTGAGATTTAGGCCTATTTCCCATCTTTTAGCTCTTCCATGTTGCACTTGTATCTTAGTCAGTAACGTTCATGCTGCAGTTGCATCACTTCTTTGGTGCAGCAAGTTTTTAACACATTTCTATTATGTCTTGCTTGTTTTCTCTGCGGTGCCACAACTTCACGGCATTAGTATGTTTACTACTGAACAGCACCTCGTGGTAATGGCTGTGTTTAACTCATATTTAATGCGCTTTGTACCCTATCTGGTGTATGTACTAACGCACAGTTGTTCCAGTGATGTTTGGTGTGCACTAATTGCAAATCACTTTGGACAATCGTATCTGCCAAGTGAAACACAAACCGCGGGCATGTTCTCTTGTTGAACAGTTCATTTGAGTTCTCTGTGCACTAAAATCTGGTTGAAATCCATGGAACATGACGTCTTCCAATTCTAGGACAGGGCCTTATTCCTTCAAAAGTTCCGACTGTCTCTGGTGGTGACGGAGCCAGCCCTGTCAACTAATGAAGAATTCATCCTGAAAGGGGTATTAAAAACCAATGACCCAGCCCTCCATGCAAAAACTAACATCATATGTCAGGTTTGTCCCAGCAGTTCCGTGTTCCGCTTCAAAAGAAGAAACACAGATAATGACACATGACCTGCACCAGGGTTCTTCCGTCCTTCCACATCTAGCGATTCTTCCAAACCAAGCTACATGGTTTTTATTGTGAGTCCATTACATCTCTCTAGCACAGGAATTATGAATGACAAGCACTCCCCAGGCATAAAGCGCAGTATTATCTTCCCTGGGCCTGAAAAATGGGAGCATTTTATTGAGTGTCCCTTCTGATTATAACATATAGTATCCATTATTCAGTCTAAGTGCATAATTAGAAGGGAGTGGTGAGCTTTTTACGAGAAAGGATTTTGGAGGGAATTAATTTTCTTTATCTTGCTCTGGGGGAGGAGTCAGGCTCACTGCATAGGCTGCCACGTACCTGTGTTCCCCTGCATATGGTCAAGGGAATGCTGGGAATTCATGGGACAGCAGCTCCAGAAAATTGAAGTTTCTAGGTCAAAGGCACTCCACATCTTCCTTAATGTCTTTCCATCAGAGTCCAACCAAGAGACCATCCCTGTGCTGTTGTTAAAAATTCATCTGCTGTCAATAATTAAATGCTCATTATTTGAACTCAAAAAGGATTTTGATTTCAAAATTAATGCAATACTAATGCATGAGGCAAAACAGCAGCTTAATAACCAGGTCATGTAACGGAAAGACCAGAACAAATCCACTTTTCCTTTGTTCAGCCGAAAAAGAGCTTTGTTTCACATGAAACATTTACAGTGGTCGTTCTACCATTTTAAAGAAAATCTCTGGGAATGTGCAATTTGAATCTTTTTTTTATTCATTTATTTTACTTTTTTCTTGAAGAGGAATTCTTTAAAATAGTACAGCAATGAGGAGAACAATGTCTCAGGCTCTTTTTATGACAATAACAAATGACTTTATACTGTATCGTAGATTAATTTGAGAACACACTGGCCCACACTGGCAGAATTCTGGATACAATTCAAAGCCAGGATGCTATTGTACAGGATAGTAACTTTGAAAGAACAAGGGGATTGTTGTATAGTTAGAAAGGTTTACCACAAATATGGAGACACAGCTTCAGATGTTTAAGTGAACATCCACATGATTGGTGTAATTCCAGCATTGGGTTGTAATACGCCATCTCAGCAGCATTAAACCGGATTCCAGAATTTCTCCAGTATGGCTCTCATCATACCAGGATGCCTGGCCTGTGATAATCATTGGGAGAGTCATGTATTTATTAATACATTTAATTCATAAATGTGCATCCACGTCATGCAACATGGAGTCTCTTTTATTCTTAGAATGGGATGAAATTTTGAGAAGTGTATCCAAATCTGAATGTTAGAATTGCTCCAGGATCAGAGGATAAGTACACTAGCATGTTTTAAGGGTATTCTGCTAGAGTAATTAATATGATAGCATGGAATTCCAGTCCCATCTGCCTGAAGGAGATGACCGCTGTGGGTTTTAAAACAATTACGATGGCTGGGTTTACAGAGGACATGTCATATACAAGAAAATATCAGCGTACATCCTCCTGCTTTCCTTACTATTAAATAATATTTGGTGCCCGCTATTATGCTGTATTATTACATGATGTAGGAATACATACAGACGTGTTTTATCCTGAAAACCAGACCGATCAAGATCTGTCCAAGTTTCCTCTTGTTATTATTAGGGGTTGGGCAGCCTAAGCTGCCAGGACCCTTTTGTTTTCCTGCATCATCATCATCATCATCATTCTTCTTCTTCTTCTTCTTCTTCTTCTGAGGAAATCCTACTTCTCACGAGCAAAAAATCACCAAACTTTGCACAAAGGTCCAGTCCCATGCCAGATTTCCTCAGCTGCAAAAACAGGCCAATAGTCCTGATGGTGGCGCTACAGCAAGCTTCTTAAGTTAAAAATTTTGAAAATTCACAACAATTTAACCATATGTGCTACAGATTTGCAACTTTCACCAAAATGTAGCCCCAATACTGAAAAAACTTTTGATTATTAAAACCTATTGCAAATTTTGAAGTCCATCACTCTGTTTTTTTTTTTTTTTCAAAAACTGTAAAACCTATTTAACCTATCTCTTCCCACAATTTTTGCTCAATTGACACCAAACTTGCCACAGAGTTGCCTCAAACTTTCCTCAGACTGTCCTACACAAACGATCCACAGAGATCTTTGATTTATTGAATATTGAGCCGACAGTGCATCAGAATGTTTGACTGTGAATGGTATTGTAAACATATACTTGCTAAATACATTTTCAATGTTCATTAGAAAAATGACAAAATTTTGGAGTCATGGTCGATGATGTTTGGAAAATATTAGAATTTTATCGCAAAGACGGAATTGTTTTACAGCAGTTTGAATTTCACTCTCATGCAAACAATTGGAGTCAATGTAAAAATGGCATTTTTACACATCAGTTTTTCACTTATGGAGCAAATAAATCATTGTCAAAAACAAATGACCAACATCTCCATTCTGTCTAGACGTAATTTGTGTATTTTCAGGTTTTTGTCTAAATAACTAAATTTTTGACAGCCATTTGAATTCTGTCTTTACACGCTATTAGCTGCTGTCTTGCACGCAGGTGACTGGCTTAGTCAATTTGTGAAGCTACACGTGACATTTCCATTTGCCAATTAGCTCAGTGAGATAGAGCATGGTTGTCAGTTCAAGCCTCAACTGATGTAAACTGCACATTAGAATGCCACCTTTTTTCATCTTCCTACACTCTGTTTGTTGCTCAGAATTGCTTAATTTTGCCTAAAATTTCCGGGCCCTGACCATTGCTGCGCAGCAGCTATAATTCCCAGTTACTTTGCCATGGAAGCACAACTCATGATTTATGATTTTAGAAAAATTGGTCCGATAGTAGCATGCAATGACTCAATCCTTCTCCATTGTTAAGGTTTTGACTAGGAATCAAGTACAGAGTCAGACTTGCAATACAACTGGCAATTTATTGACAGCTGTACGGTATGACGTGGATGGATCCCGGAGATAATAGGTGGGGATAGATCCCCTGAGACAATGAGCGATATTTCAGCACAGGTGTAACAGTCTAACTATTCTTAGGCTGCTGTCACCGATCAGTGGCTTTTTGTTTCTAAAAAATATGATAAAGAGAGCAGACTTGGAGGGGTTAAGCAGAAAGTGGTCCCAGTCCTGGACCCTGGAAGCTTGTTCTTGAAAACTGAAGTTGAAGAATGGGACTGAATTAAGCTAACTTGAACTCGGCCCCAATCCTGGACCCTGATTAGGATTGGAAGGTTGTTTGAAGTAAGTGATGGCAATAAAGATTTCTGAGAGATTTTGGCTGTCACTAAAGTACTAGTTGCAATAGACAAAGGTGAAGATGTTTTACTAACATTCATACACAGCAAAACGTTCATTGTTAAATCAACACTTAAAGAGTCTATTTGGATCCACGTGGATCCAAATAGACTCTTTAAGTGTTGATTTAACACTGTACATTTTGCTGTGTACGATTGGGATTTCAGCCCAAATGTGACTTTACAATCCAGCAATTTGCACATGACCTAGATGGCTAAATACTCGTCACTCACTCATTAGGAAATGCACGTGTAACGAGATTCAGCCTAACGGGGAGACACGCGCAAGATGTAAGCCAATCACAACACGCATACACCTAATTGACATGTATATTGTACATACTACACATTTTTATCTCTATAATTTAGATTTTTATGTGCTTTTCCGTTAAATTAAACAATATATTTTGACTTTCATACTTGTCTACATCAATATCTTTCATAGTGAGGTCATAGTGCACTGCAGGACTTATTTGCATCGCTGCATGCCCTAGTAGTGGTGCTGGCGGAATACCAGCTGGGGTCAGCTGAGGTTGGAATATCAGGACAGCTGCTGAATTTAGAGGCCTCCAGACAGAAATTTTCTCAAGTAGAAAGACACATTACATATAAAAGCCTTATGTGAGAGGGTATACAGTTGCATACACTCAAGACGTCACATGAGATTTCAGCCAGGCCTCCTCTTTTTCAAACTGAAAAACTTCCACCGTCACGCAGCCTTCATGCTGCTGAAGGTACACAGGCTTTCTGTGTGGGAAAAATAAATAAATAAAATTAATGTTTACAGCTCAACTGCTGTTCCCACTCCAAATTCCATGCTTGGACATACACAGATGCAGCATGGAACGCAGTGCGCACCATGCTCCTTTCCACCCTAAATAGGTGCCCTACCTGGCAATGATGCCTCTTCAACACTAAGTGATGAGAGAGAGAAACATCACTAAAGATTTGCCCCGGCTTGATTGACAAAATGGAGTCTGCTGCCACTGTGATGCCTGCCGCTGCTGATTTAATGGTGATTATTTTTTCATGTGTGATACTTAAAAGCATATGCAAAATTAAGATCCCTGGGAAAAAAATAAGGCATTTTCTGAGGTATTTAAAGAATGATATGCATAATATATCATAAATTAATATTTATGAGCAAAGACCACAAATTCTTATACTTGGATTTGCAATGATAATTCACTGCAAAGCATTATAACTCTTATCAGCAGAAAAGTCGCTGACAGGTAGAAAAAAAAAAAAACTGGCTTTAATTAACAGGTTAAGAATAACATTCCTAATCAAGGAAAGTGCAAACTAATGTTGAATATATTCTTTTCAGGTTACAATGAGTGCAATTACCTTTTATATAAGTACTGAATGTACTCTATATGTGTATACGGGTAATAAACAAAAACACTGAAAACATAAATTTTTTTTTATAACAATTGAAATGTGCCACAAAATTTGATTTTTTTTTGACTCTCACATAACCTAAGTGCATGTTTGAAGGCTTATTCCATGATTATTGATGCAAAAAGAAAATTGTTATAACTGGTTTGAGCAACATTATTCTGCAAAATTAGCTCTCATGGTCAGTTGTTCCAGTATATAAGACGACATGAACTAAGAGCAGTGTCACAGTGTTAAAAAAGACGGCATGATGAAGGGAGCCCCCTGAGGTTGTTCGTAGCCGCATTGTGGCCTTACATGATGCTGTAGATGATAAATGCTGCCATGCCAAGAAATTCAAGGATTGGACACTAGTGGACTGGTAAACCAAATTCAACAAAGTAGAATGCGAAATGTCAGGATTTACGCTCATTTAAAATACAAACAGCTCGAATAATTCAGTAAATCCCCTGCCACGTGTGTTGTACCAATTCAGTTCAATCTAAGGTAGCATATAGCCTGCTTTTTTCCTGATAGTGAAATGCTGTTTTGTTGAAATAAGGTACACTGTATTTCAGATATCACTGTTAGTGAGTTATACTTGCTCCTTATAGGACATGGAAAGCATTTATACAAGCTTGCGTTTCACTTGGGAGCTGGGAGATTGGGACAGGGTGCAGGGTGAACATTATGACTGTAAAGTAAACAGTCCTTTAATCGCTTTGCACAGAATACAAATAATGCCAATTTTTCCTGTTATGCATGAGCCTTTTAAAGCCTTATAACTTAGTATTTGTGTCACAGAGCCTGTGGAAATTATTCCTGTAAAGCAATAATTCAAAACTCAATTGCAGAATTATTTAGGAATTAAATTTCAGAATTTATATATATATATATATCTATATCGGCGCAAAGGGCTTAATGAGCAAGTGTGCTGGCTGATGGGGATCTGAAGAATAACGACCAAAACCAAAAACCTGTTTTTGGTTCGGTCAGGTTACAGGTGACCATTGATGTCCATCCGTGCCTATATTAATAAACTCATGCGAAATTACATTAGAAAATCATTAATTCATATTGAACTTCATCAGTCAAAATCAGTCAAAATTTGATATGTGTTAAAAATTTGATTATTTTATGATTTGACAGTGTGCAATTTTGAGGGCTCCGAGAGAATGGGGAGCCACTAGGAGAGCTGTCTTATTTGGCTCGTACTTATTTGAAGAGTGGAGACATTGGCTGGAAGGATTTAGCAACTTCTTCCTCATCTGGACTGGCCATCTTTACCTGGAATGTCTCTCCTCCGTGAGACAGATGAAACCGCGGCAAGCCCGATTGTCTCTTCTTCGCCAGATTCAATTTCATCCTGACGTACTGTCCATTTTCCAAAAATCTCAAGCCTGACGCCTTGTCTCATCTTCTCTCACCGCAGCCTGAATAACCCCCGGATTCCATCCTCCACAATCAGTACCTTTTGGAGGCCTCCAAACTCCGAGTCGAGTGCAAGGTTGAAGAGGCACTTTGGTCCTCTCCTCCACCACCGACTCTCCTCCCAGTCGCCTCTTCATCCCAAGAGAGTGAAAAGTAGTCGGCTGACTGCTGCAGGTGGGCTTCTAACCATTGGACTTTCTAGACCATAGCTAAGATTTGCCCTAACTCTGCTGTCTGTCTGTTGCAACATGCTGAGAAATTCAATGTCAATTGTGTTCAGATATCTAATGACTGAAGCCCTGAAAGTCTGACTATTGTGAAAGACATTAAATGAAGATGTACTGTTTAAATCTGCTAACTGTTTAGAATGGAAGCTTCCAACAGCTGAGCAGCTCTGCAAACATCATCGAAGGAAGTTCAGGAAGAAGACAAATCCCATGACCAGTCAAGACCCATTAAATTCGTAATGCTTGATGGAGAGTTTGCATTCCTGTCCTTATGCATACACACACACACACACACGTGCCCATGCACGCACACAAATATGCACCTGTGGGCACACGCTCATGTACAAATTTGCGCTCATGTATACAATGTGCATTCAGACACACACACACACACACACACATAAACATGCATGCACTAACACATGCACAGGCACTGACATGCT
Source organism: Gymnothorax reevesii (assembly GCA_029721435.1). Taxonomy (NCBI): domain Eukaryota; kingdom Metazoa; phylum Chordata; class Actinopteri; order Anguilliformes; family Muraenidae; genus Gymnothorax; species Gymnothorax reevesii. The sequence continues at coordinate 35,628,687 of CM056589.1, read as the reverse complement.
CACACACTCAGCCAGCCTCTGCGCTGTGTTATTAAAAAAGAGAGCGAGGCTGAGGAAAATAAGTAAATATATAAATAAATTAAATACTGATTAAATTTTAAGCAGCCGGCGGGCTGATAGTTTGCCTGAGGCGTATTTGTCAGTTTCAAAGGGTGTTTTTATTAATTTTGTATTTTGCATTTTGTTAGTGGGAAGCGCCTGCCCCGTTGGGAGGGCGGTGAGCTGCGGCCAGCAAGGGTCTGTAGTGGGGAGAATGTCAAGCAGATCTGCAACATCCAGGGGCCCAAAATTAGCCCTGGATTAGAAGATAGCCAACCTCAAACTGAATAAGCATTGTTCTTTCCTACTACATTGCTCCACCATCATCACCTTGCCGCTGCCTGTGTTCTCACTGCAACCTTCTCCTACGACAAACTGGGTCAGCAGTGTATTTACTAATTCAATTGCTGATGGTCAGATGGACCTTTTTAAAAAAATGATACTCCATTATCAGAAGAAATGGTCAATGAGCTGTGACAATCGAAATAGCACCTGTGTAGTTATATTTCCAGCTACATAAATGGCCAGGATTTGGCTTTGGCAAAATGAATGAAACATGGCAGTGATTTGGCTAAATTTTGATTTAACTTGTTGAAACGGTAGAACTTGTCTGGGGATGGACAGTCAACGCATCTTGCAGCAGAGCGAAACCCCGCTATCCTGGTGATACTGATGGTGGCCTGGAGTCTGACGGGGTTACGGAGGATTGGCTGTGAAATCATTCAAAGAAGGAGGGCGGCAGGAGATTTCCATTCTCATGGATCAGTTCTGACTTCTGAAGTCGGGTGCTTGTGGTCAGTCTGCGCTACCTGCAGTGATACATCAGTAATAGGAGGAGAAGAAGTGATAGTGGGCAACAATGGACCGAAGAGATAAATCGTTTTCACACCAAACGCAAAACAAATTTTTCTCACGACGGATTACATTCAAACTCAATGCAAAGACGCGAATACACGCGTTATACGTGTATTCGCGTCTTGGCATTGACTTTGAATGTAGCTAATCCGTCGTGCGAAAAATTCGTTTCACGTCCGGTGTGAAAGCAGCTTCATGAGGCAACAGCTCAATTGTGTTCCAATTATGAGAAAAACTAAAACAGTGAATGAATTTTTAAAAGGTACAAAAGTTGAAAAATGATAACTTAAACAGGCTGCGATGGCCTTCAGCACTTCCTGTACCTCCATTCTCATCTCTGCACTAAACTGTTATTGGCTAAAAGTCCTGGAGCTAAAACTTATCTTGCCCACAGTTATTCTTGAATTATTAATTTGGATCAGTCGAGGATGAAATTCAACCCAAGCAGCCCTTTCACACTGGTTTAACCTTCTTCCTACCAAGTGCGGTCCATCTGGACCCCGCACCAATATATTCGTTTTCCATTTTAAAAATATGTGACATACTGCCTCACTGTTTTTTGAATTAGTAAGAATTTATGTCTTAAAGTATGATTAGTAAGAATTTTATGTCTAAAGCACTGGAAGATCAGCTTTTTGCATTGTGAAGGTGTAATTAATTTGTTACTGCAGTCCAACCGGACCCCAGAGTAAAACTTATCTGTCTTTTATTTTATAATTGAAAAGTTGCTTCAGATTCATAATGGCCAACAGGCAAAGGCAAGCTAGATACAAAGCAGCAGAGGCCTTAAGGCAGATTCTGTTCACAAACAATGAAAATTATTTTACAGTTACTTTTTTTGTTTTAAATTCTGTAGGAAAAGAGAGAAGTTGTAATCCAGAATGTTTCACCGCTGCATGAGTTACAAAAATCATGTATATATTGTCAAAATTTCTTTTGTGGTGGTATAATTTGCTAAGTGTATGCTAGTTATTGCAATATTATTGCAATGTTATTGCACTTATAATATATCATTGATGTTCAGCCGTAGTGGATTTTGTTCTTCAGTAAAGTTGTGTGTGTTTGCTGCATTGAATTTGTTCTTACTGCATTTATTTCAAGGTATTCCCTCCCGGGGTCCCGCCTGGTAGTATGTGTGTAAAATTGGCCAGTAGGATGAAGGTTAATGAATGAATACCAGCCATGAAGACATCACTGGAGTTATACATCAAAGGAGGCCACCATCATTTTCTCCGTCTTTGCTGTGAATCTTTGAAAACTCACTGGACAGGTGATCATAATAATGAAGCATCAGTGTCAGATGAACAAATCATGGAGTACAAAGACCAAACTGACCAAATCTCAATTTGACTCACATCAGATATGCACCTTAAAGTACAAATAAAAAGTAAAGCATCCTACCATTAAGAATAAGCCCAACAGTATTTGTGCTTTATTCTAAATTCTAGTTTTTCAAGGACAGGAAACTGTAATGTATTATTATACTTATTTAAAGAATATATTTTGTTGTTGTTGTTTTTTTTTTCTGCAAAACTATTAACAAGAAATATTTTCCATCACTTTTAAAACATTACTAAGAGTCATTAGTTTTTGAAAAGCGTTTCAAAAGGACATACAAGGTTTCATAAATTAGGCTGAACAGAATTAGTTTAACAGTATGGTTAATTGATTCTGTGGGCAGAGTTCTTTAGTCAGCTCTACTATGCAATAATGCTGGTGTGAATTTCCTGAAATAACATATTGAAAGTGTCAGGCATCATCTATTTTTCTAGTGAACCTATTCATGATATAGATAGTACAAACAAGTTAATCGGGAAAACAAACCTCTCCTGTGATACAGTAAATTTCATTAAGTCAGGCAACTTTAAACAGCACTGAGCCCCATGGCAAAAAAAGCATATCCTTAGGCTATAATTTGCAGAAGCTTCACCTGCAGCTATCTGGGATTGCATTAAAGCCTTATGACAAAAGCACAGAGCCTCCGCCTGAGTGTTTACACTGGTTCTACCATGGGAGAAGTCCCCAGGATATTGCCGCTGTCGCCCCTGATTAGAAGAGATGTCCTTTGGAAATCTTATGTCACTCACAGACAAATTATTTCAAATAGCCGACTGAACATATATACCACACTGCTTTTCACATGTGGTGGCTACAGTGAACTCAACCTCACATCAGCAGTTTGGAGCAGGAGGCATTATGCAGGTGGCTAACTCTCTCACAGGGTCAAAAATATTTCAATAACAGCAAATCAACCTAATTTCCGAGGTAAACACAACTGGTGTTCTGCATATTTTTCTTTTTCCTTGTAATTTGCCGAAATTTTTCCATTTCTGCCAATTTCATCAATTGCCCACAGAAAATCATGGTTTAACCCTCTCCAGGCTCATGTTGCAAATCTGCAACAATAAATCAACTGATGACTGATTATGAAATATAAAGACCACATGGGAAATGGTTTGATAGAGTTACCTTACCAGCCCAGTATTGCAAAAATACAACATTAGTTCCACCTGCTGCCATTAGTGTATCAGAACTATTCTACATGAATAAAAGATTTTTCATATCTCAAAATAAATTGGGCTGGAGAGGGTTAAGGAGTACTATTTCTAAACATATAACAAAATTAACCCCAAAGCATGATGAAAAGCTGCATATAAAACACAATTTTGCTCATGTAGAATCATTTAGAGAGACCAGATTACATACCCAAATCGTAGTACCTTCGTGACTTTGAGGCCACTTATCGCTGGTACCGCCACAAACATCTCATAATTAATGGTGAAACAAAGCCCATACTTTAAATCAGGATTACATGGAATTAGACTACATCCTCCACACATTCATAGTCAATTTTCAATATTAACACTCTTTACTTGCTTACAGTGGCTTAGCTTGCCTGGAACAGCATGAAGGGGAGACAGCTTTGTAGCACTGCAGAGAAATGGTTAATTAGTGGGAGGGATGCCGCGTGCCCTGCATATATTCACAGACATAAGCCAGACTTCCTCATAATCAGACTCCCTTTATTTTATTTATTTATTTATTCATTCCGTCTCTGCCAACTTGATGCTCATTGAAGTCGAGACTTGTCAGAGAGGGGAAGTGACATGTACTCCAGGTTTATTGGAATGCACACGGAAGCTTTGTTTATTATGCACAATTCAGAATGAATATCATCTAAAACAGCAGATTTCATTTAAGTGATGATTTCAAAGCAGCACACTTAAAAGATTGGGGGGGGGCGGGGGTGTTTGGAGTTATCTCTTGCCCCACCCCCCCATTCCCGCTCCTTCCCGCTTTAACTGAGCGTGTCCTATCGGTAGCAGGGCAGGGAAACAGCACAGATTAATGTAAGAACCGGGGAGTGATTTGTACAGATGGGGATTGAACGACGCTTATTAAACACAGACGTAATTACAAGACCGCTGAATGACTGGGGCGCATTATGCAGCGATACTCGTCAGTAATTAGCGGTGCATACACCCTAATACTTCGGATAGGCTGAAGTCAGTCATTTTTTTTTTTTTTTGTGTGGAAAGAATCTCACAACAACCTTATGCCGACAGGGCTTTTTCATCATTAACAATATTTGTTCCCTAACTTGGGTCTAATTTGTGCTTATATAATGACTCCTTGCGGAATGCGAAGTCTCCCACTTCTAAAGTGATGAGTTCTCTCTATGGGAACTAACACTGCAGGATGAGAGCGAGGTCTAAAATAGTCTAATGGGAGAAGAGTGGCAGCTCAGCAATCAATGAGGATCTTCAAAAGAGCCAGGCAAACAATCCAGAGCTCTCCCATATGAAACACTCGTGACACGCGGCCTGTTTAAGCAGTTATTGGGGTTTAATTAAGCGTAAGTGTGCGTACAGTCCCAGAGGAATCTCATGCATCAGCTTGACCTGCGCAGAGAGATGAAGAGTTAATGCTGTCATGTTTTCATAACATTGCTACAACTGCGAGGCTGCCATGTGGTGCATGTTCTGCTGCAGCCTTCTGGGATATCATGGGACAGCAAGGCTCAACGTGTAGGTAACCACCAGAGGAGTGGAGGGAGACCAAACAGTGTCATTGATAAACTTTTGCTTGCCACATAGTTATGATTCAATAATTTTGTATTTTGGAAAGGATTTGCTTTTGGGGCATATAGACCCACATAAAATAGAACATATGGCCTTCTGTACCCAGACAAAGAATCATATCTTGTTCCTTTCTGACTTTTTTGTGCACTGAATAACACGTGGATAAGCAATCAGCAATATTAATCACTTCTTTTTTTCATTAATAAGTCATATTTCCATTTTTCCTTTTATTTTAGATATTAGAGATATCAGTTACTTTAATAATGTATTAATTGAATGCAATCATTTATTAAATAAATACTTCAAATGAAGTATTTGAACAATAAGCTGGATAGAAACACAGTACGGTTTGGATTAGACCCCTGGGACTGCACAATTATGAGAGTTATTAATTCAAAGTATTATCTTCTATCATGCTGTATTTATTTTCTTTTTTAAAACACATATTAACTGCCTATTTTGACAATGAATGACAATGATAATGCTGTTTTACAATTATAATAGTCATATGTATTGAGAATTAATTATGGCATACATATTATTAATGGCATTTTGGCAAAGCATCTTTAAAAAAAAAAAAAACGAAAGAAAAAAAAAACTGTTAAACTCACTGCATTTGCCGGGTGCACTTGAATAATTGGCTGTGTTGATTTTGCATACGTGATGACACAGATTCTGATAGCCTCCAGGTGTGAGGTTAGAAGGATAGAAGTAGGCAATGCCCAGGGTTAATCAGACAGCTTGCTGAGAGTAAACAGCCGTTTGGCCCGCTCCTCTGGAAAGTTGACCCCAGAAATTCAGTACAAAGACAACCGGTCTCTGTTTAGCATGAGGACCGGGATGGGGGGGGGGATGTGAATCACAATATAACAGGTCCATCTGCAATACTTCTCCCCCTCCTCCAACCATTCCTGGCTTTGCAGAGCACTGCTCTCCAGTTTTGATCACTCGCTAAAAGAGTCATGGGCTTACACCAAATACAGCTGGTTGCTCTCCACGCAATCCTTTATGGAGCACTACGGCGTGCAGCAGCCGTCCTGCTCTTGATGAATCACACACGTCCCCAGACTGATTCTGTTCATTACGGGCAGGAAACGGTTCCTGTCAACCCCCCTGCACCCACCCACCCACCCATCCCCTCCAATCACAGGAAAGAATAACTTGCTCTTCATCATTTGGATAACTGCTCGACACCCGATAGAATCAGGCGATTCATTATTTGCCAAAAAATCTTTGCCCCTTCAAATGCATGCGGTTCTGCTCTCTGTCACTCAGTAATAGCTCTTGCGGGTTGGCAGAAATGGATTAATTGACGACCGGCTGTGATCCAAATCTGAGTCATTGGATGCAATTAAGATCATGCTCCGCAAACTATTATAAATTAATTAAGAGGCTATTCATCAATTATTAATGAGGAATTAATTGTAATCATGCCTTTTTGTACAATGTACGTTCTTAAGAGAGACTTACACGCTTCTGTATGAGCTTATTGATTGAAATATATGTGAAACGCTTACAATTCTGTAATTCTTCAAGGTGTTCACAGTAAAATCATATAAATGATAAAAAACACATTAGAGTAAATGCATAAAGAGCAATGCTATTTTTATGGACAAATATGTTGATCCAAATAACGCATGGTGCATGCATCCTTTTCTCTTTTTTGGGCTGGAAGGAACAGCTTCTACAGCCCCAAAAGATTTAACAGTTCTGATTTTTACTGTAAAAGCGAAAATATGTCTCATTTTTGTTTGAATGACCCTGGGAAAAAATGACATATGTTGTCAGTTAATTTATCTTCAAATTTAACACATAGGGCTCTAAATTCATTGACCAGGCACTGGCGCGGCGCATGCGCGGCGAATGGGGGGAGCGCCGTGCCAATGGGGTGTATCCAGGCGTATTTTGCAATTTCGGGCCCCACGATGCCCGGCACAAGTACTCCTCTGTCCCGCCTCTGCCCCTCCTGTCGGCGACAAGTGGCAAAGAGGGAGGAGAGGAGGCATTGAGTGGGTTCAACACAGCCATGCCAAATCTTCACCAATCAATTGAGCTCCTCTCCTCACCTTTAAAATTGGAATAAAGAAACCTTTGTGCTATATCTGCATGATGCGTGAATGTTGCAATTTACTTTGCTGCTTCAGGCATGTTTTCTGCGCCGCTTACGTCTATATTAAGCATTACAACTATGAGTTAGCTGGCTAGCTAAGGCATTCGTGAATTGTTACCATTAGCAAACTTGAATGGAATTTCAAAATGAAACTACGTCAGATCATTCAAACTTATAAAGTTGGAATGAAATACAATGGTTGCTCATTTATTTCTTCGATGGAAACGATGGATAGCGTATTCCTATAATTACACCATGTTGCTGCTTAAAATTTTGGGATTAACAAGCATGGACAACAATGCAAGATACGTTACACATTTATTTTCAATATGTGATCTTAGTACGAGATCATAGCAATCAGGCTGTATTCCTTTCCCTCACGAAAAAAGATAAAACCTGAGTGACAATAATAGTATTAAGCCGTTTGCACACTGGACGTGAAACAAATTTTTCGCACAACAGATTACATTCAAAGTCAATACGAAGACGCAAATACACGCGTGTATTTGTGTCTTTGCATTGACTTTTAATGTAATCAGTCATGCGGAAAATTTGTTTCGCATCTGGTGTGAAAGCAGCTGAAGGATGCATAGCCTACACACACACTCACGCACCCACATGCACATATCTCTTTCTCTCTCGTTCGTTGCAGACAGGGATATTTGTGGTCAAAGCCATTGCCGTAAAAAACCAGCTACGGTTCTCAAAGTAATGTAATATTGATTATTATTAGTTCAATCACGAAGACTTCAGAATTAAAATGTAAAAGATTTATTTGACAGTGGAATTAACAATGAAGTTAATTCAACAAAGTCTTTGGCGATGTTCTAATGGACCCTCCAGCAAGGAGGGGTGCTGATCTGCCTTGGTAGTAGGCAGAGGCGAAGCCGCCCCCCTTGAAGGGTCATCAGATTGCCATGGGGAGGATGGATTTGATGCTGAAGAGGCCGGAGTCGGAAGTTGGTGGTGATGGGGAGGTGGTGGGCGATGCGGAATCTCTGAAACAGCAAAATGGAAGGTGTCACAGGCATTTATATAGAAGATAAATGGTTACGATTGGGTAAGACCGATTGCTTGCGTCCTACGTCTCGTGAACTTTCGTTTACACTCCCATTTTTATAATTCAGTTATTGCCTGGTGATTTCCTCCTCCTCTGTGCCCCCACCCCACCTGTTTCCTACTGTTGATTGTTTGTGGCATATTTAAGTTCCTGGTCTGTGTTTCTTCCCTGCTGGATTTTTTTCTTCATCGTGTCCTAAGCCAGTTCTGCCTAGAGCTCTAATCCTTCTCTTTTTGCTAAAGCCTATTAAGAAAACTCAGTGATCATTTAATTATGTCCTCAACAATTCCTGTAACCCCCTCAATGATTCTTGCCAATGGGGCATTGTTGTCCCCAGCACAGTCTGTCCGTCCATCCGTCTGTCTGCCTCCCTGTCCTCCCATCGCTTGTTAACACTTTAACTGCTTAATCATTGTAGGGACAGTCCTCAAATTTAAAGAGATTATGCAAATTGGGTGTCTCCAGAAGCCTACTTGATGTCAAGCACACAGGTCCAAATTTGACCACATTTTTTGTAGGTCAAGGGACAGGCACGCCCACTTTTAAGGCACGCTGAGAGGGTATGCAGCACTGTGCAATATACACACATCTCCCTTTGCTGTCAGTTCACGAGTGGTGAGACTGCCAGTCCATCCGAGCCCTAGAGTTTGTAAGTGAAAACTGCCCAGCATGCCCTGTACCCCCAGATTGCTTTCCCGATACGGACCTTAAACCTGCCTCTGGCCACAGCTTACCACATCTCCTTGTTTCCTTTTCACTCTGACCACTCCTCTGCCTGAGCGCCCTTGAGTCCTTGTGTTTCTTTTTGTCTCAACTGTAATTTTAAGAATATTTATTGAAAGGCCACTACCACTACCTCACTACAGAGCTTCAGTCATCACCATAAGACAACCCCACATAATCCCATCGGTCAGATAACAATTATTTCACACAGCTTGGAGCTTACAGTCCTGGGATTTGGATGCTTTGCATCAGGACTGACACTGAGAAATACTGTAAAATTCTTTAACCCTTGAAGGCCTAATGCAAAAATCCCATCAGAGATGTCAGGTGTCGTGTTTACCATAGTAACCTGTATTTGGGCTGAAGCACAGCTTCTCAGCTTTCAGGAAAAGCAGGAATTTTTTTCTATTGCGCAAAACTTACAGTAATTACGGTACTTTCAAAATTACACACATATGTCTCGGCAACGACGCGTTCATCGTAAAATGCTTAATATCCAAAATGTCATAATTACCATGCAATTGTCTCTTTTTGTTTAGAACAACTCCATTCCACTGTTTTTTCCATCATGTTCTAAATGAATTCACCTCTGAAACCCACATGCAGTGGGTTTTCAATTGACCTTTTTTTATCTCCCTGTACTTGCAAGAGCACTTTTGAAGTAGCCTGCTGAACTATCGCCAAACAACTCTAGTTTCTTAAAAGAAACAAACTCTCTATTACTCTTTTTTTTCATAGTACAACACTCAAAAGTGTCTTGTTTGTTTTTTTGTTGTGAAAGTGCATTGGGAAAAAACAGAACCATTTGCCTCTGAGAAGAGTTGAATTACAAATATTGTGAAAACGTGTTATCTGCTCTTTGTCAATGTGATGTTTAGAGGTGACCATGTACAAAAAGGGCTTGAACAAAATGACTTCTATCCACACTCCAATCACAGAGCGGCCTCCCATTTCAAAACTGTAAAGTGGAAATGTGATTCTCCAGTCGAGTAGCTATCCCTGCCGAATCTGGGAAGTAGACAGGGAGGGACATTTCATGTGTCTAGTTTCTTTAAAGGATATCTGTGTTTCAGGGACAACTATTCAACTTAATGGAAACAACAACATCCTGAGGGACAGCAGCTCTTCGAGTCGTCAACTCATCGGTTTCACCTTTAAGTCTGCTTCCTTTTTACAGAGGGAAAACCAGACAAAAAATGTTATTAACAGAAATGGAAAAGGTCTGACAGCTAAGCAGTCCTCCCCCACGTCAGACTACACCAGTGATGAATTAAAATACAAGTACATATATCTGAGCATTGTATTTATTCCCTCTTTCTTCAGTGCAATAATAAAGCATACACCATGAGAGATGATGAAAGTGAAATTCTATTGAGGCATTCCCTTTGTAACAACACCGTACAATACTGACAGATAGCACACAAAATCCACACTTATTTACAGTAGTGTGCAGTGATGATTATATACCACCACTTTTGTCTAAAGGGGGTCCTAATATATTACTTCTTTATCATTCTTTGGTGACAGTGTATTGAAAAATTCTATTGTAAGCAATGAGAAAAAAAAAAAAAAAAAATCCCACGAATATATTGAGATAAAAATATGGGTAATAAACAAAAACACTGAAAAAAAACTGAAAAAATGTATAACAATTGAGAAGTGTCACAAATTAAATTTTTTTTTTACTCAAGCATAGCCTTAAGACGTGATTCATTCCATTATTATCGATGCAAAAATATTGTTTAAACTGGTTTGAGCAACAGTTTTCTGCAAAATTACCCCTGATGGTCAGTTGTCCCAGTATATGAGATGACATGAGCTTTGAGCAGAGTCACAGTGTTAAACACGATGGCAGAAGACAGAGGGAGCTCTGAGATTGTTCGTAGCTACATTATGGCCTTAGATGATGCTGAAGACGTTAACTGCTGCCATGGTACTGTAAGAAACACCATCAAGCACTTCAAAGACACCAGCAAATTCAATACTACTGGCAATAAAGGGGCAAAACAGAAGTTAAGTGCCTGCGATGTTTGTTATCTGTGTATGACAGGCAAAAAAAAAGCCAGAATATTTTGTACATGTAAACCTGCTCACTGTCCCTGTTGTTCAACTACCCTACAGGTTTTCTCTGAGACACTAATAAAACACTCTTCATTCAACATATTGTTGAATATTATTGAGATATTGCGAAGTTGTTAATCGGTAAAATCAGTCGAATCAGCCAAATTATTGTTGAAAAGAAAACTGACAGGGGGTTTGGTCTCCGGGTACAGAGCTGGGTGGCCCCTCAATAGAGACAACTTTAACATCACTCATTCATATTTCACTGATGCATCTCTCCTCCTCTGAACCTCCTCGGCAGAAAAAATGTTTTAATTCTCCTCTTTGCTATTTATTTTCAAACCAGCCCCTAGCTTTTTCCCCCATTGGCTTGTAAACGGAGGGAATTCTTTACTAAATCCAATTAACTTTATATTTCTATTTGGGCACCTCCATGTCATCAACATCAATACTGAGGAACAGCTTTTGCTGAGCAGTTCTGCTTCGCTGCTCTGGGGTGGTACATGACGGTCACATTAATGCTGCCATGTAAATTGCTCACCACATGCAGAGGCGACAAGCAAAATAAATAAATAAAAAATAAAAAGCATTGCGTTGTGACAGCAGAAATTACATCAACATTCATTGTATGCTGGTTCAAGTACCCCAAGTCTGTCATAATGCTACAAGGCGTTTTACTGAAGTTACCAACCTCAGAGATGGACTCCAGTCAGACTGACAGCGTACTGTTTAACGATGGCAATAATTACTTCTGCTAAATTTAACAAAGCCATGAAAATATATAAAAAACATATGAAAAGCTCTTAGGTGGGTAGTCAGTACAGGCTCTAGGGCCCATCCACTGTCCTAACGGGAGAAACAGAGGAGATAACGAGCTTGACAAAAACCAACTTGCTAAGAAAAGCAATACTTTAATGTATTATAACAGTTGTATTACTGGTGTAACCCAAGGGTCTAAAACTTCAGTTCTGAAGGACAACAAAATGCACTGTTTTCGGGGGATTTTCATTCATTCAGTGGTTATATAAGGCCTTGGAAACAAGTTGTGCTCCCTCTTTGACCAAACAATGACCTGAATTGTTTGAACACATCAAATACCAGCAGATGCCGCAATCAAGTGGAATTTGAGTAATAGACCCCTGCTATACAATTAGGCAATATTTTACAAAAGTGAACTGGACCACTAATGCTGACGGCAAAGTCAGAGCCCCCTAGCTAAGTTTAACAGAAGGTTTACTGTATTTTTTGCATCAAAATGGGTGATATCCTGCCAAGTAAATCTCCAAACTGATGAATGTGATATGTTACTGATGGAACTTACTGAGGAGAGCCTTTTTAGTTTTTAAATGAAGAGAAAAGGATAAGTAAAAATGCTTCATCGAACAAGCTCTTTTTGATGGCAGAGTAAGGTCTTTCTCCTCACAAAAAAATGAGCTATAAATATACTGTAACATTTTAGTATGTTTAGATTGTTAAATTGGTCATGGAAAGGGGGATTTTGGGACAATTTCCTCTTGTCATGATCTTTTTTCAGTGACTTCCAGCAACTAGAATTCTCATGGTTAACAGACACTGTGCAATAGTGCTTTGTGAGGCTTATATCCCATCAGAAACTTTATTAGGCAAATCAAACAAGTGTCTTTGATTGCATTTGCATACACAAAATGAGCATGCTACATGCGGTCAAAATGAATGGTTTGAAATGAATCCTGCTAGAATAAATTGCTGAAGCTGCATGTGAAAGGATCAAATATTGCTAAAATTGCCCTCATCTGAGATGGTGAATTATGAAACAGGAAGGCATAATTGCCATCCAGTGTTGGATCTGCAATGTTAATCGCTAACAGCTTTAGTGCACTTTCATAATGTATTCAAATGTGACAAACACAAGATTTAAAACATCAATATTGATTTTAAGCACTTATGGCTTCAGAAAATGATGGCGCGTAAGCGACGAACAGTGCAAGATAATTAATATTTTTTCCTTAAGCTGATTAAAAAAAAAGTTCTGAGGTATTTGAAAACAGTGCAACCCTGTTGCACTGTAAGTAAAACAGAGTTAACAGGAAGAGCCACAGCCTAATGGCGAAAAACGCAGACAGGCTGTGAAGAAGCTAGTGCCTTTGGAGTTCTTTGGAACCAAGGACTGGAAAAATAAGAAAGTAACTGTTTTGCATGATGTTCAGTGTTGCGGCCCTCTCAATACATAATGCTTCTATTCTGACTTGTGACCCTCCAGTAACATGGAAAGACCTAAAGGTTGGTAAATACATGCTGGCCCATCATTGAGGGTGTCAATACAATGACCTTCATATAATTTATTAGTTTCTTGTGTATCTCATACAGTTTTTCCAAAATGTTGCTCAAAACAAATCCTATTGCTTTACATAGCACAAGACATAGGGGTGGTATAGGGAGGTCCTGCAGTACTGATGGTGCTAATTAATTGGGTGCCTTGCAGGTTGTCACCACTGCGTTATAAAATTCCAAAAGTCAACTGGTAACGCCTTATTTTCTCTTCCACAATATATTCACTGGCACTGAAGTGGCGCAGCGAGCGATATCATGCACAGTGTATGATGCATATCGCAAAATACACAGTAATTGCAGAATGCGTGAAGGAATGGCAGTAGCCCCAGCACTGTTACCACAGGGTGCATTCATCACCGTGTTGAATTTACTTGCATATTTCACAACCTCAGAACCGTGAATCAGAACTGTGCTGAATATTTTGAACTTCAAATTTCAAGCAATTCCCACTGTTCAATTCTCAAATATTCTCCAGTTTGCCAGAATTGTGCATATTGAATAATGGACTTAAAAAATAATATCAAAACAACAATTAACTCTTTTTTTTTGGCGGGGGGGGGGGGACGTAAATAAGAGAGGGCCTTTTTTGAGATTAATGATAATAGAAGAGCATGTGAGTGGGGAGCTATATCAAAGATGAGTATTCACGCAAATGGAAAGCACCACATCAAGCTGAGTAAACAAGAGTTGTGGGAACCACAGCCAGGCTCACTACTGATGACTGCCAAAGTCACACTTTTAAATATGTTTACATTCACTCAAACCATGGGAATAAGCAAAGTCTTCTTCAACCAACAGAAAAGGCTCCCCAACCCCTTCCATCTGTCAGTGACAGAACTTCAGAACATGTCAAAGAACACGGAAGACTCTTGTGACACTTCCTGTAAAGACAGTGCCTGTTCCTGGGTATTGCAAGGAAAGAAACTAGAAGGTCTTCTCAGTGACATGACAGCGCCCCCTGTATGGTGAGTACATAAATACGTGCAGGTGATTAATGAACCTCTGGACCTGTGGAATGCTATCATAAAGTCGCCGTCTTCTGCAGATTTCAATTTGATGTCTTTTGATTTCGCGCTGATCTCTACATAAACATGAGGGAGAGAGTGAGTGTGAGTGTCTGCTCTGACACTCACATTGCCACACAGTGACACACATCGCACATCAAGCTCACCTTCTGCTGCCATTTCTCTGCAACTGCCAGGACAGACAGGCACCAACTTCATTATGAAGTGAATTCTCCAGAGATTGTTGATTTCATTTTATTCAAATGAGCTTTGCCTCTGAAAGCATCATGCCCTAAGCAAAGGTAAAACCCTCTTAACTTTCTTGGAAAAGACAAGTGGTAAATCAGATGTTCTAGAAAAATATCTTACAATTTCACATATTTTGCTTCAGGCCAACATCGAGCTTAAGCTTGATGTTATACTTACTACAGAGTGCTACAATCGAAATGGTGAAGTCAATAAGGGCACGTCTCCATGAAACAAATTTTTACAAGATTTTTTGTTATTCTACTAAAAGCTTGGCTTTAATCTTAAAGTGAAAGACAACCTTTGTCTGAAATGAACCTTAATGAAAAACCTGCCTCTTTGGTGTTACAAAATATGTTTTTGGTAATTTTAAGACAAAGCTGAACTGAATGGTAAATGCTTAAAAATCCAGATCAAAACACTGATGGAATCCACCCATTTCTCTTGAACAGCTATGTCAAATGTCTGATGGCTCTTTTATGGCAAAAGGTTACAAAAAGCTCTCCTTGAATACTCAAACTGTCTGCTTTCCAATGAATGTTCTGACATCCCACAGCCAAACACACCAGCAATTCAATAAAGAATCATATCCACCAATACAACAAATGCCCTGCTGTGTAACCAAATAAACGCAATTGTACTTAAAAGTAACCTATAGTTCATGCATGGCTAGTTAGGCCACATAAGCCAAAACATGAATTATTTTGCTAAACATGCTACCAGTGAGTAATGATCAAATCTACAGCAAACTTCCCTGATCCCAGAACCATAAAAGGAGTGATGTTTCGCTAGTAATGGTGGTACATGCACTAATGGAAATATTTACTATGTATGATGAATACAATAGAGAACTCACACTTCACTCACGCATAGTTTTTAAAAACATGCTTACACTGAAAGAAAGAGACTGATCATAAACGAATCTACTAATCAGTATTAGACACAGAAAAAGAGGGGAACCTCTAGCTTGTGCTTAAACCAATTTAAGCGGATGATACAGCTCAAAATGAGTGAGAATGTAAATCGAAATGAGTTTAGCCAACACAGACTTAGGTTAGGCTATGGTGAGTTGATGACAATGTCATGCGACTGCCAAAGTGTTCCTCAGACTTTCATTGGCTAAATGATACATTGACTGTTTGTATAAGGTTTGCAATGTAAACTAATGATACACCGAGGAGCACTCCTCTCTTGTTCTCTGTTGCTCTTCTATCAAATTATGCTGTGATCAACATACGGCAGTTTTGCAGCTAACAAACACGCTGCATTAAATAGAATGCCACTTCTGGATCCTAAAGGGTGAAGTAATAATCTTGGATTGCTGCTAGGGCCAGGTCAGCATTAGGCAGCATAAACTGAATTAGATCTGAATGATCTGCGTTTTCAGATAGTTGAAGTGACCACATTCCTGAAAGCATTGTTTATTTCGGAAATAAACTTAGGTGTCATAAACAATCTATGTGGGATTCCTGACACTACAAGGATTGAAACATGCTGATCATTCAGCTCTATTTTCCACTTCATCCTTTGTTATCTAATGCCAGCACATTCTTATCCCGACTCATAATATAGCAGTGATGCTATCTGACCATGCGTCAATAAATGCAGCTAAAGGAGGCTTTGGGCAACCTTATTTGACATTAACAGTTAGGATTTGGGTTAAGGGTTAGAGGTTAGGGTTTGTTTTACATCAATCAATTAACGGGGCGTCAAAGGCCTCCTTTTGTATCATTTATCGATGCTTGGTCAGGTAGCATCACTATATGACAAGCTGGGATAAGATTGAGCTCCTAAATCCTACCCAAGAGCCACCAATTGGTTGGGGCCCAATACGCCCAACTCCTGTTTTGACCATGCGAAATGCTTCAAGAATGAGCACATTTATTCATGGAGGATGAGTCTTTCTTCCATACAATCAAAAAGAACATAAGGGTTTGATTCTCACTTGTTTCTGAGGGGAAATGGCAGTATGTTGAGGAAAATCAGACATGTATGAGCCCTTTAACTGTTGCAAATTGATTGATAAAACTGCATGTGTACTCCAAGCATATCGCTATTATGCAGTGGTGGTCAGTCGGCAGTATCAAAGGCCTTCGGCGATGTCACCTCTCAGTGCTCAATTACCAAATTCTGATACAGCCTACTTTGTCTGACTAACAACAGTTGTGAAAACTAATTGGTGGAATGTCTGTTAAATTTATATTTGAAAGCATTAGGCTATGTATATTACGTTATAAAGTCATGAGGCATTGTCCTCTGTGCATAAATGACGATGTAAAATGCCAGTAGGCCTGTGTCTTGCAAATATCCTGATTACTCGACTAGCGCAAGAAATGCCATAGATTGGGGTAAAAAACTTTGTGAGGCTTTTTGAGCTGTAAGTTATAAGCGGCTGTGCTATAATGTGAATATAGTCCCGGGTAAAGGGCATCGTTAGGTACCATGTACAGTGGAGTGACACTGTAAGGATGGCAATAATCCTAATGAATGAAAAAAAAATCCAAAACTTTTGCTGAATTCTATCGCTCATTTCAGCATTCTTTTACAACTGAAAAACGTGAAAATTAGAGATGAAAGGCTGTTCAGTTTTGGACTTTTTTGTGCTATTATTCAGATTATTGCCATCCTTACAATGCCACATCAATTACGGTATATTAATGGAGAGTAGGCAATCACTTTGTCCTTTTTATTTCTTAATCATTATAGGCCATGTATTGTACCTGTTAACTCCTGGGAATTCATAGTTTAATACACGGTGAAGCTTGAACCTGCAGCTATAGACATCAGCTTGAGCTAGCTGTGGCATTCATAGGCTGAGCTTCGGCAACCACCATTCTGTTATACAATGTTGAGTACTGTTACTGTAATGTTCAATGGGTTATTGGTTTGTTTAGACAGTCAGGCAATTTGCTTAGTTTTTTTTTTTCAAATTGCATCTCTTTATTTATAGTCAAAATAAATGCATATTAAGAAAAGTGTGGGCAAACATTGAGGATGCATTTTAATTCCGAAGCAACAATATAAGGAGTGACAGTAATTTCATTTTCGTATTCCTCAAAAATAAAACAGTCAACATACTTGATGAATTATCACCTTGGAGTTTTGTCATTTTAGACAGCCACATTTAAATATAAGCAAGGAGGCGGAAACCAATTTGTGCCTAAAATGCTTTGACTGAGCAGGTCAAAAGCAAGAATTCTCTGACAGGCCCAAAGTAAAGGCTGGAATTCATAATTTAATTCCAGAGGGGGGAAAAAAAATTATCCTGAAAAAAAAATTCTTTTCAATCTGTCTTCTATGTTGCACAAGGAAGAATTTATTTCAGAACCTCATGTGTGGCTATAGGTTTGATTCCCTTATGTGCAACATTCAATATTGTAATCCCATATCCGTCTACCTCTCTCTACTTTCCCCAATTTGAAAACTTAAAGAACAATTGTCCACGATCCTCTTGCAAAAAGCACAATGAACTTTTCTTTTATGGAGAGCTGACATGAGTTTATAAACCTAATCACATGAAAAGATACCCCCTAAAATTATTAGTGCATTTAGAGGGCATTTAAAAAGCATTCATTAAATTTAAGAAACTTGTCAGACTTTACAGTGGCCCGGGTTTATTCAGAAAGTCCCTCAATGGGGTGCATCTCAAAGCCAATCATTTCTGGGCCAGTCAACAGCAGCAGCGTGTTAACAATGGCGCGGATGGATTCACCTTTATCTGTACAGGCATCTCCATTTGTTCCTGGGACTCAAGTGCCTGAAAGTGACAGATCAAAAGGCAACCGTATGATGGCACCGGCCGCTTACATATTCTGCCTCATTAAAATAATAATAAAGTCAAAAGACATTGGCCAGCCTTCTTGCTCTCTGAAGTATCCTGAGTCCTCTATTAGCATCGTTGCCCAGCCCAGAAAATGTCATTTGAACAGACAGGCCATTTACATTTATGATAAAATGATCCTGCATTTTTTATTTGTCTGAGAAATTAAAGACTTAGTTAATCACTTTGGATGGAGAGGGCTTAGCTGGTGTAGCCATGTGTTTCTGATTGCATTAAGACTGATGTGGCGTGGCATGATGGATATTTAATAGTTCTGCTGTCCTCCTGTATCTCGTCACTGGCTTGGAGCTTGCAGATGCACCATGGCATGTCAGCAGCCTGGGATAGCTAGTGCTATTAGAACCTCCGTTTTAAGTAGCTACTGAGGGAGTTAAAGTGAGGTAGAGAGAGGGGGAGGGAGGGAGGGAGAGAGAGAGAGAGAGAGAGAGAGAGGCAGGAATTAATTTTTTTGATATCACTGTGCTTCTACTCTGGATTCTTTAGAAAGCTTCATTTTAAGTAGCTACTGAGCGAGTTAAAGAGAGGTAGAGAGGTTGAGAGAGAGGGGGGGAGAGAGAGAGAGAGTGAGAGTGAGTGAGACAGAGAGGCAGGAAGACTTTTTTTTTGATATCACTGTGCTTCTATTCTGGATACTTCAGAAAGTTGACTGGAGTTGTATTGCTAATAGATGAACAAATCAGACAGGGATGGTGATCTGCCATGTGCCTGATGTCACAGTTGTGCTTTTGAGCATTCTGAACATGCACAACATTAATTTGTCACAATATATTTGCAATACTATGCCAACTAAACAATACCAGGATACACAATCATGCACTCTCCCTCGTGTTGACCTTAAAAACAAACAAAAAGTTGTGGCAATAAGCAAAAAAAAAAAAAAAAATCCATTGAGGAAATGGTCTCTTTTTAGCTGGTAATTAGCATGCACCACATCTGGTATTAGTGTTTGTAATGGAAGACAATTGTAATCACAGAGATGGCAACTGTGCTGGTATGGATGAATGGCCGGCCTGAGCTCTACACATCAAGTGCCTCCTCTCACAAAGCAGTCCTTTCAGCCTGCCAAGTCCATTTCTCATACATCATTCAGCCTCTTTCCTGTACACTCGGCAAACCAAACTGAGCACACAAGCTGCACGTGTTCCACTTCCTGTCGATTCAGGAAGCTTTGGTCTCTGTCCCAACAGCATGCGCAATGTGGAGAAAATCCATGCATTTCCTAACCATCAATGCAGGCCATTCGCCAATCTCTGTGCAAGATCTCAAAGAGCCAGGCTGTCTTTCTGTCTTTCCTATGCTACCTGGTTTGAGATAGAATGTAAAACACAGGTTATTGAAAAACCAAAACATTTGGAACTTTTTTTTATCTTTGAAATTGGTAAATTTCACAATGAAACATCTTTGACCATGGACAAGCTTTAACACTGTTAAAGCGCTCGGCTGGATTGCCACGAGATTTTACATGGAGATTGCAGCACTGCTATGTACACGGCTGGCCTGCTGACAAGTGATTTCACCACCCCTGACAGGCCAAGCTAGAACTATGAAAAAAAGAACTAACGTTATAAAGCCTCTTTTTCCTCTGCAAGTGTTAACATTTACAGCAGAAGGAAATTATTGTTTAAATTCTTCATTGTTTAGACGTTTGAAAAGTAAATATGGAATTATTCAGTTGTTTTTTACAAGCAAATAAAAAACAGAGCCAGATTCAAACTGTTCATTTAAATGGTGTGCATAAGGCCAGACTGCCTTGCAGCCATAATTATTTCCAGCTGTGGCTATTGGATATTTGAATATTTTGGTATTTTTCATGGGTATCTTGATAATTGACTGGAGAAGCAAACAGCTGTCATGCAGGGTAGACATTTCTGTCCATGCTGTGGGTGATGTCTTTCAACTTTGGTGGCTATAATTACTCTGGCAGGCCCAATGGAGGTGACTTCATTTGGTGCGGTTTGGGCGTTTTTACAGTCGGGAACAATATACAATGCCACCATCAGAAATTACAGGGAGTGGAAGAGAACACATGCCACTGGAACCTCTTGTAATTTAAAACTTGTTAAAAAGGGATCCTGGATGGAACATATCAAGAGAAGTTCGATGCCCAGATTTTAATCTCCACCGTTTCTATTTTCAGACCTCAGTCTTTGAAACAGTGGAAGATGTGTGGTTACACTGTGCCGCTGGCATGAGAGTGGTGATCGCTATGGGCATAAAGTGTGTGTGGCACACGCGTCACGGCAGCCCTTAGTGTTTACTTGTCTTCTGGGCACATTGAAATGGTACAAAAGTATACAGTAGGCTGAACTCGCCTTCAACAGCGCATAACTCCAGTCTGAATAGTTCACTGCTTGAATGTGAGCATAAATGCATGCACTGACGCTGCTTTTTAACTTCAGCCATTTCTCTTTTGCAACAGTTTAACCAAAGAACAACTGAACAACCTCAGATGAAACACCACATTTCCTCATTTATATGGGGACATTTTTTGGTCCCCATGAGCTATTTTAGGATTAGGGCTAAGGTTAGGGTGAGGTTGATGAATGCTTGTGTGCATGGTGTGTGTGTGTGCGTGCGTGTGTGTGTGTCTGCATGGGTGGGATGGGAGAGATGAAGAGAGGGTGTGAAGAGACAGTATCACTTGGGCAGCTCTCCTCTCTAATACCTTACAGCTTTTCACAATTTCTCCCAAGTAGTTAATAAAAGCCGAGACAACCAAAATGCTGTCTTTTTTTCAGGAATTAAGAATACAAACTACATCCTAGCTGCCAGGAAAGCCTGGCCTGATGGGCAGTAGCAGTAGTGTCACTGCAAATTGAGCTTGGTTCTAGTAATGGGAGGAAAACCTTTGAGTATACTCTTACGCATTGACAAGGACGTACTTTTGCGGACCCTGAATCATTAATTGTAGGTGTGAGGATTAATCAGGGGTATAATTGCCTGTCCTGGTAAACCTCACCTGTAACAGAAGCAATTTAACGGTGATCAGGCTGTCAGAAGATACAATGCTACTTGATAGTCCTTGTTGTAAACACGGTACTAGTGCAACATTGAGACTGTCCTCCTCAAGGGGCGGTCCAATCTGAAGAAGGAACATTACCGTAGAAGATAAAACCTTTGCTGTACTTACAGGTAGTAAATTAATCAGCATCATGCGTAACAAACATTTCGGCAAGCTGGGTGCCTTTCAAAGACGGTTTGTGGCTCGCAGTTTAAAATATTACATTCGCGGAGGCAGGTATCAAACCCAGGTTTCCCATGGAAAGGTCCATTGTTTTTATGCTCAGCTATCTTCTGTCTCCACCAACTCAGCAGACTTCCTCACTATTTAACGACTTTGATTCCTTTCAAACATTCGTTGATGTCATTTTAGGCCGCTTGCATTTACGACATGTTTGTCTCACTTAATTGTGTGCAGCATACAGTTTTGTAGTTGAGTCCACTACTTCCGAGGCCAAAACCAAGTCCAGGTCACCCCCTTCTGAGGCCGAGACCAAATCCAAGTCACTACTCTTCAAGGGCAAGTGCGAGTCATGACCAAATGATTTATTCAATGTCTGAATTTGGGTTTGTGTAGTTGACTCTTTATATTCAAAGTCAACATTTTAAAATTCTACTGCAATCAATCAATAAAATGTGAAGAAATGTAACCAATATAAAAAAATAGATTAATTTAGGTAACGACTGTTCGCATGTTCATCTTGGGCCTGCTGCAGTGATAAAATGCTCTGCTGCAGCCTGATGTCTAAACAATTGCATGTTCAAATATTATGATTATGAAACCAAAAATGCATATTTTACAGATTTACTTTCTTGATTATGTTCGTTCATATTTCAAGAAACAATTTTGCAGAGTCCAAATTTCCCTGCATTTCTGGTCATGGTCACTTTTCCTTGGTAGGCTACCTTAGTTTAAAAACTAGCTCCTTTATTTTATTTTCACATTTCTTCCCCCCCTTGACAAATCGTTGAAACAATTTCTTTTCGTAAAAATGAATCCTTTGGCTACCAATTGCACCCATCTTTGGGATGTTTCAGGCCACTTGCTGTCTCTGTATACTAAAAGAAACTGATTTTCTTGTTATACTGAAGTGAGGGCCAATAGGATAGGCTAAAACCCTTACTGTGCTGGTAGATCAGCATATAATGGCTGGTGGGTGGACTTATTTTGTTCCAAAAAGGCTGTAATACTATCTACAGCACTGCATCATGAGTAGAAAAGCTAATTATAGAGACATTCGGAACGATAAGTCAATTGATGAGCACGAACGAATAGATTGCAATCTGTTCCCCTATTCTTCATATTCGTTTGGGCTCGTCAATTGACTTATCGTGACTTTCAAGATGGAGGCGACTGGAAACTACCTCAAGGTACTGTCTGCATAAACAGTTTTTTTTTGATAAACTACCAGAGCATTTTCAAAGTTCTCAGTGCCTCATTTTGGATGTCAGGGCCCGCGGAATTCTAACAATGAAGCTACTTTGAGCCTTGTTAATGATGAAAAAATTGCAATTTCTTTGCATGGCAACGCTATGCCCAATTCACTACCATTGTAAGCCTGTTGGGAGCTCCAGCTTAAAAGCCATGTATTTCGAAATGCTGCGTGCGTACGGAGGTGGGGTATTCGACAAAAGTTAGTACTCGTTATCATGTATCAATACACCCCAAGTCAATTTAACACCAGAGTTCTCCTTTAAAAATCAATATTAAATTTAAATCTCCTACTCATTAATGATACCACATTAATGATATTAATGAGGTTGTATTGGCAACCTCTTTTAAAGTTGATCTGGCAAAAAAAAAGCCTGAAAAAGTGGGGGTTGGATACGGAATTCCCTCGAAAGATACAAATTAATTGTTTTCACTAAGACGCAAGTGTGTCACTTCTGAGTTTAACAAGCCAGCTTGATCCTTACTCATAGTACAGCCCCTAAAATGCCTTTTTTGCTGGGGTGTTTAGAGGCACTGGTCTTAGCTGAAAGAAACAAAGAGAATCCCCCAAAGAGCCCTTTGTTGGCCAACATATTTAAAACATACTCTGAGAATATTAAACTCTAAATTAAATAAATAGCATAATATTTCCAAGCTGTATTTAAGTCAAGGTACTGTAACAATATAGCTGGGAAATTTTAAGTACTCTAACAGACGATTATCACGTTGTCCCAGAGCCTGACTTTAAAACTCTAGTGGAGGCTAGCTAGGTAGCCAGCCAAGGCAGCTATTGCAGCCAAGAGAAACCGGTGAAGCGTAAAAGCCTTCTAATACAGGATTATGAAGCAAGGGATGTAAGTCATTTGTTATGTATATCATTTGTAAATGGAGATTTGTTACATGCCATTTTTGGTGCCTTGCTGGTCAGCTATTTATTTTGTTCTTCAGCACCCTCTGGTGGTGTGTCTATAGCAAAACATGATCTGATGTAATATCACTTCTTTGTAATAGACTAGTGCTTTCTTGAAGCTTCTGGCATCTTCCTGCTGAGAGGGGGTGGGATTACTCAGGAATCCTGTAGATCTCTCCAGAATGTTACTATTCTATATAAATACTGTGATTTTGGTCAGGAGAGGCATTTTTGTTTGGGAACAGAGTTACATAGTGGCATTAGAGTGTTATTATAAGATTAAACATTGGTTTATTTGTAGAGGTTTGTTTTAAATCAGGGAAGAATAAATTTGTTTGAGTTGTCATTGCTGGTTTTCTTTGTTGTGATTTTAAAGTCATAACACATTAACTCAGCTAAGTTGTATTAATTAAAGATAAATGTTAACCGGGGACTCTTACCCTTCTCTGGTTTCTCTTAGTTGTCGTAGCTGTTCATCGTTGACGTAGTAAGATAGCTACTGCTACCATTTTTGAGTAGGGATTAGGGATCTGATGTTTAGTTATTAGGCTAACATTTAAGTGAGTGGCTAATTCGGGCAGGTTGTATTTATTACAGAGTAATGTAAACTGGAGGGCTTCTTTGCTCCACTGATTTCTTCTGGTTTCTCAAGCTGTTCAAGGCGAGAATCCTGGGAACATATCGACACTGGCAGGATCCTCTTTTTCCCGGCTGTTTTCAGCAGCTCTGGTTCATGTTTCACGTGGTACTTCTCACCTTCAGAATGTTTCTATGATCTCTCATTAGAAATGCCAACTGCACAGCTACAACAAACAATCTCTTGGCAAATAACTTTACTTTTGATCAGTTTAAGATTTGACGCTGCATATAAACAAACCCGGTCCACAATTTTGAGTATTTGATGTACCCCTGACCTCTCAGGTTTATATTGCACATGAAAAGCTATCATGAATGGCGAATATTCGTCCCTACCATGAGTACACACCCAAATTTTAGTATGGCTTTCCACCAGCTGCAGAATTTTGCGTGAATAGTGACCGTTCACATGAAATTGAGTCTGTGTAACCTTCACGTAACCTGAACGATTCCTTGTTGAAAATGTGAAGAACTGTTTGTGAACAGTTTACATACAGCTCATGATTTAAGTTCATGAATTATTCACAAACTGTTCCTGAACACTAAATGGGCCTTGATGAACTTTTTGCAAAGAAAACATATGAACTGTTCATGAACTTATTCCAGAATTATTAATGAACAGTTTATAAACTTTCTTGGACAGTTCCTGAACATCTACATTCATGAAAATAAGTTCATTCCTGAACATCTATATTCATGAGAATAAGTTCATGAACTTTCTAGGGGCATCGTTCATGAACATATGTTCATGAACACTTGGAACATTTTTTTGGTAATTGGCAAACTGTTCATGAACTATTCATGAACTACAAATAGTTTATGAACTATTTTCGCTGGGTTTGTTTGCACCAAAAATTAAGGCCTGTGATCGGTGTTTTTGTTACTGATGAAATGCTTGCTGTGCTGTGCTGATAGTCACTATGGTAATCATGCAACAGTGTTGTTACGATCACATGTTACAGAGAATTCGAAGGTCTTTTTTGTAAGAAATGGACGTCATATGCTTAGGACAAACAGGGAAAGGATCATTCTGACTGTTACCAGTAAGAGGACCAAAAACCATGCTCTAATGTGGGGTGCCCTTGGCAAGGGTAATTTGCACTTCTGTGAAGGGACTATTAATGCCGAAAAGTTCACTGAGACGTTTGAGGCAACATATGCTTTCTTCAAGACTGCATCTTTTTCTGGGATACCCATGCATATTTCAACAAGACAATGCAAAACAGCAGTCTGCGCGAATTACAGAGGACTGTCTGCGTGAAATGAGTCTGGGTGCTGGACTGGCTTGCCTGCAGTCCTGACATGTCCCCAATAAAAAGCATGAGGTACTTTTCGAAATGTAAAAACTCTGTATTCTTGCACACCATTGGACCTGTTTCAAGGAAGAATTGGACCGTGCTTGAGCTATCTTAAGTGTTGTAAAAAGGAATAGCAAGGTTAAGAAGTGGCAAATACTTTACCGACACAACTTTTTCTGATTTCGGGTTGTAGGTTCTTATGTAAGATGATCCCTTGATTATCCTTTTCACGCAGACAGGAAAATGACAAGCCAAAGTGGCAAAGCACCTTGTAACTCTGAACAATGCTTAGAATCATCTTACTATGGCAGTTTAGGTATCCAAAATCTAGATCTCAATCAAACACAATTTCTTCATTGTGTCACAGTAAGACAAGCCATTTTTTTTTCTTTGATATTAGTTCTTGTAAGTGGAAATATAGACAGGCGTGGTGTACAGTAATACCAGAAAAAAGAATCCTGTCATTTTTCAGCTCATTTGAGATGCTTGTAAGTCCACGACAGGGACAGGAAATGAACAAGAGGGGCAGTCGCTCATCGCTGGAGAGGCACTTTAATCAAAATGAGCTGTGTTTTGTGGTAAGATGCAGGGACATATGAACTAGACTCGGTGATGCAACGATATGCCCTCAGGGTATTTCTACCACAGATGACAGTCCACTTGTCCACTCCATCGCAAAGGGTGGTTTCCACCATCTGGGTGAACACCAGCTAGGAAAAACAGAACGTAATCCATATAAACGAATATATGGAGTGGGGGGTGAGAGGGGGAAAGGAGATCGTGGACACTCCTGCTACTCTCAGAATTATTCATTGCAAAAATGTTAAAGGCCTGCTATTACTGCCAAATGCAATGCTAAACAACTCAATATATAGAACAGTATCTCAGTGTGGCAGCTGACTGTGTACCTGAATGGGTGTGAATTTTACCATGTTCTAAATATTTTTATTTTTCAAGTACTGGAGCTCTCTGCTGGAATTTCAGATATCTGTGCTCCTCCACCAAGGCCAGGCCAGTGAGCAAACAGCATTGATTTGCTGTTTTAGATTTTGGAAGAATTCTACATATCACTTATGTTGTGCTTGGCCTTTTTTACCCTTTGGGTAGACTGCGACCATGTACAGAGAGGCTGGATGATTGGAAAAGAGTACAGACTCTAGAGCAGAGTTCTCAACCTTATCCAGAACTGGTGGGTGCAAGTGCAGCCTTTCACCTGGTTCTAACAGTTACACACTCGATTTTACAAATCAAAGTCTTTTGCAAGACTCTTAAGGCTGATTGACAGAATCACGTGAGTAGCTGCTTGGCCTGAATGAAACCCCACACCCAAATCGTTTCCATCATGAAAAAGGTTGAGAATTCCTGTTTTAAATATAATGCAATACATCGACCCTTGAACTATTGACCGTGAATACAGCATCTCTGAGAGACCCAATGAATAACTAGAAAGACAATGACCCAGCTCTGATTCACATACTGATTAAAGTCTTGTCATCAAACTAACCCAGCAATCCTTCTTTAAAAAAATGGCTCATTACCTCAGTAGATGTTTAAATGATGGGAAAAGTCATAAGGGGCATCAAATGCATTCATACATGTATAATATACTTGTATATAAATGTACAAATCTTGCCTGTTCCTCCCCAAAGGTTGATGCCTAGTAGGTGCCCTGAACATAACGTACATGCATTATGCGTGAAGTAAATGCTCCCTTCCAGAGAAATCTTTACTGCTTGCATTTTTAAATACAATCCATTTGTCCTGCTGGATATTTACTGAAGCAATTCAAGAGAAGTGTGTAACATTTTTGTGCTCCAGTAGTCATCTGTCTGGATTTTTAACACAACTTTCTGATTATTATGCCACCAAGGCATATAAATGTTTACGAAAATAGAAATAGGATATAACAACACTGAAAAACTGAACATTCTTGTATGGTTTAGGGTATTCAATCCAAGCAATAAATCATGAAAAACATTTTTCACTCAATAACTTTTGGTTAGGGTCACTATGCAATGGCTTTCATCTGGGGAGAAATGTTAAATAAATCTCACAGGCCTTAAAAATTCACATTCTTTTTCCATAGCCTTTCAAAAAAAAGTGTTTTGAAGGAGCTATTACACAAACAAGGTGAAAATGCTGTTTTCCAGGCTTCCTGTTACCAGCATCGACCATCAACCCTTAAGTGCACTGTGATCACCAACTTAGGTATGCATGTCGCACTTCACGAAATAATTTACAAATTGCAATTAACTGAATGTAGTTGTCATTTCTGAGTCTTGTGAACTCTTGGAAATGTGGAGTTAATGTATTAAAGAGACTAACAGTCGGCATTAAAATTTCTATGCATCACTGATGATTACCCTGCCCTAATGAAATGAAAACAACATGCGCCATGACAGAAAATTAGAAACAAACCTGCCTGACAAGCTTGCTGGCTCAGAACAAATGTGAAATATCGCAAACTGTTTGACATACTTTCATAAAAGCAAGTGAAGGCACCCCATCCTCGAGCTGGTGGTAATGGCCTCTCATTGTTAGCTTCGAAAGGAAGAAGCCATTCATACTGTTGCGTGATTGAAAAGAAAATTGAATCCTTTTGATGTTATAAATGTGTCTATTACTGCATTTGCACACAAAATTTCTATGGAAATTACAGAGAAAGGACCAATTCACCAAAGAAAATGCTTAGGAATGACATATCAAATTCTGTTGGTGGCTGAATTTAAATGTACTGTAGGACAACTGGAATAACTCTCAATACTATATGATTTTTCAAAAGTAACATCAGAAGCAGAAAGGCTGTGAGGTGAAAATCACAAGATTTAATAAAATGGTTAACCTTTGTGTGTGTGTGTGTGTGTGTGTGTGTGTGTGTGTGTGTGTGTGTGTGTGTATGTGTGTGCGCGCATGTGGGTGTGTGCTTCTGAGTGTGTGTATGTTTCAGAGAAAATAAGCTTGTTATTGGTGTTTGACATGTTTCTTTTTTAATTGAGTCTTTCCGACTTACAAGAGCGGGTCCAGAAGACAGATTAAGCTGCTTGGGTACCATTCGGACACCATTTTCCTTCAGGTCTCTTCAGCATGTACAACCCTTGCAAAAAAACATGGAATCAGCAGATATTGAGGATGTTCATCCACCTTTTTTCCTTCACAGTAAACAAAGAAATTTAAGATATGACACAAAACTCTTTTCACATTCAGGCTTCATAAAACACACCTCAAACAAATTTGATTTAATTATTTTAAGTAAAGGCATATTTTTTTCAACTTCTGTTTTATATGTAATCTTCTGTAAATACAATCAGGTAAATGCTAACGATGAAATTGTCTCTTCCCTTCAACCTTTTTTCCCCTTGTCCCCATGTACTCTCTACCCCTTATAAATATAAGTACAATTAATGCACTTTGTCTAACACGTCTTCTACCAGATACAAGTGTCCGATAAATGGCGTTAACATAATATTGCCATCATCCCAAACCCACAGATCCTACCCACCATCTAAGCACTAAACACGTGGGTTTCTTTCCCCATGGAAAGGAAAGGCCAAAGTTGATATTATAAATTGGACAATCCCACTCATCAAAAAAGCATTTGATCGAAAATTATCCCAACTTCCTACTCCACACCCATTAATCTCTCCCCTCTCACAGCCTTAGGAGGCCATTTTCCCATAAATCCCTGATCCTGCCATAGACTTGCTGCGCACAATCTTGCACTGCTTTGCTCCTCAAACTCTTTCAAAACCATCAATTACAATTTCCAAGTTCCGCGTAACAACGCGCTAATGACAATCCAAGAGTTAAGTGGGGATTTGCCTCCACATACAAACCATTCAACTCTTCAGACGTGCCTCTACAAAAAGCGAAAGCTTGATTGTCATTAATCGCGTGTTTCTCTGAAAATGATACAAGCCTAGGTGGAAAGCTTCACCAGAAACCTCCTGGTACTCACCAAATGCTCTGGAGCCTCAGTATTGAATGTAAAATTGTTAACTATTGCAATTCTCCTAACCATGCCTCTCCTAAAATGCACTCTTTACAACAGACACTTGGTTAATCGTCTTATATTAGGCTACAGGGTTCTGTCTCTTTTTTGACTCATTTTAATAAAACCTGGCGTATCTTTTGATTATTACTTGAGACATTCCTTCCACGCTACCATATCGGTGCTACCATCTCAACCTTGAGACAAGGAGTACCAGACTACACAATCTAAGTTTTCAGTCACTGGTCATCGCAAGAATACCTGTGCTACAGTCATAATGACATTGCAGATGTCCATCAAGGGCACACTTGGCATTGACTTACTCAGACTTTTTTGGGACTTGGAGGAGCATTTATGACTTCAAGATGAGATGCTACCTCACCCCGAATCTCACAGCTTGGGGCTTCGCGTTATTCTGCATCGGTCGTTCTATCCAACCGACTTATGTATACCACCCTCATTCTATGATTCTGGTTTGTCTCAGTCAACATCCCTCCCACCACTCTCTTCTCTTCCTTCTCACCCTGTCACTCTAAAGCAGCGCTATTTGAAGGTGCACTATGCAAGTTTGTTTAGTTTCTGCGCTATTATATTTTTGTCTCAATTCGCCGATATCTCTCCACAGTACGCTAGCTGCCTGCCCCCAAATTCACGGCAAAAAAAAAAAAATCTTGGGCTCTGGAGATCGCACAGGAGTCACAAACTGCAAATAAACACAAGGGGCACAGGCTGTGCCCCATAACATAACAAACCGTCCCAGCCAATCACTGACAAGGCTTGACAGTTTCAGAAGCATGGGAAGGAGGGAACTGTGGGAGGGAGGGGCGGGCTACCTCTGCTTTGCTTAAGTTTGAATGCCAACAGAATTGAAAGTAAACAAACTTGCATAGTGCACCTTTAAAATTATCCAGAAAGGGCCAGTGTGGGTACAGGCTTTCATTCCAACCACACACTTACACACCTGATTCCACTAATCAAGCTCTTTTGCAAAGAGCCTTGGGGTTGATTAGAAAAATCAGGTGTGTAACTGCTTGGGTGGAATGAAAACCTGCACCCACACCAGCCCTTTCTGGATAATGTTGAATAGCCCTGCTCTGAAGGAATCCTTGGGGACTCGAAGGAGCCTTTACTACTTCAAGAAGAGATAGTACATGCACCCGAGCCTCATCCCCTGGCCCCCCCCCCCCCCCCCCCCCCCCTTTATTCTACGCCGGTCTCCATCAGCTCGACTCCACCCATCCAACATCAACGCAAATTCCTGCGCCTATCCAATTCAATAAATATCATAAACTGCTATTTCTATGTATGGTCTGGAATTCATTAGTTGAAAGACAAACAGTGATATTTTGGCAGTGGGAGAAAAAGCACTTGAAATAAAAGAATGAACTGTACAAATTACCTAATATTTTTTGGGTGAATTTCCTTGGCTAGTTTCAAAACCCCATTCATTGCACATCTACAGATTTGCATTCTCCCTATAAGGAATCTGTGTGGAAGTATTTTACTTGTATAAAAGGTGCTTTTGACAGGTTAAGGAGGAATAATAGGGCCTTTGTAAGCCAATGGCTGAAAAATATAATTAATTGATTATTTACTCTAAAACTGGTCTCAGGCCTGATTTGGATTACAAGAGAAGTTGTTGGTGAAAGGATGATCACAGTTGAAGAGTAGAACGGCCGGGGAAACTTAATGAGTGTTAAGGGTCTGTTCACAATAATCTAACAGAATTGATATACATTATGGAATTTCATACATAACTTGCCTACAATGTGCTTATTTTGAACCTCCCCCTGATTTCTACAACTGAAACAACATCTCACTCATAACTAAAAATGGCTATGTTTCTGGTGAACAAAAAAGTATAATGATGACATTAATTCAAAACAAAGTCAAAACTTGTGAAATGTTACAGTTCATCATCTGAAGAAAAAGTAAAACATTTCAATTGAGAATTATTCAAAGTAATGGTTTTTGCAAGCTTGGAGTGTTTTACCGAGTAAACAAAGAGGCGGCTCATTTTTTTGCGCATGAAATAGCTTTCTTAATCTGGTTTATACTGGATATTTTTTATATGTGAAGATTCTACAAAGAATCAGTAATTTCATCATTCATGAGAATTTCGAATAAAAGAACATTTTGTTTTTAATAAAATAATTAAATGTTTTTACTCAGAACAGAGCAGAATTATTTAGAAGCCTAAATGAAACTCTTCGGAAACATATAAATGAAACATGGTTTTAAAGCATATCGGGAGAAGAAAGAGCAACAAAATGACATTATGCGATAGTGTGAGAGACCTGATCGGAGGGTAAGGAGAAAATTAATTTGCATGAGATTAGCGAAGCCGTGAATGAGTGCAGGCGGGAAACGGGCATCTCGTGAGCCGTTTCGGGAGGTTTGCAGGTGCGAATAGCTCCGTACCGTCAACACAACTTCGTCTTCCCACAGTGCTCCTGCATGTGGCTCATTTACATTTCCCCCTTCGCAATTGTTCATACCAATCAAAAGTTCACGGGTCTTCATTTTCGACATTTTTCCCCTGCTCGCTGTAACTCCAGTGTCACGATCTCTCGTAAAACAATTCACAGGAAATTGAATCTTGTTCTAAAGCATGTAAGATCTGGTAAAATATCATAAGTGCAAAGGGTGATGCTTTTTCTGGAAGCATTTTTAAAATTGTGACCTTTCTAGAGATTATCTTAAATATTGCCGCGTGATATGTACATATGTGTTAAGTGTTCATTATTACACAAATCATCCGTGATTTCAAAGGGATTTCAAATGTCCCTAAGCTGAAAAGTCTCATGGAGAGTGAAGATATTTTTTATTAAAGTGGTTCAGTGAGCATTTATGAGTACTCTAAAAGGTTGCAGAACTGATTACTTGCATTTAGGAATTAAGCCCCCTTTTGGAAGTAAGTCTTCAAATCACAGCTTTGCTTGAAAACCTGTGCTTTTGAGAGTCTGTGAAACATATTTCAGAATCCACATATAGAAAAACAATTAAACTTCCTCCATAGGGATACCCCTGAAGACTGACCGACTATGACTAGTCTGCGGTTCATAATACATGCTGCTAACCATAAGAAACCACACAGCTTTCCTTCCAGAGATAGTGGAACCGTACTTACAGCTGGCAAAAAACTGGCAATCTGTATCCTCCAACCACCAACTGCGATGAAATCAAAAACCCTGAGGTTTTCATTTATGGGGAGCTAACGCATCCAGTCCCCATGCCAAAATGCACAGCAGTGCTATGAGGTAAAAGTAAGTTCCATATCATTCCAGCAGTTGTATCTTGAAGTGTCTTATTTGGAATCTCAGACGGCTTATCACTGTTGTGCATGTTGTGTAATTTTACCACTGTTTCCTTGTTTCCACTAATTGTTTTATAATGTATTATATTTATGCTATGGGATTAATGCTAATGGTTTCTGATGCCATATTTGGCCAAACAGTGCATAATACACCTTTTACTTACTTTTTGAAGGGAAATCAGATTGTGTAAGCATCAAGAACTGTATGATTGTCTGTTTTGCTGGAAGTCTGTTAGATAATGAATGGATGGAAGGATGGATGGACACATTTCACCCTGACTTTCAGACTTAAATTGTTTCTCGGCTGGAGTTATCTTAGAAAGTGGAAAATAAGTGATTTAATGCTTTTTAAGATTTAGGAATTGCATCTGGTCAAATTTTGGCTTTGTATCCCAAAATTGAAAGGTTTTGAAAACTCGGTAGCGCAGGGGTGTTCAGTTTCATCTGCGAAGGGCCAGTGGGGGTTTTGTTTTTTTTCACAGTCCAACACTAACCAGATTCTACTTATCAAGGTCTTGATTGAACTCCCACTGGCCCTTTACAGATATGATTGACACCCTTGCTGTAGTGACTTCTCTGGTCTCTTTACTGACTGTGACCTCTCAGAACCGGCCATCACTCCGACCTGTCACAACTCGACTTATTATAGTGGAATGCAGAATCAGCCCAACGAGTGGGCCTTTCCAATACAACAGCATTGCAGCCATGAACTGGAGACATAGGCCTATAGTCATAGATCAACATTTCGAAGCGGGGACAAATGAGGATTAAAAAACAATTATTAAGAATAACTTGGTTGATACATTTAAAAACGCATAATCGGTTTTTGAATTAGCAGCACTGTGGAGACAAAGTGGAACTCTGGGTAATTACTCCCTCATCATTGTCTCATTCCCAAAGACATCATTTTTCTGGTGTGCAGCAATATATTTATACAATACCCTTCACATACGAATATTACACAAGCTGAAATATGTACATACAGCCACAGGCATTGGCTTGCGTATTCATAGATACACAAAGGAGCAAAAACCTGTCAAACTATGTAATTGTTCATTAATCATCTTAAGGAAGCAGATAATACATATCGCTTGTCAAAAATGATGGAATGATGTCTGTCAGCCTGATATTAACTATTTCATTAGTGGAAAGTGATCATGTTAAATGATTCAACACAACAGATAGCAGACCTCAC
Source organism: Gymnothorax reevesii (assembly GCA_029721435.1). Classification (NCBI taxonomy): domain Eukaryota; kingdom Metazoa; phylum Chordata; class Actinopteri; order Anguilliformes; family Muraenidae; genus Gymnothorax; species Gymnothorax reevesii. The sequence continues at coordinate 35,594,581 of CM056589.1, read as the reverse complement.
TTGCCTGGAAAAACATGGAGGCGCTTGGCATGGCAAAGACCGATCAAATTGGGAAAATGCAAGGTTGAATGCACAAAGAAACGAGTAAAATCAAAAATGTAATCCAATTAATTTATCCGCGCAGCAGAATGAGATAAATTCATCAGGCTGAGTCCCCAAAGGCCGGGTGCATATGTGTACTGCGAGATGGCTCTGATTAAGTTAAATTGAGACACAAAATAATAATTATAAATTGACTCAGGAGACGAGACGTTGTTCATTTCTCAGGGAGCTATTCTTCCCGGAAATGGTCTGTTTGTGTTAATCACGGTAAAACAGCGCCGGAATACACCCCTGACTCCACTTTGCCCACTGAATTGTGTGATAAAATGTCACAGTTTTATGATCAGAATTCACTGCGCCGCTGTGAAAGCAGGCTCCTATAAAGGCGACTCGAGATGAATGCTGAAGCCATCCAAATGTAACAAATTCAACAGCAGAAGAAAATATCCAAACACTGCTCTCCTCTCATGTGATAGAATTCAAATAAACACATGGCACCATAAATTAATTACGTACCGGCTGAAGCATTGATAAATTGTTTTTGCCCCTAACAAGTATTCAACTATTCAACGGGGATAAACTGACAGAATACCTGATGAGATGCCTCAAGATGACTGATATATTTACATTAGAAATCTGCTTGAAAATGGAACATTTTTCTAACACAACTTCTTTATCCTTGGTGACAAACCAGAGTATGATAAGGAAACTAAACAAATTCAGTGATACGACATTATAGAGAATTGGCAGTGGAGCCAAAAAAACAAACAAAAAAAAAAATCTGTGCTAGTGCTCATGGTCCCTGTCATATCCAGTGTTCATCCTACGCATGCTTTACAGACATGTGCACATCAAGACCAAAGCATCTCTGAGGTGCTTTGCCACCACATGATGAATCGACCCCCATGAAAATAAACAAAATCATAATGTTGGCTGTATTAATATTTACAAATATTGAAAATATGAAAATTAAGATGGATAAAACAGGGAATATATCTGAACGGAATCTCCATCCTGCCTCTTTCATACCACAAACTGATTAATTCTCTTCTCTCAATTACCGGATAATATGCAGCGTAATCTTTATGCAGCGAATGAATGTTTAAAACTTTCTCATTTTGAAATCATTGGGGAGCAACAAAATACAGAGATAGCCTAAAGACATGGCTATTAAAAAATATAGAATTTCCATCAACATACGTAGCATTTAGGTTGAGCTAATTACATTCTCCATTGGAAAACATGTCTGACCCTTGTCTCCCATGCAATTACACATTGATTTTCTATAGAGACAGAGCATTTAATAAATTTAACTACAGTAACAAGACCAGGTGGTCAATCATTGTTCTGTTTTCAAAGCCCTTGATGAGTACTGCGCAACACCGGAGGGAAAAAATACTGCATTGTTCTGTTTAATTACAGCATGTCATGGAAAAGAACATATTTGCATTTTAAACAAGCACTTAATCTGATTGAAGAACAATTGTTATAAATTTCATTAAATATGTATCACATGGGGTGGGAGGGGGTACCTTTCTGGGTAGCATCTTTTTATAAATCAGCACCAAATTAAATGAACGCACAGCTCTTATTTTCCAAAAAAAGGCTGCTCTTAGTGATGGTCTAAGTTCCTGTATATCGTCTTCAATATGTAAAAAAAAAATAATAATACCAATTATTCAATACTCAGCTGGCCTTTTTCTTGAACCACATCACGCCAACCGAGTTCACCAACCGACAAGAGCAGGGATGGTGGGAGTCAGAGGAGGAGATGAATTTGAAAAATAAAGTGAGGACCAAAATAAAAATGTGTATTACCATTTCAGCTTTTTTAAAGCTTCTGTTTTTCTCACAATTTCCTGCAGTGGATTGAAAGCGGGCCCTGGCGCTTCCTGCCTAGCTAACGACCTCCTCAGAGTCTTTATCCACGGCTCTACTTATTTACAGATCACTGAAGGAACATCTGCTCCTTACACACTGCTCCAAATCTATCAAGTGATGTTTTTGCAATATGCCCTAAATTTTTAATGCTGATATTCATCTCTCCTTCAAGACACAAGAACTTTTTGATCGAGAGAGGCCTTTTTTCGATGACAGCTACACAACATCTGAATCCGCAAGGCTGAAAAATACTGAATTAATTAACGGTAAACAGAACTGAGAGCCAAACAATCAATGGATAAACACGGGACCAGATTGCAAATATACCATGTAAAATACGCTACATAAATATTGTAAATATCAATGTTATGGTTTGGAACCATTTCAGGAATTAGGTTGTCTGTTTTACTTTACCATAGAAATTAAGTGGTGGTTTTGCCTGTGATTGTGGTTTTGAGAATGTAAAGCTCCCTTGATTGACTCTATACAGTAACCCTATGCAATAAAAAAAAAAATGAAATCAAATATCGAATTTTGTGTTGAACAATAGTCTTCCTGTTTTAATTCAAGAAGATCTAAGTGCAAATCCTCTTAATCACAATGTGACGCTGTCATGATTGATTGATCCAATAAATGAGTATGTAACATATGAACTCAATGTATAGATTGATTGATTATTGATATCCTCCTTACCACTAATAGTTGGTCTTGTAAAATAATAAAACAAAGTCCTGTTTCTCTTCCGGAATTTACAGTATGTCTGAATTCCATGATAAACAGCTGATGATTTCTCTCCCCCTTCCAAATTTCCTGAAGGGGATAATATCGATTTAGCAACACAAATCACAAAATTATTTATAACTCTTTTGTCCTTAAGTGAGGAAGCGTGTTTGTTTGGCAGTATGGAAATGAGGGGACGGAGTCATAATGAAGGGACTAAGGACCTCCCACAACCAGATGCGCCCCCTCGCCCCTCTCTCGACCACTGCCCCGCCAAGGAAGACCTCAGAGAGACAACACCTGCCTAACAAAGAGAGAGCTCCTAAAGCAGCACTTGGGCACAATTATGCTGAAGAGGCTGGCTTCGATTGTTACCGAGCCATTCTCTCTCTCTTTTCCATGACAAACACAACGGCAGGTCTCGCGACGCACCTGCATCTGCTCTCGCTCAACGAAGAGATGGGCTTGGCCCGCTGCCAAGTCTCCACTGCTTTCGAGTGCTGCCGAAATAACACACTTATTGATTTGCAATACAACATAATAGGCCATCAGCTTAATTATTACTGAAGAGACATTGTTCCGGTTGTATCCCCCCCCCCACACACACTTTTCTTTTCCTGAGGAGTTGCAGGGAGAAGAATGAATCGTTTGTGTCTGTGTGTGCATGCGTGTCTATGAATTAGTGTGCTTTTGAGCATACGTGCAAACTTGCGTGTGCGCCTGTGTATGCATGTCTGAATGTCAGTGTGAGCATGTGCGTGACTCGGATATATACCCTGCCTTGATTGTCTCACTGATTTTTTTGTGTGCATATTGAGAAGACCCTGTGGACTCACTCTCTGTTCTCAAAGTCTATTGGCGAGGACTGTGCCACAGGACTTCACTCAACTGTTCTTATAATTGATGAAAGACTGCTGCATTGCTCAACTTCAAATATTTGAAAATAAGCAATCATTTACTGAATGAGAAATGTATGGGTAATGAATGCTGATCTGTGAGGAATGGTCATCAGAAAATATCACACATGGCGGCTCTGCTGGTTTGTCTGAAACAAGCCAATGAAGCTGTCATTGAGGGCTAAAATAAAGTTTTGCACCAGAAAAGAGGAAATTTGGAAATCTTTGTTAGACTTTATGAATACGGAATACAGAAAACTCATAAAAAAGAAGAAAAGCTGGGCTTTATTCAGAAAAACATAAGTACAATCCAGCTTGAATATTACCTGTGCTTACAAACATTCCCATTAACATTTTGCCATTCAGTTTGGCATTTTTTATTTTTTTGTCTGATATGTTTTTCTGTGTCAAAATGAAAAACTATATTCATATACACGTGAAGGCTAATAAATAGAATATAGAATTTATAATGTTCTATCATTCATACAAGGCCATTTTAAGTAGTAGCAGACCCGTTATGAATTATATAATGTTTAAACTCATTACAGTAATACACGGGCCTGTATTATATTAATGTATACATTTTACTGCATTGCATGCGCTAATATTTTTTTTAAAACATTTTTCAGCGATTCAAAAAGCCACACTGTGTCGAGCTAAGGATGTTTATCCGATGATGTGATTCATCAGGAAGTGTGAAAATTATTGCATAGCCTCTGTCTGTGTGCTGTACAGCACTCACTCATCAGTAGTTCCTGTAGAGAGCTTGTAATAATCATACTTTTTTGTTGAAAAATAGTTTTCTTCTTTGATTCATTAAAGGAAAATCCCTGATGACAAAAATGAAACCCACTGGTCAGCAGCGAGCTGGAACCACAGGACACCTGATCTGGAACAACACCTCCAGAGGGGCAGTCAGAAAGGAGGAGGAGGAAGAATGAATACTCTGTTCAACAAGATGCGCTTTAGAAACTCCCTGTGTAAGTGTGCACTGAACCAACCTACTCAAAAAAGATACATTCATGACCAGATGAGGAAAAAAAAAAAAGAAAAAAAAAACTGGGCAAGGAACTTGCTGCCGAATACCATTTCAGTATGCAAACCTTGTAAGGATGATTTGTCCTTCAGTGTTTTACAAAGAACTTTCAAAGAGCCCCTTTGCAAAGGTACACAACTCATGAGCTAATTATTGGACCTCAAAGTAACTATTTGTACCAGTCCAGAAAGGTTCATACTGTCTGTAGTAACTAATTAGCGTTGACGTTCTAATTTTAAGACAGAAAAGGTTTTATCCTACCTTGACATGTTTCGACGGGATACTCCCGTCTTCTTAAGAAGAGTCACTGACGTTACGAGTGACGTGTCTTATCAGCTGAGTAAGACGGGAGTATCGTCGAAACCTGTCAAGGTAGGATAAAACCTTTTCTGTCTTAAAATAAAGACGTCAACGCTAACTATTTGTACCATTTCAAGGCTTTAAAAATTCATATATGTTTTCATCACAAGTTCACAAACTATTGGCCATAATATTCAGAAAGTGTAGCTCAAAGACCAGCAATAACAAGCCTCGTATTATATTGACCTTATAGGAAATGCCTAAGGCCACAATGTACCCCTTTGCAAACACTCAAACAATTTATACATTTAATCATCCGGTCAAAAAGGAATTAAGGAACTGAAAATAAATGGTACAGTCAGCTTGGATAATGATACCATGGCACATGTATTTCATACATACTGTCATAGTTTTGGAGCTTTGAGAGCTCCTTTTGTTACTCTCGTCCGGGACGATATCGTTTTGCTCGCCATCAGATTCCTGGGCCAGCTGGCATTAATTGGGGGCGTTACCCGGACTCTATTTAAGCTCCTGTTCTCCCTCGCTCGTGTTGCTAGAGTGTCATTGTCTCCTTGGCACTTTAGCCGGTAAGGTTTTGAGAGAGAGAGTATTGTCAGGATCTTAGCTGCATAACAGTATTAGTGTTAGTACTCTTTGCTTTATTTCTCTCTTATGTTTTTTTTTTTTTTCGAGCTCGCCTGTTTTCTACCACGGACGGCGTCAGGTCCGTCGGTAGTGCGAGTCTCGTGATTTCTATCTGTTTTAGTCTCTCAGCACTCTGCTGGTTTTTCCTTTTATTTCTGGCCACTACTCTTGGCGTCCAACTACCAAGGCCAATCACACATTCTTTATGCAAGCAGTAGAAAAATTGGCAAAAATTTACGAATCTCTAACTCAAACAAATAACAGTAACTATAGAATCACATTTCTTTTGTATCTGAGAGCTCAACAAACCCTAGAGTTCAAATAAATAAATACATTTAATAAATGAATAAATAAATACTAATTTAATAAAGAATTAAGATTGTATTACGTTAATGCCAACATTGTGCCAGCTAAAAAAAAATCCAGTTTCAAAAAACCAATATTAGCTAATAACCTTGTAATTTTATTGTGAGCTGGTTACCTCATTTATTACGGTCAGTATAGTGATGGTAAGCGCGTGAGCAACAGAATGCTGACTGCAGTTGACGTAAGGGTCACCATGTCAGTATAGACAAGGAATTTCTGAAAGTTGCAAGTAGCACCTTTTATGTCCCTGTCTGTTCACACCAGGTCGGTTTTCCCTGGTTAAGATTTAAATTAATGAATGTTTTTCAATACCGTGCTAAGAAGGTCAAAAGGACATGAGGAGCGAGTCATTATTCAGGATGAACTAATGGACGCAAAATGAACAACATGAATGTGAGGAGTAGCAGATGACTCACCATTTGGAATTTACAGAGTGGATTTTCTTTTCCACCAGACATATTTTTTTTTTTGCAAGAACAGAGGCAATTAAAGCCATATGTACACTTCCCCCTTTACATTACATGAAGGGCACAGCTTGGTGACTTTAAATTGTTTCCTGTCCAAACAGAAGATGCGCTACTGTAATAATTAGAGCTTGGACCAGCTGAACAGAGGATTTTCATGAAAGGCACGGCAGACATATGCTTCCGAGTATGACACATCCTCCACCGATAATTCATGTCAGCGCCTGGATTTATGGCCGCCAGTTTGTAACGGAAGTGAGGACCCTGCTCGAGCTCCAGTGCTAATTGTTCTCCTTCAGCTCTCTGATGTGCACATAAAAGGCTGCCAGTATTTGAATGTCAATGTGGTGTCCCAGCTTGTCTTCACGCTTTCTTTCTTTTTTTTTTTTTTTTGCTTTTTTTTGAGTGAAGAGATCATCTTAGTTTGCCTGAGAGAGCCCACCAAAATGACACTCCCTTGGAAAATGTCCTACCAGCACTCTCAAAAATAGGGTAACAATAACAGTCCACTTCTATCCCTCAAGGTACACAACTCATGAGCTAATTATTGGACCTCAAGGTAACTATTTGTACCAGTCCAGAAAGGTTCATACTGTCTGTAGTAACTAATTAGCGTTGACGTTCTAATTTTAAGACAGAAAAGGTTTTATCCTACCTTGACATGTTTCGACGGGATACTCCCGTCTTCTTAAGAAGAGTCACTGACGTTACGAGTGACGTGTCTTATCAGCTGAGTAAGACGGGAGTATCGTCGAAACCTGTCAAGGTAGGATAAAACCTTTTCTGTCTTAAAATAAAGACGTCAACGCTAACTATTTGTACCCTTTCAAGGCTTATGGGTGCAAAAGATTACCGAAGAGGATCGTACCCATGTTAAGTAAGTACTTAAATCTTCTGAGAGTGAGGGCACAGACAGGGACTTGCAAGCTATCTGCCTCAAATCCCGAGTGCATATTCGAGTTACCTCCCCTGGCAGTTAGCACAAGCTTTGTGCATCTCAACGCATAAAAATTGTGACACACATTAAATTACACGCATTACGCAGTTGCACAAATAGACACGCGTACATATAGAGCTCAAGGGGAGGGACACCAATCACAGGTAAAACAGCAGGATACTCCTCCTCCTCCCATCTCCGCACTGCCTGTAATTTGGCTGTCAGTGTCTTGGCCTCACTTTCTCACATCCCCCCTCCAATAGCAGCTCCTAACACATTGCCTCTTCCATTGGGCTGGCGGTGAAAATCGCCCATCAATCCTGCCACCGGCACACTCCGATTACCACACGCATTCATCAGGGCATGGGGAGCGCTCACACGACATGCCCTCTGGAGTCTCTAGAGCAGCTTGGGCCGTGGGGTCTCCACCCTGCTGTCACTCAATCCTAACAAGTGGGGGGAGGGTTCTGAACTAGGAAGTGAATTGGGAGGAGGGGTTACGCTTCCAATACTCAATGCAACCAAAGGTGTGAGGCTTTAATAGAGCTTTATTGGTTGTTTTGTTAATCAGAATTTTTTTAATGCCTTCATCAGTATATTAAACAGCTCACTGGACTTAACAGTGAAATTGAGAATTATTGTACTAATACCTCATTTTTAGTTGATTAGACTATAGACTATAGTATCAGTATGGCATGAAGGGGTTGTCACATATCTCTGACCGATTTATCGCGAGATGTGCTTGCTAAGGCATATGAACATCACTTGGTTTTCTCAATAAGGATTTGGCAGTCAATACTGCTCTCATAGGATAAGTCCAAACAACGACTCCAGTAGCAGTCTTCCACTCTCCTTTTTCAGCAACACAATCAATAATCTATAAACATTTCACACATCACAGTGCAAAAAGTGAAAAGACATATGTAAACTTTTGTTTTACACACCGTCTCTGGAAGTAACTTCAAATAGAAAAGACTTCAAACACTGAGTGTAGCACTTTGATCTGGACACCAATGCAATAAAGATCTGTTACATAAAAAATAAAAAAAAGACTTGTCTCAGTAGAGAATAAAAAAGGAACCTCAATCTTTGAAAGGAACAGGAGTATAAGGATTATCGATCCAGGTATTGCAGTTAAGGACAGACACACAGTGAAGTGTGACCTCAGCTGTCAGAACACAGTAACTGTGATGGTTCGGTAGCAACAGGAACACTGTACTTGTAGGTTATATGCTCGGTTCGAACCTGAGAGGTTGGTGGGTCAAGTCACTAGAGTGATAATGAGATACGTGCAGCTGTTGGGCCCTTCAGATGTCCTTCTAACGCCACAATGCACCAGGAATGGTCATTAGTCTAACCAAGTGTAAGTCATTTTGGACAGAAGTGTCTGGTAATTGACTTTGATTTGGTCATGCATATGAGCATATATGATACCCACTAAATGCCAAATAAGGGCAGGTGACGTGCCGTGTGCAAAGAGCTGACTGCTCGCGGGAATCTAGGGAGGCTTCACACTAGGTATATTTGTTCCATACGGTGCCACAGTGCGATCCCCCCCCCCCCCCCCCCTTTCTCCCCCTGCTGGTCAGCTTTCACATTAGCAATATCGTACGGTACCCAAGTACACTTCCATACATATCAAAAAGTCCGATACAGCACGTTGCAGTATGCACCTAGGTGGTTCTAAATGGGGAACGATTTTAAAAGGAGGTGCCAGTATATTTCAGGGGGTTTTATTATTGAAAAGGGGGTTTAGAATATTAGTAACGAATATTGATATTGCGTATGCATATGATGCGCGTGCCCTAGCAACCCGTTGTGCCATCTGTAATATAGATTACCCTGTTTAGCAGCACAAAAAATTAAATTTAAAATTTTCTTGACTGAATGATTGATGCTTTTACACATCCGGATCTTTCCCTGGGTACCTAAACATCAAGGTAAGCCGAAGATGTACTGATTACATTCGATATAGGTGGATGTTGCATACGGAATTCTTTTACCCTTGCATTTCTGGCCGATTTTGCTGTCCACTGCCTCATATCACGAGAATTTATCTGTCTCCAAACTTGAGCTGCCAGACTTTTTAACACCGTGCTCCACACTTTGAAATATCGCAGGAGCATTTTCTTTAGTTTGCCAAGGCACTGATCTATTATTCTGTGATAACCACGAGAATGTAACTACTCACAAATTATTCTGTAAATCTCCAAATTTTTGCGTGTAGTATCCAGTTGTGATCGTATGTTTTAGTCTGCCTACATTTCGAGCAAGCATTGAATTTCTTCGTTTGAATGGAGATATCTTTTTGCCGCTGCATTTGTTAAAACAAGAAAGCTGTTACACATAACAGTAACCTTTCGTGCTCAAGTTCAGTGCTTTTCACATTTGTTATGAATAGCCATTCATCTGTCTCAGCAAACAGATCCACATGATCTCTAAAGACACGTTCTCTGCGCCTGGTCTGGATGGCCAAAGCGTCCAACAGCAATAGGTAAGCCATTCAGAAGCAAAACGCAGGGAAGTATGTAAGGGTTTTTATAGCTTAGTCCTAATTAGGATCAACTGGCCAAACTCTTTAGCACAAGAATGAAATAATAAAATCATTATAATTTCTCAAAAACATTAAACAATCAAAAATTTGATTATATAATGCATTTTAAATTTGTGGGTTTCCGTGCATTGGACAAGCAATGTATGGACAGAGATAACGGCTTTCTGTTTTCTTTAATCTCAGCAAGAGTGCTCTCGACCACTCGTAAAATTTTCTCTTACCTAAGAGAACAGCAAAAATAAGAAAACATTACTGCATCCAAGAAATCAATGGGCAAGAACAAAATAAGAAAAAAACGGTGAGACAAACAAAAATGAGAGAAATTGTTTTCTTGTATCGCTTCTTGCATGAGGCCCAATATGTTCCCCAAGGGTGAGGTTGAAAAATGGCCACCATTCCAGAAACTACATCTCCCAGAATGCCTCACCAGCTGGCCAGGTGCAGATGATTAAGGCACCTGATTGAGCCTGAGAGAGAGAACAAAGGGAGGCAAACTCAACAATTTGGGGGACACCTGGAAGGAGAGGCTTCTCTACAAGCTCTTTGAGACCTGCTCAGTGAAAAGGGAGGTCTGTTCTGCTTCATGGTGTTTGTGGTTCAAGAAGGACTGCTCAGAATTTTTTGTTTCTTTTTCAGACCGAGCTGTTTATTGTATGTTCTGACATCTGAGTTACTGAGGAACAATTGTGAGAGTGATAAAACTCCTTTTTTTTTTTTGTAAACCTCCTTTGGCCTGAATCCTGAGTTGTTCCCACTTTGCCTTGGACTTAATTTCTTGACACAAGTCCAGCTCATGTTAAATTATATTTTGGGTGACATAATAAGGGCAGGAGTGTTGAGAGGAAATGTGCAAATTCAGTTAGAGAGCTACGGCTTGGTAGCTTTGGGTTCAGCTGGGCTGAAACCTGCAGTGCAGGGTAGCTAAAGTCTGGCGGGGAGAGTACAGACACATCAAAATTCAGGTATGTTATTTGCAGTGTTTATGTGATGAATGCAGCCTGCACACTGATAAATGACCACTTAATGCCAGACGATCCTTCAATGCTCATCCAACATTGCATGCGCTTAGCATGAATTCGATACCTCTGTTTCCAGAACCTTCTCCATCTTCTGTAATTTTGTCCATTCACAAATTCTTTTATTATGTCACTTCCTTTAGACCCTCATACCCCTTGGGTACACAATAGAATTCACCAAAATTATAAGAAATATGTACAGTAAGCAACATGCAGGGCGCACATTTACATGCAACAAACACACACACGCAGGCACAATACATGCACACGCAATCACATGCACACATTTGCATCCTTCCAAATTCGGAAGGTTCAAACAAATTCTGAGACTTAAAAAAAAAAACATTCCCAAAAAAATCTTTTCCCATAAATTACAGTCATCAGAATCCTAATGAATATAATTAGTAATTAATGCTTGTATGGTGAGCGACTAAACATAACGACGCTTTTTGATGCGTGCTGCTCGCCAAGCCTGACACACGTGACCGTACAATTACAGCTGTTAACATATTAGAGAATAATTCAGTTTGGAAGCCTGCCCTTCATAGGGTGGGGATCTGTTCCATTAGAGAGTGATTAAATAGTGATGAGCTGGTGAATTTTTACTGTGGCATTACATCGGACAAGGCCCATGACCCACTTTAAGCTTTCAAATCTCATACGGATAAACCCATTGATAGCTATTTGAATGCCAGAAGATGTCAGACAGTCACTTTTCAGCATTGAAATATTTGGGAGGCGTGGTTAGGGAGGTTTTTTTCCCCATCTCACAGAGATGTGTGTAAAATGCCGGGGTATTGTAAGGTGCAGGCAAGCAAGTGGTGTCACTCAATCTGTTGGACATGACGCTGAAAAAACTCGCACAGTCCCCTAATGAAATATTCATCTGGGATAGAGACATGAGAAAGGGAGAGAGAGAGAGAGAGAGAGAGAGAGAGAGAATGATTTACAAAGGGAAACGCATGCATGATGAATCAAACATGAATTTAGCAGATATGGATACATTCACTGCACTGATAATATTCTTTATTTCTTTTTTTGTCAACACAGTAGCCGATGAATTGTTGAGCATAGTCACCTTACACCATGATGATCTCACACCACTGAATCACCAATCATGTGCATTAACGCATGGCTGAGCGTGTGGTTTGTAAAGCAATATGTAGCTTAAAAAAACCATCCTCCCCAGGTAAGCCTCACACATCCAGATCAGAGAGACAGGCTATGAAAGTCAACTGCTAACACAATGCCCTCAGGCAGAAATCCTATACAGAGCTTTTAAGCTGCCTTGGTCTTACCACGCATTGACGCATTGGAGGAATTCTACCAAAGGAGTCAGGTAAGTGTACTCCGTTCCTGCGTTGATTGCATTACTGCAGAATGACCTTTTCACAAATCTGCTCACACTGGGCCCACCGGACAGGCAGGAACTCGCAGGTGGCTGAGTATCGTGAGCTAATCATTGGTCAAGGCTGCCCTGACAACTGGAGAGACTCCAAGATGATTTATTCTATACCATGTTTCTAATCCCCCCTTACCGCATCTGTTAAATCCTGAAGTCTATTCTATGAGAGAAAACAACCAAAAAGAAGGAATCCAAAAAGCAAAATGAGAGAGAGAGAGAGAGAGTGTGTGTGTGTGTGTGTGTGTGTTTCTACCTAAATAGCCAGATAAACAGCAGCTCAATATCTCCCAAATCTACCAGTGACAACAACTTTACTCTCAGTGCAGGCGAATCAAACATGACACACCAGGTAAGAGGTATAACTGCAACTTATTGCTGCTAAATGTTGTAAAAAGTCTTTTGGCCTGACTGAGTAATTTTCCCATCATCTACAAGAATATCAGGATACCATCCATGATGTCACAGGGTGGGGTAAGCTGGAGGAAATGGGAGATCTTGAGGGTCGCTGCTGGGGTGGTTTAAGAAAAACTATTTGTGTGTGGAATTTCTGCTGACAAGAATATGGTTGTCACATTATACTTATCATTGTCATTCTTCCTTTTATCTTCCAAGTAATGGCGGTATCACTCTGGTATACTCTGAAGTAACTAGTGACTGAAAGACCATGGGAAAGACACCCCGCTCTCGGGGTCTGGAGCCCGGACAGTATTTTACTTCCATTTACTCAGACCCATTCCTTCTATTTGCTGAAAGATCAAGGGGTGCACAGCCTGATGTAGAGCAGAGCACTCTGAGAGCATTCCAAGAACTCTGTTCTCAAGAAGAGCAGAGATTTCCCTCCATTTTTTTTTGCCTCTCTAGATGAGGTCATGCTCGCACTTGCTGTCATTATCATCTACGCCAGCGGGAGACCAGATTCACATGCTTCTTATGGCCTGGCTGTCCGGCCATGGGGAGACAAAATAGGTGAAATGGCGAGGGCAAGTCTTCCATCATCCCAGAGACTGTATTTTCTTGTCTGTGGCTCTGAAAGAGAGGGGCTTTGGGTTTAGTTCGGCCAGTGAGAGTATGCAAGTTTTCCAGTTATAAATCGTAAGGCTTTGAGTTGTAAATTGAACTTGCAAAAAAAACACCACAAAAGAAAATTGCACATAAATATCTATGCTTGCATTTTAAAATATTAAGATTTGAAATTAAAAGCAGGTAAAGGGCAGCATTTTCCCATGATTAAATATATTCTATGGCTATATGTTTTGCCCATGCTTACAGAGCAGTCTTTCAAGGTGATTTTTTGCTCATTTCAGTCAGACGTCAGTGGTATTTTCCGTCAGCAAAGTGCTTCATGCTTTGTTTCATTGGTACTGTAAATGCCTTGTGAGCCAAACATTGGATCTATCTCCTCGGCTTATCCCAAACTGGTTGTGGTGTCACAAGAGAGTGCTTATAAATGATGTCATTGCATGGCTCAAAGTGAAAAAAACTTCAGTTGACTTGGCTAAATTCTCAGGCTGACACTGTTTTATGACACAAAATGACAGCCCTGCATTGCAAAGGTAAGTGCTACAGTGATTGGATCAATTATCGCTGAGGCTAACATCTACCCCGCACTGTAAAGCACTTCGAAGGTTATGAAAGATGCTATATAACTGGAATTAATTATTTACTCTTGATATAATTCATAATTAATAACGCTGACACTTCTATTTTTAATATCCAGCAGCATATTAAATATATTTACAGATCTATTTTGTTATTCTCTGAAAGTTAAGTTTTGGTATGTTGCGCAATCAAAATATTTTTTTCTTTCTAAAATAAAAGCCTAATTATATATATATTATAATATATATATGAACTTATATATATATATATATATGTTCCAAAATAGCACAACAGCATTATTTTTTACCTTGTTTCATGAGATAATCATTTTTACGGCTTCAAGGACTTCGTTTCATCGACTATGGACAGCTCAAATTAACCATCAAAACAATGTTTTTATCTAGTTTTATTAATATTTTAGCAGATATGGATACATTTGCTTACACTACTCACATTTTTTATTGAGTCAGCAGATTGAAAAATGAACTAAGTTACTTACATTTTGATGATCCAACTTCATTGATTCACTGCATGCCTTACAGTATCTTAAAGTATGTATTTTCTTGAGAAATATGTAGATTTAAGAGCAGATTCCGGCCGCCTTATAGAGACTGTTGGTACATTTGGTTGGAATTGTTTTTTGTCATGGGTTTACACCAGAGGAACTGTGCAGGACATTACAGACAGGAGGTACAAAGAATTAAGGCTCATATCCTCTGTGCCATAAACTGTCTGGCCTGCTGAAACCATGAACCACTAGCAGACCCAGATGTGTCAGAGAATTGGATTGTTAATAGATGGTCAAACAGGCAGGAAAAGGTTCACGGCGAACAGGTAAATGAGCAGGCATGGAAAACTCAGTGTGCTTGAGCAGGGAGACAACAGCAGAGTTAAAGGCAAAGGTAACATTACATTAGGCTTTTCAGATGTGCGTAATGTCTCTTTATTCTGGGGTCACGTGCTTACATGAGGGTCCTGACTATAGGGCAGTAACTGACCTGATAGTTGACCTGAGCCCGAGACTTCTGGAACTACTCCTTCAAACTCTTGTCATAAAGACTGGGGAAAAAAACAGGTCAGGGCATAAGTGTGCTGGAGGTGAGTGTGTGAGTGCATAAGTGTGAGGGAGAGGGAGAGAGTGAGATTACGGGACTCGTGCAGCGCAAAATTAAACCATTATTGTGAAATCTAAATACAGCCATACAATTCCGCACAGGCAAAAATAAGGGACTAAAAAAATTATTATTATGAAGCCTAACCTGCGTCGTATTGAAAATTATCCCCGGTTAAATTTGTCTGCCAAGTTATGTTATCCCCCGTTGTGGCTATTCTGGCAGGCACGCAGTACCAGGACATACAAAAAATTAATTCTATAAAACTTAGATTCACCTTTCAAAAATTCTCAAATCATGTAGAAAACTCCCACATTGTTAGCCTCATGGCATAATTGCGTACCTCATTTTTAAGATTTTTTTTTTTTGTATTCTATTTATTTTTATTTTATTCATGGAAAGGATTTTTTAAGGATTTGAGAAGAAAAAAGGAAAAAATGCATTTTTTTGCCGATATGAAAGGACAGGCGGCCGATATCTCAATTTGGCAAAAATATGACTCTGGCAATTATGCTATGAGGCAACCGATATAGTGGTAAAAAGGTAATGCGTGGCATCCAGTCAAAAATGAGGGACAGTCAGTGAGACACCGTTCCCACTCTCTGAACAGTAAACAATAAAATGGACTGGTTAACCCGAGGCGCGGCGGCGGATTACAGTAGTCTGTCATTCTGTGGGTCTGTCTGTCATTCCGGTCTATTTGAGCTCTCCTCGTGACTCAAACTTCGCAATTTGTACATAGTTACACTTCTTATCTTCATAGAAACATTTAAAATATGGCCGATTTTTCGAACAAGCCTTCGTTCGGTAGAAAAAGTGGGCAAAAGCTAAGAAGCTTAAGTTTCGCTACACGTAATGTACGATATACCGGTACGCGATAATGTGGCCGTGGGTGGGGTCAGGAGTGGGTTAAAAGCTCACACCTTGGCGCCGAGGGTTTAGCACTTCAGTGCTCTAGTTTTATTGTTACTTGTTTTTGGTGCTCATTACTGTCATTGTTAAATATTCATCATACAACTTAGGAAGATTTGATTTGGCCATTCTGTTCCACTTAATTATCTATACTACATGTATCGTGGGTCTTTGGGGTCTTTGTTATTGGTTTCCTTTGACACTGCATTCGCGAGTAGTGTTATAATACAGGGATGCCAACAATGTAAATTGAATTCAACTAAACTGAAAACTTGATTCAGTACAAACATTTTGTTTGGTAAGGACCCCATCATATTACAATACAAAGAAAGCCCCCCATTAATTTTACCTCCCGCACTCTTGATGATAGTGCTTTCAATGTAATGCAATCTGTGTTGTACTCTGCATAATGTCCATAAGGGCTGGAAAGCAATGAGATGCATCCGACTGGTGTGCGCAGCTATAATTACAGTTTGCCGCCAGCACCCGGAGGCAGAGGTCAAAGGTTACTTCCAGATTCTACAAAGGAACTTTGAAACCCCTAACAGACTGTCTTGCCTTATCAGTGAAACCTTCACTTCTGTTTACTTAAAGACCAGCTCTGACATACTAATGCTTGAATCAGAACACCCGACAAGCCAGTGTGTAAAGTATGTATCTGTTTTAGCTCATTAGTTAACAGACACATAAAACAATTTCATGTTTTTCTTTGTGTTCAGGGAGGCTTGGGCAATTAGCTACACCAAAGGCCATCCATTAAAGTAAAACAAGGCCCAGAGAGAGTTTCAGGCCTCCTGGGCAAAAGCTCAGTTTTGTGTTACAAAGTGGCACAGACATAGAACACATTACTAAACATACAGAAAATCACTTACACCTGGGACACTGCCAGCAATATGTTTATTAATTATCTCCCCCATTAATGGAAAATTAATATGCCAGGTCGCTTGACTTCATTTCCAATATGACACCTCTGCCAATATTCCTTGTTTCTCCTGCAGCATTCATGTTCGTTGCTGCAACATTAGTTAAACATTGTGAACCAGTGCGGGGAATAAATTTGCTAATGCATAAGTCATGTACAATTAGAGCACGTAACACATCCCGCTATAAAATGTCCCAGCAGTATAAGCTAAAATTCAATGCAGAGCAATTGATTTTTCATTGACCTTTTCAAAGCCCAACATTCAAAACCTTAAGGAGATGCATAGCTTCAGAGGAAGAATTAAGGAGGAACTTGGAGGAATCAACGATAAAATATTTCATTGGGATCAGTTTTTTAGTAATTAACTATGTATTTTAATGCTGCTAAAGTATACCATATTAGTATTTAATACCCCCACCCCCCAAAATACCTGTACTTTACAGCCTCAATATGAATGGCTATAGAAAAATGCACACTCACTGGCAACCATGCGTGCACACACACAAATGTACACACTCACATGCACACAGACAGGCGCACACGCACGGGCACACACACACACACACAAGGTCTGCCCCCTCCCGTTTAAAACACTTCATACCAAAGTAAATTCTTAATGCAGCCCTGCTTTTGATGAAATAATTCATTGAACAAACTCATAGCATAAAAAAATCTTACCATGTAGACAAGACCAGATTCAAGGTTGATCAATAGAGGCCTTGGGGTTTATTTACTATACCTTGATGAAGGCCACAAGATTAGTATAGGTATGGAGTAAATACCAGTTTTCTTTGCATTTAGATTTCACTCCTGCCGCAAATTTCCATGTATCTGTTCTCATTATCATGATTATGGAAACAGCCTTCGGGCAGTGAGAGAGTAGACCGGCCTTTTACAAGATTCATTGAACAACGGGACCCAGTATGACTCACAATGGTGATGGCATTTCGGCCGTCCGCTGCCCCTTCAGTTCGGGAAACGCGAGGCTGTAACATCAATAATGCTAAACAGAATGCATAATATGAAACAATAAAGAAAAAAAATCACAACTTTAGGTCCGCAGCGGCTGCGAACACGAGCACCAATTAGACCAATAAGAAATACATCGATGCCCAAGATGCCATTTTTCTCATGTGAAATCCGCAGTCCATTGCACAACATAATTTCAAAGACTGTGGAGTACGCATCTTGGCAACTTACTTTATATAAAGATGATAAAAGAAGAGTGCGACATATAGGCAGATATATCTAGGCCTATATATGTTCAATGTAAAACAAAATCGATATTTATTTAAATGTTCATTCTTCTTGAATAAGCTAAGCGGTAATAAGAGAGAAGATTGCTGCGCCGTTCGTGCGCTTTTTAAAAGTTTTCTTTATTAATGCTCCCTCTGCCTCTCATGTCGGGCTTTCAAATTTCTTGGTTGAACTACCCGCACTGCTGTTTACTGAACATAAGGAAACACACTATATATGCACAAATTCAGCGACGCAGAAGCAATATCCCAGGAATTAGAAGATTAACTCAATTAAGAAAAGCGTGGATGCAAGATTTTCCATTTTGTTCGAGCAGATGCCTCATGAATTTGGTCGCTGCTGAGTGCTTTTTTTTTTTTTTTTTTGGTTTTTATCTTCTGCACAATTATGACTGGATTTCCAACAGGCGAGAGGCGAGCAGGGTGCGAGCTGTAGTTCGTTCATCTACTGATTTGAGGTAGGCTAAAAGTAAGAGGGGAAAAAATTCAAGGCTGCGCATAGGTATCCGGGATGAATCTGTCCTCCATTTGCGCTCTCGTACACCTGGGTCTGCTTGT
Organism: Gymnothorax reevesii; assembly: GCA_029721435.1. Classification (NCBI taxonomy): domain Eukaryota; kingdom Metazoa; phylum Chordata; class Actinopteri; order Anguilliformes; family Muraenidae; genus Gymnothorax; species Gymnothorax reevesii. The sequence goes on along the minus strand of CM056589.1, from coordinate 35,575,960 downwards.
TTCAACAAAAAAAAAAAAAAAAACCCCACTGTTTCACTGTCACCTGACATATGTATAATGTTAATACGGGCTAGTTTCGTATGCTAATATGTGTTAGGAGTGAACTGAATCTACTGCTGTTTTTCCTGCCTGGTGATTTGGACACGTATTTCTCGTCCATTGCTGCAATTATGCACAAAACAGAATATGAACATTCAACAGCTCCAAGCACGAATGTATGGCATTTGTATTGCTTTACTTCTTAAAAACGAATGTACCTAGATGTCATTTGTCTTTTCAATCAATTTCTGTATTACGAGGAGAAAAAAAGCCTGGCATTGGATTTTTGGTCAATAATACCCATAAAGGGAGCATTAAATTACTATTCAAATTCAATTGACGCATATATTTCTGCCAGAGGAGCTGTTCTGTTGTGGTGTGTTCGGTAGATGGCGCACAGATTGTGAGCCTTCTCGGAAGTTTCGAAAATTCTAAATGTAGGAAACAATTTGGAACGAAATGCTTCTGAACTATAACAATAATACCACTTCGTCTTTATCTTTAGGTGATAATAATAATAATAATAATAATAATAATAATAATAATAATAATAATAATAATAATAATCACCAAATTAAAAATGTTTCTCACGTTTATATTAATTTCATTAATGAGTTGCATGAATTGCACTCGAAGTGATCAAAATAATATTTAATATGTTATTCATCAGCTAAACAAAGGATAAGTTGTATTTACTGCATATTGCACGATGGCATGTGATTAATAGACTGTGATTTGAATAAAACACTGAAATAAGTTAATTTACATGAATTGATTTTACTTTCAAGTAAGACTGCACAAATGTGCATTCACATCTTTACTATCCATTGTTGAGCATCAAGTTCTGAAATACTGTATGAAGCAACTTACTCACGCAAAAACGCTCATATACACTCATACTTTTTAAAATTCAGCATTTCATAAGAATTTCCTTGTGTTGCTCAGTTGAATGACCATGTGAAGATGGCTACTCTCAAAAGCAGGTGCTCACTCTTCGCAGCACACAGCATGAGGGAGTGGAGAGGCATAGCAGGACTGCCTCTCTCTCTCTCTGATAGTGCTAGTGAAGGGCTACTGTGGCTACTGTATACAGGAAGGGGATGACCGACATTATTCTAGCCACACTTGTGAGCAATATCTGTCAAAAGATTGAGGTACGTGTGCGACACCATGCTGGACAGAAAAGGGGGCAGTTTCATAATGACCCAATTAGCTGGACAACTGCCTCAAGTAAAGCCTGGATCCCCGAAATTCTGAAATAAGTCAGGAACTGAAGTAAAAAAAGCGACATTTTGGGGTTTTATTCAGCACAATTATCTTGTTAAAAAAAGAATAATGCTCTGTGTAACAGTGCTGAAGAACGTTGCTTGGGAGTAAGTAAGTTAGGCTTGGGAGTTTGCGCTTATTAATATACCTCTGAAGGGTAGTCAGTTTTTCACTATCATAAAAGTCAGTATAAATTCAGAAGACGACTTAGCTGACGCCAAAAACAGAAACTGACAGTGCTTAGAGCAATAAAACATGACCATCAAGAGACTTTCCAAGACAGAAGTGAGGCTTAAATACAGCACAGTGACACAAGTGTCGGGGCTCTCATTGGATTACACCTGGGAAAGGGAAGGCAAATTTGGAACAAAGGAGTGTTGTGACAGTTCTTTCCAAAAATATATCTCAGCAGTACACCAGCAGATGTCAAGTACATATGTAGCAGGATGAGGTGTTTCATCCCTGCACTGATTGCAATTGTGCTGCTCAGCGCTCTCTTGTTAGCCTATCAGCTCTTGAGGCCACTCTATATAGGCAAGCACTGTGCATCTTGTTGCCCTCTTGCTCTTAGGCTCCAAGGTTCCGCCCACTCCCTGGTTGACTCACTTCCTGTCTCCACCGCAGCACCGGTGCAGGTAATGCCTGTGATCCACTTACGCTTTTAAGGTCTCCGATTGTCCCAATTCTCCCCTTCCGACCAGTTACGAGCGATTACGAGTGGAAATTTCTGTTACGCACAAGACGTAGGCGCATCATGACTCCCGACCTGTATCGACCCATCCTCTTCAATAAGAGTGGTTCCGACTGGATCAGATTACACATATCCCTCTTCCGATAAAGTCAAACCAGTTTGATTTTTTCAGAAGGTATGAGTTGTCAGAAGGATGCAAGAGTAGCAGTTGGTCAAGTGCAAACTAGGTGGCGAATATATCCCCTGCAATTAGCCAATTAGAAACCATTTACAAAAACAACCGCCATATTTATTTTTGACTTTGGCGAAAATCAATCGGAAATGCTCGCGTTAGTGGATCATGGGATGACATTTTTCCCAATCACTCTGACTTTCTACGATTGTTTGCGCGAGTTTCGGATGGTTCCCAGTTCGTCTCTCCTCCTTTCTTCCATGGGTGCGTGATCTTGTACGCTGATCGATATGTAAAACTCACAACTGCCTGATTGTTAGTTTATCATTAACGTTGATAGTGTTTCATATTAATATTGGTTTAATTTATATCTTTATAACAGAGATTGACTGGGTCACGAGACACGACATAGAAACACTGCTGCTTCGCCTGGCGCTGCTTCGCCTGGTGGTGCTTTGTCTGGCGCAGCTCTGCCTGGTGGTGCTTTGTCTGGCGCAGCTCTGCCTGGTGGTGCTTTGTCTGGCGCAGCTCTGCCTGGTGGTGCTTTGCCTGGCGCAGCTCTGCCTGGTGGTGCTTTGCCTGGCGCAGCTCTGCCTGGTGGTGCTTTGCCTGGCGCAGCTCTGCCTGGTGGTGCTTTGCCTGGTGCAGCTCTGCCTGGTGATGCTTTGTCTGGCGCTGCCTTGCCTGGCGCTGTCCTGCTTTACTTTGCCTTGCTCGACTGTATTGCAGCACGCTTCACAGCTGCTTTGCTCTGTCCTGCGTTGCTTTGCTCCACTCGGCCCTGCTCTGCTCAGTTTGACTTTGCTGCCTTTTTTGCCAGTTGCTGGCCTCAGTCATCCTCCTAGCTCTGCATGTAATTAACAGGCCTTACAAGCAGGCCGGTGCGGTGATTCCGGCCATTTGTGTGTCCTGACTGTATTGGGCTTATATTTATTTTTAATGAGGGATAGCGTAGGGGTTTGCCTCCCTTAATTTTTCTTATTTTCCTAATTTGTTTAAATCACTGATTTAAGTGTTTTGTTTTTTGTTTGTTTAACTCTGTCTTTGTTTTGCTAAAGCCAGAGATCCACTTACGCTTTTAAGGCCTCCGATTGTCCCGATTCTCCCCTTCCGACCAGTTACGAGCGATTACGCGTGTAAATTTCTGTAATGCGGAGACAGGTGGATCATGACTTTCAACCCGCAGCGACCCTTCCGTTTGAATAAGGGAGGTTCTGACTGGATCAGATTACACGTATCCCTCTTCCAACAAAATCAAACCAGTTTGATTTTGTCGTAAGGTATGAGTTGTCGAAAGGACGCGGGAGTAGCGGTTGGTCAAGTGCAAACTAGGTGGCGAACTTAAGTTCCAAGTAGTCAATTAGAAACCATTTACAAAAACAACCACCATATTTAATGTTGACTTTGGAAAAAATCAATCGGAAATGCTCGCGTTAGTGGATCAAGGGATGAAATTTTTTCCCCGAAATTTTTTTCGGATGGTTCCCGGCGCTTCCGACTGGCCACGTCTGCTTGCATGCGGAAGACTTAAAAGCGTAAGTGGATCACAGGCATTATCAGCTTGGTAAATCACTATGGCTGAAATTCTTTTGTGTCATACATTAGAATTTTGTGTACAGTTGCTATTGGTAGATTTTTTTTTTTATTACTTGTTGTTTTTTACAGTTTAATACGGGTACATTGTTGCTTTGAGTTATGGGCTGTTTTTAATTGTTTTGATTTTGATAAATGGTATTTTCTTGTTATTATTGATAGCTTAATTTTGGTAGATCGTTTCTTTAAGTAACTGTTGTTTTCAACAGCTTAATTTTGGTAAACTGTTCTTTTTTTATTTATTGTGCTTTGATTTAGGGTATTCAAACCCTCTAATTCTCCTTCTCCTTTCAGGACTGGAAGCTTACGGTGGTGGTCCTGGTGTCGGTAACCCCCTCCTGTGTGCTGTGTAGCCCCGGGTTTTGATTTTTCACCATTGTGTGTGTGGGAGTGCGTGTGCCACAAATTATTGGGTGCACCTCTTCTGGGATTCCTATCCCCTTCGTGATCCCTGTTCCTCCCGCTGGTGAGCTCCAGCCCTGCTAGGGTCCCTCCCTCCCTTTCCTTGTGTGCATGGTGTTTCTTTTAGGAAGAATTCAATGTTGTACCTTGCTGAAAATAAAGTATCGTTGTATATTTTTTTGTACCTGGACCACGTCTCATGCTCCGTTTGTGAAACAAACCTGGTGCTTTATTAACCGTACTGTGGTTTAAGTATTTCCCTGGGTGAAATTCCCAGGGTGGGGTCAGGCTTTTCAGTAGTTGGATAAAATTAATAAATTAGCACCTACCCTCACCCTTGAGTGAGGGTGTGTACAGGCCACCCCCTGCCACACATATTACAAATGACTCCGATGTTAAGAGCAGGATATACTTTTGAACTCATTCAAAATTGAGGCTTGTATTTTTGATGAGTGATAGGGGCATTATCCGTATAATGCTGTACAATAGCTACATCATGGTTTATAGAAGGGGGAATTCTGCTTTTGCATGAGATCAGCTTTGAATTTCCATGTTTTTTTTTTGTTTGTTTTATATTTTCTAAACAAGATAAACAAGTTTTTATCCCAAAAAAAGTATCTCCTTACATTATTTGGAATCCTTATCATGTAATGTACAATACTTTAAAAGGCAAGAAAGACAAAATGAGGATCCACGTTTGTAGGAGGAACCACTCGATTGCAATATAGGCTGCATTAAACTTGTCCAGAATGCGGAGTGCAGCGTGCCCTGACGTCAGTCCGCAGCACTGCCGAAAGGGAGGTGGTGGTCGCCAGGGGCAGCAAAACTTTTCAGGCACCACATGTGAAAGAGACGGAATAAAAAATAAAAACTGATTATTCCAGTCAGCGTGCACAATCACAGGGCTGGAAACTTCAGAGCTTTCAAAGGCCTTTGTGTTCTTTGGCCCCAAGAAACGGTCAGTGACATGCTGCTGAGAGCCTACGGCTAAGAGAGTTAAAAAGAGAGAAAAAAAAAGCTAAAAAAGAACTTTTTTTATCAATTGTGCTGCTGTTGTCCCCAGAGTGTGAGTTGTGCATTGGTGCAGACATCAGCGTGTGAGCATACGTGTGTGTGTGTGTCTGTGTGTGTGTGTTGAGGAAGAGAAAGCAGAGTTTGTGTATTAGCAGTTAGCAGTTGAGACTCTGCGATAGCGTTGACGACCCGGGGCAGACAACAGGCCACATTAAGCCCCAGATCCAGTGATCCATTGTGGTGCCATTCAACATAGAATGGACAATGTGAGCTAAATTTGGTTAAGTGACAAAGAGAAACGGTGAGAGACTTTATAGGGGTTTTTTGAAGAAGACTAGCAAAAGGATTGTGTTTTTCTGTGCTCATGTGTGTGTGTTTGTGTGTGTACGTGTCTTTGTGTGTGCATGCTTGCAAACAAAATTGAGTTTTTATACATTTTTACAAGCGCTTATCAAGGGCAAGCTTTAAAGAAGCTTTAAAGAACTTAAAGAAGTGTGTGTGTGTGTGTGTGTGTGTGTGCGGCTAATGGTTTACATATGTCAATATGCATCCATTCCCAAGGTTTGTTTATTGTGGTTTGGAGATTTTGGTACTTATTTGATTACAAGGTATTTTGCAAATAATATGCCAACAGAACATTGGTCAGATCTATAGACTGAAATTTTCCCCTCTGTCTCAGTATGTGATCAACTTCTCTGTTCATGTCAGGAAACATTACATGAAATATTAAACAATACAGAAATCCTAAAAATCTACAAACAATTTGGAAATGGAGGTTTTACCATTTCAAAATGCAAAATTGAAAAGCAAATCTCAAAATATAGTGCCTGACAAAAAAAAAGTCAGTGTTGTGAAAAAGTATTTGCCCCGTTCCATATTTCGTCCATTTTTGCTTATTTGACATATTTAAATATATCAGACTGTCCAAATAATTTTAACATAAGACAATGTCAGCGCGAGTAAACACAATGTGAAGCTTTTAAATGATCTTTTCTTCTATCAAATGTAGAATCATTTAAAACATTTATCACTCGTGAAAAAAATAATTGCCCTCCTAAGCCTAAAAACTTGGTGGTAACAACTGCAATGAAACATTTGCAACAACTGACATTAAGTCTTTTACATCCCTGTAGAGGAAGTTTGACCTCATCCTTCCATAATTGTTCTAATCCAGCCACATTGGAGGGTTTTCAAGCATGACCACAGCGTCTCAATCGGATTTTAAGTCTGGACTTTGACTTGGCCACTCCAAAACCATCACTTTGTTTCTTTTGAGCAGTTAAGAGGTAGATTTACTTGCATGCTTTTGCTCATTGTCCTGCAGCATAACAGTACTGTGGTTGAGCTTTAGGTCACAAACTGATGGCCAGACATTCTCCTTCAGGAGCCTCTGGCAGACAGCAGAATTCATGGTACCATCAATGATGGCCATTCACCAGGTCCTGAAGCAGCTCCAGACCATCTAACTACCGCCACCGCGCTTGATAGTCGGTATGATTTTCTTATTGTAGAATGCTGTGTTTGCTTCATGCCAAGTCTTTCAAAAAGTTCCACTTTTGTCTCACCAGTCCACAGAACAGTATCCCAAAAATCTTGAGGGTCAGCAAGATGTTTTTTTGTCAAATGTGAAATGAGACTTTATGTTCTTTTTAGTCAGCAGTGGTTTTCCTCTTGGAGGAATTTTGGTGGGCCGGCCTTTCCCGGGAAGGTTGAACACAGCTCCAAGTTCTTTCCATTTGTAGATGTTGGCTCTCACCAAGGTCTGCTGAACCTAATTATGAATCATATTTGTTTAATTGGCTCATTTAGTGACAATGAAGGCAATTACTTTCTCACATAGGGCCAGGAAGGGTTGGATAGCTTTTTCCCTCAAAAAAAACTGCTTTTTTTTTGTTTACTTGGATTACCTTATTGATATAATATCTTCTATTTACATTAGTCTGGTAATCCGATAATTAAATGTGACAAATATGCAAAAATATAAGAAATGAGAATAAGGGCATATACATTTTCACAGCACTGTAGATCTTGTTTTCCAAGAGCTTGTTTAACTCTAACCTCGGGGGCTTGTGGAAAGCATCTTTGTGGGCCAATCCTGGACTGATTTCTTTTTACCAAACCAATGCCACATTATGTGCAGTAAACCATTGTGCCACCTAAGAAGCAACACTAACTCTGCAGTCTGCACACCTAATGCACCCCTGTCATGGGATATCCTCGCATGAGTCCTTTCCTTTACTGGTACATACACGTGTTTAATGCTACATTCCTCTATTCTCTGTGTCGTAAGCCAATGGGGAATGGTGGGTTACAAAAGAACAGTTACCATTAAATACAAATTTTGACTTTAAAGATGTGCTTTTTGTCAGACAGTCATTAGCTGCAGTGTGCCAGTATATCTACAAATATCTGAATATGTGCAATATATTTTCAAATGAACTTGGGCAATTATTGCTTTTCTTTTAATTAAACACTTGCCATTAATTCATAATTGTGACCATCTCATGATTTATTTATCCAACATTACCATAATATGGGTGCTTACAGTAGAAAGAACATCATTGCTATTAAGAATCAAAGGGGCATTGGCTTTCTGACATTATAAAATTATAAATGCACACAAATTCACAAAACCATATAACCGCAAGATTAAAGCCACTATTAAAGGATAAATCATAAAATGCAATGTGGATGGAGTGGAATAATTATGTAGAATACAGAATTTATCTTGCCAACATTAATTAAATTATATATATGTATCAGCTTCTAAAGACCTCCATTAAAAAAAAAAAAAAAACTCCCGAAAGATTATTTCTTATTGAGAGTCTGAATTTATTTCACTAGAAATTGTTTTTATTATTTTCAGCTCTAAAAAAATAACTCAAAAATATTTTTGAAAAAGAGCCGTTTATCTTGAATCGTCACAGTAAATTAATTTTATTTTGCCCCGAGCAGGTTTCGATAAATTGTGAAATACATTTTTCCCCAGTGCTTTTAACATTCAACCATTAACAAAATCATCCCCTGCACAGCCTCCCCTGTTCAGAAAAGAACAGCCTGTCAGAGGTAAGGCCTCCATCTCCTACTATGTTTTGTTGCCTCCAAAATCCACCCCACTACACTTTTCTCCGACATTCTCATCACACGACATTTCAACACATTCATTTGACAATTTAAATTTATAATCCTTGTGCCTTCAAGGAAGACATGTAATTTTATAAGAGTTGCGCTTCCTTTGTCAGAAATTGCGTGGCAACATCCAAAATTATAGTAGGATAATTTGAGTACAAATTAGCTTAATACTGTATCTGCTATTATAGCCTATTCTTTGTCGCAGATAAACAAATAAATTATTTGATAAGCACTATGCTCACGAATGGTATGGCATTATTTCTTCAAATTTTCCATGAAAATTATTCGTCACTAACAGTAAAAATCAGGAGCAATAATGATCACTGTGATTCATTAGATTAATACGTATTATATTATTAATAATTCACACCTTCCTGAAATGTGTGTTTGAACTGGGCATCTGCTCAAATACTTCGCTATCATGATATTTGAACATGCATAATATGAGCAAATTTCTCTATTGGCAAAGAATGGATAACCAGTGAAAGCTGTCCTACACGCAGACATGGCGGAGGGGTTGAGCAGTCATAAAAGAGTATAGAGACAGAAAAATATTCTGTTTATGAGAACATGCAGCATTTTCAATGAAAGTCAAGCCCCCTGGGAGCAAAGAAGGCCAAAATAATTAATTGGTGTGGAGCACAATCATAAGCAAAATACATGCAGTAAATATTTTAGCATTAACTGATTATTAATTTAACATCTTGCCCCATTTTCTGGTCAAAAATCAAAGATTTGGACTTACTAGAAGCAGAATCTTTTGTCACATTTTTAAAATCACTTGAGGTCGAGTGTTAAAGAGTTTACAATTTTATTTGAGCACAGTAACGAGGGTGGGGAATATCTCTGAGGACCGCCCTAGATGGACAGGACATCATATTTCGTGCTATACATTTTGATTCCTATTAGTGTGCAAACATTCAAACAAACGAACAACCACACACACACACGCGCATACACACACACACTATTTGCTGTATAAACAGGCTTCTTTAATCATTTAAAATGTACTATTTTACAGTTAGATTCAAGGACTGTAGTGTTATACTGCATGCATCATTCTGAGAGAGTGGATGTTGCATTCCTTTGCTCTGTTCATGAGATGATGTGTTTGTGTCCTGATGTGTGTGTGTGTGTGTGTGTGTGTGTGTGTGTGTGTGTGTGTCCTTATTTGTCTATGTGAGTACATGCATGTGTGTGCATGTATGAAATGTGTTTGGTTAAACACACACCTCTCAGGACAGGGTAGGATATGCAGCTCTTGCTATTTCACATAAATTCTGTACATTAAAATAAGGGTGATGGTTGGGGACTGGCAAAACCTAAATTAGACCACATACCCTATAGCACATTGGACACCTAGATACTGGACATCAACTACTGTCACTGAATTCACACAGAGTATTTCAGTTTCTGTTATAGATTGAGATGACAGCACCTTACCCAGCATAAACCTGCGGTATGTAGTGAAAATGATTTTAGAGAATACAAATAAATTATACAGCATCCAATGCACCTATGGCAGATTTGACGTTATTATAACAAAAGGAATCCAGTATGAGTTGTATTCATTTTGGTTGCAGACATGACACTTGTCTAGAATTATTTGTTCATTTACACAGTCACAAATTTATTGTGGTAAATCATGTTATTGCTCAAGGGTAAAATATACTAGCAATATACCTGATGATATAACTAAGGCCTTCATAATCATAAACTCCATACCCACTGCATGGTTCTGTTGCCCTTCAAAGTCAACAACAGTAAGAATAAGTAGTATGTCGCCATTATAACCTGCATCCCTGGACTGTGTTGTGACAGACAGTCCAGGTATACAGTGACAGTCTTCAATAGCTTGGTGTGGGTGGGAAATATGGTTTATCTGCTTTCAATGGCAAATCCGTTAACTTAGGAAGAGTTGGGTGACATTGAGATACTCAGATAAACACTAGAAAAGGGGGATGAGAGTGGCGTTAAGCCTCAGGAAAGTGTAGGAGAGAGGGAGCCGTCTGTTGCTCCTCTAAACAGGAAACTCCCGTCTGCTCCATTTTATTGTGCTGGTCCCCCTGGACCCCACTAAATTATAAAGACAACTGTGCTCAGAATACTTCCCCCCAAGTGTTTCTTCCCTGGAATAAATGAGTATAACAGTGTTTAAAAATATTCTTATATTTATTTATATATTTTGCAGGACATAAAAAAATGATTTGAATAGCAACGGGGACAGAAACAATGCTTACGCAGCCTGTTCCAGGTGCTTTTTACGGAGCCCCTTCCCTTGATTCATGCGGCCATTTCCATCGAGAAACACAATCCCCCACGAACTGAATCCGTTTAACTGTTGAGGACGCCTGCCATAAAAGCGCCACATTACACACGCTACCCAAACGGCGGCTTTCCCAGGCCCTGCGTACTCGCCATTAATCCAAATGACTGCGCGTCGCTTCAAAATGGATTCGGAATGGATCTATTGCCACACTGTGTCTCTTCTCGCGACTCTGCTATTCTGTGCAGAACAAATTTTCTTAATTTACAACAAAACAGTCTGCTGCACAATCCTAATGCTAACCCATGTGTTTATTACCATTTTGTTGTCACTCGGCAGACATCCATGTCTGGCTCCCTGAGCAGTACATCACTTCCATTTACACAGTTGTGTGCTTACTGAGGCAATGCAGGTTAAGGTCATGTTTATTCACACTTTCACAGTAATAGTACATGACAAAAACTAATTACACACAGGACCTTTGTTGTTGACGGGCAGAATGTCACATTTACAAGAGAGCAGTCTCAATGGTGATGTTGATTGTTGTTAACCAAGTTCAAAGTGTATCTGAAAGGGAGAATAAAATATAGTTAGTTCTGTATAATTAGGACCCACAGCCATATAATTAGGGTGATGGAGTTTTCTGCTGAATTGCTTGGGGAAACTCAGCTCAATGCCTAAACAATTAACTCGTCTATTTGTTTTGGCTCGTACAGTATCGGGGGGAAACGGAAACATGTATGTTGATGGAGTAACATGTCTTGTTTCTGCTCTGATGGAGAAGGACCCCCTAAGTGTTTCGCATAGGCAGACATTTATTTCATTACCGTTAATTACTTTGGTCTGAATCCACCATGTGGCTTCTCAGCCTTTCAATTTATTTTTCTGTTGACTGTATTAGTTGCCGTGTTCGCGAGGCAGTGTTTTTTTTCCACCTCAAATCTAGGTCCTTGGCACTGCCACCCACGGCGACACCATGGTGCACTGGCTAAATTAGTGTTATGACTTTAACGGGTACATGCCCATTCCACCTAATTAATCCTGCACATCACAGAAAACGTGGCCACTACAGGCCAAGAAAATATTACCCAGCGTACATCAAAGACGCTACTGCTCTGAAGATTCCTCGGTGAAAATAAGGGAGTTTGTTTAGTCAAATTCATTTTTAATATAATGATGATCAAGTACAGGACTTAAACTACGGTAAATGTTTTTAGGTGCATGATACATTATAGGTAAATTTGAAATTCCATATATGAGCAGATACTGGGACAAAAGATTGGAGTGAAGGGACATGACAAAATAGTGTTGCAGTACATCTCATCTGAATGGGTGCTCACTGGGTGGGTTCAAACCTGATCTGTGGGATCTGCTCAGTTGACTTTTGAAGCTCGGTTGGCAACGGGATATCATTTATAGTTGGTGACATAATGGAGTTTGTATATTATGTATTTTATGCGGCCATTTTTCTCACTTTTCATTATTTTGGCTCTGAACAAGCCTCTGCCATCTTCTGCAGTACCCATCCTGCAAAAAATTCCATCTTTAACCACCCTCAGCAGTTCAGGCTGATCTAAGCTGTTTAAGTTAGTTTTAGCTGGGTAGCAAGTCCACCAGCTTGGCCAACACCAACTGCAACAGCTTAAACAACTTAACCAGTTTTTCTCACCAGCTGAACCAGGCACAGATCTGCCATGACCATCAAGAAGTGTTGAAGAACCAGTTTAGAATGCCAGCTGGTCTTAGTTGGGATTCATACTTTGGGAATTATTACGCGGCATGTCTGGCTGTGAAAAGCTCACAAAATGGACATTCCAAATATAACAGGAGTGAAATTAAAATTAAAAAAGCTCTCCATTGCCACGTACTTCGACATCAGGTGTGTAAGAAAAAGTACACAAATGCATGATGATTATGTCTCACGCCTGCCCGTCTGCATGACTGTTTACCAGATAGATGGCCAATATCCAAGCGCTAACGTTTCAGATTCATACACATAAATTATATTACAGTGTCATTTACTCATTTTTCATATCCTCTGTCGTTTCATGGAAAGAGGTGGATAATCCAAACGCTGGGGGGGAAAGTAAAGGTTACCACTGATTAAAAGAGAGAGAACCTACAAAAGGGCACACATAACATTTCAGCAGAAAACACACTCATGTTTGGGAATGCACTTACTGTCAGAACGAAGTTCCACTCTTTATGTGTGTTTCAGAGAACAGTCCTCAGGACAGCAAACTACACAGTTCTTTTAATATTAATTCGCCAACAGGAGAAACGTTAAAATGAACTATAAAAAGTAATGGCCTTTTTATCATTTTTGAAATCTTAACAGCGGATCAGTGCATGTGCGCGTTAAAATAAATCTGAGATTTCGGAAGGTAGGAAGACGGAAAAAGTAAGACAAAACTCGCTTTGTTTCACAGAAATAAATGGTACACTCAACAGAATGCTTCATGGCCTGCCATGAAACCGCATATTTACTGTTTACTACTAGCTGTTGCAACATGTGGTTTCAGCATGCGTTCTCCTCCTCCACTTAAATCATCTGCGGTCCCTCTTGGCTTTCCTCTAACAAATGCAGGGCCAGTCTCCGCCACTGCGGCTTAAATTTTTTAAGCAAAGAAAAATGCATTCATATGAAATAATAATGACCATTTCAGACATTTATATTCCGGTATCTGTCATTTTTAGCCCTCCCTCTTTTCTTCATCTTTTCTGTTTCCATTTGCACTTGTCTCCCTGATGCTCCCAGCATTACAGTCCTCAGAAAGGGGAGATGGGGAGAATGACAGCTTTAAGAAATGGCTAAGCACTGGCAACTGACTAACGCTAAGGCAAAAATCTCGCCCCCCCCCAAAAAAAATGTCCCAAATGTAGGGTTTCAAGGGACATTGTGGACTGGAATTTATAGTGAATTATTTATTCGAGAAGTCGCAAAAGCATATCATTAATGTACGAAGGCAACGAGAAATGCGGGATGTGCCACGGCAAGACACATTATGAAAAAGAGATTTCATTGAATAGAATAACGTTTGTTCCTCTGACACCTGAAGGCAGTTGAAAAGATACACAAGTGCTGCTCAGTGGAAGACTTTCCGCCTTTTAGACTGGAAATTGTACTTTCATTTCACATTTTCTTACATGAGCCAAAATGGCCCGTGAACGGTAATATATGTGATTACGGTAAGAAACAGCGAAAAATCAATTTCTGTGCCCCATCAATGCTGGGACGAAATGTAATTCAGACGGCAATCATCATTTATATTTTTATATCAGTATTATAGTAATAAGATTGCTTAAAAAGTTCAACTCAGTGAATTTTCACTTTCATATTAACATGCATACGTGAGAGGACATTGTGGTATAACGAATGTTATGCAAAGGCAATACATGAGTACACCCTATAGTATGTATACGATATACCGTATATATATATTATTCCATTTAGTTAAATGAAAATATGCCTTTTTAAAAATGACACAGAGACAATGCACATTCAGTGCAATTGTCAAAACAGATAAAACGCATTCCTTCCCCATTTGATCTTGACAAAACCCTGCCCTGATATTAGAGCAGAGATGCCATAAACCATTAGGAGCTACAAGCTGCAGGATGTTACTTCAATAAGTTCCCCAGCAAGCAGTAGAAATCCTGCACATCAAAGGAGGAGATAACATCCCTCAGAACAAAGCCTGTCAGCATTCATTTGGCCTGAGGGGTCAAAGCTTTTACCGGCCCGGTGCAGGAGAACCGTATAAAACCATGATGAGGAGGCGAGTCTCCCCAGACAGTAAAGCTGGTTAAGATGCTCTCGAGTGGCTGAAACGGTAAAAGGCCTCACTGTGAGCAAATACGGCTGGGCTATTTAACCTAGACGCAGGTTAATGACTGCGCTCAGGCTGCCATCATATGACTGTAGCAGAATTGTTGCCTCATTGCCCTTGGATTTGACTCCCAGTTGAAAACAAGGGTTTAGTGGGTTCAGAAGTCAAAGTGAACTGCACATTATTACAAAAGAAGTTATGCTTGCCTTCAGTTAAGACAAGTTAAGGACGGACTTTGATTGAATCCAGGCCTACGATACAGGGGCTGCTAAAATTGGAAACATTCCCCACAGGGACATGGTGAGTTTCGGTTGGAAGGGATTTCTTGCACTACCACTGAATTACCTCCTCACTGCACCGTGCCAGGGACCCACTGGCCAACAGCGACTGCCAGTGAGAGAGTGTTTCTTCTGATCGTGGCCAGAGCTTCCGCAGACATAGATTACAGTAATTGTTCTGCTTTTATCCAACTTCCAAATTTTCATAAACCAATGCTGTCTACATATAGCATGATTGGGAATGTAACCACATTATGCTGTGGGATCCCGAGCCTAAACTCTCACTTGAAAGTGTCAAATATTAGGACAAGCACTTGCATCTTCCATGTCTCAAATATCCCATTTCAAGCTGTCCAATGTGACTGATTGAACCCCACGCAAGCCCAGCTTGTCTACCGTGACTGATTAATTCCAACGTTTACAGTGAACCGCACTCCATGTATACCCTATTTTTCCAAAAAAGAAGCCCCTGATGGTGATCTACACACCCTGCCAGTTAAATGACTGCGGTCTGTTCCAAAACCAACCTAATAAAAAGAAATAGGACCAAGGGTTCTGTAGCTTACCGGCAAGCAGTCTTACAGCGATGATACAAGTTGTGAAAATTTCATCTGAAGTTTGATATCTGAATCAATGAAAATCAATGTCCAGGTCACCAACTGAAAGTTCATATATGACTTCCTACATGTCTCTAATACAAACCTAGACTCCATCTGTGACCGTAATACAAGTAATTGTAAATGTATTATGTCAAGTTTGACCTTCAACAGTCATCAAAAGTCAACCTGAATATCACCAATAGTTAATATGCAACTTCTAATGACAGTAACACAAACCTATGCTCAATCTGTGACCTTTTAAGTGACAGAAGTCATTGAATTTTCTTTAGGTCAAGTTAGACCTTCGAAGGTCAATATGAAGATCACAAAATGAAAGTTCATACATGAACTCCTATACGTCTCCAATACAAACGTACACGCAATCTGTAACAATTTTGCTGATATAAGTCATTGAAATTTCACTGTACAGTTTGGCCGTTGAAGGTCACTGAAGGTCAAGTTCAAGGTCACCCAATGAAACTTCATACATGACTTCCAGTATGGCCACAATACAAACCTACGCTCTATATGTAATAGTATTGGTGATAGAAGTAATTGAAATTTCACAATGTGAAGTTTGACCTTCGAAGGTCACTGAAGATCAAGTTCCAGGCCACCAAATGAAAGTTCATGTATGACTTCCTATACATCTCCAATACAAACCAAAACTATCTTTAACCATTTTGCTGATATAATTCATTGAAATTTCACTGTGAATTTTGTGCATTCAAGGTGTAAAACCCCACAAATCAATACCAAAGACGGACAATGCAGGGGGCAAAGGGTCCACGTGTTCTTTTTGGCTGGCGTTAACTTGCGCGACATCCTGGCTGGTGTGAATCGCAATAAAATGGATATATTTTCTCCGTTCAAAGAACAGGGCACAAAAGCACAACAGTTATAGTTAATCTAACTCCATAGTAAATTTAAAATATCAAATTGAGTTATACCCTCGTTAAATATCTGACTCCAAATTAGAATTAGAATTTATAACTTAGGGACACATGCGTGAATCTCGGATCGATTATACCTCAAACCTTTAAAAGACAACCGCCGTCACTCCATTGATGTTCCGGGTTTAACACCATGTCCAAATCCCAGGTTCTTTGGTTAGATTAGAGGTTGGAAGTCAGCCATCACTGCAACAGCATCTTTTGGCGTGAATACAGCAAGCCAAGATTTATGCTCGTCCATGGGTTCCTTCAGGGAATTTTAATGGATAACTGACTTTTCGTCCATGGGTTTCCTTAAGGCTAAAATCCCAGAACCAGCAATACATAAAAGCTTATATCAGTAGATCATGATTGTCTCTCCAACTTAATAAAACCAATTCCCATACCGGGCCGCTGGCCAGTCATTCCTCGGTTGGGATTAAACCCCTAGGTATCCTTCGCAACGCGGCAAGAAAGAATGTATTAGTGTTAAGAGTCATGGAGACCACTTTACAAGAATAGCAATATTTTTTTCACCAGTTAGGCACGAGCTTAGGTCAAAGAAATCAATGTTAAGCCAAATACAAGTTACACACAACTTAGAAGAGGAGAATAATGTCATACCTGGAGGAAAAGCTAAACATGCATTAACTTGCGCGGGGAGAGATCGGATACGATTCTCCCTGAATAGAGTGTTTCTCTTTCCTTTACGCCAAACCACGGCTTTAATCCAGGCGGCATGGCCATAAACACTCTGGAAGGGGGTCGAATCTGGTTTTTGGGTTTTCACCATTTGGAGGATGTAATAAGGCGATTTAGCTGAGAGAGCAGAATAGGGCGATAACCCAAGAGGACTCTGGCCAATTTTCAGGAGTTTCCAAAAGGGAATGAACCATGATTTCAATGGGAATGAAACATACTCCATTCAACTCCTTGGATTCCCCCGAGAATAACAAGACCAAACATGATTTGAATATGTACTAATATGATGCAGTTGTCATGAAAAAGTCTTAAGATGTATAAGTAAATTGGGTTATAAGTACAGAAGCGATTTCTTAGTAAGATATTGAATATGTAAGCATATCCCAGAGGTTTAGATTATTTCAAACAGATTCATATCTCTGGATTTAAGATTGAGGACAGTAGTATGACTCCCACAGGGGCATTGTGTCAGCCTGGGCTTTGCAACTTACTCCACCTCCACCAACCCCCCCCACCCCCCCCCCCCCCCCCCGTACAGAGTAACAGAAAGACCATCTACACCTTCCACATGCAGGCTGAGCGTGCATCCTGGGGGGAAGTCCACAAAGGTTTTATTGCTATTTCGCAAGGCTCTGGTCTGAGCTTAGCACCCATATGCAGGAACGTCTCCAGATTCCACAAAGGTCACTGAAGGCCAAGTTCAATGTCACCAAATGAAACTTCATACGTGACTTCCTATAAGTGTTAAATGCACATATGTTCCCAATCTTCAATATTTTCAAGCCTAGAAACCTTTGAAAATTGTAACATTTTGCTTGACCTCAAGTTTGACCTTCAAAGATCATCTGAGGTCAACTTTAACACAGCCAAAATATAGGTCATATATTACTTCCTATATTAACACAATCTTAATCTCCATCTGCAATCATTTAGCTTCCACAGGCGATTTGGCCCATTCTCCGTAAGACTCAATATTACAGTACAGTGCCCCCACTAGACCCACTTCCGTCAAATCAATCAAAATGGCACATGCACTGTTCATAAAGTGCATCAAGGTGAGTTGATTGCCAGATTTAGAAAAAAAGTTATCAGATAGTTTTTGAGATTTTTTTTTTTGAAATTTCAAGTCATATCTTTTAACATTGTTAATATATCCCCTGACCTCAAGTTTGACCTTTCAAAGTCATCTGTGGTCAAATTTAATATTGCCAAAATATAGGTCATATATGACTTCCTTTATGTTGATAGTACAAACATAATCTCTATCTGCAACCATTTGGCCTCCACAGGCCATCTTGCATATTCATAAAGTACAGCGCCCCCAAAAGACCCACTTCCGTCAATTCAATCAAAATGGCGCTCGCACTGTACATTGACGGTACCAAGGTAAGTTGATTGCCTGATTTAGAAAAAAAATTATCTCGCAGTTTTTGAGAAATAATTTTTTTAAATTACTCAGTCCTACCTTTAATATTGGAGCCAAAACTTCAAGGGCCCATAAAACGGACAAAAATGATTCAATCAAAAATCCGAGAAAAACATCTGGAGATATGGTCTAGTAGTATGTTATTGCAAATTTACACGGAAGTTCATCGGGCCTAAAAAAAGATAAAAAATGTTCCGGACGACGGACGCCAGACAACGGACGACAGACGACAATACCACACCACAACAATAGCTTATTGGCCCATAGTGCCGGTCAGCTTATAAACTTTCCAAACAGGGGTCAAGGCAGTTACTCTTTGTTAAGAAGGAGAGAACCAATAGCCTAACTTTTTGTCAATGAGGAGTGGGCCGATGGAAATATTCTCATATTTAGATCTTTGTTATCTGGAACAGGGCCAACAGCTGGAGTTATTCTGATTAATCATAAATACCAGGTAGACTTCAGGGTTAAATATGAGCAGATGCCCCATCAGAGAGACGGGTATGTGTTTCAGGGAGCCCCTGCTCGACTATATGACCCGTGATCCTTATGGCAGCCTGCATTTCCTCAGAGTAGGGCCTTGGTGTAACAGCAAACCATCAGAAACATGGGGCAATTGACCTCCATGACCCAAGACAGAGAAATGTCAGCCCAAAAATCAAGCACCAGCTCACCGGTTGTCAGTGTTTACAAAAGACTAATTTCACTCTGGGCTTGTAATACATCCAACTTCATAGCACTAAAGTTCACCCATTTTATGTCGTATCTACTTCAAGTTCCGCATAAACAGCACTTAAGTTCCTAAAATGGTTGCTTAATTAACAGCCAACCCCGGCTTCATCTAGTGGGTAATATCAAAACATCCAGCTCAAGCAATGAAGCTTTAATTGGTAATATGAAGGACATCCGAGTTTGATAATGGCTATTACAAGTAAAAGAGAGGCAGATTTAAAACATTCTAATAAAAAAGGAAAGATTTCATAAGCAAAAACATCATTGAGACTACTGGAGAGATCTTCAACCACCCCAATCCAAGGCCTACTGCTGGCCTAGCAAGGAATTCACAAATTGCAATGGTAAATTTGTAGGTTGGGTAAGCAAGGTTTGCACTACACAATACCCCAACTCTTCAGCGTTACCATTTTTGTGTTTCATTCTTGAACATGTCTACCACCTAAACTTCTGCGCAAATACCACAGTGATAATAAATTCCAGATAACTGAATAGAAATATCTCTCAAAATTTTGGAATGACTCATTGCATTTATTTAGTCCCTCCCTATTCAGATCTGCTTTTCATTCCACTGTAAGTCATTGCTAAATGCAGAGAAAAGCAGGATCCTAAATTTTTGTTGAGGTCTCCATTAGAATGCGTGAGAATGGTGCTCACAGACAGATATAGCAGCAGATAAAAGTCAGCAAAACGTGTGCAAACAAAAAAAGATGGCACCGATAGCGCAAGTAATACTGTTCCGGATTACCGAACCACGTAGACTTCACTAAACATCCTAGGCATCGCTCGCAAATTTGCCCACTTTGCAAATGGTAGCTTCCAAAAATGTGAGTGGATATTTCTGAGTTGGTGTACTTCACATTCTTTTCTTTTTACTTTTTACGATGACTAGATTTATTTTTTCGCCCAATTTTGTACCTGCTTCTCCTCAAAATATATAGCAAAATTCAACTCCAATCCTGGTTTCCCAGATTTGGCTTCCTCCTCAGCAGTGCTTTCGCATTCTTTTTTTATTATCTCATTCCCGTGCCATAATGCTTTTTTAATTCCTTGTCTGCTCTTTCACCTCCTTTATGCATTTTTGAGTTTGAAACTGTTCTTTGGTGGACACAGAAAGCTTTGCCGCTTCTCTGGAGGAACTGTGCTCTCAAAGGCGAGAGCTGAGAACTTATTAGGTTGACTAGTGCGTATCTCAGACAATTTCTGATAATGCAAAAAAAAAAAAAAAAAACACATGTGGAATGCAAACAAACAAATCTTTGATAAATATTTAGGCTGACATCTAGTTTTCATATGCCAGGTTTTAGCAGACAACTGGGTCCTCCTGGTTTGCAGCAAGTATTAATGCAAGACGAATCCATCTTGTAATCATGCCTGCCAAAATTAATTAATTTTAAAAGACCTCAGTCCTGCCCAGTGGGACTTTATGATGGCTATAGATGTTTGTGAGCGACATAGGTGATAAAAAAATCAATGATAAAAAAGCACTTTATAAATATTATAAAGCAAGATAAAAAACACTCTGCCCCTGTCGAGGGGAAGGAGGCAGCATGGGTGATTCATGCTTTCACAGAATGTGCTTCTAAACAAAACTTTCTGTGCCCTCATATATCGCAACATCTGGCACCTCATGTAAACCGATATTAGGATTAAATTAAGCAGAAATGAATGGGATGCTGCCTGACAGGTTGCAGATGTTCCAAGCATTGTGATGATCTGGTTTTGATGCCGGCATAATGAATTCTGAACTCAGCCGAGGACGTGCAAGTGCTAGCATTTATAAAGGTAAATGCAGCGGAAAGTTACAACGTACGGATCAAGCGGCAGGATCCCTTGGGCCGGCTGGTTTTCAGTTGCATACGTGTTGCGATGTGGCGCCTTTTGTCTTCTCTCAGATACATTATCATCCGTGCATCCTCTGTGCCTGATGCATGTGTACAACCAAGCAGAAATAAACATTAATCAGGCAGAGACATCTCTGTTTGCCTGCGCACCTATCTACAAACACTCTGTGTCAACATAAGGTCACTGAGATAAGCATAGGAGACACGGTTGGTTAGCAGGCTGAATCTATAAATTCTGTGCAACATTCATAGAGAAGGCCAAATTTGAGTCTTTTAGAATTATTATCCCGCCTTTTTCTCCCAAAGCCAAACTGTTTAATCGACAGAAGCAACTTGCTCCTATTGACTGAGGTGGCGGATGCCACGAGACTCAACGACAAACCCTAGCTTTATTGCTCAATGCAGGCATACAGTTTATTTACACATTGCCTATGCCACTCGGGGTGAATGAAATCCGAGCATATTTGGCTCATGCAGCTACATTCGCCTGGAGTGGCCGCTAGAGAGCAATGAGATAAATGAATTTGACTGGCCGAACCAACGGCGTTCTTCCTCCAACGAGGCTGGGCCAATTGTTACCACGCCAATGCGGCCCTTCGGCCATGTAATGACATGGCTTGGAATTTGAGCCTTAAAAGTGCCACAATAAATTCACCGTAAGATTTCACATAATGGAAGAAACCTATATTCTAGGAAAATGTATTCATATTTTTTGTTCATAATTTCCAGCGTCAACTTTCAAAAAAGCAAAAAAAAAAAAAAGCAAAACCTTTCCAAAGTAGAACGCAGTCAGAACTGGCCATGCTCTCTCAGTTCTGAATGACGCACATTGTGGTCATTCCAGCGTAATTTATTGCAAGTACTGTATATCTTTTTCAGAATTTCTACTGTAAGTCAAACAAATGCATTTGGCTCTGAGAAGCTTGCTAAGCAGTTCCAACCCATCACTGAATCCTGCTCCCCTCCCTAAACAGGCTGCAAAATGCTCCTCATAAATATGTAGGCCTGCTTATCAATTGCATGCTGTGCCATTAGTATTTACTTTGGCACACAAATGAGCTGTTTCACAAAGGCTGTAATTGTATTAAGCCTGGATAATAAACCTCAGGTGTACAATTAGGAAAAGGTGAGGCGCACAACTTAGCGCCTGCGGCAAAGAGCCGTTCAATCGCTGTGGCACCAGGCCCCGCCCCTTCGTTCTCAGGTGACAACGGGTTTCCATGGCGCTGCCACGCAGGTCTCCGTAGCCGCTCAGCAGAAAAGCTGCAATCACTCCTCAACAAAACTGGCTGGAGGTGTTCCCCCCACAGCTAAATTACATTATTATGACCATATTGTTTAATCACAAGTCTCTTAATAGTAGCCCAGAGATCTATTATTTTCTATTTTTCCCTGCTTCCTCCCATGGTTCAGGTGATTGGTCGCTGTGCATCTAAATCACAATCCATCTTACCGTGTGGCTCATTAATGACAGGTTATAGACACATAAAGAGCTGGTGAGGGGCCAGCCACGATCAAATTGTCAACTCAGGTCTGTCCCTGGGATCCATTCTTCCACTACTTATTATGTTATTGCACATGTGAGGATCCCTGCGTGATATGAAAACAATGCGTAAATACACACTGACCTTGTTTCGTAATATTTCCAAGGTTTGCATGTATCAAGTTCTCACTTGAAGCAGCACTGTGGTATCTGTGATTTCATAGAAAATGGAGTTTGATGGCCCCTGACATGGAATTACTAAAACACAGTGACGTTGTGACGTCTTCTGTATTATTGACCTTGTTAAAAATGTCTGCCTTTATCAAAATAAAAAGGAGAGAAGAAGCATCAACACTATATTATTGTAGTAGGAATCCATTTTATGTCTTTATTAAAAGTCCGTGTGATTCTGATTTGAGAGCAACAATGAAATCACACAGTAAGATTCTGTTTGGCGCAATTGTGATTGATGTTTGCGTAAGATGTACTTACAGTGGAGCCAAGAACACGTCTGTGAACAGAGAGGGGGTTAGTTTCCTTCACGTCTATCCATCTATTCTCCAGATAACTTGCTCCAGTTGCACCATCTCTCACTGGGACACAGAAAGTTTACCTTCTTAATAAATAACAGGTGCAGGATTGTAACGTTTCCTTACACCTTTAACTGCCGAAAATGAACTTTGACATTGAACGAATTCTGTTTTTTCTCTCACTTACACTCACAGGGACAGTACTGGTTTTTCTTCAGGTTTGGTTTTAAGCTGTGACCAATTTTTTTGCAAGGGATAGACCAATGGCACAAACGTTCTGAGGTCAATTATGTACCTTTGACATTCTACAGTTTTTCTGATGATAGTAAGAAACACAACTCTTAAAATCAACTCGCAAGCTGTTTCTAATAATGACAAACTAGCATATACACTGCTTGACAAATTTGTTAGACCACCTATCATAAAAAAATGAGAAAACACAAATATTTAAGAAATTTATAAAAAATTGTTTAAAACTAAAAATTATTTTGTTATTTCTTTGGCAAATAACAAATCAGAACCACCGAATGGTTCTTATTCACACATAAAAACCAAAAAAAAAAAACTTCATCTTGTATGGCCTCCTTGCATTCTTGCATTCAACCACTAAAATTTATTTTTTTGCTCAGTAATGCAAGAAAATAACTGTTTTTTAGCATCTTAAAAAAATAATAATAATGTGCTTAACTATGTGCTTAACTATTTTTTCTGCTTTTTTGTGATACGGTAAATTTGAAAATTCATGGATAACAACAATAAATATATTTCTGCGTAAAAAATATCATTTCAGTTAAAGAGCATGTGCATACTGGTGGATTAACCATTACGGAAACACAACAATTATTTTGGTAATTACCAACACTGTTAATTTAGGGCAGCTGTGGCATAAACCTTAAATCGGGTGGTCTAATAAATTTGTTAAGCACAGTACATACAAATAGTAATGTATGACAGCCCAGGAACCTCTTCAACCCCAACTCCCCCTGAAAAGGTAATGTCATGATTATGGGATCTACATAAGTGCTCTTTCATCATTTGGCCCTGGTGTGGAAAGGGGAAACATTTCTTACATGCTAATATAGGTGAAGGCAGTCCCAAATCCAAAGACCGGAAAGAGGTACAACCTTTAAGATCCATTCCATGAGAGATAGACATTCAGTGCAAAGTTGACCCCCTGGAATTGAAGGAAACTTGGCACATGGGTGGATATGGGTGTCTCACGGAAAAAAACTGAATTTTAAGGTCTGAATCTCTCTTTGCCTGCCGATAGCGCCACCTGGAAGCCACTAAACCTCAGTTTTGCTGTTGACACCACATTTTACATCAACTATCGTGACTTAAGGGTATACAGTACCAAATATGTCCTACTTTTATCATGACCCGAGACACTTCAAGTCTGGATAGACTTCAGCACCACATCGTTGCCAAGCAGAGTAACTACGTTATTGAGCCAGAAATATTTGAGAAATAACAAGAAAAAATTGAAAATGGGAATGGGAATAAAATACTGTAATATCCCAGACATAGACCAAACTAAAATGCTTTATTATGTGTTTACTCACAACAAGACTATAATTTTCAGTGAATAGTACCTTGGTATCTTGCTGTCTTTGTGCAATGGACAGCCAGAAAGATGGGCGAAATTCATTTTTGGTGCATGTTTGCGGTATATTTTCTCTGTAACCCAGATTTGTACTGTGAGGGTAAATGCTGTTTGTTGTGCTTTTGGAACTCTATTTCAGGAATACCAAGCATTTCTTTGGTAGCATCAACACTTTCAAGCTAGATGGAGCCAAAGTTGGAGGAAAACTCAAAATGGACCATTTCATAGCAGGTTGTGCCTATGTTTAGGTGGCATTATTTTGTTTACCCAGCCAGACAGAGATCTGAAATTCTCTATATACATAGTCCGTTTGGGGTGTATAACAGCACTAGTAAAATCTCAATGGTAGTATTTCAGTGTAGATGATATTCATCATCAAACGTCGGAAAATTTCGCCCCCTGGGGCGCTGTAGGCTGGAATACTGTAGGCAAATACTGGCTATCCCCAGCAATGTGCCAAATAAATTGTTTTTGAATGGTGATACACACAGCTAGTTTTCTCAGAAAATGAAGAGTCTAGCATGGTACTATTCTGGATGGTCATCTATCTGACCAAAGGTGGTGCTCTAAAGAGCTAATGTTCTATCAACCTAATATTCCATATTCCCCAACATATAAGTTTTTCTTTTGAAAGTACACGCACAGTTATACATTAAATTTGTAATCGCTGGTATAAAGCTGAGTTGGCAGTAAATTGAAAAAGAATGTTGGTGATGATTGTAGCATTGTGTGAACATGCAAGACTTCTACAAGTAGTCAGTACAGTGTGCAGTTTTGGATTGTTAGTGCGTTTTAAGAAAATAACAAATTCTCTGCATTTTTACTTTACTATTAGAATTGTAGAGCAGCCTTCAGTGTTAATTCTAGGATTTCCCAAGGGTATGGTGCTGGGGTATGAAAAAGGGCACAGCAGTCGCCTCTAACGAGTGGTTGTCCTGATAAAGGGCATAGAGGTCCTATAGCAAGCAAGCAGCACCCTGCCAAGAAAAGGGCAGTTCATTTGTAATGGTAACTGGCTTACCTTCATTCCTAACACCTGCCCATGATGTCTAGCCTACGGGATGCCTGCTGGTTGGGAGGGCGGGGTTGCTTTTACAGTCTTCCCATTTCCATACGTACCAAGCCATAGATGTTGATGCAACTATTGCACCATATAGGCTGCAGCCCACTATTTAATTCAGAGACAAACAAGCTCACCATCTACAGCCTGTAAGCAGCCCTGTAGCGACCCAGCCTGCAGTGCCCCTGGAGGCAAATTTTTCTGAATTTTGATGTTTAATATCATCTTAACTGAAAATACTATTATGAAATTTTACTAATGCTGTAATGTACCCCAAAGGGACTATGTATCCAGAGAATTTCAGATCTCTATCTTACTGGGTAAACAAAATAATGCCGCCTAAACATTGGCAGAATCTGCTATGAAATGGTCCATTTTGAGTTTTCCTCCAACTTTGGCTCTGTCTAGCTTGAAAGTGTAGACACTACCAGAGAAATGCTTGATATTCCTGAAAATAGAGTTCCAAAAGCCTATCAAACGAAATTAATCACCATGGAACATGTCTGGGTTACAGAGAAAATAAACCGCAAACATGCACCGAAAATCAATTTCGACCATCTTTCTGGCCATCCATTATACTAATCCAGTGAGATACCAAGGTACCATTCACTGAAAATGATAGTTTTGTTGTGAGTAAACGCATAATAAAGCATTCTTGATTGGTATATGTCTGAGATGTTATTATAGTCCCATTTTCAATTTTTACTGTGATTTCTCAAATAATTCCAGTTCAAAAACATAGAATCCCAGCCTGGCGCTGATGTGGTGCTGATATCCATCCAGACTTGAAGTGTCATGATAAAAGTATAACACATCTGGTACTGTGACTCTTAAGTCATAATAATTAATGTAAAATGTGGTGTCAAAAGCAAAACTGAGCTTTAGTGGCTTCCAGGTGGCGCCACTGGCAGACTAAGTGAGATACGGACCTAAAAATGTAGCTTTTTCCATGAGACTAACATATCTACCTATGTGCCAAGTTTCATTCCATTCCAGGGGGGGTCAACTCCTCAACGTCTTCAAAAAGTGCCAATTTTCTCTCTTAATGGCTCTTAAATTAATGACTGATGGTAAC
This sequence comes from Gymnothorax reevesii, assembly GCA_029721435.1. NCBI lineage: Eukaryota > Metazoa > Chordata > Actinopteri > Anguilliformes > Muraenidae > Gymnothorax > Gymnothorax reevesii. Next base: position 35,549,291 of record CM056589.1, on the reverse strand, counting down.
ACTTTACCATAAGGGTACAACAATTAACATTAGTTAATGCAGTAATAAATATGTACTAACATGTGATTAACATTTAACTAATGTACCTGGTAATCATTTAAAAATGATGTTTACATCAACTATGGAATTAATTTATAAATTATGGTTTCATAGTTATGGTTTTTTAGTTGAAGTTTGAAGTGCTGCATAGGGGATACTTAAGGGATGTTTTCAACTTCACGATAAGGGAAACAAGGAAAATTAATAAATGTTCAATTATGGTCACGTCATGCTTATTTGGCGACCTAATGCATTAGTTACCTGCTAATTAACTGATAGTTAATGAACTAATGTTAATAAATATTAATTGTTGTACCGTTATTGTAAAGTGTTACCTGACTGATTAACACCTTTGAGTTCAGGGGACCTGATATCTTTGTCAAAATATTGACCCAATTTAAGCAATCAAATAATAGAAAAGAAACAGATCCAGGTGGGGTCGGTTCAGATTCAGTTACTGGTGTTACACAAGCATCAACAGCAAACATAAAGAGAATGAGAGATTGCAGTAAAATGAGAGTCAAATGCTCCTTAAAAAGAGAAATGCCATGATTGGTTCAACTCACACGAAAACATTTAGAAACTCAATCAACTCTCAGGTCGTATACGAAATTGCGCACCATTTACCACTTGAATGCTGGTCATAGTCAAAAGCAGCATGTAGTCTACAGTATATGACCAACCCCACATTTATCAGTGTTTAGCATCAATAATCATGGAATGAGCCTTCAAACATGCATTCAGGCTATGCACGAGTCAAAAAATGTAACCTTCCACACATTTCCATTGCTATGGAAAATTGATATTCTCAGTGTTTTTGTTTATTACCCATATTTTTGCCTCAATATTCTTGTAGGAATTAATTTTTGTTCTCATTCCCTACAATAGTATTTTTCAATATATTTTCACAAAAAAAATTACAGAGAAGCAATATATTAAGCCTCCTTTCAGACAAAAGAGGTGGCGTATAATCATCACTGCACACTACTGTACTTCTATTGTATCCTTCCAGTTTTTGCCCAAATAATAAGTTACAGTCTGAAAAATAAATGCATAGATTGGGGAGCCAAAGTAACCTTCAAGTTCTCAAAGCATTGTCTTACTGTGCACCGACTGAGAAAGCATCTATAATTAGCAGGAGCACATTAGCTGGATATCGAATTTAATTCACAAGTGGGCTAAAGTATGACCTTCCATAAAAAAAGGCAGTTGAGACAGATGATCATTTATTGACAAATATGACAATATATTTTTAAAACATTTTCATTTACATTCTTAGGAGGTTAAATGTCTGGGCTTCTCAAAGGAATCTTCTTGTCACAATAAACTTTATCTTTCAGTGAACCTAAAAAGTCCAAAAAAAAAACTTGATCAGTAAGGTAACACCGTCTTTTCAGTCTTACTTTCATGGGCACTGATGCACAAATAGTTCAGAATTATCATTTGCATTTATTGAGAATTACAAGCTGAATACACGTGTTTAATACTCCTACGATGGAACATTGCACTTGTATCTGTGAACCCCCCCCCCCATGATGGCAGATGATTCCTGCTAGTGTCCGTCCTGCCCACAACATCGATATATAACGCCCAACATCCCCAGATAATGTTAGAGCATGTCCTCTTGTCTACACTGGCAGCATGTCAGAGAGAGTTTCCTATTAGCGCATCACCCTGGAGCAGGTGAGTTATTTCTTTGGCAACGCTTTGCGCATTACTGCGGTCGTAAAATGAGTTTAACCGCAGACCTGCTTTTTTCAGAGCAGAATAGGTTTGCCAGGACTCGGCCCATGAGCATCAGACATTCACTCAGCTCCCAGTAGGCCCAAATCCCATTGCCATTGTCAATTCCTGTTTACTGAAATTAATACTGGAACTGCAGCATTTGGTGACTTGGGAGGGGGTGTGAGGGTATGAGATTGTCATGGTTAAGTGAAATTACATATGGAGACAGAAAGATGTAGCCAATAAATAGGACTTGGGTATTGCCTGTGGGCCTCACAACTTGGACCCTGAGTCATTTGAGGGAGATACAATATGAATAAATAAAAATTAAGGTTTTCCAGGGGTCATTTAAGACCAAGTATCAGACTTCCCGCCACAATGGGCTATCTCATCCAACTGGACGCCGCAAGTGTAATATTTGCAAGCATGGCTCAAAACTCAAAGCTGGCAACCTAAAGGAGGCTGGCAATGAATCTTTTTTCTTTTCTTTTCTTTTTTTTTTGTATTATTCCATTACTGAGAGACTATTTCAAAAACCAGTGAGGGAAAGGTTCTTCATACTTTATATTCTTAGCCTAACATGTAAAATGTGAGATTTATTTTCTTTTCATTTTTCTTTTTTTCTGGAAAATTGTCACAGAAAGAACAATTTTGTGATTTCACAGCTCTGGGAGATTCTGCTGAGCACCTTCATAAAAGTATGTGGTTTTCACAGTTCCCACTGTAGCACAAAAAAGGTAAAAATAAATTATACTCTTTAGTGCTCTGAAAAGATCGGGAAATGTGGTTTCTTTGCTCCACTCTGGATGATCCTCAAATATGGATACCATCTGTTGCAGGAGCTCTACAGTTTCATTTTTGGTTTCAAATTTAAGTTACTGAGGAAACGGAGATTCCACAAGTCAGCATCTGAAAGCTTCTGTGTATTTTGCACTTTTTAAAAATAAAACGCAGTCGATGAAAATTTGTGCCTGAGGATACAGAAGACTCAACAGTGTTCACATCTAATGGTTATTAGCGCATATTTCTCCAGTAAATTTCAGTTTCCAGCTTCTAAATAAAATACAAAATAAATAGTTTAATTTGCATAAATTATCTTAATAAACAGACAGTATTTTTAATTCATTTAAAAAAATCTCTGGGAAATAAATTACATGCCAATCCAATCCAGGGACATACACACCAGACGCAAATATGCAAACATTAGAGAACACAGACAGGGGAACAGCAGCAGAACCGGGGTCTACTGCAGTCTCCCTATATCACATTTTAATATTTTTATATTTTAACATGACTCCGGCTGGTTGCTCCTCTGGGCTTTTGTTTCCATTCTTTGGCTTCCTGGCAGAAAACAGAGAGCTAGTTGTTGTGTGACTGCAGGGCCGGCGGTCGTACACAGTGGGCCTTATTTTTCTTGGATGCATGACCCAGCCGACTGTTTCACATTATGGCTGTTCTTCCGCCAGTGTCGGTGTGCTGGTCCAGCAGCTAATAATGCCGAAAAATTGCCAGAGCTGCCAGAGCTACCAGGCCTCCTGTCCCTGCCAGTTTCACTCACGTGTATTCTCTGATTTGCCTAGATCTACAATTTTATAACAAATTTGAAGCTAGCTTATTCGGGATTTGTCAGGGACAGAGGATTACATGATGATTTTGAGAAAAAGAATTGCTCTGTTTTACAGCAAATCTCTTCAAAAGATGTCAATCCAAATTGTTGAGAAATTAAATTCCAACAGTTGGAGCAGGTGACTATGAGCATTTAGTTTTGTCCAATGTGTACATCAGATTAAAATCTTAGAAAATGCCTTTATTTAATTTTCAACTGGATACTTGTTCACCAGAAGATGCAGCAACTGCCAAAAACCTAATTTTTTTCTGCCAATATTGCATGGTCAAATATGGAAATATGTCCATGAAGATATTCAGTAAATAACTAACCAGCTCAATTGTTTGTATTGGCTGAATAATTTGGCTGTGAAACCTGCCAGTGGCAAAGAAAGTAAAAAAAATAGAAATTAATTTAAAAAATTCAGTGATCCCTGACAGGATAATAGCATATATCCACACAAACAGATAGCACCATAATTCACTGGATTGTAACACTTTTTTTTTTTTTTGGCAGAGTTCTGTTGGCAGAGTCAATCTGTAAGTCTGAATCCAAATGAGCATACAGTTTACAATCTATCCACAAGTTTCACCAGAAGCCCATGGGCGCTGCCAGGACAGAATGCTTACTTCCGCTGTTCGGTTTTGTGTTTCCGGTAGCATTGATGCCAATGACATCAACAAACAGAGCCAGCAAGCCCAAACAACAAAAACATCAGAAATACTGACATCAATAGGATTTTCATCATTTAACCACTCACCGCTAAACATAAGCAGATATATCTTCGGCAATAAAAGCACAATAATGTCTTTGTAAATATATTTAATTGTTCCGAGGTTTGGATAACTGAATGGAGCTTTGGTTTAATAAATAACGCAGCCTTCCACAGAATACCTGCATGACTACATGATTTCCCTATTCCGGCAATACACGAGCAGTGGACTGTCTCAACGACTCCACTTGCCCTCAGCATTACCTATCCATGCTGTATGTTTAGCTTGACTGACGCTCTGGCTGGACTCAACAGCTGCGTTCATAAATATTAAGTCGCTGTGTTTCTTGTGCAGTACTTTACCTATTTTGTCACTATGCAGGTAATTATATGCCTCCGTGCTTTTATAATTTCGCAATTCTTTGCCATCAGTGCTTGAGTGCAAACCTCCGCCAAGGCTGCACAGTCATAATCTTGCTAAGTGAAGATGGCTGTTAGGAAATTTAAGGTTTATCATATAACTGAAATACTTTTCTCATAGCCCAGGTCATGACATATTTTTGACATTACCCTATATTTAACTTTTGCGAAAATCGTATTGGCTGAGACCGTGGGGGAAAGCAATCGCTTAGGGTTACGTCTCGCTGTTTCTACTAAGCCAAACTGAATACCGAGTTTAACGGTTGAATTGGTATGGCTCAGCTCTGCAGGAAGCTAGTTAAGCGCCATTAACATAACTAAATTCACATTATTTAGCTAGGTAGCATGCACGCAATACTTTTTCAAAACCACTATGTAACATTGGTTTGGTACCCAGCGGGCTAACATAAGCTAGCTACTCAGTTGACTGAATTTACTAAGCTTTGCTCGTTCAGCGACAAATGTCTGTGACTCAGAGACTGAGTAAGCTGAGCGATGCAGTCAGCGCAGTGCTAACATACTTTGGGCGCCAAGGTAAATTACATTTGCTTTCCATGAAATTACGCAATTCAATTATGTGATAAACAGAATGAGAAAGTTATGAAAGTCGTCGAGTAAATTTTAGGTTTGGTGCTATCAAACCTGTTTAATAACTTTCATATGACACCCCCACTCTTGTAAGATCCTGTATATCTGCAACATACGATTTTGTGATGGTTGCCGTGGTGGCATATTGTTTGACCGATCGCTGTCAAAATCAATAGGGTCCATCCCTGATACACCAGCGACACACCCACAAAATTTCAGAGATATCCGTTCTTTACTTTTTTAGTTGTCTTGTTCACAAACCAACAAACATACAAATAGCACCAATCACATATAACTCATTATGCCAACTTCGTTTGGCGGAGGAATTAACTATGTGGATGTGTCTAACATCAGGTCATTGTTTTACGTCATCTACCCACTCTGAGAGAAGTGACAGGTGAGGCACTGGGCAGGTCTGGCAGAGCATCACCGAGGAAGAAACCAAGCTTCTAGTGAGGACTAAGCATCATAGACTTCAAAAAATCATTGCATGCAAAGAATATGTGACCACATGTTAAAAATTATTACTTTATTCTTAAACTGTCCAATATTTTTTCATGTGAAGAGGCACAGTGGTTAGCATTGCTGCCTCACAGCAAGAAGGTCGTGGGTTCGAATCCAGCCTGGGGCCTTCCTGTGTGGAGTTTGCATGTTCTCCTCGTGTTCGCATGGGTTTTTTCCCGGTACTCCGGTTTCCTCCCACAGTCCAAAAACATGCATATCAGGTGAATTGGAGACACTAAATTGTGTGAGTGAATGGTCTGTGAATGGTGTGTGCGCCCTGCGATGGATTGGCACCTGTCCAGGGTGGGTCCCTGCCTTTGCCCGTAGTCAACTGGGATAGGCTCCAGCTCGCCCCGTGACCCTAGTGAGGGATAAGCGGGTATAGAAGATGAATGAATGAATATGTCACTCTGATGAATTATGACGCCAAGTGTAAATGTAATTTGAGGGCAGATTACATATACAGCCGAATCTAGCAGTAATGGAAATGTTGTTCTTAGCAGAGAAATGCTACACTTAATAAACCAAAAATATAACACCCATATGCAGCAACAACACTCTTACACTCAAAATATTTTTCTTGAAGTTATTCCTCAGCACACACAAATGCTGACTGAAGTTCTTCCACTGTGTTTATTTTGGTGACCTTGACGTAAAGTGATTTGGATCAGCAGCAACTATGGTCACCTGCTAAGTTTTCATTTGGTTTTAAGAACAATTTTCATTCTTCAGAAGAGCAAGTACATTGGCCATTTCCAGAACTTCTTTTTTTCTTTTGCCCGTACAATGGATTTAATTGTGTGAGTGATCAAAGTGGTATGGCAATATCTTAAAATTGCATATAAATGATGATAAAGTGTTTTTCATTGAAATAATTTGCAGGGAGCCAAACCAAAACAAGGCTAAGAAAAAATAATAAGTGCAGCAATAATGTTCTGAAGATTTAAAATCAGGCTTTAGTGACATTTGAGTGTGTGTGGAATCAGTTCACATTCTGGGGCGCTGGCCATTTAATTCATATGATTCACGTCACAAAGCAGTTATTACACTTTTTCAAAGTCGCATCCTCTCCACTGAAACCAGACAAGAGCCTTCAGCAATTTCATCGGTGCTCTTGTATGAAGAGCGGCTGTTTATTTATCAGAGAGCAAAGAAAAAAGCCAAATGGGAGGTTGCCTTTAGTAGAATCTGCTAGTTTTTTCCTGCATGAATGTGGTATGGGCTTTAGTCCCTCCCACATATTTGAGCATTACTGACAGTACAGAAGATCATGGGCCCATTCCAATCAGTTATATTTCACTTACTTTTTTGATTTTCATCCTTTTCTTACTGTTACCTCCATCAATTTGGGAGGGAAAGAAATAAGGTCAGAGGAGAAAGTGAAGACGGGGAACTGAGAAATGTGCAACAGAAAAGTGAGAAGTAAAGTCCTTGCTGCTCAATATGTCACTTTACAGCAGCACCATTTGCAGATGTGGAAAATGGGGAAAGTTAGATCCAAAGATCAGAGTTGTATGTGACATGTATTTAATTTTCCGACCAAAAAAACACCATCTGAAATGAGTGGTCACAGCATTCTTTGCTCGCGATATGATGGGGAAATCCTTGTTAAATAAATACTTTAATGGATAAATACTAGGCAGATGATTAACTGAACCATCTGTCTCATCACAATATATCACTGGCTAAGTTTAATACAGAGGTGAAGTCCCTACTCCTCTAGTCTTCCCCATCGGACTTAATTTATGAAGAAAATATGTGCAGTAGTCAACAACAAGAGAGAAACTATTTGATGATCCCAACTGAATTATACCATGAATTACACATATGATGTTTGTCAATTTATAAGGTCATTTTGCAAGTCAAGAAATTTGCAGTTTGTTGGAAAGATTGTAAAGTACATTTAGTTTGGTGTCAGACCACTCGGTGAACTCTCTTGTCTACCACAAAATACGTCACCAACACCAACATGGCCCTCCGCTTGGCACACTTCAAAAAAGATGAAAATCACTAGCTAGAAGCTACAAGTATGGCTATTTTAGGAGCTATAGTTACACGGGAGCAGCATTAACTAGTCCATTCAGTAAGACCTAGCAAAAAAGAATTAGCTCCACAAGGTTCCATTGTGTGTTAATCAAGTGTAATGCCAGCTAGGTAACATAAGGTCATAACTTTAGCATCAGTGTACATGTCCCCACGATAGGTGTATATATATTTAGACCACTAGATTGCTGATATTGTCATATTTACATTATCCAAAGTGAAGCACCCGGCCTCCATATTGATATACCCAACTTCTTCATTAAAATGACTGGTTTCCTATGAGGCCAATTTCAAATAACTCGATACAAGCCAGAAAATGCCAAGATGTGCAGCTGCCTTTTGCAGCAATATTTATTTGAAGAACTGTAATTATACGTTTCATGTGTAAGTTAACGTTTAAACGCAAAGTTGTCACTTTCATAGAAAAAAACCATATTTCCTGCTAGCTAGCTAATTAGCCAACCCATTGACTTGACTGAAAGCGAATGCTAGCGATTGATAACGGTCACCAGCAAGCTACCTTGGCTCCCTTACCATCGCGGGGACAGCATTGTCTTAGTATTAAATAAAATTAACAAGGTGGCTAACAAGCTAGCTAGCTAATTGTAATTGACATTCAGACAATACTTCTTACCCGCATAATATTTAAAACAGTGGACAAGTCGCTTTGTCTGTTTTATACAGAGCTCCAAAAGACAAGGAGGGGAGAAAGGCTTCATTAGCGCTTCTTTTATCAACGTTGGCATTAGCCATATGATTCAATGTGAACAATTCGGTTGATGTCAAATAGTCAACCAGAGTACAATGAAGTGAGGAAACTGGAGTGTAATTTGATAACGTATACGGGCATTCATCCATGTTTCTTATAACTTCCAAGCAATTATCTAATCAGAGGTAAAAGCCTCGGTCACGTTAACGTCACTACTCTGCTGCACTTTAACGTTAACACCGAGTCACATTTCGATCTTCCCTTTAGTAAGTGTGCCGCTTTCCATCCACTAAAAAGCAGATATTTAGCAACAAAATGTTGCTCTGCACAACGATACTAAAATAACACCTATTCGCACGCAAGTCTTTTTGAAAAAATTATTTTAACGTAGGCAAAAATGAATGGGAGTCTACTTGCGAATTTTACTTCCAGGTGTATAAGCTCCTAGGACAGATGCTTCACTTGAACGTACCCAATCAGCAATCTAGTATTCTTTATATATCTATGGTCCCCACTGATGACGAGTTACATGTTGCACAGACATAAAACAGTCGCACAATGGACTCCAAAGTATGCTGCAACTCTGGCTGCACTTATTCCAGCCATCAGCATTCCGATCACCAGACACCTGTTTCATTGCGTCAATCGTGGCATCAGGACTTATCACAAATGTGAAGTTTTTAAGCAAGGTTTTTTATTACCAGGGTTAATGTTGTGCAAAGCATACAGCAATTCAGCTCATGTATTGGGCTACTGTTGTCAGCAAGTGGTCTGCCAACTTACCCGTTTGTTAGAATTCTCCATTTGTGAGCTATTGCTCTACTTTAAATGTCCTTGTTTTTATTTTTTCCTTATGACATTATTTGCACAAACTTTTGTACATTGTTCATTGTTGCGTTTTTTAATGCCTCTTAGTATAGTTTTATACAATAATTGCTTCATAAAAACTGGTATTAATATTGAAAGGCGCTTCTTCTTGTCAATGAAAGTTAGCAAATAATTCACAGACGTGATAGGATTCTTTCACTTAGTGGAAGCAATATTTTAAATCACAGTCTATGATTTCTCAGCCACACACACCTCCCCTACCCCCTCTGTGCTTCTTCCAACGTCATGTGCCCTCCCCTGAAAGCACCGTCTCATTCCCTTGGAAACCGACACGGCCCCTCCCTCTGAGAAGAGAGCAGGTTCGCCGCACACAGAGCGCCGGTTTGACGTGGAGGCAAAGAATTGCTGACGTTAGGTTCTTATCATCATAATGACAACAGCGCTGAGCTGCCTCAACCAAACAAACGCGGTGATTTTGTGCACACAGTGTGTAAACATGTTGGTTATATTAGCATATAAGGTCTACATAGAGGCTAACTGTAACTAGCGTTGACACCGCAATGTGGATCTCTGTTGAGCAAATAAACGCTCACACAGACTTTGCACTACCAACGTGTAAAGGTGTTGTGCCCAAAACCATTCCACCATCGAGATTTGTTTCCTGTTCTCACAACCAATGGTCACAACACACCGGCATTTAGAGGCTAACGCTAACGTAATTTCAATAGTAAGTAGGCTGACAGAAATAACGTTACTAAGGTTAGCTTTCAATGCAGTAAGCCAGCACTGACCTAATACTTATCTGTGAGTTATTGACTTTGCAATCTACGATGAATATTAAAGAAACATATACAATACTTCTAAAATAAAACAAATGACTACCTGTCTAACAGAAACGCTGCAGTGACTGCATTGTTCCTTAGACTCAGCGAGTCCTGTAACAGACTCCACCGTGGAAAGGCTTCTCCTATATTTATTCTCGTTTGAGATCTGACTTGATCCAGCTTTCTCTTCTCTTCAGCCTTTTCGACCGCAGGCTTTCTTTTTCTAGACCTCTTGATCGATGGGGCAAGTAGAGGTGGGACAGGCAGTTGCCCAGAACTTTCCTTCTCCATGTCTCTGTAGTTAGTTGTTGTTGTTCTTCTATGACGTTTTTCGGCGCTTGGCAACTGTGACGTCTTAGCAGGGTGGCTTCAGGGCAGAAGAGGGAGGGCAGGAGAACCAGAGTGCCAAATTTTAAAGAGGAAGGGAGGTACGCGGCAGCAAAAAAGGAGTTGGAGCCAGGGAAACGCCTATTCGGCCCGAATTAATCCTATTGGTTGATTTCTTTGCGCGCCTGCAGCCTCCAGAGAGAGAGGATTTTTTGGTTCCTTTTACTATGAGTAGTGTGTAGGAGATACTTTAGAGCCATAATCATCATCAAACTGAAGATAATGATTTTAACCTTGAGAAAAGTCGTAGACTATAACTTTAAGCAAAAAATAAACCCTAGTTTCCTGTGTGCAAGAAGACTCCAATTAAGCTGTTAAATGCTTGCATTGGAATTGACTTGCAAGCTTGATTTCAGTTTGAAAGGTCTACTCTGGGACAGCCAATTACATCATAAATGCTTGCATGGTTATCAGAAAGAAAAAGTAAACACTTTTCTTGAATCCGCTAATAAGTTATGATTTGCTCGACAGAAATTTGGGCTTTTGTTGTTCTTAAGACACCAGTACATTTGAATTATAGATACACTGTTTTAAACATTTCGCTTTTTAAAGTCTTCATCAGACTACAGAGACAAACCAGAAAAACATTCACGCACTCAAAAGCATAAATATAGCCCTAAGATAATCCACTAGAGTAAAGCAACAAGTACAAAATGCAAACTTCGGTTAGAACTCTTTGGCAGCTGCAGATCTTTTACAAGCATGATGAATAGAAATCGTTTTAGGACAAATAATGGCAGAACTCTTCTTCCCTCGTCTTCAGTCACAGTTTTGATTATTGCTTTGATTACAGTCAGGGGTCTGAACCCACAGCAGGAAATAGACGGAGAAAGAAGAGGTTTAAGAAAAATAAAATCTGAGCGCATTAGTCACCTGCCTGCAGTGGCTCCTGCCAGCTTAAGGCACAGAAGAGGCTTAAAAGGTCAGGTCGTGAGCCAGGTGGAGTATGCATGTGACGCCACTTCTCTCTCATCTCTACAGTAATCTGGGAAGCTCCATATTTCAAGCCGTTTCATTTGCTTACCATACAATGCTTGAATGTCACACTGAAGGTTGTTGGAGGAAAAGGTATTTTTAAAAGCCTCAATGGGAATGCTGGATGGCTCATTTGGTTAGTACCTTTGCAGAGAGGTGCAGATTGTGGACACTAGAGTCTATGGATCTGCTCGAACGATGCGCTCAGTTTCTGTATCCAGTCAAAATGTCATACATCCGCAACGTATATCGAATATTCACAAGGAAGCGGTGCTCGTAGGAGAGTCTGACCTGCTGTGTAGTCTTCTCCAGCTCATCCCCAAGATTCTCAACGGGGTTAAGGTCTCACAACTCACAATTTGAGCCTGAATGAATCCTGGCATTGTCTTCTAAGAATATGCCCGTGCCATCAGGGAAGACCCATAGCTCTACATACTAAAACAAGAACAGCAACAATAACAGACTACCACTTTTGTTGGTTGGACAGATGCGTCAGTCTTTTCGGAAATAATGTTTTGATAGAGTGCTTGGCTTAATCTTGTTTTTGACCGTTTTCATCAAAATGTTGGTTGGTTTCCTCATCTCATGCTCTTGGGAATCTGAGGACTGAGCAAAAGCAAGCTTGTGTGTTGCACCACTATAGATTGGAACATGCTTTATTTAAAGCAGAAAGGCAGAACAGCAGAGGAAATTTGAGCATGCACCTGGGTAAAGGCAGTTGATCACATCTCCCCCTTCATAAGTGAAACTCACGCCAGAACAGGGAGAGAATGTTTTTATCAGGGTTGCTGTGGGGCACGGAGGGGTAGTGCAACCAGTCTCGAAAAACATTTCCCACTATCAATATCTCCCTCTCCGTCCGGTATCGCCGTTAGTCAGGCAATTCCCGCAGCCCGAGTGGTGTTTTCATCAGCTGCCGTATTTAACAAGACAGCTCTATTCATGCCAGCCAGCCCCTCGAGTGGTGATGGGTTTTTCTCTCAAGGAGCCTTACCTTTACATTTTATACAGGTTATACACTTTCCTCGGGGTCTCAGCAGGCCGGTGGCTGGGGCAGATACGCCCGCGCCGCGTTTGACTTTGATTTCCTGAGGTAAGTGATCCAGAGCTGTAGGCCCAGTGAGCCGCACCAGAAACCTGGCCGCTGCTCTGCCCCTGATATTGTACACTCTAATGCAAAGTGAAGCCGCGCGTCTAAATAGACTGTCAGATTTTTTCCCCTCCCTCCCTCATCCCTGCCCTGCCTCTCCTGCCTTCTATTTTTTCAAGCTTTCCAAAAATCCCCAGATGGCATTCATTTCCACTCCGTTCTAGAGCGTAAACGATACAACATTATTAAGGGGCATTAAACTACTTGATGACATTTTGGTCATTTTAATGAAGACTGACGTGCGTGTGAGTGTGTGTGTGGGTGTGTGTGTGTGCGCGGGTCGGTGTGAATGGGAGTATGGGGGAGACACAGGAATGTGCGCTGAAACGGGGGTCAGGGGAGAATGCCTGTATAGATGAATGCTCATGTTTTGATTTAGTCAGGCCAGACAGCGAAGGTAAACTTTCCAAACTGAAAATAAACGTATTGCCCAAGTCCCTTATCCTCGGAAACCACACGCAACGGTGAGGTAGGGGGAAACTATGGGCACTCTGTCACTGCTCCTGATTTCTGGAGGACCGAACCTTTCAGAACGATTTGCCCCCTGAGGTTTCTGTTCTTTATCTATTCTGTTTGTCTTTTAAATACAGAAGGATAAAACACCCACTCAGCTGCAGCCAATGCCAGGTTAATGGCACTCGCGTACATTATAAATGACAATTGCAATCATCACTTGGCATGGTTTCCATATGTTTGTGGATTGTTTTCAAGAGGCCCACTCCTATTTCCTGTGACATAGGTGTAAAAACAATGAGTATATTGTATTTTCACTGGGCCCACACTGTCGCCCATTCTAGCCCTGGCGCGTGTGCTGCGGGGTGTCTACTCCACAACAGGAAAGAATAAACTCAGGCTCAAATCATAGGAAATTCATCAAATATGGCAGTCAGAGTTGTGCCTTTCAAGCCCTGTTTCCTTGCCATATGATCTCTATAAACCAAATTACCGCTGGCTCCCTCTCGGGCAAAGAGATGCCTGCGGCAGCTCCCCCTTAATCAAAGCCAAATGTCGGCAACAATGGAGGGGATCGGCCTAGAATAATGGAGAAAAAACTTTTTCCCTTCAACTTCCCCTGTCACCATCTCCTCCCCCATCTGAATTTATGGGCCTTTTTTATATTCCAACGTCTCCTGTATTTGACTAGTTGGAGATTATATTACAGTGTCTGCCTCCTCAGATTTTATGTAAAATGACACCACTGGTTATTGTAGTGTAGTTGGAATACTTCTTTCTTGAAGATGAAAAAAGGTGTGAGATATGCCAATTAACAGACAGGAGATACAGAAATAGCCCCATTGAAGGACTAGTTTAAATACACTTAGAGTATTCAAAATCAGTTGGAAAGCTTTCACATTTATCATATTGCTTGGGAGCCTTAGATCTTCAGGTCTTACTAAGACCTATCAAACTTATTGGACGCATCTGCATCCTGAGGCATTATAATGCGCTCTAAAGCTGAGCGGTCACGAGAGTGTTGTGTAAAATACAACAGCACCAAGGAAATAATTCACTGATGAGTAATTTTAAACTGTACAGACTCCCATTTTTAGAATTACAACTGGTATAATCCATTAAATAAAAAGCATCCATAGTCCGGAAATGCCTGTATAGTCATAGGTTTATTGGCGTAACATTCTGTAATGACTCAGTTTCAAAGATTATGGCAGTGATTTTTATTATGTTTGACATTTCAATGAAATTTTAAGGTAAACTTGGATATTCTTCACCAAAGATTTAATTTTTTTTTTTTTTTGCTGCTGCAATGCTTTTTTGATTAACTAACCAAATGTGCTAATACCACATCAGGGAATGAAAATCACGATCATAGTAAGCCACGTCGAAATGGCGATTCTGACTAAGCAAGCACTAACAGGGTGTGCAGCATACAGACGGCTGGCCGATTATAATGCCAAGAGGTAGCTAGTTGCCTTTAGCAGGTGTTGGCGAAAGATCTCTACCAAAATAGTACTTTTTCTGCCTCTTTATGAAAAAATTTTTCTAACAGAGCTTCATTTGCTTCTTATTTTAATACAAAAAAATTACTTTTTTTTTTAAATTGCACAGTTATTTGCTGAATTATCTTGTTTGACAGTGTTCATGATCCTTTTGGGATAAAGGAAGGAAATAAGCATTCACAGTATGAGGTCTATTCATGCGCAAGAAAGCGGTTAATTAATTTCTTATTGATCCATCTCTTAAAGATGACGTGAACAATTGGTTCACTTTCTTTTTATTTATTTATTTATTTTATTTTGACAAGTCAATAAACATTTATCTCAATACAAAATCTTACATATTAATGCTGAAATTATACATATACAAAAAAGTTTTAGTGTTTATTCTGACAGGGTTTTATATCAGTGGCTGCTTGCTCCTCAAATGTCTATGTATGGTTTATTATACTGAAGTGTAGCTTATGGGGGGGGGGGAGTAGTTGTTTACCGCTATTATAGAGGTATACATTTAATGCAAGGTCTTGCCATGAGTTATTTCAGGGAGAGTTCCTGAGCTGGTAACTAATCTAAGTATTTGAGTAATGGCCTCCAGTGAGTATAAAACCTATCAGTCGAGCCCCTAAGTGAGAATTTTATCTTCTCTAGCTTTAGAAGCCCCAAAACATCATGTAACCATACTTTAATTAATGGTGGTTGAGGGGACTTCCATAGCAACAAAATTCTCTTTCGTGCAACAAGAGAAGTGAATGCGATAATGTTATTTTGAATATTTGTAGTGTGAAAGTCATCCGGAGGCTCACCAAAAATGGCGATATTTGGGGTTGGGATTAGATTTATGCCCATTATGGCCGAAATTATTTAAAAAAATTGTCGAATTGGTTGTCGAATAAAGAATTGGTTCACTTTCTTACTAGTTTTTTTTTTGCATGTTGCCACTATCAAAAGTAATGATAGACGTGAATAAAACTTGAAAGTGTGGAAAAAGAACAATTGATTTTTCATCTATTGCACATGGATACAGCAGGACAGGTATTATAAAACTGTTGCTGAATCATCCGATGGATTTTTTTCCTATAAACTGATTCAGATGAAAGCAACTGCCATTTTTGAAACCAATATGTAGCGCCTTGCAGGTTTTATAATTACTGTTGGGATGAATTGAATGAACTGAAAGCCTTGAGTAAATTTCTTGATATACAGTGAGGTAAGAGGCCTCTCTGTGTTTGTTGATACATGCACTCAAGCTATTAATACATAGAAAAGTGGACTTTGGAATCAAGATTTCTTTTAAGTGCCACAGATGTGATTTTACAGATCAAGATTCAGTTTTAGAAATGCTATCCATGATTAGAAATCCGGACCACACCTTATGCTGTGCACATAATCCCTTTTAGTTTTCTTGAAAACAAAACAAAACAAAAAAAACCTTTGGACACCAAAGTTGTGCTCTATTCACAACTTCAATGTCCTTCCATATTTCTATACATATATTGACATGAAGAATGATAAAAAATAATAAATCAATTTTAAGATATTTACAGCTTAAAGTTAAGAAAAGACTGTAATTGTCACTGAAACAACACATTCTATTCTTCTTGACTTATCCAACAAGGGCAGTGAGTCAGTGTTTCATTAAATTGCACTGGTCTGGCTGCCTTTTTGTACACCACATTGATTTGTCAGCTTGTGTGGTGTGCTGTGATTCACAACCTGAAATTGCCCAGCCGATGAGAAGGAAGAGGCAGAGCTGAATCACATGACCGTGATATTTGGTCTGTGCCCATCACAGCAGTAGGCCAGTTTAAGGGCAAACAAACTGTACTCTTCCAATGGAAAAAAAGTGCATCTTTAAGTAC
Source organism: Gymnothorax reevesii (assembly GCA_029721435.1). NCBI lineage: Eukaryota > Metazoa > Chordata > Actinopteri > Anguilliformes > Muraenidae > Gymnothorax > Gymnothorax reevesii. The sequence goes on along the minus strand of CM056589.1, from coordinate 35,532,970 downwards.
AACTCTTGGGCATCTCTCCCTGTTGGCCTGGCCTGATTTCATAGAGATAAAAGTAAGAGCACTGGACACTCAAATCCCATAGGCTCATTAAAAAAAGGTTTAATAATTTAATAATCTATTTCATTTGATTATAATTATTAAATAAGCATTCCTCTATTTCAGCCAATGAGACTTCTGAGAGAATGGAGGATTGAATAGATTTAATTTCTCTTCCACTGGAAAACACATGGGTGTGCGAACAGACCGATATTTTGGAGTGATAGAGAGATATTTACGGGCAAGCTTGGTATTTGTCGGTTTTTGGAAATGTATTTGGTGTGCACAAAGATCTAGAAAATTCACGATTATTTAACCATATTTATTCTCATTAGAGGAGCACAAGCCTGGCATTGAGGGCAGGCCCAACCTTCGTCCGCCTCCAAATCAGGTTTGGATGGCCGTTCCCAGCTGCAAACTAACAGGAGAGAATAATTTCAGACCAAATCAGAACTGTATTCAGAGCCAATAATGTCCTGATAAGTCCAGCATTTCAACATCTTAATTCGCATTCAATGATACTGCAGTGCCCTACACTGATATTTTCACCCTTGGTATATTAACTAAACAGGAAATGAGAAAAAGTCTGGTATCTTTTCATCTTCCCAATCCTTCATTGGAAATATTACCAAAAATCTGTCTTAATTTAAAAACAAATATTGAAGGAAAAAATATTCTCATCTTAAAATAATTTTTTTCCAAAAAAAGCATTCCAGAATTATTGGCACCCCAAGAAAAACTTTTTCATATAACATTCAGGTTATATGATTAACTTTTCAACAATAAAACATTCCACTTCTTTGCCATATAAAATCTTGAGTTGCTTTTGCAGTTTGCACCCTCGTCAATGTCCATCAGCACTGTAAAACATTGTCCAGTGTGTTCTGAATCTAATCATATGATGTAGCCCTATATAATTCCAGTATAGTCTCATCCCAACTCGTCATATAGTAACACTAACAGACCAAATGTCTGTGTAGGACAAAATGGGAGACTTTTGGCATTATTATTTAACGTTTAGCCTTAGGGTTCAGGTTATGGTTATGGTTAGGGGGTATGGTTCGTATTAACATGTGCCAAATAAGGATGCCAAAAGTCTCCTTTTGCGTCCAATATTGTCAGTAAGTGCAATTACTTTTGAGCCCCTAAGACTAAGGGGACTGATTATAAAATCAGTGTAATTCATGGATGGTTCAGGCAATATTTTTGAAAAACTTGTGAACTGAAGTTGAAAGTCTCCACTTCAAGGACATCTTGATTGTTTTCTCCTTTCAAATCCATCGTGGTGGCAAAACTGAAACAGCTAAAGTGTGTCTTTGTCCAAATATTTAAGGATCAAACAGTCAGAAAGATTCCACAATTTGCCTAGTGCTACCTTATTTAAATTACATACCCACTGGGATGTCCAGTTGGACTTTGCGGGAGGAGGAAAACAGGAATGGGCATAATGATGGTTCTGTGCACCTATCTACAGAAGTATGGTATGCTGAAGAATTGGGTACACATTGTCTATTTGCACCTTGGTAAATGTAGTGTATTGGTGAATGTTTCAGCTCCAATATTAATGAGTGTACTTCTTAATGAAATTACTAGGCAATAAAACACCTGGCCATGGAACAGCTGAGCAGTCAATTGTGCAAGTAATTTGAGTCCAATAAAAGAGAAGGAACTTCTTAAAAAACTGTAATTCTGACTCTGTCCACCTAATTTTGATGTGTATACTCTAAAATTGAGACATGATGTCTGCACTTTGAACCCATGCTCATTTTTTTATTTCAACTCCAATATTCTACTGTTGACTGCCTAAGAAACGATAACATTGTCAGTGTCCAAATATTTTTGGATTTACCTGTATATGGAAGAAGCAGTTGCCTATAATTCACATTCAAATATCTCAATATTTTACTGACCGCAAAAATATTTTTATTGCAGAATTGTCCGAAATTATTGTTCAAATGATTGTCTCCATGTATTTTATTCTGTCAAACTTCAAGGCGAGCTTATGAAGGTCGTCTCCAAGTACATAAGTCTGCCAGCGCATAAGTGCCGGTGCTTTTACGCGACCTTGTCACTTTAAGTTGTAAAGCACTTTTTTTGTCGATCTCAAATGATGTTTGAGTCTGTTGCACAATCACTTGTTTCCGTGGGCTTTTACTCTTGTTTAGTCATTCCATTGCTCAGCTCAGACATTTGGTTCGTTATTCATATAAGTTATGCTCCATTCATCTTTCTCTTCATCTCATTTTCTCTTTAGCTACATGTACTCCTCCACAAAATCTCCCTTTAAAGAAAAAGTACTAATATGAACAGCATGAATCATAATACCATTATTTCTTCCTTTTTATCTTCATGCTACTGCTTGAACATGCTACCACTTTAATAATTTTTTAACAATGTATCTTTTTATCCCAATTGTGTTAGATGTGAAGACTCTGTGTCTCGGGCATGTTGGTGAATAACCCTTTAAATAAGTCTTATAACCAGTATACCAGTACTTATTGAAGTACACTCCTTTCCTGGTCACAAAAGACATGCCCGCTGTAATTTAGCTCCTATGCTCCTTAGCTCTTTTGATACAACGTGTTATGTGTGTGACAAGCATCTGCTCAATTACAGTGGCAGTAGAATTTTTAATAATTCAACCTCTGTATACAGTTCATCCGCAATGCAAATGTATAGCTGAAAAAATGTGTTTGAGGCACAGCAGGTGAGTGTTCCAATAGAGAATTGCATATAAATGTCTTAAAAGTCCTCTAATTGCCTTTTCATAATACTTCTCTGAGACTGGGGGAGAACTACTTCCTCCCTGGGTACTGAATCATTCCAGTCCTTTAGCGGCATGTCAACGCATGTTTACGACCCTTTTGGACCACGCCTTGTGCAGAATGCCGCCGTTATTAATGGAACAAGCCACTGTGATGTATGGTGAGAATTAAATACTCCATAAGGCCCAAACAATGGCAATAGAATATCAACTCAAAACATCATGCTTTACTTCTGGTTGCTTCATTGACCATGCTGGGTCAAACATGGTGTAGTATTTTTGAAATCGATTATATACACAAATTAAAATAAATCAGCCTATTCCAGATCCAATGAGCTTAGCCTGTTTTGTGGGGATTTAAAATGTTGTGAGAAAACAGTTCACTAGCTGGTAGCATAAAACTCTGCCTTATAGGACTGAAAACAAAATTTGACAAGAAGCTTTAAAAAAATTGAGACCCTCTTTTTAATAGTTTGGCTAAAGCTCACCAGACTTTTTAACCACAATGAAAATACAAATCTAAATAAACTTATCAAGAAAACTGAGCTGCTAGCCAAGCCAATGTCCTATAATTGTTTCCTTATTTAAGTAGGCTGACGCTACCACAATAATAAAGAGCTATTGTAAAACCTTAAGAGGGTTATTTTCAGGCAAATTCACTATTAAGCTCCAAGGGAAAAAATAGGAACCCGATACAAAAACAGAGACACACCAGATTGTGTTGCGTAGCTGGCAGGATTTTTCTTTTTTCTTTTGAGCACAGTTTTCCCATTGTGGTTTGAAATGGAAAACTTTTCTTTTTCAAAAATAGAGCCACGATTACAAATGATGCCTGAAAGGTTCATTGTTCGCGTTTATTCAATTTGTGTAATCTTACATTGTTTTTTTAATTTTCTCTATTTATTCCTATTAATGAAATTACATTACAACAGCATTAAATAATCTTCACAGATTTAATTGATTGTAATGCATTCTTTTGATGTTAGCTTAAGAGAAATGGTGAGTAAAATTATAGCTTGGAAATATAGAAACACAAACTTGCCAAATATCACTGCATCTGACTTTCAGAATTTTCTGTCTGTCCTTTTTTTCTTTCAACTATGCGCAAGACAACCTCAGATACAAATGCAATTGAAATATGATTCATCACTCTTAAACATGTATATAATTCTTGACCTTTCAAGAATTGAGTGATTGGAAATTTCACTGCAAATTCTGAAGCCTAAATTACTTTTTGAAATAGACTAACATAATAATAAATGTAAATAATCATACCAATATTGCCTAACTTCTCAAGTAACACTTTCTCTCCAGATTAATATGCAACAACTGTTCTGTCTGTTTAATTAATTCCCAACGGTCAATTTCCCTAAAATTGTTGCGTTTGTATGCAATACTTTTCCTGAAAATTACACAATATAAAGTTTTGAAGTACAGGTGGCCTATGACCGTGATCATCAACTGATTTTGAGTTTTCATCGGACTGCAAATGGTCATCCACCCCGCTGGCACCGGCTTACCTTAGGGAATGGTAGAATTTGCCATGCTGTTGGCAGCGGCTTGCCGTAGGGAATGAATTAAATGAATGAATGAATTACAGCTGTCTTCAGAAATCTTTTTTTTTTTCCACCGTTCTTAAGGAATTTACTTTTGAATGTGATTATTTTCAAATTAAAATTCTGCCTTTGCATTGATTTCTGCCAGCTTTTTCATTTTATGCTCAAATTTGGATGATAAGGGCAGCACTTGCTCAGCTAGTTAAGGCAGAAAAATCTAGATATGCTCATATTCTGATAAACATTTCCACACATAACAGATACTTGGCTATTTAAACTGCTCTTCTGCTCTGCGACAAAACATTCCCTCATCCCCTGCTATAATGCATAACTACCTGCTGCTGCATCACTCTTGCCTGCTGCGAGTTAAATTTGCCTGCTGCTAGTTATCGTGCACTTCCTGCATGCAAGCTGCTGCATGCGGCCAGTCTAAACCTTCTCTCGAATGAATCTTTGCCACCGCTAATCTAAAATGTAGCAGTAGACTACATGCTATAAGACAAATATTTTAATTTATTTGGCTGTGCTCTCTTTAACTCAGTGTGCTGGTGATCTTACTTGCACATGTTAGCCAGAGAAGCTTGTTCATTAAATCAGATCATTCCCAAATTGGCCACCCTGCATGGGTCCTTTGCCGGAGCTCTTTGTTGTTTCCTGTGGTGGTTTGCAAATGATGCTACGTTTCAACCCAGAATCCTCTTTGGCATTGCTCTGCCACAGCTGCCATAGGCACTAGTTATTTTATGCTGACTAGCAGTGGAAAAAAGAAAAGAAAAAAGTACTTTCGTGTGATTTGGAGTTAGCAACTTTAAAAGAAATTCTGCTTTAATAGGCTTACTTAGAATAGCAGAAGGTAATGTTTTCTTCTGGTTACTGCAATTTAGCCAACATTAAATCCACCTGATTGAAGTCCAGAGGCATGTTCAGAATCGCGGGCACCCGCGGATGCTCGCGAGCGTTCGATCCTGTACGCCTTTGACCGCCCGGCGCTTGCGAGCGTACGCGAACTATCGCTTGAGCTGCCTCGCCTAGCGATCCAAGATGGTGTCCAGCCTGAGAGGAGGATCGTGTCATCCGGAAATGGGCGTGAAACAACGGATCACAGTATCTTGGCACGGTTTCCTCCACATAGTTTTCAATACGGTCCGTTCCAAGGAGATTCTCGCCTCTTATCATAGCATCTTCTTCACAAATACATAATGTGTCCGCCACGGCAGCATCACAATATTCTGTGTCCATCGGTTCAGACAATTCATTTAAAACAGCCCGAAGTACACAGTGGCTGTGTCGCAATTCAGAGGCTGCGTCCTTCGAAGGATGCAGCCGCTGAATTGGGACACAGCCAGTCTCTTTCGCTGCGCGTCGCCATTTTGATTACAGACCGAGCGCTCACCTCCGTACAGAATCAGCACGAGCACTCACGTGAGACAGTCGCGCGGGCGCCTGCGGTTCTGAACACGCCTCTGATTATGTGCAATTATTATCATTTCAGGTTTATTAATTAAATGCTGACTGGTCAAAGAGGCTGGCCCCCTCTCTGGTTTCTTTCGTTAAAATGATAAGTCTGCTTACCTGTAAATCTCATCAGGTAAGGCCATCTCACTTAAATGCATTTGACTTACAAGTCTAATGCTATGTTCACTTTAAAAGCTTGGTTCTTCAATTTGATTTTTTGCTCAGATCAAAATTGCCAATCTCGATGGTTCACATTCATAATTTCAAGTGATCTCTACCAATATGAAATGTGAAAGTATCTGCCCTCCACATTGATACATTTTCGCAGGAGTCATCTGCATCATCAACAATAACAAACGTCATATGTGTGAGAGCACTCATGGTATTAAAACCTGATTCAAACCAAGAAAATGGACGTGCTTGCAACAAATGCATTGATGGGATTTCAAGCAGAAAGCAATTCATGAGCTATACCTGATAAGGTTGAGAAAGTGAAAAAACCCACATGGTTTTTAATTGTGTTCAGCAGTAAATACAGGCAAAAAGCTGCGTGGATTCCGATCTGAACATTCTCATTCATGTCGCATGGCCACATATCAGATTTGTATCCAATCTAGAGCCACATATGAAAGAGACTCAATTCTGATTTGAAGATCGGACTAGATTGGATTTCTGTGTCCATACAGATCTTAAAACATCAGATCTATGTCATATTCAGATGTGAGTTACCTCAGCCTGGTATGGTGAACATAACCTAAGGCATCTTGATTGCTAGCATGTCACATACCTTAGGGTTATTAGGCTGCCATTTTGTAAAATCTACAAGTCAGGGCTTGCAGCATCCTCAATCTGCTTGGAGTTATTAATTGAGTTATACTCTTTGCAATCAAGCTCGAAGTGTTTTGCTGTAGGTCTAGTAGGCTATCATTGGAAAGCTTCCCTCATGAATGCAGGAGATTACACAGAATGTGTTAATTATGTTACCTTCAGTTAATTAACTGTTAGATTGTGCAATTGGAATGCTTGACATCAGATCTGTCATCAGCTGCTATGCTCGAACAAATAAACAAAACAATCTGTCACTCGCCAATGCTTAAAAGAACATCTTTATTGTGTTAGCAAGGAGGCTATTCGCTCCTGGCAGTTTTTACTTTTCTGAGCTATGCAGAGCTTAACTGTGTCCAACATTGCATGTAAGTAATATCATGTTATGGCTAAGACAACATGATTGGTGGCATTCGGTGGGTCCTTCAGACCCAGAGGTCATATTTTATGATGTCAGCACCCTAAAAAAAATCCTCTATTTGAATAAAGTGATTCGTTCAATTAAATTAGTATCTCTTTTATCATGAAATCAACTTTAGTTAATGGTTATGCATAACAGCTATTGCTATCAAACTACTCCTGCTGAAAACCTTTGGCCAGTTAATTCATTCATAATAGCTATTTTCCCAAATTAACCAAGTGACCTAACATTATCCAAAATAACTTTAGCCAAGCAGAGAAAGCCTTTCACTTTTCAAATGATTTGCCAAATTCATTGACAGCACATCCGTTTCACTTTGCTTGACCGGCGCAGCACATTTTTTTGGATCATCAGCAATATTTGGTTCCATTATTTGGCCCATATATTTAGTTTGGTTCCAAACTGGCAATTTCTTCTGTATCTTGTGACATTCATCATTGGAAGTGATGATGTCGTGATGGATCGCTGAGCACCAGGCAAATGCAGATACATGCAATATTTTTTTGCAATGACATGGTGATAAAGCCTCAAGAGATTTTAGCCTGCTTGGCCTTTAGCCTAATCAGGCTTATGCTGCGGTTAGATGCCTTAGTGGTGGCCTTTCATGCGTCCGTTAGTGCGTCCGTAAAATTTTTACCTTGTCAGCGTTCTAGCACCTTCAGTTTTTCACATATCTTTTTCATATTTTATATGCATGAATCAGTGACGGCTGGTGAGCGAAAAAATTGGGGAGGATGGGAGGCGCTTTTTAAAACTAATTATCATAAATTAAGGTTTTAACTACACAAGACATTTATCCATCATATACATGACAAGCTGCTACCCGCTACCCGGAGTGAAATTGCATGACCGTTTTTCAAAAATCGGGCGACGTCAAGTCCTTCCTGGTGTCCAAGTGGATATTCACACCAAATTTGGTGATAATCGGATGAGAAATGTAGGAGAAAAACGTGTACATACACACAGACAGACAGACATCGACCCCAAATATATAATAGATGATTTAAATTCAATTATATTCTTACACTAATTGACAATCAGTCATGCCAATAAACATAAGAGATAGATGACACAAGCCCTTCAATAAAACAGAAAGTAACTTTTTATTCATAATTAATAGCAAACAATAAAAACTTCACATTTCAAAGGCCTTCAGTACCTTGGACAAAGAGAAATCCCTGGCCTAGTATTGGCATGATCTTAAATGCTATCCATTTATAATTGAAGAACTTTGTGCTAAAAGTACTTAAGCCACATTTTTACACACTGTGTGGTAAGGATGGAAAAATGCATTTTATAGTTACCCAAGTTGATTTTCTCACATTTCTCAGAACATTTTTGTGACTTTTGTGTACTTTTAGCACTGAAGTCTTCAATTCTTTTCAAAATACTAATTATAGTATTGTTCACTGTTCATGTTCACTGTTAAAAACTGATTAAAGTCCATACATCACTTAGAGTAGAGACCATTCTCCAATTCACACTGAATGACTAATTTTTTCAGATTCTGACAATGTAAGCAATGATCTGATTGGCTAGTCTAAGGTTGGTCGATCCTCGAATTCCAGTGTCCAGATGTCCACCATCACACAATGATTTGCAGATTTTTGCACAATCAGCACATCTAGAAATAGTTGTTCTCATTGTTATTTTTATATTTAATATCTGTGTTTGCGGACACCTAGCTAGGCGATTGAGTGATGATAAAAACAAACATTGGAAACACAAGTATATGGTGAAAAACTGATTTCAAATTAAGCCATGTATTATATAATCTCCACAGAAGGTGACCTTTATCCACAAAGTGAGCACAAATATATTTACGTTGGAAAGAATTCCGTATTGAACCTCCACAATATGGGATGAAAGCCGTACATTTTCAGCTTACCTTGATGTTTGGGTACCCAGAGAAACAATCTGGTGCATAAAAACGTCAAGCATACATCTAGTCAAAAAAATTTAGAGTTTAATTTCTGCGGCTGCTATAAATTTGCTGAAAGGCTAAATACAAACAAATATGGATTGAAGCAGAATATTTTCTTACCTAAAAACATGAATTTTGCATGAATACATCAATTATTTTACAATAAATTTAGACTTTTGGTTGACTATACAATGCTGCAGCTGCCACTGGAATCTAATTCTATCAATGGTCTGATTCTAATAATACTAGAGGAGCCTAATCTTTATTTGCAACTGTGCAGAAGTGCCAGGTTTAAACAGAATGACTAAGCATGCAAAAAAAAAAAAGGCAGAGCAGCATTCGGAATTTTCACTTGCAATTCAAATGTTGACATTAAGAATGGAGCATCATCATTCAGGGGGTGTCAATTGTCAATCAAGGAAGCTTGGACCCCCAGCGCAGGTTAATTACCAGCAATACACGTACAGGTTATTAATGTTTACATTGTGTTTGGTTAATGAAGTCTTAAATCTAATGATTTGCCAATTAATGTTTCAAAGCTGAAAAAATGGCATTAAAAACAAATCTGCACGTCTTATTCCAATACATTCTCATCCCAGCTCGTCATATGGTGATGCTACCTGACTAAGAGTCAATAGGCGATGAAAAAGGAGGCTTTCAGCGTCCTTATTTGACAGTTCAGGTTCATGTTAAGGGCTAGAGGTTAATGGGTAGAATTCACTTTAAACTGGTGTCAAATAAGGATGCTAAAAACCTTTTTCATTTTATATCGACGCTCGGTCAGGTAGCGTTGCTATATAATGAGACAGGATGAGACTGGGCTCCTCATACCATCGTGGGTGGAGACTTTGTAAAGCCGCCATTAGCTATGCAGCTAAATTCTTCAAAAATAGACAATTTATCAATACTATTAATTGGCGGTCATGGTTAGGGTTAGGCTGTTCTCTACAACATAATCTACACATGAGTAATATTAAAAAATAGTCTATTATGACAACTTTAGTGTCCACTCAGGTGTCCACTCATGAGATGCACATCCAGTTTTGACTTCTATGTACTGCTTAGGAGTACAGCGCAGTAGCCCTACTCCAAAAGGCGAGTTGTTTCCCTGTACCAGAGCATTCTATAGATCTGATTATAGAATTATTTTCTGCTGTAACATGAAAGACCCAGTTAAATTGCCATCATTCTCTTAATTGAGTGCTTGAGGTGTAGCCATTTGATGAAGCAATTTCTCTTTGAGACTGCTCAAAGTTGAAGCAGGTTTATAATATTTAATATTTTTCCTATAACTGCAATGCTGCTGTTTGTCATTTTAATTGCCAGCTTGCCCAACTAACCAGTAACTTTAGCAAGCTCTATTTACCTCCTGCCAACTGTGATTGGTGCCGCTTGTTTTTCTGTTTGTTTATGAACAATCTGCAGGATACAGTTTTGATCTCATCATCACCACAATTTAAAAATCACTAGGCCTCGCCCCAGAATAGAAGCCTATTGAATTTCACCTTCCTAGGTCAAAGGTGAGGGTCATAAAAAATTCCTGAAAATTGTTGGTGGAGGTACTTGCGCTCTCTGAGCACAGCTCTAGTTTTATATTAACTAATGCTGATTTACGGCATCATATGTAATGTAAATGGTATTGTGCAGATGCTTTAACTGGCTTCTAAACAAACTTAGTATCCTATGTTGTCTCCTAAGTTGCAAGTTTACTGATTTTGTATTACAGAAATAAATGATATTACGGTGTTGGGAGATGGTAGCCCTGAAGGGTTTCTGCTTTAAAATTCTCTAGAATTCTGCTTTTAGGAATTTTGGTGAGTAGTACAAAGAGCCTCAGAATGAGCAGAGCAAATTACTGTAGTTGTAGTGGATGAATGGGCTGAATATAGACCTCTCATGCAGACTAGAGATAACATAGCAAATGTTGAAACTGAGAAATTTTAAATTTTATCCACAAAATGAGCTCATTTCAAATTTGATGGCTGCCACAGGTCTCAAAGAAGTTGGGACAGGGGCCTGTTTACCATGTTGTAGCATCCCCTCTTCTTTTTAACACAGAGTGGAGGGGTCTGGGCATTGAGGAGACAAGTTTCTTGAGTTTAGCCATTAAAATTTGATCCCACTTTTGTTTAATACAGGCTTCCAGCTGCTGGAGAGTTTTGGGTCTCCATTGACGGACTTTTCATTTAATTATGCGCCAAATGTTCTCAATCGGTGAAAGATCAGGACTGCAGGGAGGCCACTGTTGTAGCCATGCTGTTGTAATAGCTGCAGCATGTGGTTTTGCATTGTCCTGCTGAAATACGCAAGGCCTTCCCTGGAATTGATGTCATCTGGAAGGGAGCATATGTTGCTCTAAAACCTTTATATACCTTTCAGCATTCTTGGTGATTTTTAAAACATGCAAGTGTCCCACACCATATGCACTAATGCAACCCCATACCATCAGAGATGCTGGCTTTTGAACTGAACACTGATAACAGGTGTTTAGCCCGGAGGACACAGCGCCCATGATTTCCAACGAGAATGTCAAATTTGGACTCGTCTGACCACAGGACACTTTGCCTCTTTGCTACAGTCCATTTTAAATAAGCCTTGGCCCACAGAACACGACTGTGCTTCTGGATCAACAATGGCTTCCTTTTTTGCATGTTAGAGTTTTAGGTGGCATCTGTGGATGGCACAGCGGACTGTGTTTACAGACAGAGGTTTCTTGAAGTATTCTTGTGCCCATTTAGTAATGTCAATGACAGAATGGCCCTCAGAGTGATGCAGTGGCGTCTGAGGGCCTAAAGATCACGGGCATCCAGTAAAGGTCTTCGGCCTTTTCCCTTACACACAGAGATTTTTCCGGTTTCTTTGAAATTTTGATGATGTTATGCGCTGTCAATGATGAGACCTTCAAAACCTTTGCAATTTGACGTTGAGGAACATTGTTTATAAAGTATTCCACAATTTTTTTACACAAGCCTTCACAGGTTGGAGAGCCTCTGGCCATCTTTACTTTGAGAGACTCAGCATCTCTAAGACATCCCTTTAATAGCCAATCATGTTACACACCTGATGTGAGTTAATTACTTGCTAAATGTTCTTTCAGCTGATTCTCTTAATGTTATGAATCTTTTCTGTTCTGTCATGTTTAGTCTGGTTTTATATTATTTGTTATTATTAACTATGTCTTCTTTATTTTTTCATATCATGCTCATGTTTTCTTGCCATGCCATAGTCTTGCAGTTTTATGTCTTGTTACCATTCACTGTCTTTGATTTCTATGTCAGGATTATACCATTGCCATGCTTTGCACCTTGCCTCCCATGTCTTGTCTGTGAGTTGGTCTAGTCCTGTTTCCCCTGTCTGAGTTTTGAGCACATGATCGGGTGATTTAGGTTTATGGTGATTAAGCCCTCTTTCTAGTCTCGTTTGCTTCCTTAGCCACTTCTACACTAGATTTACTAACAGTTTGTTATTTTGATAACTCTTTTACTAACACCTGGTATATATTACTAATATTACTAATGTGCACGGGTTCTTTGTAAAGTCACGTACTGATTGACTAATATTCCCTTGGAATTCGCTCTATTGTATACTCTGCCCTCTTTGCTATTCCTATTAGTCTTGCTGCGTTTCTGCCGCTCTGGCTTCTAATTGAAAACCTGTTCTGCTTCTCTTACTCTGTGCATGTTAGAACTCCCTAACCAGAGCCGTTTAATATTTACAGGAAGTCTCGTCATTCCCTGCCCTTGTTTTGGCTTTCGCCAATTTCATGTGGTTAGAATTTCCCTCGGGTGCTCTCCCTTTGTAATTAGTCTGATCCCCTGCACCTTTTCCCCAATGATAACATGTGACCTTACCAGAGTGTATTTAAGGAGTCTGATCACAGCCATGTCTAGTCAGAATGTTTTCCTTTGTCTGCCACGCTTGTGCCACGCTTTCCTCACCTTGTTTTCATTGAGATTACCTTTCTGACTGGACTGTCCACGTTTTACGATTTTTGCCTATACCATGTACTTTGTAGCATTTCCTGTTAACGAACCTATTTTCGTACAACCCTGATTTTTGTGATTGGTGCCCTGGTTATGGTTTCTGGATTTCGCCCATTGGATTCTGATTTTTGGATTGTGGACGTGCTATTGCCAGGTCAGTGGGGGGTCTCCCCCTTCAGAAATAGTCTCCATTTTTGCATTCTCTGGTTCTCGCTTGTGTTTCCTCTACGAAATCCTGACACTTATATACTGATTGCTTTTTCAGCCCTTTTTTGCCTGTGTCCCATCTTGAGACCTGTTGCAGCCAGAAAATTTGAAATAAGCTCATTTTGTGGATAAAAATGTAAAATGTCTCAGTTCCAACATTTCAAATGTTATCTATGTTCAAATGCAAATAGCGTATTGGCTCATGTCATCTGAAAGTCATTGCATTTTGATTTTATTCACAATTTACACTTCGTCCCAACTATTTTGGAATTGAGGTTGTACTTTTTTAGGCTTAGGAACCAAAACGATTTGGTTAGGTTCTAAAAAACATCATGTTTTGGGTTAAAATAGACCCTTTGACTATGTTATGCTAGCTTCCCACTATCACAATTCGCAGCACGACTGAAATCGTGGTCTTAATCGTGGAGTAATTGTAGTGATCCTATCAGATCTTGAGGTCAGTCGTGGCAATCATGCTGATCGTAGAAAAGTTTTGGATGGTTCAAAAATTTCCTACGATCAACACGATTAATTGTCAATCGTGATCATCGCATCACCTCGTATCCAAATCTGAAATTTCAGAGAAGTTCCACGATCAGCTACGAATGGCCAATCGTGGCGATCGTAACAAAGCGCAGGACAGTGGGAACTATGCATTACCAGCATCTTCAGAAGGCTTTCTACCGGAAAGCTTACTGGCAGAAAGCTCTCAGGGCAAACTTCTGCCATGAGCAGTGGTTGTGCCTTCATGGAGCATGGTGCCTCAAAAAAGAAAATAATAGGGAATACAATATTTGTCATTTTTCTCTGAAAAAAACCCCATTAAAAATGTAAACTGCTGAGGTAGAGAGAAGGATAGGAAATAGATGGGGAATGAGTGAGCGGCAGTGGCAGATGAGCCAGGGGAAATGCAAACTCTGCAGTCCCCAGACACACAAAAAGCAAACACACACAGCAAATCAGGCTGGGATCTAGAAGGTTGAAGAACCCAAAGTAAAGCCTGTGGTTAAACAATACTAACTGTGGTAAGTTAAATATACTTATACTTTACACATTATTTTAATTTGATCTCGTCCTGTTTCTTTTATGTCACTGAATGCAACAATGTGCCTTGTCCTGATTTATTTATGAAGAAAAATAGATATCTTTTATATTTCTTCTCTTGTGGTCTCCTTAAATGCTGCACAACGAAAAACGTTGAATCAAATTTTAAAAAGGCAACCAGCAGGAAAGGAATTTTGATTCAGCAATACTTCAAGTTCTAAGTTCTTTTAAAAATAAAAATGAGTTTGTGCCACTGAGACTTGAAGTTGAGCAAACTCAAAAATTTTGCGTAGCTGGTTGCCTTACTTTTTTAGGCTACGTCAACTTTACTTGTGTATGTATATGCAGGGTCTAAAAATTGAGTCAATGCAAATGTAAATCGCGAATAACCTTCTTCGCCATCACATCGACCGCCGCGTCTGAATAGTGTTGTTCTGGAGGGTGCCATCAAGCCTGAAAAAAATTCCTAAGGGAAACACTGATAGGTTTACATGAATGAATCCAACAAAGCAAATTCAGTTCCTGTGCTTGCTTTGAAATCTCTAGCAATAAGACATACACACTCTTTTTGTATCGTGTAGATACTGTAGTATAGAATTAACTGATAAAAATGTAGTGTACTAAAGATGTATTGAGGAAATCTAAATGGCAGTATGCATTTGAGTAGCAGAGCTGTCCAAGGCTTAGGCACCTGGCTGGATGTAAATAGAATCACCTCCATCCATTTTCACTTTCAGTTAAATGAGCTCGAGAGATAAGGCTGTGTAATCACACAATAGCAATTGAAGGAATAGTTTTTTTATGCTCTGGATTATATCCACATGCCCTCAGAAGATTTGGACAATGCAATTCTAAAGGACTACAGTATCACACAATTACTGTGATCAAGGTTGCAATGACTGCTTTCAGGCAGACAATCTCACGATTTGTCTATGGCACATCATTTGTTCAACTTGTGAAATTTAATTGAAAGCCAGATCATTAAATAAGCGAGGCCTTTAGAGGCAAGCGGCAAATGGGCTTTTTCATTTATCTTTTTTCTTTAGATTTGAATACAAATTTCACCTTTTGAAATTGAACCAAATAAAAAAATGAAAATTAACTACAGAACTCTGTATGTCTTTCAGAGAAAGAAGAGTGTACTCTCAAACCTGTCTTGTAACATAAAGACATTTTTTCTCCTGCAAACTTTGAAAGTGTTTGATCTAGGAATACGAAGATTACAATTATGATATTTCTGAACTACAGTATAGCATTACCAATGTGCAATTCATCAACAAGCGAATCCATAAAAATAGGGAGGGAGTGATTCGTAAATGTGATTATTATTATTATTATTATTATTGTTTTTTTTTCTTGTTGACACTCTAGTAAAAAGTGGAAAACAAGAAAATTGAAAACAAGATTTTTTAACAAAAATCATTTAAAATATGTTTCACATTCATATTTAAGCTGGCATTCAGCTTTTAGTTTGGGATAGTGAGGTAAACCAACTCTCCATTTGATTAGATAAACACCTCTTACACCATACAAAATAGGGTAAATATTAATAGGGTAACTACAATGTTGACGGTCAACTTACTACTGTTTACAACTAAGCTTGACAGTGACAGTTTGCTCTCAGAGTTTAAGAGGCACTTTAATAATATTAGCCAGTATAATGTATTAATGGATGCTGGCCTGTATTATAATCATCAGACTGAGCATCTCCTTTGATGCCTCATAGGGCAGAAATTCTTTTTTTTTTTAACAAAATGTTTGAAGTGTCAGCCTGTGTAATCATGATTTATAATTCTCTTGAACTAAAGCAAAATTTGCTGGTAAAAATAATTTTTGAAATAAAAATAAATTGTGCCCTGAGGGTCAGGCTCTGTTTTCAAACGGAGATCACCCAGGAGCTGCAAATGATTTAATAAGCCACCAGCTCCACAACGCCGAAATGGAGGGAACAGAAGAGATGAATTTCAAAGTAAGTCTAATTAAAATCAGTTTATTAGTGTGCCAATCTTTCTCACTAGAGTCTGAAGAAGAGGATGAGAGGAGAAGAGAAAATTGGAGAGAGAGAGAGAGATAGAGTGATTGTGAGGCTCTCGAACTCTAGGTATGAGAGTTCAAGCAAAGGTGTAGCAGATATGACAATGGATGAGTTCCCCATCCCAACCACTGCCACGTTATCTGCAAATCAAAGACAACAGCTATCTGGCTTAAACAACGACAAACCTGCAAAAGCATTAATTTTTCCCCATGTACACTATCTCATTAATATACTATATCTGTATGGCAATATGACAATTAGCTGAATCCAAATTCTTGATGAAGGAGACCAAGAGCTCTTAATTAATATTGCAAGGCAGTGTCTCACTTTATCCAGGTGCAGCTAAAACCAAACAAGCCCTGCATGGTCACTGTTAACCTGCTGTATTCAAACACAAAGGTGCAAGAGACTGAGGGACGATCTGAGATGAACTCTGAAATGAAATGCACAGCTGACCGTGTGCACCCAAAAAGGACAGGAATACATTATCAAGTGTGCTGCTGAATTTGGTGATGAAAATATAAGCACAAATTTACTCTGAATGACAGCAATCATGTTTCAAAACAGATACTGGGGACCACTTTAGACATTGCTGAAGGTTTCTGTGCATTTTGGGGTTTGGGGTGATATAACTGCTTATGCAATGTAACCGTCTTGGTACCTCACAGTTAAATGACATTGTTTAAAGCTGTCGCAGCCAAGCCAAATGCATTACGCAATATAAACAGCATTTTTTGAAATATTGGCGCTGAATGATTTATTGTAGCACTTTTGAACAGAAAATTCTTTGCACATTATCATGATGTCGCACTTACTTTAACCCCTCCTCTTTATATGTACAATATACCTGGTCCCCAGAAGGCTTCCCTTTGACCAAGCCTCTGTTTGCCGTGAAGACATCCCAGTGCCACTCGCATTAATGCACTCTGAAGCAAGAATGTGGGGATATGGAAATTGAGAGGGGGCTGTGACAAAGTGTGGTGGGATTCCCAGGGGTACAGTGGCCCTCTTCAATTCCCCAAAAGAGCAACTTTCTTGTGCACTTTCATGTCAGAATCTCAGTGCTGGAGTGCGCTTTTGCCAGAAAACATAGCCTGTGGAGCAACCAGCCAGAGATGGCAGTGATTTAATAAGAGGCAAATTAAAAACCCACAGAGCACTCCTGCGCTAATTCCCACCCCCCCAGCAACCCAGATCGACAGATCAGGAGATTGGCAGATACCATGGAAAATGCAGGTCCATTGGTCAGCATGACAGTAAGGTGCCTCTTGTTCACCTTGAACCTACATTGCTGCTATAACCCATTGATTTGTCATCAAATATTATAATATCAATGCATGTGATGTGTGTATTTTCCACATTAAACATATGTATGTGCACTAGGACAAAAATAGCGACACACAATTGGCCCACAGATATGGCAAACGCAATACCAAACACACAGAGCAGATGTTACTTTCTGTAATATTAAGCAGCTCAGCAGGGGGTTGGGGTGCTGATGATGGTTTCACTGTCAAGTGCACAAGCCATGCTCTGGCTTGACACGAAAGCTTACAGGTTCCCAAAAGGCCTTGTTCCCCATTGCACCACCTCTCCCTTCCACCCGTGCTTGCAACCCCGCCGTTGGACTGATCTGACTGGGCCTAGTAACACACTCACTTATGCCCCGTTTACACCACAATACGACTGAAATGGCGACTGCTGCGATTTGTGAGATCACAAGGATTTGATGAACTCGCAGAAGTCTTGTAAACTCTCCAATCTAATCGCTAATTTGCGTTCACACCAAGCTTCCAGTGAGACCACATTTGAGATATATTAATAAAAATTAGGCGATCTATGCGACATAATTTATGATGACTCTCCTTTCTCTTGTTTGGTCTCTCTTGGTCTTGTGTTGTTGATGCGATCGTTGCAGCAAGTGATGAACCGATTAAAACAATGGCTTTATATAGGAAACCCACTCTCAGTCGCATGGAAGCTCGCCATTGGTCGCAATTTCACTCTCACTGATCGCCATTGGTCAAATTTCGATCCCATCCATCACTGATGCTCTCGCAATTTCACTCGCCATGACTTTTTTGCACTTGAAGGCATTACAATGGGCTCTTGTTCAGCTCGCAAAAACGATCACCATAGTCGCATAATGAAAAATAATCCGATATTTGGAGATTATTTATGCAACCTGTTTGAGAGTCCATCAAGACCTGTGAGACCGAGTTAAGAGTGACTTGAGGGTTATGAGAGGTCATTACGATTGTTTTTGAGATCTGCATTTATTTCTGACCACTCGCACACACTCGCAAAAGTTATGCGATTTTTTTGAACAGCTCAAAACAATCGTAAACCCCTTCAAGATCGATAGAGAGTGAAAGAGATCAGAGAGATTGAATTTGAGACCATTGAGAGTTTATTGAGAGTTACTTGCAACCTCATCAAGAGTCAGTGAGAGTGATGGCGATTTTTGTCCATTTCTCGGTCGCAACTTGCTCGCAAGTCCGGTGTAAACAGGGTTTAATAAACGGCTTGTTGGAAGAATGTGAAGGCTGAATGGACTGTTTTGAAGAGCACCTTGGGCTGTTTCTTTTGTACAAGATCTCATGCACCATAAACCCTTACTTGAAGAATACTGGAGCTCAAATTTTCAATATAGCTTTATTTTTCTTTGATGAATGTTTTTTTTTCTCTTGTAGTATCCCAAATAATGAGTTTATTTGAAAGGTACCTCAAGGAAGCAATTACGTGGAGTTACACAACCACATCCTTTAATTACAACTGAATCACTCCTGAAAACTTTAAATCAGCGCAATGCTTTCAAATAACAAGTTAGAAGCAAACACTCGGGAGATGAATTTGAGACGGCTGTCTTTTTGGGTGAAGGCGTCTATTTCTCTCTGTCTGCAGATTACTGATCTGTCGATGTAGGGGGCACACAAGAAACATCCTGGATTCCTGAAAAATGCTGGGATAGCTAAATAAATGAGCCATTCTGGAAATATTTACATATTCATAAAGGAGCTGTTGAGTAATTGGCACATGCATGGGAAAACTGAGCAATGGGTTCGAGAGAATTACACGCCTGTGTCGGCATCTTTATTTTGTCGAATTTGAAAAGCCAGAGGGAGAGTCAACACGCTTTTAAACTTCCATTATGAGCTCATTCTTCCACACGGAGAGCGCAGCTGAAGGCTTTGAGAGATAAATACTCCCAGGGCAGGCAGCGAGGTGAAACAATATGGAAAATGACATTTTATGTAAAATATACAGTGCTGTGCGAAAGTTTGGAATTACACACAAGTCGAAATGATGTTTCTGAGTGAAGTGTGTCCTTATATTCACCATGGCTGCAATAATGAAACAACTGTCAAGACATTAAAATTTTTTATTGAATATATTATTGTTTGAAAGAATGTATTATTGTCATTATTATTATTCATGTATAATTGTATTGTATTTGCAACACATGCTGTCACCCCATCCTCATGTAATTGCGTAAATGTACGATTTGAAGGAATACCACCCCACTCATACTGAATAAGGCTCCATTTAAGGATGACCTTTCTGTCAGTTCCGATGCTAATACTTTGTCTGCGATAAAGTTCTATTTCAGCCTAATAATGTCCAGAGAGCAACAGCTTTCTCTTCTAATTTGTCAGCAAATTGTTGTGTTCATTGATTAAGGATTATTCCATACAAGCAAAGAAACTGAAGAATTCTAATTTGGACCTCTGCCTTGAGCGAAGAGCGCAAACTCGCTCAATCCGGGACATGAAGAGATGTGAAAAAGTGAATTTTCTGTGATGCAATTGGAAATGTACATCAGAGTCTCTTGGTTGAGAAACAAATGCCTAAAAGGTGACGTCGTTAAATAATGCTCACCCAACATCAGCATGTGCAAAAGTATACAGGATGCTGGCTGTATAGGCTGAGTTCCAAACAAAGCCATTTCAGAAACAGGCAATCAAGAACAGGAGATTAAATTGAGCAAAAGAGCACAAAGATGTGACTGGTATAAGGCCTACAAAACCAGAACTCAAGAATCCTCTCCTCATTGTCCCCGATGCTGGTGTTCGGCAGCGTTCGCTGAATGAAGCTGCTTACTTTAAGTTTTTTTGTGCTTGTGCAGCTGTGCACCTTGGGTTTTTTATTTCTCTCTACTGGTTAGACCCATCTTATGATCTTCTTTCAAGACAGTACGAAAGTGCGTATCATTTTCAGAAATCTTCAGATGTCCTGGAGTGGAACCCCTCTATCAAAATGATAATTTGTCGTCTTGTATGAATAAATGCCATTGTTCTTGATAGCACAGCAAAAGAAGGAAGGATACTTTTAGCTTCTGGTACACTTGATAGTGGAGGTGATTGCTCTAGTACCAGATTAGCGCATTGACATGATTGCTGAAGATAAGGTGACGCATACATCGTGTTCTAAGTAGGCTGAAGGAATGGCCACCAAAAATAGGGTTTTGTAGTTACACGTAAAAACAGAATTAAAAGTTATTATTTAATACTGTAAGGGTAATGTATAACAATATCAATGCTTTGTTTTATTTTTTGGTGAACGTAACGCTGCTTTTCATCGTGTCATTTTCTTGGGTTTAGGTGGTTCCAAACTTTTGAACGACAGGCCAACCATCTCTCAGCTGGCAATGACATTCAGGGTATACAGAGCTGAGCTGTGGCTGCTCCACCTCCAGGCTGTCACTTCCAAACTTCCTGGAAACGATTCTGCTACAAGGAGTAGGTCTGCACATTATCCATTCAGCACCACTCAATAAAATACAAGGGAGGGGAGAACATCCAAGACCGATGTTTACCTGGAAACTATACTGTTCATCAGGGGCTGAAAAAGTGATAAAAAGTATCCCTTTGAGCACTGACATCATTGTTCTTGGACTCCAGCTAACAATTGGACGCATCCAGGAGGGATTGGCCTCGATGACGATGTGTTTGTTCTGAAGAGTAAAAAAGAATGACTGTTTCTGCTGCTAAAAAAACACAGCATGTTCACTTATGTCCTTGAAATAAAATATAATACAAAATTAAAAACATTTGCAAGAGAGCAAAAATGGCTGATTTCCTCACAGCTGTGCGCTGGCAAGAAAAACTTGAATATGCTCAGTGCGCCTACTGCTTCCGTCCCTTTGTGTCGCCACATTAAATAAAAAAATTGAGTCTTTCAGCCAAAGCACAGTCGTGTCGCTTAGTGCCTTTCAGGTAGGCGTTTGGCTTTGACTGTATTCTGTGCTGACCCATCATCTTCTCTTTTTTTTTTTTTTTTTTTGGCTTTTTAACTTTACTAGTCAGCATTGAGAGGTGGGCCTGAATTAGACAATGAGAAGGTGGCCTTGTAAGCCAGCTAGCTGGCTGGCTGGCTCTCTCCATGACTGTGGAACTGTCGCTGGGAGTGGGGATGGGTAAAACTGAAGGCAGAAAATTGGTTTCTGATAAGCAAACAGAAATGTTATCTTTACAAAGCACCTGTGCAATCTGGATTTTTTTAAGAAGATCACTGGGGATAGGCTACCCAAAAATAAAAAGCACTTCCTTCTGGGTCAGCTGATCTTCCTATGCAGAGTGGAGGAAGTTGTGCTTGGATTAAGTGCAGTCCAGGAAGAATGGAATTTTTATAAAGTTCATTTCATGTTTATTTCAACAGAGTGGTAAGGAGAAATCAGAAAGCAAATTTTAAGTGAATTCTTGGAACATCCACGATACAATCAAACTCTGAAATAATTGAAACATGCAAAACTCACAAGGGCGGCACTGTAACCTGGATTCAGTCAACATTACTCCTGAACGTATTGAATAACTGTTAAAGCTGCAGTTGGTAAGTCTTATAAAAGTAACTTTTTGTCATTTTTGCTAAAACTGTCACTGTGTACAGGCAGTATTACATAAAATACTGTATTACTAGTACTCTGTAGGCCTAATTTAAAAAAGGGTCCTTTAAACCCACTACTGCTCCTACTGCAATTTAGCAGAATCGTTCGGACCGACCAAAAAGAACCAATCAGAGCCAGGATGGTGTCTGACAGCCGTCAAACAGTGCACATGCACACGCTGTAGACAGCCTTCTTCCCCTTCCTCCTCAGTTCACGCCAGTGCTCATTGAAGCTCAAATCTCCGAGAGAGAGGGTTCAGGAGCTTAGAGAAACTAATGGCACAACAACAGCCATCAGCGAAGTAAAAAATACAGATGCCTCCGTTACAGACAACAGCACACATGGCTAAGACAAGTAAGATGAGGAAGCCAGAAGAAAAAAAGCTCAAAAGGAAGAATTAGACAAAACCCGGGATAAAACCAGAGTGAACATCGAAGTGGCTTTTCAGAGGTGGAGGGAACTCCTGGATCTGGAAGGATTTAAATCCAACGCAGAGTTGGCATCTTTTCTGCTAGACAGGTAAACCCCTGCTTTATTCGTTGGTTCATTTACGCTGTGCAATGCTTTGCAAATAAGCGAGTTGGCGTCCATCACATGCACAGCTGCTACTTACCCCAGCCATAACCGGCATCAATTCATTTTCGCTCTGCAAATAAGCGAGTGAACATGGCTTACGAGCACAGTCGCTGTTCAAATAGCCAGCATCTTGTAATTGTTTCAGTAGTGCATGTGAGGTTACTGTGATGTTGCAGTCGAGCTAAGGTTAGCTAGTTCTCGATGCTAGAGCTAACATTACTGGCGTCGTTTTATTAGGAAGTAGCATAAAATATCTTTATGAAGTGACTTGGCAGTCTTATCGGTTGTGTTGTTGCCCTCATAAATATGTGTAACGTTTCTGTGCTCTCACAGCGAAATGCTGTCATACATGGTTTACTGGCTATTCAGCAAGATTCACGACTGAAGTCAAAAAAACGGGTAACTTACTGAAATAAGCGTTTGCTGGGTTTTTACTGAATACATACTGCTGTAGATTACTTTTCATGTCGACATGATTTATTTCTGCTCGTTAGTTGGCCAGCAATGTTGATTGTTGACAACAGTCATGTCTAGCCTCAGTAACTAGGCCGTTTTCATAATGTGAACTTGCAAAATCTCTCCACAGTCGCATGCATAATGGCTTGCATGCCTTCACATGCACGGCAGCCTTCGGGGAGAGGGTCTTAGGGCAGGAGTGCAGTGGAGAGGGAGGGGGAGGGATCTGAAATTTTCATTTATTCAAATTTTCATGCTAAGTCCTCTCTCTCCTCATAGTTACCAACTGCAGCTTTAAGTGCAAGTGATATTGTTTTCTTCACAAACACAGATTAGACATTAAAAAAATAAAAAAAGTCAAACAATTTTCTTATTGAAGTAAAAAGAAGAAAGACCAGAAGTTTTAGTAAAGATTTGCCTATTGAAGGGTAAACTTTTTTTCATCACTATTCTAGAAAACCACGTTTGGTAAGAAATTTTTTTTGGTACGTTTTGTCCACCTTCTCAGAGCTCAGAGCTCTAAACCTGAGTTGCCTTGTTTCACAACCGTCATGAGCTTCATTTGTTTCTCCCCTGTTCCAGCAGCCAACATGCATGTTTGTAGTCGTGCCTCCTCCGAATGATACACTGTCTCGTTTTCTCCCTCACTCCCAGGTGTTATCTTTTGTATGCCACACCCTTTTTGAGAATGTCTTATCTAAATAAGTTCATTGTAATTTCAGTATGGTTGCTAGATTGTTATGCCTTATATCCTACAAAGCCAGCTTGTGTCAGCTTATGTCTTCTTATATAGAGCTAAGCTCTCTTTCCATGTGTTTTTAGTAAATTTATGATAAAAAAAATGCAATTATTTATCTGAGTCTTATTCATAGGAACAAGCTCCCAAGGCTGAATATCAGTGTCCAGGAATGGGACAGTATTCTTATCAATCCATTATTCCAGTCTGTTCCACTGAGTCCGTTTTTTAGGAACACCGTTTAAGCATTAGTTTGTGTCCAGAATTGGGACTGCTTTACCAATTCAGCATACCAATTCAGCAGACAGTGATTATTCAGTTTAATGTAAGATAATATCTGTCAATCACAAAAACAAGGCAAAAAAAATTCTGTAAAGTGCACGCACTTTGACATCATAAGCCAAAAACTATATTCCCATCTATATTTAAACAATGAAAACGGACTTTCTAGAGGACTTGTTCCTCAATGGCGTTTGCCATAAGGTCCATTTACTGTGACTGAAATTGCAGTTTGCATGTGGATGAAAGGCCGAAATGCATAGAAAATTCTGCATTTTCAAAAATAGCCATTTCATGCGCACAGGGCCGTAGATAAAGATTTGAGTGTCCCATTAAGAACAGCAAACTCGCATACAAGCATTTCAATTAGGAGAGACAATGTGACTGATGAAGAGGCGGAGCCAGCCATACAGAGGGGTGTGGCGGGGGAACATATGCATGGGATTGCGTATGATAATGAAAGTAAGCCTCAAGTTATCTGTGTGGACCTGTACCCCAAATTCATAAAAGCCAATTGTGATCATATCCATAAAAGGGCTAAGGACTATTGTGGAAGGAATCTGGGCCAAGGAAAGGTTTCATGAGAAAAATATGCAGCTGACGGGTGGAGCAAGGTATGGAGGGTCGGGGGTTGTTTTAGGATTATAAAGTTTGGGTTTAACCTTGCAGGACTTTTGGAAGACACATCAGCGTTACGGCTAAGAGTGCTGGCAGAAGGACAGAGTTCCTGGTGGGCACTCTCGTCTCAGGGAGCTGGTGCTTCACACTAATCTATTTTAAACCATCTGTGAAAATAACCAGATTTTCTTAATTCCTTCTCCTCAACGGATTAAAAAATGGCTCTGGGCCCCGGCCAGTTCCATATGTGTGCGTTGTTGCACTTGTCCAATATCTCAAAACCACTACCCATCCAAGATCTCCACTTAACGTTTCCCACAAACATTTCCTCTCGCCACTGCCAATTCAGGAGCCTCACACCTGTGTCTCACGAACACATACTTCCAGACTTTTGAGAAGCTAAAGTTACCACGTCTGTTCTCTCTTCAGCACGGTTTTGTGGAATTGTCAGCCAGCAACTCAGCTTGAGTCTGAACCAAGCACAAAGAAATATGCTCTTGGGTTTGTACAGTCTCACATTCTACGAACACCATTACCTCACTGCAATGATCTGCATTAAAAACACAAATCTCAATTTCATGACAAGTGGCAAGGCAACCAAGCAAACACATGTAATCGGACAGACGTGCACAACTATATATATTGTAGTTGTTATCATATTAAAAAAAAAAAAATTTCATCTTAATTCATAAAACAAAGCTAAAAATTCGAAGAACTGTACAATCCATTACATGAAACTTGTAATTAACCACCATTTTTTTTTTGTTTTTATCATCACTATACCGGTATTTATAGTGTGTGAAACGCAAATACAAAAGCATGTAGAAGCCTCATAAAAACAGGGGTGAGCCTGTGTTGACCAGTAATCAGAAGCACGGTACTATACTGCTGTACAACAACTAAATGCTTTACAATAAAGTCGTGAGTCAAGCCTAATGAGAAAATCAGAGAAATGGCAGCTGGGTTCATAGGGACGGCTCACTCCAGTTGATTCATTAGACTCAGACAGTAGAGCGGAGATCAGACATAAACAAGGGCTCCTCAACAGTAAAATACAGTTCCGCAAAGCTCCTTCCCTGTGTTAACCCATATAAGCGACAGAAACAGAGCTTTCAGCAATGGCATATTAATTATTACCCTCGGCCCCAGACACCTCAAGTCTCACAGCTATAACACTGTGACAGCTCATCCAAAACAGAGCAAACTTAAATTTGCAACATCATTCACCAAAACATGATCTCTCCAGCAAATGCGACAGCAGAGTGTTAGCTTGCGATGTCAAAATAAAGCGAAATATAAAAATGCAAGGCGCAAATTCTGACTTATGTCATCAAATTAAAATGACAGCAGCACTAGAATCCTGACTGTGGCACACAGCATATAAAACAGGGACATATGTATACTCCAGTCATTTAGCAGGGACGGTTGCTGCCAGTGCGGCTGCTTTGTGAATTGAGATAAGATTTACCGTGTCTCGGTAGGATACAGTACGTCTCATTCCCCATCAGCTGCACTGAGACTGGGCTGGACGGAGTAAACACAGGTGGCTATTATACACTTTGCAGTTGAAAAACGCTTTTCTTTCTTTCCATACGCATATTAGACCACAAGTGATGCAGCTTATTGCACATGCCACCAAATAATCAAATGCCTATTGATAACAAAAAAATGGTATTTTAACGTTTATCTGGGTCTTAAAAGGGAACTCAGCCTAACAAAAAAAAAAAAGAAAATTAAGTTAATAATTAAGTATTTTAATCTTAGGACTTTATTTAAGACATCAAAAATGTATTTCTATGACCTTTTTTTCTCGGTGAGACAAAATTTGATCACTAGGTGAGATGATTTTGACTCATTTCAAGATTTTCCAATGGAATAAGAAAATTTCAAGAACCCTGTCATTTAAAATAAGCTAATATTTTCTACTTCAGGGAGAAACAATTGGAAGTTAGGTGTCATAGTGAGATTAAAAGCCTTGATAAGATGGACATTTTTGCATGTCTCCACCGATTTTAGACTCCATTTTAGCTAATTTATCGCCATATGTACAAATGATTTTGAACGATGTTTTAATATTTGCTGTTTTAATGTTTGGATTGCTAATTGAGCGTTTGTTCACAAAGCATTCGAAATATGTGTCCTCTTCATGTCATTATTGGCTAATGAACTGCTCTAACTGCTGCCTCAAACTGGAAATGTTTCACATTGGTGAAGTGCGGCCCAACGTGAGAAGGCAAAACCTAACAGCACTTGCAGTCTTTTACGCTTTCTGATACACTTTGGCCAGATCCCAGAAATACGCCACTGAAGTCACCACTTAACTAAGAACAAAGACCACAAGTGTTGCGTTTCAATACAGTACTACTCTGCTGAAAAGGCTTCCTTTTACCGGGTGAGCAATTGCTGCGGTCACTCCTCAAGACAACAGCGCATTGCTCCATGTGGTCAAGCTGAAAGTAGACCCAGCTCAGACGGCTGTCTGCTCGCTGATATATAAGGTTATCACAATGGGCTCTAAATTCATTGACCAGGCGAAGGCGCAGCGCAGGCGCGGCAAATGGGGGGAGCGTTGCGCCAATGGGGTGTATCCAGGCATAGTTTGCAATTTTGTGCCCGGTGCAGCCCGGCGCAAGTACTCCTCTGTTCCGCCTCTGTCCCTTCTGCCCGCGTAAGTGGCAAAGAGGGAGGAGAGAAGCCATGAGTGGTTTTGACACGGCCAAGTCAAATCTTCACCAATCAAATGAGCTCCTCTCCCCACCTTTGAATGTTGGAATAAAGAAGCCTCTGTCCTATATCTGCATGATGCATTAATGTTGCATTTTAATTTGCAGCTTCAGGCATATTTTCTGCACCGCTTACGTCTATATTAAGCATTACGAATATGAGTTAGCTGGCTAGCTAGGGCATTCGCGAATTATTGCCATTAGCAAACTTGAATGGAATTTTAAAACGAAACTACGTCAGATCATTCAAACTTATGAAGTTGGAATGAAATACGTTGGTTGCTCATTTATTTCTTCCGCCTGCATTATAGGGAAGAGAACGATGGATAGCATGTTCCTATTATTACAGCCTGTTGCTGCTTAAAACTTTGGGATTAACATGCATAGACAACAATGCAAGAGACGTTACACATTTATTTTCAAAATGCGATCTCAGTACGAGACCATAGCAATCAGGCTGTATTCCTTTCCCTCACTATAAATGATAAAACCTAAGTGACAATAATAGTAGTATTAAGCCGCTTGCACACTGGACGCGAAACTGATTTTTCACAAGAGAGATTAAATTCAAAGTCAATGCAAAGACGCGAATACACGCGAATATGTAATCAGTCGTGCAAAAAATTTGTTTCGCGTCGTGTGCAAACGCCATTACTGAGCATAGAATGCAAGCATTATTTATATATATACGCACTGCCTGATGCCGAGGCAGTTTGTGGTTGGCTGAGAAAGATATGAAGTCATTACTTTGCATCACAGATTCAGCTGCGTTGATTAAGCTTGGTCGACTTCCCTTTACCCGTGCCAACCGCCTTTGATCTGACACCTGGACAATTGATATAGATACTATATATTATGTCCTGATTCAGATTGTTACATTAAATAGTAGCTGCTGTAATAATTTATTGCATTGAAACGTGCCTGGCATTCTGGAAACCTGCCCGTGAGGTTTTGGTGACGTATGCGCACTGTGCACCGGTCAACTAGAGCCATTGTACAGAAAGTAAACCACGTTGGACCTGGCGAGTTCTCTGCGCACTTTCGGCGGAGCCTTTATCCACAAAATTGTCACTGCGTCATGATGAATATGTGACACCTCCCCCTACTATGCCGCCACACCCATCTCAGGGCATGTCCGTCAACCAAATTGCCAAAGTGGCTGCGCACGGTGTTGCACCGCACAAAATTACCACTGCGCGGGCTGCACCGGACGAAATTACCACTGCATGGGCTGCGCCACGCTGTACGACCCTGCGCTGCGCCAAGAAATTTGCATAATATGGCTGTTGATACTGTTAAGGCATAAACACATGAATGAGTGACAGCATGACAACTTGATTGTCCCAGTATATTTTTTTTATCTGAATTCTCAAGAGAGTGTGCGAGGATTTTAAAATGTCCATCATTTCACAAATAAATTTCAGTACAAAAGCCAAGAAACAAAGTTATATTCTATGATACCAACCTGCAAATTGGCGTGGTTCTCGCATCCATGTACAGAACATGTACAGTTTATTACGGGGTAATGGATCATAAGGGATTGCTAATCACTTAGTCTTGGACAATGTTGGATGATATTTTTGCTAAAATGTCATGAAAAACTGCCGTTTTAGGATTTAAATGAATGGTCCGTTTTCTATGAACAAGCCAATACCAAACAATGTGACATTGATTCTTTTGTAACTGTTTTTGATGTTTCATAGCATGGGTGTTTGGAAATTACATGATCTGACTGATGCGAACGAAAATGGATATACTGGTTAGAGTAATAGCATGGCCACTGTTTCTAGCTCCTTTATGTTTTAGTATGCATTTTAAAATCACAATTTATCGCTCTTTTATTAGATAAATAGTTTTGGAATGCTGCAGTAGCGCAAACAGCGAGATTTGTTGATACTCTTGTGTGGTAATTCAGCTAGTGGCAGATGCATTTTGTATGTATTTAGGACAATGTGCCTTAGTATACATGTGGCTACATGTGTGATCACTGAAAGGTGGTCTCATAATGTTTACATGACGTTAATGGTTATTTGACAACTTATTATTGGTTCCAGTTCAATTTGCTCATTACATAGGCTATAATAAAGCTACCCTTACACCATGGTAGGCCCGTACATGTGCAAAAAATACTTCCCTACCCAGTGGTTACATACAGTGCACTCTTTCCGGTATGTGATTAACAATAATTTTCTCTCTATTGTCAACACTTAGGCCCACCTAATGAAATTCCATGGAGTTCCATGTTCTTGATATTTTTATTTGGTTTTGCCGTTTTGTGTCAACATTTGCTTTTTGGCGGTACATATGGTGCGAAACAAGATGTGGTTTGTTGTTTGTTTAAATAATCATTCCTGAAATTTTAAATATACGAAATACTTTTATACGGCCCTCTCTCGGCGAGTTGTGTTGTGATGGAATTTGCCACCAGATGCAGTAACCAGGTAATACTAAATTGGATCCGTTATGGCTTAAACAGCGACACAACGGAATACTATTTTCCGCACAAATATAAAAGACTGCTCACTGTGCAACAAAAATTAACTAAGTATCACTGCCCTTCTATAAATTCATCACGTCGATGGGGCCTGCTACATAAGTCAAACAAATTCGTTATGACAGTTGTTAAGGTCAGACGTATTTCAGAATTCCCCCAGTCAAGAATCGACTGGCTAGCCAACACTGATGCAACTCCACTGGATATTAGAAAACGTTTGCTAGCCGAAGATGGGATTCATGTCACAACTAGAGAGATAAAGCTATTTGACTAAATGTAAGTCTGAATGAATTTATATAAATAAGAAATTTATTTCATTAACATGGCAGAGTGTAAATATATCAATGCCATTTGAAAAAATTTAAATCACCTTTACACACTTGTCACCTTTGTGACAAAGCATGATTTACATATTGTACCTCATCATCAGGCTTGTGCCGAGGGCTAAGTTGGTTAGCCTTGGACACTTTCCTGTAACTCAATTCAAGTGGAACCACAGTGCGACTGCATTGAAGGTGGCGGTTGTATCTCAGTGAGACAGGACCAGGATACCAGCTGTAGAACACAGGGGGCTAATTTGCCTTTTCAGCTGAGCGGTACTGTAGTTGTTCAACATGCCTTCATTCACTTCCCCTCAGCGCTTAGTATTACATAACATTTATGTGTGACATGGAGGCCAGTTTGGACAATGGCGGGATATTGGGCAAGGGATTGAAATGGACCATGCGTACCATTTTATACCATCAACCCATACTGTCATGGATCAACCATCAGATGTACACTTAGCACTATACTGCATTTTACAAATCATCAGAAATACCTGCAGATTCTTTTTAGTGAGGTGATGCTGCACTTCGCAGCATTTATTAGTGGCATCAGTGTCTTATTTAAAAATTAGGCTGCTGCTTGAGATCTTCAGATCAGCTTGATTAGTCCAGTTTTGTTCACCTAATTAGCAATTTGTTGAATAATCTAAACCAATGCAAAGCCTATTACAACTAAGAAATAAAGCCAAATTGTTTGCCAATTGGCTACGTATACATAATGGATGTGATGTTGTAAGGATGGCAATCATCCAATTAAAGACAAAAAAACATTTTAACAGTGTAATCAATCATAAGACACCACTTGATTTGATTATAATGTTGTAAACATTCAAACAAATAGATCTTAAGAGGAAGAAATCTTAGGTGTATCAAATCATAAAGACAGGAAAAAGGCTTTAATCACAATTAATCTCACAAACGAATTTGCACAAATCTATGCAGTTTCAATAGCAACATGAGTTCAGTAGACATTAACAACACTTTACATTGTCATTTCTCTGCATAGGAAAACTTCCAATAACTTTGTGATGCAATGCACCATAATGCTATCAAAAATAAAATGGCACGTCATTTTACCTATTTGATTCAGCAACTGAGCAAACCGATGTTCGGTTGTCCATTAAGCAAAGTTAAACTGTGACAGGTTTAATGTTATTAATTTATTGCTCAATTTATTAACTTCGCTTAGTTGATTCAATTCTTTCTTTGGGAGTATGATTAAATCAAGCCCTGGGTCCCTGGCTCAGAAAATACCTGAAAATGACACGCCCAAAATTAATTGATTATATCTCTGCAATTTCAAGGTTTGTTTGAATAATCTTGGTATCATAATAAAAGAAACACCTTGGATGTGTATACTTCAGTGTATAATAAGTCACTTGGTCAGAGTAAATGAAGATGGAACACTACATAAATTAAACATTTAATTTGCGCATAACAAAGTATTGCATTGATTGAGTGAATATCCATGATGCAGCTGCAGCCCAAACCCTCCATGAAACAATAACACAATACCTGAACATTTCCTGTGCAAAGACTGGGGCTTTTAGCTGATTTTTTTAGTTGTCGCATGTATGGGCATCATCTCTAACTTCTCAATTTCGGCAAATTGGAGGTGTTATCTGTGCCATTTGAAATTTCCTGGTACAAAACAGTAAAACTCAATTTCAATTTCACTGATGACATTATAGGTTTTCATTCTATCTAAATACAACTGTTTTGGCTTGTGTTTAATCAACCAAATATCCATGCAGCTTCCCATTCAAATAGAATAATAAGAAGGAAAGGAAATAGATTAATTTACAAAGACACATGCAATTAAATCAAATTATAGAAACATAATTGTAAACAAACGCTAAAAGAACTTTGCAGTTACAAACATGCTGGCAAGAACTTTGAAAATCAAATATATTTACAATAAAGTTCGTCATGCCATTGCTAAAAGTTTTATTTTTCTATCTGTCATTGCATCTGGCAGTGAAATAATTAATAACGCTGGAAACTGAACTTTTCCCTGTACACAAAGTGCACCAGTGCATATTTGGCATTCCACATTGGTTGGACACGATACAGTATGCACAACAATATCTTGGGAGTCAGTTGGCAAACAATCAGAGACTAGAGAATCCGGGGATTCCTGAAATCAATGACAACAACACCACTTAATAACAGCAAAGAATCCAATACGTGGTGTGTGTAGCAGATGCACTTTCCTACGTCTCATAAGAAAGCTCTTCCTGGACTTGAAAATAGCTGGGGATTGTCAATAATCATTTCAAAGTGACAAAGAGGCATTGGAGTTAATATGAGCAGCGTTTATGCCCTCAAACACAACTTTGATCGCAAGACAACTTAAATAAGAGATAATTTATAGTTATGGTTGAATGAAGTGCAATAGATGTTTGCCCTTTTTTGGCTGTTAATTCAGTGATTTTTGGTCACAGAGCTATAAACTTTATATAATTAGAATCTGTTGAGTCTCTGCTTTTATACAGTCTATCATTTGTGTAGAAGAATGAAGTTACAGATTCGCGAGCCCCACAAATGCGAGACATGCACTGTTCTTATGTTTTTGCTACAAGCTCATTCAGTAGCCTGGTGTTGTGTTTCGTTCTGGTAAAAATGGTCATTACGAGCTTTTAGCTGAGCTTCTTCCTATTAAGTGGGTATGCAATATAACTACATTGCTTTAATTTTACCATGTCCTTGGATGATGTTTGTTGTGAGATATGCCACTGCCCCTGGTACGGAGGCGTTTAGGTTCAAGAGATTAGAGACCAAGCTTTTTTGGAAATTACTGCCCTCTAATCATGGAAGTAATCTATTGCACCGAGTGCATTACTGCAATGCATTGTGGGTGAATACACCTTTGGAGTGATCATCGTTGTTGGCTCGCTCCCTCATCCCTCCAAGGGTCGATCTCACCAAGTTCACTTTTGTTTTTTGGAGAAACGGAACAGCACTTATGATGGTGACAGAGATTTCCCCGAGGTTCAAGAGCAGAGGCTATGTCAATGAGGGCATGGTGAATGACTACTGACATGCAGCCTAGGTATTGTATTATTAATTTAGTTATTATTAGTTAGTAAGTTAGTAATTTAGTTATTATTATTAGTATGTTATTATTGTATTAGTATCACAATTCTCTTTTTAATTCTTTTCCCAATGGCAGGTGCGATTTCAATTGATTTTTTTTTTATTAATATAGCAGTAATGCTGATTTTCCAAGTCAAAGATACATTTCTTAAAGGGATGAAAAACAACAGTTTTCACTTTGTCGCATAAACTGAAGGCAAAGAGAAGACATTGTCTTTAAATTCCCAAGCCCTCCGGTGTTGATTGAGGATCTTGGCAGCTGTACCAGCAGTGGAGGGATATGTGAGGGAGGGGCGGAGATTTTTTGAGTTCGAAATATGAGGATATGCCTGCTGTTTTGCGGCCTTTCATTTTCCGTCGTCGTCATGGCAGCACGGGCTGGATGCACTCTAAGCATTGGGATTTGCTACTTTACCTGCTGTAGGTTGCGATACCTCACTCCCTCATGTACCGAGGCCGTCCCGCCTCCTTTATACACCAGATGTGGCCTGCAGGGCGGGAGTCCTGGATAAACTCTGAAGGGTAAGAGGGTCAGAAGAGACAGCTGGGAGGGACACTGGAGGGTGGGGACACCAAGATCCATGTCACACTTGTGCTCTGCAAGGGCAATCCGTAGGGAGGTGGAATAAGGATTAAAGATATTACAAATACTCTTTAAAGTGCATTTCATTATGAAGTTATACCTTTTAATTTCTTAATGGATGATTAATGTAAGTTAAAGAATTGTATTAAAACCAGTCATGCCCTCACATATGGAACTGCAACCCTCAAACTGGGCCTGGAAAATGTGGTCACTTATTGCTGTTAAGTTCTAAATGTCGTCAATAACGTGACCTGTGAATGAAGGAACTAATGTCTGTTTTCCACCAGTAAGGCAGTGCTAGCCTCGGAGAATCCCGATTCTCTTTTCTGTGGTTCAAACTAAATAGAAGTAAATCATTGGTTCATAAGATTGAAGTTCCTATCTCTGAACTTCTGCTGTGTCACAGCCATTCCAAAAGGACTGCCTCCCAAGGAGTAAACTGAAGATTACCAGCAATACATTAACCTGAACGTTTACATCTGTATCGAACGTGGAGCATAATTGCAAATGATGGAAACTGAGTGGTGTTTAGTGAGTTGAAAAGATACGATTGGGGTATTTTGATACATAAACAGAACAAGTTTTTCAATAAAACAATTAGACAATTGAATATATATTTTTGTTTTCCATGAAGACAGATGGAACTGAATACTTCAATGGTCTGGAAACTGCATCATATCATGTCTATCTTTTTCCAAACCCTTCTCATATATTTTGAAAAGTACTCATCGAAATTGAGCAAACAGCACCCTGTAGATTTCTGCACAGCTGGCAGGAGACAGGATTCAGGAACTGAAGATTGGTTTTTCACCTGTTCCTTCCTCCAGTCTCTTGGAAATGCAGCATCTGCACACTGTCTCCAAAGCACTCTTAAATAATCCAGATTAGTCGGGTAAATGTTCCTTCTTTAAATTCTTGTCTCTTGCCAAATATTCTGGGCCACGTTCCTATTCTTTCATGGTGGTATCTTCATTTTGTTGACTTATAATCTGTGAAAATACCAGTATTAATTTTAAAAATAATAGTACTAATTTTCAGAATGAGATCCTGTATTTAAGTTATCAGGAAATGACGGCTGAAATGTAATACCGTTGTCCAAGGATATGCTTTGCAACATCTTTGTTGCGGGCTTGTGTTATAACGGTTAAGTTCACCAACTAGACGCACTATAAACCTGAACTATAAAACACTCAAAAGAATAGGGAACTTGATCATTAAAATCATAATGATCATCTAACGACCCAGCATTCAGCATGTGCTTAAACATTATTTTAATTGTCTTCAGCTCTTTATTGTGTCTTGAGTGTACATTATCTAATTGTTTTAATTCAACAGACTCTTAGTAATTATTCTTCCAGGTTTATTTTAGTTTTTCGTCTTTACGTGGGATTTGTACTTTATTTGGAGCATTATGTAGCCGGATTATTCCCGTGATTGTAAATTCAATCCCCGGCTAGAATATGTGCTGTTATAACTTAATTAACTTTTACATTCAGTGGACAGTTTATTCAGATTCACATTTCTAATTCTGAATAGGACACTGCCATGGTCCCAGAACAGTCTAGATGTATTGTGGGATGGGTTCAACAAATGACTGGAAATATTCCAAATAGTCTATGTTGACACGATAGCATAACAAACTTGCTGTAGATTTATCAATTGCTCTTCTATGCTGCAAATATTCCTTTGCTTCGCATCCCAAAGGTGCTGTTTTTGTTTGAGATCTGCTAACACTATTGGAATTCACAGAGCTCATTGTCATGACCATGTAATCAGCTTGAGATGGTTTGTTCAATACGATGTGAAGCATTATCATTCTTAAAGTAGCCATCAGTTCAACATCTTCAATTACAATATTCCGGTAGGCTATGGCATGGAGGCATGTAGGCTATGATGCACTATGATGCGTGAAGAGGCTCAAAGGGGCTTAGAAAATAGATCCCCAACCATTACACCTCCACCAGCAGTTTGAATTGTTGTCACAAGGCAGGATGAATCCATAGATTAATGTTTTTTTTTTGTGCAATATTCTGACCATGAATTGAAATTTGTCAGACCGCGGGACATCGTTGGAATCTTCCGCTATCCAGTTTCTGTGAGCCTTTGCTGACTGCGTTGTCATTTTTTTGTTCTAAATTGAAAGGAGAGGAACCTAGTTTGTTCTTCAGCTGCAGTTGGCCTTCCAATTCTGGGTTTTTTGTTACCATCACCTGTCAGTCAGCATTAACCAGTTTGGCCACTCTTCTCTGATGCCTCTCATTAAAAAGGCATCTTTACCAAAGATGTCTGTTTTGTGATTTTTTTACATTTTTTTCTATTTGCTATTCTGGGTAAATTTTAGAGAAGAGACTGTTGTGCATGAAAATCCCAGGAGATCATCTCTTTCTGAGATAATCATACCACCCCATCTGGCACCAACAATCATTCCACAGTCACTTAGGTTGTATTTTTCTGATATTTGGTCTGATTTACCATATATCTATATGCTTTTGTGCATGGATCACCCGCAAAATTTTTAGCTGAGTGGCTATTTTCATTACGACATCGGCGTACCTGTTTAAGTGGTCACTGAGTGTCTGCAAAAAAAAGCTATTGAAGTGTGCTTCATCCCCGTGCTCCAAGATCAAATGAATAAGGCGTTCTTAAATGAAATACCACATTGTTATTGTTCTGTCAGGTATAAATAGGCTTGTTTAAATGTTTAATTGAACAAAAAGCTAAAATGTAAATGTAAAATATAAAAGTAATCCAATGTTTATGTATGTAATGGAAATAAAAAGCTATTTGACCGAATTTGGCAGTTCAATTTTTCTGGGCCATTTCGTCATGACAAAAGATTTGCTAACTCTAAAATAAATAAATAAATAAATAAAAATAAAAATTTAAATCCTTTTTTTTGGTGTTTTACAATGTGGGCCACTGCCAGGGCTGAAAAAAGACCATCGACAAAGGATTCAATGTCTACTTGCTTCAAAGAATATCCAGCTGTATAAATGGACTTTAAGTGAAACAATGAGGGGATTAAATCTGTCATTGCATATATTATACAAACGTGATGATATTCATTTATTCTATATGAGAGCCACCTTTCAAATGAGAATATGATTATGCCCGTAGTCAAAGTGGTGTAGGAACAGTAAGTATTGTACACTGAACAAAAATATAAACGCCGCATGTCAAATATTGATGCCACATAGAGTTAACAACTCTAAGTGAGCATATGCTGACTTTTACTTGTACAATAGGGATATTTCTCTTGATTTGTGTACCATTTTTTAATCCATCTTTCTGTCAGTGAGAATTTGCTAAGTGATGCAGTGATCTCATTCAGTGCATGGGTGTGGCATTTCTAGACAGTGATCAGACAGAATGAGCAGTACCCAGACACTCCTTATACTGGGGACAATAAAAGGCCACCCCAAAATGTCAAATTTTATCAAAAGTCATCATGCCTCAGATGTCTCAGGTCATGCGGGAACGTGCCATTGGCATGCTGGATGCAGGGATGTCCACCAGAGCGGTTGTTGCGCAGCTGAATGTTAACTATCAGACGAAAAGCCGTTTGAGAGTTCGTTTCTGACCGACGGGCAGTACTGCAAATCGACCTCACCCACGTCAGCCACGTGTGACCACACCAGCACAAGATCGCTACATCTGGCTCATCCACCTGTGGGATCGGCTCAGATCAGCGACACGCACGACGGATGAGACCGTCGGTCTGCATAACAGACGCATCACACCACAGACAGTCCGTACCGCCTGCGAGAAGCCAACTTGCACGCTCAGCGTCCTCAAAGTGGTCTGGATTTCACTTCTGTTCGGCGTTGGAACCTACTCGCATGGGCAAACGCATACGTTCGATGGCCCTTAGCACGCTGGTGAGGAGTGCTATTCACAGACAAATCCCAGTTCCAGTTTTTTTGTTAATGAAAACTAAAAAATTTGACATGGGGCATTTATATTTTTTTTCAGTGTAGTTCAGAGGGAAATCTGCTCAAAAAAGGATGCACTTTAAATGGCTAAAATAACAGACATGAAACATTGACTGACAACAAAGTTAAACTATTTAGTACATTTTGTAGCTGTTATCAAAACAGCAGCGACTAAGTGCTCATATATACAAATGCACATGGACACATACATTCATGTATATATGAATGGCTTTGGTGAAAGAAGTCTTAAATCTAATCAATGATTTGCCAACGAACATATCAAAGCTGAAAGTATTGCATTATACAGAAATCTGTGCCTCTTATACCATCATGGGCGGAGAGTTCATTATGCAACCGTTAGCTACACAGAGAATTCAGTCAAAAATAGACTACATATCAATACCATGAATGAGCAGTTATGGTTATGGTAAGGCTATGATGTGCAATACAATCCGCTCATTAGTAATATTAAAAAGTTGTTTATTTTGAGAACTTTACCTGGGTAGCGAAGTGTCCGCCCATGAAACGTACATCCAGTTATGATTTCAGTGTACTGCCCAAGTATTCAGTGCAGTTGCTCTGCTCCATAAGGCAAGATGTTTATGGATTTTCGTTCCTATTTTTATTTTAAAGTGTGGTTTTTCAACTTGAGAGCTGAGATATCGATTTCATATGTAGATTTCGTAAAGTTTTCCCCTAAAATTCTGCTCTCGCTCTCAAATAGCCCTGTTTGCACTTGGATTTGCGCTGCCTCTACCGAAACTGTGTTTCTTCACAACACTAGGAAAAAAGGATAGTTTATCTATTTTTACACCAGTGTCGATACTTGTCTTTTACTCGGACACAGTTTGAGTGCTAGGAGAGAAGGCTGACGTTTGCCTGCAAGAGATCCATCCGAGCAGCAGCAAATCGCGTGCCGGAAATCTGCTCAAGCAGCAAAGCAGCATCAAACTGAGTGTAAGCACATAGTTTGAGTAGACCCTTGACTGTTGACCTGATTTTATTATAACTCTAGTTATCATTCTCTTGGGTCCTGCATGCAATTTCATTCACTTATACCAGACGGAATAATCTGGCCAGCTATGGAATCAGATTATTGCTGCCGAGCCCCCATTGCTCTGTTTGCAGGTTATCAACCATAGACTGCAGCCCTGATTTTAATAGAACTGCAGTGATTGCACTCTTGGGTGCTGCTAGTGATTCTATTCACCAATACCCTGACAGTTCAATTTACCTACCTGGCAAGGTACCCACACTTATTCATATTTAAGATTGAGAGCATTAAAAATGTGAGCATTTACTATAAATAACAAGAGGCCCATGGGCCTTAATGGTCACCTGAGTTGCATAAAAACTGATGTTATTGATGTCAATGAACCAAATATACCCAAAAGTATACTTTTTCCTATATACAGTAAATGTCATCCCCTCCCCAGGGGCAAACATGGAGCCTGGGGGCCATGAAATGAACAATTTTGATAAAACACCTTAAGTTCCATCTATGAAGAGTATT
Source organism: Gymnothorax reevesii (assembly GCA_029721435.1). Lineage (NCBI taxonomy): Eukaryota > Metazoa > Chordata > Actinopteri > Anguilliformes > Muraenidae > Gymnothorax > Gymnothorax reevesii. The sequence continues at coordinate 35,493,504 of CM056589.1, read as the reverse complement.
GATTTCCAGCCTATCTCGGTCTGGAGAAGAAGATTGTTGAAATTTTTGGCAATATGACCCCGTTTGGGCTCCACCCCTCAGCCCCTGGGGAAAAGACAGGGTCAAAAATGGCATTGTATTAAACTGTCATCCCATGGTTATAATGCCAATCAAGTTTCCATTATAAAATGAACAAAATATACCCAAAAGTATCATTTTCTTATTTAAACTATAGTAAATTTCACCCCCTCCCCAGGGGCAAACATGGAGCTCGAGGGTCATGAAGTTCACAATTTTGATAAAGCACCTCAAGAGCCTTCCATTAATGAAGAGTACTGTTTTCCAGCATATCTGGGTCTGGAGAAGAAGATTTTTTAAATTTCAGCCAATTTGGCAATAGCCCCGCCCCTCAGAGCCCCTGGGGGTGGACACCATATAATTCACAATTTTGGTGCATATTTGACCAAGGAAGGTTCCTGCAAAAATAAATTGAAATCGGATAAGCAGTTTCTGAGAAGTGGAAAATGTATTGACCAGTTTGAGCTCCGCCCCTCAGAAACCCTGGGGGCGGGCACCACATAATTCACAATATATTGGTGCATATTTGACCAAGAAAGGTTCCTGCAAAATTTTATTGAAATCGAATCAGTGGTTTCTGAGAAGTCGTCGAAAATGTAAATTGTTTATGGACGCACGACGACGTACAAAAGGCGATTAGAATAGGTCAGTTTAAGACTTCGTCTCAGGTGACCTAAAAATTTGAAGCTATATAGTTGAGATGGAGGTTGATTGGCATCAATATACCCATGAATCTGGTCTGTGAGGCTGTGCGTCAGTTGTGTCCCTTTGTGCATGAGTGTATCCAAGTGATGTTAAATGTACATTAAGCATGTCAATAAATTTTCAACTTAAAATTTTACTTCGGCATAGCCTTATGGAGGCAATGGTGTATGCCATTCTAAAGCATGCAAAGGCTACGGATAAAATACAGAACATTTAACACTAAAAAACTGATCAGATATTCGTTGATGAGCCAGATATTGCCTATAAATGTAAGTTAAATTATTTTTCGTAATTATTGAAAATATGCTGACAGAGCTCAATGGCAAAGTTTTTAGAAATATTTGCTGTGCTAGGGGAGTTAATTAGGTGAAGAATTCACTTGTTCTTGATTTCTTTTCAGCGTGCTATGTTGCGTCTTATCGCAGTGTAAGAGATAAACAAAAAGACTTTATTGGAATATTATACAGAGTCTGTCGTTGTGTATGCAACAAGCATGTGTGCAAGGCTCAATCAAGCACGAAATTTCAGACTTAAATTCTCAACCAGTCCTGGTCTGCTGGAGTCCTAACAGAGTCTAAAACTTTGAGTGGTTGGAATCAACGGATTAGTTCTTTTCTTGAAAATGTATAAATGATTAAATAACAGAGAATATATTCACCATGGCAAGTGACAGCCTCCTAGGCCTGGATTCAACCATTTTTTCCCTAAATATCAACTTGCAACAAATACAATTGTTAGTTTGTCACAATGCAAATGAATGTTTTAAATTCCCTTTGGTATTTGCTGACCTTACCAAACAAAATTTATTTGGGAAATCAATGCAATTTACATGTAGTTGAAAGTCGAACTTACGGACAAATATGGATTGAATCCAGACCAGAGTCTTGTATTGATTTTATTGATTTATTCAAATCACACTTACACACATGAATTTTACTAGCAGTGTGCATGAACAAACAACCACCGAAAGCTTAAAACAAAATTTCTCTTTAATTTTGTAAGTGTCAACAGCAGTACAAAAGATGGAGTGATGGTGAGACAATTCTGTTGTTTCGGTCATTCTGGTTTTTTTTTTTTGTAGGAAAAGGAGGAAACTTGAGGTAAATGAGCTTAAACAGGCAGTCACATAAACCCTTCCCACACCTGCCCCCTACCCCCACCATGTTACTGATTAGGTACACCAACGAATGATGCTACATTACCATATGCCAAAACAAAAAACATATACATATATATATATCATTCCTGTGGGGGGGAAATACCAAAGGATTTGTACATACGACTAAGGTGCCTAAATACATCAGGTTTTGTCAGCCAACCAGTGTATCGTCTTTGATTTATTAATACTACAAAAAACAGAGAATACTGGTCTCTGCGTGTACCACTGTAAATTATTTTACCTTTAGTATTTTATAGCACACATCAATACTGCACATGGGAACCAATGACTCTGCTGGTTTACGTTTTGAAGCAAAGCAACAAAAACAAAAAAAAAAAAAAAGAAAAAAAAAAACGTTTTTTTAGTACCCTTTTTTCTCTTTTTTTTATTTAAACAATAATAACCTAAGCAAATAGCTGTCTCTTTTGTACTGTAAAAAGAATGAAAAGAATGTGAACACAAATGTGATGGCAACCTTTTAAGTTCAATTAAAAACTTTACACTGGACTGTACAAGATATTCTGATAAACTATTTACATTTTCAGACGTAAAACTTTTTTCTTCAAAGCAGCAACAGACACTATTTTACCATCTCTAGAAACGCCCTATCGATATCTGCCACGGGCACACTGCCCTGCTGAGAAAGGTATTTCTACTAAGAAAACTTGCTTGTCGGAGCCTGCAAGCAGAATTAGAAGGAAGAGAGAAAGAGAGAAAGAAAAAAAAAATGGCTGCAACCCTGCATTGACAGAGGAGCCACACGCTTGAAAAAACATGACAATTAAATAAGAAAGTGAAGTACCATCGAGACAACAGCAGGGGGCAGGGTGGGAGGTTGCCCTCCCAACAGCAAAACTGGTGCTTGTGAACAGCAGCTAGCAAAATCAGTCCAGCATGTCAGTGAATTGTGCTGATTAAATTAACACAGAAAGCAATCAGATCACACAATGTACACCATAGATTTCAATGTTAGAAAAGAAAAATAGTTACAGTCTTATAAGTTATATAGTAAGCGCTCACAGCCTTCTCTTCTGTGTCTACTTTGAAATAACACAGCAAAGACTGCTCAAGAGTTCACACAAATGCAAAGCAGACCAAGCTGGTCATGAACAGAGTGGGCTAACTTATTAAAAATTTAGTTTAAAAAATAGGAAAAAACGTAAAATCAGACAGACAGGGAATGCACACAAATGTGCAGCACACAAACTAATAAATATTTGCACGTCCCCCATAACCTAAGCTTAGCAAGAACCTCACTTGTGTTTTCAATAAAATGCCTGCTTCTGCTAAAAACAAATCACCATGATAATACCTGCGCCTCCAAAATCCAAATCAACATTATCAACAGGTCCTCCCAGTTTGGCACAATTTTATAGCTACCAATGGCATTTTAAGGTTGGACTTGAAATGGACTGGACTGTTAGTAAATATCAAGGCATTTTTATAAGTTTTGATCATTAAAATACTGCATGGATATGAGATTAGATAGACAGACATACAGACAGACAGATAGATCATTAAGTGCCTGTTTCATACATTAGCCAATGCACAAAAGATAAAACACTCTTGAAGAAAAATGGTGAAACAATTATTGCATTGTTGCACAATTGCACTGATTATAAACACAGAAAGAATACGACACCTTTTCAACCTTTGCTAGAATCTCGTACTGTGGGTACATGACTTGGGAGTCCACAATTGTCTTAAGCCAGTATATTACCTCTACAGAGTGGGCGAACACTTTCATGGGAAATTGTAAGATATGCCATTGAAATACAAACAAGTGAGGTGCCAAGCCATCTCAGCTACAGGTCCAATACTGCTCTCTGTCATCATATTTCTAAATTCAGCATCTACATGAGGTACAGTGACTTGTCAGTTTTTTTTTTCTTTTTTTTCCTGTTTTTTTTTTTTTGTATAACACAGATCAACATACACATGTACAAAAGGAAAAAAAACAGTCAAATACATAACTTATACTTCACTAAGTATTCTTGAACAAAAATAGAATTCTATTTTCCTATGTTATATTTACAATTTCAAAAAAAAAAAAATCTACAATGAGATGGTAAATTCTAGAAGAAAAATGCTAAACCAAAAAAAGAAACTTTGTTTTCAGCTCCAAATCGGGTTCAGTTTTCGCTGTTTTTCTTCTTTATTTTCTGATTGTCCTTTCATTATGCTGTATTGACACTTTTTAGAGCCAGGATTGGCTAATAAATATGATAAAATGTCTATCTGCACTATATAGCTTCAAATACAACATTCAACACAAACATACTTGTCCAATAAAAATGCGTTTCTGAAGTCCGGTGTATTTCAGTTGACCAGCTATGTGAGCCTTTAGGCAAGTTTTCTGAACAGTTCCCTGTGGTAGCAGTGGAGCTAAAACAAAGTGTCCATTCATCATGTGTTTTTTTTTTTCTTGCATAAATAAACAAAATAATGAGACAGAAAAAGACAAGTCAAAATCTGGCAACTGTGAGAGAAGCCCACATGAGTCCAAACTGGTGACTTCGCTCATGCCGTTTCTGTCCCTCGCTCTCTCTCATATAACAGCTTCACATTAGTCAGAATTGATAAAAAATACCATTTATATCCAGTGCTTATAACACTTATCAAACAAGGTCTTTGTGAAAGTTTTTTTTTTTCTTATTTTTTTGTGTCTATTGTTTGTAATACAAGCGCAATCAAGTTTCAGTCCCATAAAAGGGGGTTTTCCTCAAGACTCGAGCCTGGCAGGGCCAGTAAGAGCACACAAATCACGTACCTATCGACCAGCAAACAGAACAAACCCAAACTACCGCACCTACCACTGTTGGCCTGAGTAGGGGGGAGAAAATGCAGTTTGTTTTTCAGAGAGTAAAACAAATCACAATCATTTCCTGAAAAAAAAAAAAAAATTAATAATAACATGGAGATGGACTTGAGATGGAACAAATGATCCTGTTTGCAAATTGAGGGGATTCTTTTAAAACTGATTGACAAGCAGTCGGCGAGTAGACACTAGAAAACAAAGGGCAAGAGAGAGCCATCAGTGCCACTTTTTTAAATGGGGGAAATCATACAGTGATCATCAGTGCCAGCTGTAGCAGGCCAGCGCTTCTCCGAATCACTCCGTTTCTAAAGGGGAGGCGGCTGCTCAAGGGCACGGGGTATATAACAGGACTCATACATTAATAACAGCGTATTTGAGCCCGTACCCTCTCGTCCGTCATTTTAATAATCTCCCACAGCTTGATGTACTTGTTCCATCTGCTCGCCGGCATCTCGCGGCCCTGGCCAGGTCTGGGCCCAGTCAAAGCCCATATGAGAAAGAGCACAATAACACAGCCCCCAATGCCAAATTCCACAGCGTTCACTACCGACCGTCATGTCACTGACGGGCTGGGCTGCTGGCTACCTCACTGATGACCTCCTTCGCTGCTGGTTCGCAGATTCATACAAAATCTCAAAGGAACGGCCCGTTGACCTTCAGGAGATAGAGGGTCACTGTTTGGGTGTCATTGGCAAATAAGCCATTAATTACCCCTTCGTTATTAATGGATAATACATTATTATATTATATTATGGTGTCTCCAAACGTACATTTAACTTGTCATAGACATGACAGATGAAGTTGAGGTAAGCTATCGTGTTACTGAGAGTCAAAATTGATCTTGGACTAAATTTTAGTAGAAGATGCACATGAGTTATCTTGCATCATACCTGACACTACAGATGAAGTAAGGTGAGCTGTTGCCGGCTGGTCTGTTTGTTGTTCGGATGATTGACGCTGGCCAGGGTCCTGCATGTGCAGCTGCTTTGGTACGCACCTGTTTCAGCCGCGGAGCTTAGCTGCCTCTAACGTTTGGTTAAAAACACGTTTTTCTTAAGACTTTAGGAGTTCTTTGAATTAAGACTTTGAAATTCGTTAAGATTTACAGTTTCCACAAAGACTTCAATGTGAGAAGATAATGGAATTCATAAAGTTGTGGCCCACTGTGAGGCCAAAGTAGTGGAAAGCAACTACTGGTACTGCAGGAGTCAACAGACTTTCATTCCATCAAAGCGGCCTTTTCCCACTCCCCCAGTTCTGCAGTTTGGTACCTGTTTGTCCTCTCAGCACACTGGAATCGCCCCCATTAAGAATGCAATGAATAAGACTCTACTGAGAGTGCCGAGTGCAGACGACTGAATGATCACTGCAGCGGTTTCTCCAGAGCACTGATTGGCTTGTGGCACAGGGTAAAGACGGGTAGAGCAGAATGCAGCAGCACTACAATGGCCACGCCCCCCACAAAATACGAGGATAAAATGTGAATGAATCCGCACACATGTTCCTGAGTACTTCAGCTAGGACTGTGAAATGCAACTGCTTTTCCATTATGTTGTTCCTTTAAGATTGTCTAAGACTCTCGCAGTGTTTGCTTTAAGACTTACACATTTTAAGATGCATGCGATGGAACGTGATGACAATTTGGCACGTCTTGATTTAATGCTGGAAAAAATATATGAAAACTACTGAATAATAATAATAATAATAATAATAATAATAATAATGGAGTCTGATGCATTTTCTTTGTGCTTCTAAGCACACTTCTGGACAGATTTTTGATTTTTCTTTTATGAAATGTCAGAGTACTTCTCTCTTTCTAAAATGTTTTTTTTTCTTAAATAGTTCAGGCTAAAAACATTCAAAAGCTGTTGGCTGGCACAGCATACCTGAGTGAGAATATATTACCCAATCAAAACAGTAAATCAAGCTAGTAAAAGCATTCAAAAGAAAATATATATATGAATATACTCATAAGGAAAAAAGTAAGACTGTGAGAGCTAAGGATTCATATTAAATGTTAAATTTCAAGTCCTGACATTGACATCCAAAGTTGAGTAGACAAAAAAAGAAAAACAAAACAAACAAAAATCAGTTCAAAATGTTCATGAACTTCAAAAGAAAAAACAAATAAAAGAATGAAATGGGAGAACTTAAATCAAACATACTGCTTCACACTTCAAGAAATGTTTAAGACCAACAGCTGATTATGGCTGAGCCACACATGCATGCAGGCTCAAATTGGGTACATGTTGAGAAAGGGAGCTTTGCTCTTAACTATGTTTTTTTCTTCTTTCGCAGAATCATCGTTCTTCTTTGCCTGTGTGATTTCACCTGTCCTCTCTCTCTCCCTCTCTCGGGTTCCCTCCCTTAAGAATCTCTTCATTTCTTGCTGGGTTTGGCCGTGGGGGGCAGGGCTGAAGGGCGGACTCAGTTGGCATTGACAGGCTCCCGTGTTTCGTTTTCACTACTGTAGTCCGATTTGGGCTCGTCCTCAAAGTCCTCGTACATGTCCATCTCGTCATCGCCGTTGACCGCGTCGCCGCCCACCATGGCCGTGGGTTCCAGCTTGAGGCCGAACGTGCTCTGGATGACGGGTATGGCGGGCTCAGGGCTGGCTGAGGCGCTGGAGCAGTCTGACGTCATCTGTGGAGAGGGTGTGGCGGTAGCCATGGTGATGGCGCCGGGGTAGACCACGCCGCCGCTGGTGGTGATGGGAATTTGTGGCTGCTGGCTGAATGAGCGCATCGAGACAAAGACACATACAGAGAGAAGCCAGACAAAGACAGACAGTCATTAGGAACTAGAGTTCAGAGACTAGGGGTGCTATTCATTACGCTAACGTGTCTCCCCGCTTCCCTCGCTTGTGTCTTTTCGTTGCGTCTTAGCTCCTCCCACCGAGGATCCGCAAGAGAGAAGCGAGGAAGCACCGCAAATACAGAGGAGCGGAAAGCTGCCTAATGAGAAATCCCTCGTTCCATTGAGCGACGTCACATGTGGAGGTGTGGAATTCAACCGTCACCCCACGAGATAACAGGCTTCTGTGCAGGGTACATCTGTAGCTTTTCTAGAAGCCTTCACTCTCCTCGTTCCATGTCTGCTCGAGGTGCATTTAAGGGATTGGAAAATTCTCTATGATGGCAGAGGCCGAAAGATTTCGGGGTCATGAAGGAGGAGAGGATGCCAGGAAGCTAAGCTAGCGGAATGAAAAGCACCCAAGGTCTATAGATAACTGCTCCTCAACTCAGCTCCTGAGATGCTACTTCTCAGCTCCTGAGAAGCAGCATCTGCTGCGGTTTTGGTTTTCACATTTCAATGTATCGCAGTTCATCGTATAATGATTTCAATCTATAATGAATGACTTTTCAATGGCGCCAACACCTTCTGATATCTAGAAATTGCCTGGTAGTCACTATCATCCTCATTTGTAGTTTTTGTACATTAAGCTGATCACTTTTCAAATGCCTGCGTGCGATATGTGACGTTTAATGGGACAGAATCGGGCTTATCAGAATGGCATTTGCTATCACCTATGCTAATTTGAACCAATTATCATTTTAGCAGTGGGGATCACTTTAGGTTTTTTTTTTCTAAAAGATTGCCACTCTGGTTCCCTCAAGCAGGAAAGGGTTCATGAAATCTTGCTTTGCCTGAACAATTCATTTGCTCCATTGTGGAAAACCATTTGTCTGCGATCAGCTGGTGCATTAATCTTACTTGTAGAAGTTGTGTAGCTACTGTGGGTTCACACTCATCACCAGTCAATGACATTGCCCAATGCCTGAACTTCTGATGCCTTGACTACAGGCTGTAACATACATGTGCAGAGAAAAAAATTAACCATGCAAGTCACTAGTCCCTTCAGGGTTTAATTAGTTTTAATTCTCTTCCCTAACTCCTGTTCATGCTCATATCAAATGCACTAGTGCCCATAAGGAACTAGAGAAATGCATCTCAAACAAAACATTAAAAAGGAAAGAATGCTGAAGTCATAAATCACTCATCTAAAGCCCCAAGGCTTTTCATTTTTAAGAACAGTAATTGAGATGATTGACCTAAGTTCTTCTTTGTGAGCAATATATTCACAGCAAACAGATCCTTGTGAAAATAATTTCACAAAAATTTTGGCGGAGGACTGAATTCAATGAAGAAATTGGTTTTGAGAAATGAAGTTAATTGGAAAAATTAACACACAAGCGCATATTGTAATTTGCAGACTAATCGAAAACCAGAAGTCGAGTAGCCTGGTACCCAGCCCCATACGAATAACAGCCCAAGAGTGTCGAAAACTGCGATTAAGAGGGGCGGGATATCAGGCTAGAGACTGTGTATTTCACAAGTGGAAAGAGAACACCTGGAGTCACTGACCACACAAATAAATTACAGGGAAACAACAGGTTCTCTTCAATTTCGCCTCCTTTATCACTTCAGTTTTATATGTTACAATAATGTCTGCATCCAATTTTCTTCCTTCAGATGGCTATTGTCTTAATCTGATAAATTACGAGGGTTTAAAATCTCGGGAAATGAAAGCTGAGCTACTCGCAAACTCGTCGGGAGTTGGGGAAATTAATTTTAACTGGACCGCAAACATTTTTATAGGAGCGCCGCAACCATTTTTCATCGCTGTCCCTAGATGCGTAATGAGAGAGTAACAAACGCTTATGGAAAACGGCTTGTTATTGTTTAACGGCAGCATTCATTAGCATTGCGTGAGAGAGTGGCTCGTATATCAGGAGAATAGAAGACTTAACGAGCTGCTGTATTAATGTAATTAGCTCCATTACAGGGCCGGCGGCCTTGTGCGAGACTCTAAACGCTATCGCTGCAGAGAGGAAGGTCTGTAACTCTGCCCTCGTCCAAGTACATCTCTCCACTCACGGAAAACACCTTTCACATTAATGTTTTTAACGGTCTCCAACAGTGGACAATTAAAGCATAGCAGCAGTCATGGTGAAATTGGCTTTTTTTACCCTGAAAATCCTCATGTGGTCATAAACACAAGGTCGAAGCATCTCAGGCCCTATTATTATGTATTATCTTTTCAACAATTCATTTAGCGCATCATTTCTTCAGCAGTATATATATTCCTAATGAATAGAAATAAAAATGTCAGTAACGAGGGTTTTTATTCGCACTTTCATCGGGCAATGTCATTCACTCCCACGTCTGGTTTGCGCCACTAAAACTCTCCCAGAATGCCGCGGGGCTGCAGGTGAGGACGACTTCCTGCTGATTTTCCCTACACTGTGGGCCTGTGGCCATGCACCTACCCAACAGTGAAGAACTGGCGCATCTCCTGCCTCCGTGAGCGCATCATCTGCTTGTACTCGCCTATGCGCAGCTTCTTGCCGTCGATGATGCAGGTGCGCTTGGGCCGCGGCTTGTATTTGTAGTTGGGGTACTTCTCCAGGTGGATCTTGCTCAGCCGGGCCTGCTCCTCGTAGTACGGCTGCTTCTCCTGGTTCGTCATGGCCTTCCAGCGCGAGCCTGCCCCGTCGCAACAAACGAGAAACAGGCAGAAGGAAATGGCGTTAATGAAGATTCAGCTGAGGCTGGGTTGCTGAGGCCTGGAGAATTAAGTGTAGCTTTGTTTCTCAACAGATTAGAAGCGTAAACACAGCCAAGAGTCAGGATTAAATCTCAGTATATACTTCTACCCCCTCCAGAGTCTCTCATGATAAAAAAAAAAACACTTTACAAAACCAAAGGAAAGCGTGAAACACTGGATTATTAACATGGATATTATGAGATTAAAGGTGATTAAATTCAACAGCTGTTTACTCTAGTAATTAAACAGTCACATCAAGTAGAGTGATTGTGTTATTTTCTGAGTGTGTGTGCGTGCAAGTTCGTGAGACTGTGCGTGTGTGTGCGTGTGTGTGTGTGTGTGTGCGTGTGTGTGTGTGTGTGTGCGTGTGTGTGTGTGTGCGTGTGTGTGTGTGTGTGTGTGTGTGTGTACGTGCCTTAAAAGCACACAGGGTAATTGCAGTGAGACGCTCACACATCTGCTCGCCTACATCACTGAGAGATCTGAGCCAACCGCACAGGATGCACACACACACACACACACACACACACACACACACACACAAGGCCAGGCGTCTCCAAATTCTCATCCACTGGGAAAACCACCATTTTTTTTTTTAAATTTCTTTATTCTCTCCCTCAGCTGTGATGTAGAGAACACCGTCCTTCCCCATCACTGAATATACAACAAGTAACCAAACAGTAAATATTCAGAAGGGGTAAATATTTTGTAGATCCACTGCACCCTGCCTCGGTGTGGCAGGACTTTTAGCTGCGGTGATCTATGGACTGCCAGAGCAGAGGGAAGCGACCCATTTAGCCGCGTCATTTTTCATAACGTATAGCTCCTGTCTGAACGGCGGTAAATCCTTCCGTATGGGTGGGGGGGTCTGACGGAAGCACAGAGTTACAGGAGGTCCCACACTGTGGTAAATCTCTCCTCTCTTTTCCACATGAGTACGGTTTTTACAACATTCAGCACAGCCGAACGGTGGGAAGCAGAACCATTCAATGCCAAGCGAGGAGAAAATTTAGCTACTGAACGCACAAGAGAATTGTCTGAAAATGGCCATAAAGCGACTCCATTTTGCCTTTATTTGAAGGAGAGCATTGTCCTTATTTGTATTGTTTATTTAATGAGATAAATGCCATTAATAACACACTGCTACAATCGTGGCGTGTTTTCATGCTGAAAAACACTTTCAGTGCAAACACTCCGTCGAGGCGCTCTCGCTTTTTTCATCTAAAACCCTACATCTAACATCACAGAGCTGCTTTACTCTGATACAGTTCGGTTTTCAGACTTGAACAGTGCGAGTCTTTAGCTTTCAGACCCAGGGATTTTACTAACACAGTGTTCCAGCGCTTCATGAATGGCGTTCTGTTTCTCCTTGTTAATAACATAGTGCTTTTAAACACCACACATTTATCACTATTGCCAAAAGCCAAACAGCAAACTGCTTATGCACAGCTGAAAGGCTTTTCACAGTCAGGAACGCGCACAGACTCTGCGAGGAAGAGACTCAATTAAGTGAGTTAAAAATAAATTATTAATATAAAACTGTGATAAGCACAGGCTCAATTCTAAGAATCCAAAAATATGTGCACTATAAATATTAACAACAATATAATCCAATATTTCAAAACTATTAATGATTATTCCGTGTCAAGCTGGGTGCCCAAGTTATTTTTATTATATGATAATTTTATCTATAATATATTTATATTGCTCCAAAATTATCCTGATTGGTAATTATTATTGCAATTTTTATCACTTAATAGCAATTAAAACCAAGGAGCCACTTCCAGAGGAGAATAGCAATATAGGCAGTTTAGTCCAGGATTTCCCTTTTTTAGCGGTTTTCCCTTCAATACCATTTATTTCTGTAAATCACAGAGGTGGCGAGAGCCGTCTGAGGGATGGAGGACTGGTGCAGAAATGGGGGGGGGTCTGCAGACAGGCCGGTAACAGGGTGGTCTCACCGAGGATCTTGCTGATGTTGGAGTTGTGCATGTCGGGGAAGGCCTGCAGGATTTTCCGCCGCTCGTCCTTGGCCCACACCATGAAGGCGTTCATGGGCCGCTTGATGTGGGGCTCGCTGCTGTTGCGTCCTCGAGACTCCCTGTACACCCGGGCCTCCGTGGTGCTGGCACCTCCTGTTGGCCAAAGCACCGCTGTGGATTATTTGCATATCAATTGGTTACCTCCTCCCATGGAGCCACACATCGGAAATGAAGATCAATAATGCAGTTTCAAAAGGGAGGGAAAGTGAATGGAGAGGAGGATTCTGCATGTGCCAACTCCAAAGGGCCAAGCTGAGCGCAAGAATTATTTTATCTCTCAACAGTCGATGAAACGGTACGTCTGCATGTACATACGCTTACAACATGTGCTTGACAGGAGTCAGAATGAGGTAAAAGTAGATTGAACAAAGTCCAAGCATGGACAAAATAAGTGAAAAAAAACCACAGCATTCTCTATGCTGCTGGTAAATGCTACTCAGATGAAGGAAGGAATAGAAAGTTTGGACAGACGGATTACTGTTCCTTCTGCAGAGTGAAGTCAGTCTGACTGACAGTGTACTGCCTAATGTCTAACGTTGAAAAAAAGAAATCTGTACTGCATCTCATATTCCCTGTCGCTGTGCATCATGCAGAGGTTTTGGTCGTAATAATTGAGTTGGAGTAAAGAGAACACATGCAGCTTTGAGTCTTTCAAACCCCGTCCACGGATTTTTACAACAGAGCTCACATGGTCAGCAGCGCCGGCCTGTGCTGCAAGAGCAGTGAATTAAAGGGGCTGATGGGGGTCTGTGTGCATTTGTGTGCATGTGTGTGTGTGTGTGTGTGTTTGTGTGCGCGTTTATGCACACAGGCAGCTTCAATTCTGCACTCTGACCCTTGTAGACCTGCTAAAGGTGCTGTTCCCCAAAACTTGCAGCACTTAGCCTTGGTACCAAAAAGATCCATTCTCACTGGCTCTCTCAGGCCAACATATACCACCACATTTATAAGCCATAAAGGCTTCTTTATGTGCCAAGTAAGTCTATTCATGCTGTCATGGTGCATCAGCTGGGGACTGACACTTGCAATGATTCCTGTTTTACAACAGACACCGCAGGCACAGCAACAAAGACTCGGTGTAATAGGTCCCGCACGCCTGCAGTGCGCACCTATCCACAGTGCTTTAGACTGGGAATAACAGGTCATCTGAGGAACACACGGTAAATGCCGCTGGCAATTCATATTGAGTCCCAAATTGGAACACTAAGGTGTAACACACACACACACACACACACACACACGCACTTACTAAAATATATGCATACAAAGACATAGGACATACACGAACACACTAATCCACAGGCAAATGAACGAAATGTCATAAGCAAACACGCACATTTCTGCTGGTCACACAGGGTGGTCCGGCACTCGTTAGCAGAACACAGACAGGCTCTGAATCCGGTTAGCACCCCAGCCCTGGCACTCCCAGTCCCTGCCCTGCCACGTCGCCACGCGAGGGCCGCGCGCTCCCAGCCGTTACGATGCGGGGATAATACACTACCTCTCCGCTACCGCCGGCCCCACAGTACATTAATTTCATTTAGCACGCGCTAACCGTACAGGATAAATTGATTTCACTTTGTGCGGTTTTGACAGCCATGTTTATTGTGCAGTGAAATGTAGTGTGGCGCTGGGGGCTGACAGTATCCATCAGCGCGGGGCAATCTGCTGCCTGTCGGCCCAGATGAAGGCATCCATTACGCCCGGGAGCCGAGCGCGCGCTCAGACACGACAGCCACTGTCTGCTCTCGCCCGATCGCTCGCTTTAATTTACGAGGCCCCCGCGTGTCCCCCCCCCCCCACCCAACCCACCCACACCATTACTCCAGCTGCTGACACTGATTCAGCAATTTATATACTGGCACGCAACATGTAAGAGCAGAGGTGAACATAACACAAACAAAATCACCGAGGCCCTTCACTCAGACACCGCTTCAATTTGTTTACAAAATGGATTAAAAAGGGTCTCGATTCTCATTCAGGGGGCCGAGGTTTATTGGTTCAAAACTGAGCATGTTAATTTTTCTCCTTTCCTTTCCTTTCCTTTCCTTTCCTTTCCTTTCCTTTCCTGGGGCATTGCTCTTCTGGTACTAATGCCTAATTGAAAGATCTAGCTAGCCCACGCCAATAAGAGCTAAATATCCCCTCCCAACCACCGCTCTCTCTCTGTGAGTAACAAGGCTGCCCCTTTTGTTGTGGGACTAAATGGATCCAGGCCCCTCTAAGACAATCATTAAAAAAAAAAAAAAAAAAACAGACTACTTGGCACAAACCCCCATTTTCTGCGATGTGTCAGGGTGGGGGTGGGGAGCAGGATACAGGGTGGTCCCTTAATGGGCTACGCCATCACAATTGGCCTTCAACAAAAACCCAGCCAATGAGCTGAGGGCCCTGGGCCTGTGCGCACCCCTTCCCTCCCAAAAACAATACACATTTACAGCGTGCTCTGTTGTACCACAGTAAAGTAAATGAAAATAATGCGAACGCCAATGTACAAATTATTTACAAATTAGCGTTAATTTGTTTGCATTTTTTACCCCCATTTTCCCCATTCAACAGACGCTAAGAAGCGCCTAGTTAGGTGTGCGATTGCGTAAATAAATACAGATGTTTAGCGCCGACGAGGTTAGCACCCCGCGGGCACGCATGGGTGTTCGCGCGTACGTGTGAGTTTAATTTTCTTTACCGTGATTTATGAAGCCCAGCCACTGTTCACTGTGATACGCAAATCTCTTTTTAATACATCTCCTGTGACAGTCAGGTAACAGCGAGGGGGTTCCCACATTATGGATTGATGCAAAAAAAAAAAATTATATGAAACAAAACAAAGAGACTGCAATTATATGCGGGTAATTACACCTGCATAGATTTTAGTGAATTTTCTGCTATTCATAAAATGAGAATGAACATTTAATGTACATGAAATTTTTGGGCTTGCCAAGGGCTGAATTTAAATTAATGGATAGAAATTAAAGAGAGAAAGAAAAGTGTTCAGTGCAGGTAAGAACCAAGCCATGTGAGGGAGAAACATCCCAGAATTTCAGAATCACACCAACCTTAACCAACCACATCAGTCAAGAGAGCAGATGTTTCTTGCACAGCTGACTGTCCCCTTTCAAAGCTCAGGTTTAAAGAACTGAAAAGGATCTCACAATCAGACAATGAGGCTTCAAGGATCGGGCCCAAGGCTTAGAAACAGATTATAAAAAGTGATATGACACCCAGTCTATTGAAGCCGGTGCTGATTCATGCCAGTTACAACATTACAAACTGCAAAATGATTTTAGACTTGGACGCAGCCAAATAATTTCTTTTCGTTTTGCCCTTTTCCTTGCAGTTCTTGAATTTCAGCTGTGCTTGAAATTCACAGTAGAATCTGACAGACAAGGCAGTGATTAAACACTTCAGATGTCATAACCTGTATGCAATTTTATTTTATTTATTTTTCCGGGGAAGGGGGGTTGTAGATTGTGTTTGTTTCCACTCGTTTCTCCTTCATATCGTTGCATTGTGCTAAATTCCTTAATATTATAAGGAATTCCTTATATATAGTCTTCTGTGTTCCATTCCCTAAAATCAATGTGCTGTGTTACATTACAGTACAGACTGCGGTGATAAATTCCTTGATATCAGTCTGTCCTATTAAATTCCTTGTCATCAGTGTGCTGTGTTAAATTCCTTGATGTAAGTGTACTGAGTAAAATTGTTCGATATTAGTGTGCTGCGTTAATGTCCTTAATTTCAGCGTGCTGAGTTAAAGTTCTTAATTTCAGTGTTGAGTTAAATTCCTTGACTTCACTGTGTTATGTAAGATTCCTTCAATTCAGTGAGTTGATAAATTTCTTGATTTTAGTATGTGGTGTTAAATTCCTTAAAATAATTGTTATTAATGTGTTAGTGTTATATTACTTGATTTCAGTGTGCTGTATTAAATGCCTTGATAACAGAGTCCTGTGTGAAATTCATCGACTTCTGTGCGCTGTGTGAAATTCCTTGATATCAGTGTGTAGTATATGATTACTTGATTTCTGTGGGCCCTGTTCAATTTTATAATTTCAGTGTACTGACTAAAATTGCTTGATATTTGTGTGCTGATTTAATATGCTTCAATTCAGTATTCTCTGTTAAATTCCTTGATATCAGTGTGTCAAATTTCTTGAAATAAGTATGCTGTGTAAAATTCTCTGACATCAATGGCCTTTTTTTTTAATTAATAGATATCAATGTGTTGTATTATATTTCTTGATTTCAGTGTGCCGAGTTAAATTACTGATTTCAGTGTGCAGAGTTAAATTACTGATTTCAGTGAGCCGAGTTAAATTACTGATTTCAGTGAGCCGAGTTAAATTACTGATTTCAGTGTGCTGAGTTAAATTACTGATTTCAGTGCGCCAAGTTAAATTACTGATTTCAGTGTGCCGAGTTAAATGACTGATTTCAGTGTGCCGAGTTAAATGACTGATTTCAGTGAGCCGAGTTAAATTACTGATTTCAGTGTGCCGAGTTAAATTACTGATTTCAGTGTGCAGTGTTAAATTACTGATTTCAGTGTGCCGAGTTAAATTACTGATTTCAGTGTGTTGTCTTAATTCCTTGATATCAGTGTATTGTGTTAAATTCTTTGCCTTCAGAGGGCTGTATTAAATTCCTTGTAATCAGTGTGCTGTACTAAATTCCATGATTTCAGTCCCCTGGGTTAAATTTAGACCATCTCAATCAACCAGGCCAGCTGTGAAACCTGCCTACTGTGTTACACCAGGAGCTGGGAAACAACAAAAATTACTCAGTGTAATCTGGAGCAGCAAACATAAAAGTAAACGATGAAAAGATGAGACAAACGTGATCAGGATCTCGAACAAATGTTTTTAAAATGGCTATTTCCAATCCCCTGCCAAAAAAAAGTCCTATGAGAGGTAATAAAAATGCATTTTGATGTAAATAATTTGTTTAATTTCCAACCGTTTTCAGCCTTCTTTTCACAGGGGACGTAGACTAAAAACAGAAAGCATGTTTCTTAATGGCCGTTATAAAGCCACAATATATTATCCTTTTTGCAACAATAATATTTTCTCTTTTATGTAATGTTCCATTCTGCCTGTCCCAGCAGCCCTGGGGTAAAGGACAGAACATTCTCAAGGCTCACTGTCGGCTGCAGGAGTGGAAAAACTAAGCCGCAGTCATTGTTTCATAACAGCGCAGCGAAAGCACAGAGCCGTGCTGCCGCAGTAATACAGGAGTCAGGCACATTTGGGGTCCATTAAGCATTAACAGCTAACTAATCAAACCCTCCCATTTTATTTGTATGGTATTGTTTCAAAACTCATTGAGATTTGCCCATTTCCTGTTCACTTTATCCAAGCACCCTGTTTTTGTCCTGGCAAAGTCTCATTTGATGTTGGGGGGGTTAACAAGCGCATGAGTGGAACTTATGAACTGCCAGGAGAGAGAGTGAACAAAGGGGCCATGCTGAAGCCGTTTGCGGCATTTCTTAATGTTTCTCATCTGAGTCTGAAAGGGCCTAATGACTCTGTGGTGAGATGATGCATGTGGCTTCTGGCTTTTTTTTTGCAAGATGAGGAAAACGCTTCCACTGGTTCTATCCTGGCCTCCCGTCCTCATGGGCTTTACTTGCAAACTTTTGGCAGCTGTTAATTTGGTCGCTGCGTGCACTGCAAATATTAGCTTAAGCAACCTTACAGCTTTCAGAGAGCTGAGGTGATGACAGGGCAGTCATGAGTCCAAAAGCTACACAATAGGACGGGACGAGACGAAGGGAGACTCTGAACGACTAGGTCCCCCAAATGTTGTAGATGCTCCTCCGTAACTTTTGTCATGCCGTCCGGAAATGTACAAAAAGCTGTGCACAGCATTTATTGAACTATTCTCGGCTGGCTTACCAAGCGTCAGTAATAAGCATTGTGATTTATACATGAGCCAAACATTCCTCAGGTTCACCTATGAAACAAATCATACAAAAAGCAATGGAGAATTCGCTTCCAACTTTTCAAATGACAAAGGTTTTTCACATATATGCACCCATGTAACGGCATCAGGATTATTTCGAATGTCTACAGCAGTCGATTATGCTCTTGGGGTTATTCCGAGGATCTTCCTCTCAACGGCTTTTCTAGTTTCTCTTCGAAAGGCTTCCAATCTCATTTAAAAACCAGTTACCAAATATGTTTCCAGATGTGCAGAACACATTCTGGTCCCAAGAAGCATCAGGGTGCACAGCTGTGCGGAGAGGTGCAGGGCCCACAGGTAATTCATCTTTGTCTCTGAGCAAGTTGAGGAACTGAACAGGCTGTCAGTGACCTAGATGTGCTGTGTCTGATGGCTTTCATGATTTTCGAGTGACAAAGATTCCATCCATCCCAGTAGAACCCACTAAACTGCTAAAGTCAGATCCCACTCTTAAAGCCATATAGTAGAGGCCCATGGAAGGACTTTATGTGTGGCTCTAAGTCATGTAAGCCAGTAGCCTGGATCTAAATTTAGAGAAAAGCAGCCCCAAAACAGGCCGGCTTGGTGCAAGAGTCAACTGTGATGTGACGTCAGCTACAGTCGGAGTTTTTTTTTTTTTAAAAAGAATTTTTTGAAGTTTTTTTTTCCCCACAAAAATTTTCCAGGGGAAGAATCGTAATCGACCAACAGTGAGGGCATCGCATTCTCTCGAAAAATACTTCCTGCTCCACCTCAGCACAATTCAGGCTATTTAAAGATGGTCTGATTCCCTTTCTTTCAGCTCCAGCCCCTGACGTTCCTTGGAAACTGCCACAAAATATTTATGTCTGGCAAACGGTAGGGTGGAGGGGCATCTGAGCCCAGCCGTACAAGCTTAAGGGCCACCGGCGAGGGGGTGCATGGGGGGGTAATGCTCTGTCAGGCAAGTGCGAGAAGAATTTACACCACCCCGCCGGCCCTCAGACTAACCCAGCTAAAGGGGTGGGGCCTGGAACACATCCACCTTTGTCCTGTGACCCTCTCACCTCCCTGCACCTACCTGTAAGAAACCAGGGCGTATCTACGGCAACAGAGCGACCTCACAGTGGTACTCTGTACACCCACACATCCTTACTACTCCTCCGCCAGACCTGAAGAAGCTTCACCACAGACTCAGCAAAGAAAAATGTATGTTCAACTAAATATAGAAAAAAACTGCCCCCTGTAATTGACCCCATATAATTACCCATTCATTTATCTAGCAGTATATTATCTGTACAAACTTTAATATTGACAATTCAAAGCAGCGCTTGGTACTTGCTTTACTCAGTAAAGAAACATTTTAAATTTTAGTTTCAGCTGAAAAGAAGTATGGAAAAATTCCGGCTGCCCACAAATGCGCAGAGGTACAGCTGCTTCAACTGCAACTTGCAATATCCAAAAAACAAAATATGGCCAAAGTAACGCTCCACTCACTTGAGAGTTATCATTCACATTAGAGAGTGTGACTGATACACACATACAGTATAATGTGTCTCTACAAAGGACAAGAAAGTGCAAACCAAATATAAGAAGATGTAGAGAGTGACTTTGGGAGTGTGGATGATCGAAGAAACTCTTCTTTGGGACCAAACGATTGAAGGAGAAGGAGATACAAAAGTAGTCAGAAGACTAAACTGAGAGATGACTTCTCTTACCATCCATGTCCTCAGGCCTGGTGAGGTCAATGACTCGATGACCCATCTTGCCGTCCTCACCGAGCTTCCCCAGGTGGTGGCCCAAGCTTTCAAAGTGCGCCCTTTCCTGTGGGATGGGGGAATTATGACTGTTAATAACAGACACACTGGACCCAAATCAATGGCGTGCCACTGCATTCACGTAGCGGCACAGCAATATGCCGAAGGAGCCGACAGAACCGACTTCCAAATATTCATTTCTATATTAAATTATATACTTCAAAAATTCAAAAGGTCATTTTTTTCTTATATAATTTGATCTAATGACACTTAATAATTCAAAGTACAGCAAGTTCTGTGAAATGACAGAAGCTGGCAGCCACCCATTTCAGTCCCCGTGGGGAGTGTCATCCATTTAATCTGCAGGGGAAAATGCTTCACATCCAGCGGTGGAGGGATGAGAAGTTTTCCGGAATGTCGATGAGAAGCCTCAGCAGCTGGGGGTACCGGCGACCTCACGAGCCTCGTCAGATTCTTTCTGTAATCTTCGCCGGCACGTTCCCCCGTCTCGCGGAGCTGAAACCCCCGGTCTTCATAACTTATTCAGGACCCGCGCTTCGGAGAACTCAGTGTTTTCCTCGCTTTTGTCATGTCGCTCTGTGCTCAGATTAAACTTGGCATGGTGTTGCACTTGATTCACAATGAAACCCTGTCATTCACCGCCCGGCGACAATATTAAATGTCATGTCCGCGCGCATTTACAGAATAAAATAACAGCTTTCCGGGGGCCTCTCAATAGTTGCTGCACATTACACTTAATGTATTATGCAGAAGCGGAGAGCTGACTGCACTGCTCTCCATTGTTAAATGACCTAGTTCTTGTAGTGAATACACGGGCATTAGCGAGGAGCTGTCTTCTTCCTTTAAAGAGTGAAGTGGGGATGGACACTTTGACTCCGTATGATACAAATAATCTCCGTCTCTCTCTCGCTGGCTCTCCTCGCACGAGGCTGGGAGGCTCTCACAGTCGGCCCATCGCCATAATTCAGAGGGGAAGAGTATTTGTCTTACTCCCCGGGTGAGAATTCAATCTCTGCCAAAGGTGCACTTTCTTTTACCCTCTCACTCATGCCTCCTCGCCTCCTCCTCCGCTGCACTGTTTCCTGAGGACAGCACTCAGGTGGGGTCCTAACACAATGCCAACAGCTCCCCTGCTACAAACACAGACACCCACACCGACCTGCTCATTAATCTTTCACTTCATGTTTGTTTGTTTGGTTTTATCCTGCTTCCATCAGGGAGATGTTGTATACACACACACACACACCTACGCCCACACCCACACACCAGCACACACGCACACACACAGAAACATACCTACATACGTACACCCACACACCAACACCAACACCAACACCAGACTCACACACACAAACACACGCACACAGACACACACACGAACACACACAGAAACATACCTACAAACGTACACCCACACACCAATACCAACACACATACTCACACACACACACACACACACACACACAAAGCACGCCCAAACATGCACAAACACGTGCGCACAGACATACACACATATGCACAAACGTGCGCGCACATACACACACACACACACACACACACACACGCACACACACATTCACACACACAAATGAAATTATTAATGCTTTTCCCTAAAGCTCAATCTTAACCCTTTGATCATACTTTGTTCACCTTCAAAATTATTGATAATTATTTGTCGTGTATATAGAGAGTTTGTTTTCAGAAAAATATTTTTGTGACAGAGTTGAAAGGAGTAATTGACATATTTCAACTCATCAGAAGCAGTCTGTAAATTAATGTTATTTTTGTAATTCACAGTGCATGTTTTCAGAAAATCCGCAGTGCTGTAAAAAGAGTTCAGTTTATAGATTAAAACCATTTGCAGAGCTATGAATATTGCTTAGTGTTTTATTTATATGGTAAACATCATTCAAAAGGAAGAGATACACTGGAATATATACACACACACACACACACACACACACACAGACGTGCATTCACACGCGCGCACACACACACACACACACACTCAACAGAAGAGTACTTAAATTTGCCACCATGCTTGATGGAACAATAATTATTTACCGCCATCTGAGTGATTCTGATGTACAATTAACCACTAGCAGCTCGCGGCCTGTCATTAAGGGCTCGCCTATCTGAATACGCTTTGCTTATTTAAGTGTTTTCTGATTATGATATACGGGGCGGGCTCACTGACTGGACGGCGATGCGCGAGGGTAAGATGGAGTGGACTGCGTCTCCCAGAGCGCAGCAGGAGTGATGTGCGAGGCGTTACACGCCACCATATTCATCACGCCACCAAGATTATTGCGGTTAATGAAAGAGCAGCACGGCCCGGTGACAAATGGATGGATGCGTGACTGCATTGGGCGGTTGGGCTCATTTGACCCCCCCCCCCCGGATGCTGTCTCGGCATGTAGGATAACTTTGTAATAAAAAACTCCCCATTTTTCCCCCCATCTGATGTGGGGGCCAACCCCAATCAATCAAGCCTCTTTTTATAAAGTCATAACAGTTAAGCATAGTGCTGGAGTGCGGTGAACAAACTCACCACAGATCACTGAACTACTGCGCAGCCAAAGATGAAGGTAAAATTCAAACAAAGAAATACAATCATTCCCGCACAGCTGTCAGTCCTTAGTCATCAACACACGACAGAAATGAACAAGCACTACATATTTAGCCAGAAAACAGACAGATTCAGATTTATACATGATGTCATTTTTGCTAATATGAGCATGATCTGTATTGTTTGAAGATTTGTACAAAGCTTTGAAAAGGTATTTTTCTCCTTCCTGATTTCCCTTATTTTTGCATGTTTGACATATTTAAATGTTTCAGATCATCCAAGTAATTTTAGTATGACAAGGACAACTTGAGTAATCAGAAAATGCACCTTTTAAATGATCATTTGTTTATTGAAGGTAGTAACGCAAAACCTATATGACCCATTTAAACAATATAACTGGGCCCCTAAACAGCTGCAGTCAAGCGTAAGTGATAACTAGCAATAAGTCTTTTTCATTGCTGTGGAGGACTTCTGGCACAATCTTCATTAGCCGACTTGTTTTAATTCAGCCACAATGGAGGGTTTTCGAGTGCGAACTGCCAATTTAAGGTCATGCCACGGCATCTCAATCAGATTCAAGGCAGGATTTTGGACCAATCGAAAACCATTTTGTTTGATTTGAGTCATTCAGAGGTGGACTACCTTTTGGGCTTTGGATCATTGTCCTGCTGCATAACCCCACTGCACTTGAGCTCTTGGTCACATACTCATTCTTTGGGATTTTCATTTAAAGAACAGAATTCATGGTTCCATAATCTATGGCAAAGTGCACAAGTCCTAAAGCAGCAAAGCAGCCACAGCCTATCATACTAACACCATCGTGCCTGACTGTTGATATGATTTTCTTATTGTGGAATGCTGTGCTAACTAAACACCCGGGACCCATGTCTTCCGATTTTGATTCGTCAGTCCACAGGATATTATCCCAAAAGTCCTTGGGATTATCAAGATGCCTTTTGCTAAATGTGAGATGAGCCTTCTTGTTCTTATTGGTCAGCAGTAGTTTTCACCAAGGAGCGTTCAAATGGATTCCATTTTTGATCGGTCCCTTTCTAACTGTGGAATCATGAACACAGATGTAAGGCGCGAGAGTGAGGTCTGCAGTTCTTTAGATGTAAGTCTGGGTTTTTCCGTGACCTCCTCGATGAGTCATCTATGCGTTCTTGGAGGAATTTTGGTAGGTCAACCACTCTTCAGAAGGCTCTCCACTTATCCACGTTTTTTCATAGATCGCAGCATCATGTGCCACTTTTTATCTACTTCACACTGCCAGACAGGTTCTATCTAAGTGATGTTTAGATTAAACAGGGCTGGCAGTAATTAGACCAAGGTGTGTCTAATTAAATTGAACCCAATTATCATATAAATTTGTTTAATTTGTCAATTTAGCAACTAAAGGGGCAATTACCCCTACCAGGTAGGTTTGGATAGCATTTTTCCTTCAATAAATGAAGACCTCATTTAAATACAGCATTTTGTGTTTAATCAGGCTATCTTTGTATAATATTAAAATAAGTTTGATTATCTGAATTACTTACGTGTGACAAATACCCAAAAATAGAAGAAATCAAAAAGGGGACAAACAGCACAACAGGATAAGAAAGAAACATTAAAACAAATATGTGTCATCACTAAAAGTTTTGTCTGTTACTTAAAAGTCAGACAAGGATATGGTAATGACTATTAAACTAACATAGCTCATCCTAACAGCCTCTCACAATGAATTACATTAAATTTTATATGCACTGTTTTATATACTTATTGGTTATACCCTGTGTAATTTATGTCTATACATCAGAATTGTGCTTACAATTATGTTAGCAATTTATATGCATAATATCTAAAGCTTTTTTGGAGGGCTTGAGAATACTCAGTGAACAAATGGTACTCCGCAAGCCCTTTCACGGAATGCAGTGATAAATTAATGGCATTTTTATTATTTTATGGTGCCATTAAATTTTTACTGATCACTCTTCCACTGAAGAGCAGGAAAGGACGCACGGCCCAGTGAGATATTGGCCATCTGGGGGGTGGGGGGTTTGCTCACCCCTTGGTGCGCTCATTTAAAGGATTTTATATTTGATCTATGCATGCTTGTGTATTACAAGGGCGGGAGCAATGCTTTGAGGTTTAAAAGAAGGAGGTATGGTTTAAATATTTCCATTATTATTATTATTATTAGTGATAATAGTAGTAGTTGGAGCAGTAGTATTATTGTCAGTATAATAATAATAATAATAATAATAATAATATTTATTATTATTTTTATTTTATTATTATTATATAAAGTAGTAAAGCAGTCACTTATGTTTTATCTCACACTATTTTATTTAATTTTATTTAACATTCTTTCAATTGTATTACCTGAAAACAAGAATTGAAAAACTCAATATAACCAGCTGTGCACAACAGTAAAAGACTGAAGACTGAAGAAGTGAGAAGAGGAAGAAAAAGCGAGGCGGAGGAGTTGGGAGGCGCAGACAGGAAGGGAGAGAGAGAGGGGTGAGAGTGAAAAAGCAAAGGGAAGACAATACAGAAGACGTAAGACGACACCAGGCAGGCCTCCCGCCCGGCCCTGTGCCTCTGATTAGCCAGCGCCCGCTCCTGAAATGAGTTCAGCATGTCGCGCTCCAACCCCAGTCTAAAATTATAGCAGCGCTCTCTACGCCCGAGCGGAAAAAAGGTGCCCGCAATAATCCCATCCACTCGCCTCCTTTTTTTCTCCTCCTTTCTCTTCTCCTTTTTTTGAGCCTCAGATTTGGTTATGGGCGTATTTTGTTGGACACTGAATGGTTGCCGGGTGAAGTAATGCCATGGAGGCCAATGGCAGCGCTTTTGGAATTTATTAACTTTTTTTTTTCATGTGGAGCCAGAGAGCGCCGACGTCAGCGATTTAACGAAGGCTTTAATCAGGGCGGCCACAGACCGTGCGCCTCAGGACTGCCGCTCAACCCACAGGACATATTTTGTGGCAGTGTGGTTGGCTGGGGGGCGGGGTGGGGTGGGCTGCTCTTTGCATTGTGTTACCGACGGTAACCCAAATATTTCCCTCTCCTTCATAAATAGTGCCTAAATCGGAGTTAGACCACTGTCAGTCGCTGATAAGTTGCATTAATGTGCTCCTGGAAAACCTACAATCTTTTTCAAGGAAGAAGCATCTGACCGGCTCGTCTGTGTTGGGCAACTTAGATAACTGCCTTCAGTGGCAAAGGGAAAAAGCAATTTCCACGGCAGACAAATTGAGTCAGGTGGATGGAAGTGACCGGGAACAGCCGATTTTCATGCCAGCAAAGAGCAGGTTCACGGAAGGACTGCTTCAAACACTTTTTTTTTTAAGTAAGGCGAGTAGCTAACACCATGCCTGTCGTTTCTGAAGCTGGCAGCGATTCTGCGTGTTGTGGCTACCGTGTGAACCAGAGGGCTAACACCGGGTCAGAGGAGAGCCACTTGGCGACACAGGCAACAAAAAAGCACAACCCTGAGTGAAGTGCATCTTGGCTCTAAAGGTCATGTGACCCACCTCCAGCCCACACTCCAACCAGAAGGAGGTGGAGATTTGGCAAAACAGCAGACGTCCTATTACAGGGTCTGCACCGCACCAAATTTAGATAGTGACAGCACCTCTCAGCTCAATGTGTCACATCCCCCATCTGCTTCTAATCCAAGCTGTAACCGACGGCAACGTTATTTATAATACCCCATCTCCCCGGTGGTGAGAGCTGCGCACGGGGCCTTTTAGCCCCTAAGCACATCCAGTTGTGCGGTAAGCCCCAGAGTTCCTTTCAAGCGGTCTCGAGCTCTGAATAAAAGAGCTCCGTTTGTTCACAAAGTGAACAAAAGCAGGAAGGTGAACGCTAATTTTTTTTTGGGAACAACATTGGCCTACAAAAATTGACAATGCAGAGACATTGAGACTCTACCCAGCTTTAGCATGTTTGTGGCACCAGCCTTGGCTCTCTTGTTTCTGGTTCAGAATGAAGTGCGCTTTGAGCATCTTACTTCAATCGGGCGATGAAAACCGACTGCACACGTAATGTAGGCCCAATCTGGGCATGAAGCCAACACGGTAGCGATTTGGATTTTCGCTTCTAATGACCTTATCGTCACATATTAACGGGGCTAAAACATGTTTCATGCAACCTCCAGTCCCGTCCGTGCGAAATTCATTTGGGAGGAACCATAGAAAATCGAATTCCCGCAGAGGAGGACTACTTCTCCTCTCATTTGTAAACCATCTATTCATATATTTATAAAACACACAGCAGCTTCTGCAGTCTCCATGCTGACGTGTGGGATCATTATGTCCCGTTTTACCAAAACGTCCAAGATTGAAGGGGCGATAAACGGTTTCGCAGAGTCCTCCCGGAAGAATACAGCCCACCTCCACCACAGTTTGCCATTGCAATAAATCACAGAGTAACCAACACTGCCCATAAGGCACAGCTGACCTGACAGAAACAAGTCTTCTGCTGCCACTTTCTAGAAGTTTCTGTACCGTTTCCAGAACACATCAATGCGGCATTGTGACTGCCCTCTGTCGTCCTTTGGTTCTGCTGCTCTTTGTCTGACTGTGCAGGCCCACTGCCTGAGGCTGACGCGAACTTCACTGGCAGCAGTTGAGCTTTGGGATTTTAGGCTTCAGTCAAAGGGAAAATCATGCTCTCACCCTGCTGGTTAGTACTGTAAGGGCCCAGCCAGACATTGTTACATGTCCCCAGTCCCATCTTTATCAAAGACTCTTGCTATTTATCACTCTCTGCTCTTCTCTTTCACTATCTATCGCTCTTGCCACACACATACACACACACTCACACACACACACACACACACACACAAATATACACACACACACGGCTGCTCACACGTACATACACACCCACACATAAACACCGTATGCACGTTATGCAGTATGCGCCAGTGTCCACCAGCAATGCAAACTGCACTGTAATATTTGATAATACTTGTTAAGCAAATTATAGAACATTGTGCGATACACTAATTCAAACATAGACAAAGAAAGTATTTTGGTTATTTTAAAGCGGATTCTGCATTTTGGACACCTCTGAGAGGTCATTTAGAGAGGGCTCATGGCTGCAGAAGGAAACGCAGCTCTTACACAGCAGGAGCTCCCAAATCAGTGAGTCTTCAGGGTCCTCAACACAGTGGAATTACATAGTTTACAGGTTAAAGAATATTTTATCGATGTCAGAATTTTTTATTAAATCCATATTTTGCCTACTTTGTGTGATTTACATATCCATGGTAACAAAAAGCAACACATGCCTACATATAGAGGTAACCATAAATGTTCAATGTCACCACCTTGTAGTTACCATTTGGAGAGTATTTTGCAGTACAAAGGCGGGATATTATATTGAATCATTAACCATTATCTTAGCCATAGACTGGTAAATTTAAGAAGCTCACAGATAAAAATTATTCCGGTCCTGTATTTTAGCTTGAAGTGAGCCCTTTGACAGATATACTCGCATAAGCCAATAGAAAGCCCAGCTCCCCATCACAATGACGTGCAGCTGTTAGCTCTACAGGCCAGGTCTCGTGAACAGGCCTCCCACAATGTTGATAAATAATGGAAAAAAATCATTTTTGAAGACACACAATAATACCTCTCAGATAAATATTTCACAATAATATTCCACCATGGAAAAAGCATTTCTTTTACTTGGGGATGGGTGGGGCGTGAGAGGACAGATAGAAAACAAGGAAACACGCTGTCATTGATGTAAATCATGAATATTTTACTCCTTTCACTTTCGGACAGGGATGGCAAGTGCAACTCACATCTGTCCTGAAGAAACAAACCGAGAGAGCACGAGAGACAGAGAGAAGGAGGGAGGTAGAGAGAGATATATATATATAGAGAGAGAGTGATTAGGTGAGACAGAAAGAGAGAGAGAGAGAGAGAGAGAGAGAGAATGAGAGAGTGAGCAAGCGAGAGATTAGGTGAGACAGAGAGAGAGAGTGAGGGAGAGAGAGAGAGAGAGCGAGCGAGAGATATGTCCACAGAAAGGGGAAAGGCCCATCTACAGGCACTTCTCCATTGTGCTTCACAGCCCACACTTTGTATTAAAAGATGAATTGATCCATCTGTAAGCAGCACTTAGCCCCACTCTCAGGCTGGGGTCACACGCCAGGATAAATCAATATTTAATATCCCCACCAATAGCCCCAGTAGATGATTTTAACCTCTCCTTAATCCCATTTATGTTGCCTTTCCAGAATCTTCATGTACGCTTTCACAGTGATAAACTTCCAAACAGCGGACAGGGATGGAGGCAGGTGGGGGGGGGGGGGGGGGGGGCGGTGTAGAGGGACGACGCGCAGCATTCAAGTCAGGTGAGACTGTTCTCTGAAATATTAATATCCTGAAACTGACCAAAGTGAAAGCTTTTATCCGCAGCGTTAGGAAACATCAATTGCTGATGGAACGTGCCGGAGACCGCTACGATCCTGCCTACCTCTCTCCCGCCGCTCAGATTAGCCTGTTTACACGCCGGCTCTGCTTCTCTCTCAGCTGCCCCATCATGCCCTGCTTCAGGCCTCGCTCCTGAAGTGCGCTAGGTTCATTTCTGCAGTCACTGAACTTGTCTTAGTGAATAAAAAAAGGTCAAAACTTGCCCTGAAATTTGATTCAAAACAGTAAATGTTGATAGATCCAGGCTAATGTTTATGCCTACTGCAGACCACCTATCAAGAGCCTTTGTTGCCCTCTGGTACGCGAATGGCTGTGTCTTCAGGCCAGCTGGCTTTAATGGCTGTAACAGATTTCTCATGGTCGATTCCAAATTTATTTATGACCCCTGGACTTTGCTAGCAACTGGCTCAGTGACAGTCCACACCTTTCCCAGTGTTTGTCACAGTGTCTCTGCTAACACAGTGGAAGCTCAACTTGAAACCCCTTTGAATCCACACAAATTGCACAGACCCAGGCCATCACTGTACAACAGTGGAGGGGCACTGGGAGACGGGTTTGGAGTATTTTGGTGATTCTTCTAATACATTTGTGTCACACTGGACTGTAAATCCCACATAACTGCTCTCCCATTAATAATGGCTGCGTACATACAGCATGGCCACATGCACACTGGATGCCAGCAGCTGGGGAGGCAGATTCAGCCCCGTTATCAGGGAGGAGGGGATGGATGCAGCGAGCCTGCCGGTCTCTCAAAGAGGATCTGTGCTCCAGCCCCCCCGTGGCAGCATTATAACCCAAACATGCCACTCATGCCTCCAGACTGACGGGGCCTCTAATTATTATTTGTTGTCTCCTCTGTGGGGGCTGTCAGCAGCATCATCGCACAGCCCCCCCACGCGCTCTGGCCGCACTCTCTCCAGTCACAAACTACCCTGCAAGGCCCTGCCGTCAGGCCTTCCATTCGACACGAGTCCAGCGTGTATGTGCATGGACAGACACGTGCACATATAGAGACATTTACACGCGTACGTGCACAAGCACACACAAACTGACGCACTCCTCTGGCAAAAGCAGGAGGTAAAGCTCACCCACTGTGCTAAACGGTCAAAATAATGGCACGGATACAAAAATATTAGAAAAGTGATTAAAAGTACTTTAAAAATTACATGGTGAAGATAGTCAAATCATATATTTGGATGCAAAAGGAGTGATCCACTAGGGGACCAGCTCTATTCTGTCAATGCGCCTCAACATTACAGTACTTGCCTTGAACGGAAACAGAACAACTAAAGTGGACCCCAAAAATAAAGATAGGTGGGACATTTTGGGATGCCAAAAGAACAACAATAAGATGAGCAAAAAGTAGCATTTTACACAATTATATTTTTCAATAGATACTTTTATCCAAAGGAGGGTGGAGTGATAAATCAAAATCACCGTTACACTGATCACAGTCAGAGCCAATATGGAGTACACGTAGCTCAGTCTTAATGAATACCATGGGCATGTTGTGAAATCAGTTGTGCCACTAATACCAAGTCAGAAAGGGAAATCAAAATAGTGGTTCAGAGGCTTCTTTACATATGTACATTGGCCTAGTTGAGGCTGTGGTTTGAAAGTATCAGGTGATTAAATATTAATGCATCTTTGCTCCAAGTTCTTTCCTTTCCTTCCCAGCCAACTGGCAATGTGGCATCAATCACTTGGAGAGGCGTGAGATTTTTTTTATTTTTTCATTCCTTGATTGACTCATCGATTGAAGATATTTTTAAAGGACATCCCGGGGAGTGCAGGCGCTCGTGTACAAAGCAGGTCCCTGTCCCACACCAGGGCGAGGGGAGGGGAGGGGAGGGGAGAGGGGCGGAGCAGGGCAGCTTTAATTCAGCAGAGGCCTTACAGTCCACTTACACAGGGCAGCCACGGGGCTACACTGACATGCATAAACACATTCACACGGGCATACCAACACACACGTATACACACATATACACACAAACATACACATACTAACACACACACAGGAACGCGTGTGCACGCACACACACTCACATACACAAACTTTCACATAGAAATGCGCACGCGCACACACACAGTCATACATGCACACACAGAGAGATGCAGATATGTGCACTCATAAGCATTTACACGCATGCATACACACGTTCGTACCCACACATCCATGCGCGAGCACACATGCACAAAAACACCGACACTCACACGGGCATACACACAGACATACGTGCACACACCCACACGTGCAAACACATACTCATAAACACAGACACACACACAGACATGTATAGATATGCACACATACACAAATACACACTTGCATACACACTCACATTCACACAAACACATGCGCATGCACACAAAGAAATTCTGCCGCACGTATGGCGATAAACACAAGCACATTAAATCTATATAACAAATACACATTCGTTCTGACGCATTCAAACATTCACAGCCCAATATAAAATGCTTTTCGGCTGGACCATCACCCGAAATAATCACTCAGGGAGAGCAGAAGTGGGAAGCCTACGAGAAGGGAGAACGGGGTGCGTGTGGTAGTGTGCTTGCATGAATGGCTTTAGGGAAAAACATGCAAATACAATGTGAGAATAGTCTTACAATAATAAAGCGCACAAGAATGATGTCAGCCTACTCAAGCTTGTTATTTCTGAGTGTCTGCGCTTGTTAGAGCGTCTGTATGAGGGACACCAACATCCTGGATGTGTTGAGAGGCTCCTCAGGCTCATGAAGGTTTGCAGCACACACCATTCGAGAGGGAGAGAGGTGCAAGGTGAGATGTGTAGGGTTTTAATCCCACAAACCCTGATTTCCACATCCATTTCCCCTCAAATTAGTTTGCAGATCAAAAAGCATATTTTAGAACAATTTTACATTCTGTATCGGCAGGCAGCAGCCCTTCACCGAAGCTACATGACACTTCTATTGGGAGAAATATTCAAACCCAAGATGCCATGTTTGCATGCCCGCAGCATGATCAGATCAAATATACATAGACCTTGTGCATCATTTTACATACATTTCCTCGTAATTCAGCAGGACATATTTCGGGATTGTCAAAGACCTCAGAATCCCCACTAGAAGTTATATAGGTCTCAAATTCCGCAGGCTTGAATAAAGCAGCTGCGTTGATGAACCCACATAGAGGTTCATTGGTTTTATGGGTCAAAACATGTGATTCATGGTGAAGTTCTGTCCAGGTTGGACCTGTATTAATTAGCTGGCCCCTGCTGACTTGAGCATGGCTGCACGGCTCCAGTGTTGCCAGCGTTATGTCGCGCTCACCTTGTCAGGCCTGCAGTTGTTCAGACCCAGGGTCCCCAGAGAGGGGAACTTGGCCTCCATGCCCTGCTGGTGGTGCTGCAGCTGCTCTCTCTGGATCTGCTCCCTCATCTTCCTCGCCTCCTGGATGGCCTTCATCACCGCGTCCTGGTCCCCAAACAGTGCTGTGGAGTTCAGGCTGGACAAAATGTCTGCCAAGCGAGGAGATGAGTATAAGAGGTCATGTGACACTGTTTAAGAACAGAGGGTGGGGGTGTCAAAAGTATCTTTTTCCATACCCTTCCCCCAGTATCTATGCATAGTGCACCTAAATTTAAAGTATGGAGATGGGGTATTATTCTATTTAGAGGACAATATATCCTTAGCGTACATAGATG
The DNA here is from genome assembly GCA_029721435.1 of Gymnothorax reevesii. Lineage (NCBI taxonomy): Eukaryota > Metazoa > Chordata > Actinopteri > Anguilliformes > Muraenidae > Gymnothorax > Gymnothorax reevesii. The sequence continues at coordinate 35,460,781 of CM056589.1, read as the reverse complement.
GCTCAATAATGATCAATATGGGAACTGATGGCTTTTAGTTGCACCATAAAGAAGGACAAATTCATTATGCTTGGCTGGATTGGGGTGCAAATATTGAGCACCAGCTAAGAACAACCCCAGTGACAAGTGTCTGGACCTCTTCAGGAACTTTCTTAACCTTTTCTGTGTGTGCGCTTGTATGTGCATGTGTGTGTGTGGGTGCGTGTGCGTGTGTTTGTGTGTGTAGACTGGAGCCGGTGTGTGTTTTAAAAAATGAACAGCAGCCTCAGTTTTGCTCATTCTCTCCTAATTAGCCAGTCGGATTGAGATGTAGGGCTGGGTGGCAGCTAAAAAGGTGGGAACAGAAATGGAGGGAAACTGAGGCTCGGCGGCCCGGTTCAGGGCCCTCGTTTGGATCCACGAGAGGAAACAGAACAGAGGAGAGCGGAGACAGATTTAAATTGTTTTAGTGTAATTAGCGGTTTGGGATTGCATTTAATTAACGGATAACAGCCGCTAAGTGAAACAGCTTATGGAGAGACAATAGTGCACGGAAGCTCTTAAAAATTAAATAGCAGTATTTGCAGTCACACACGTTCCAGCGATCACAGCCGTAAACACGGGGGAGGTCTGACAAAGATTAAACGGCTACAATTGTATCAGCAGCCAGTCATTAAGGAATACACATCGTTCAATTTGTATTTCACTTACACAAATAAGCACCAGTCAGACGGGAGAGAAAAAACACTGGTGTGAGTGGAACGCTGGCAAAACGGCAAATCCAGAACTAGCGTACATGTTTGGAAAAAATAAATATGAATAAAACTGTAATAAGCGAGCTATTGTTGGCCTTATGCTGCTTGTCAATTCAGAAATAGCAGGGGGCGAGCAAGTTACAAAGTACGACTGTCATTAAGAAGTGAACTCAGAAATTTTAGCAAAATCACAATAACATTTAAAATTTTTGTTTCATAGGTTCTTCAGCCAGCCTGTATTTGTATTTTTTAGTCACAATTGTACTTTAACATAAAAATAAAAGTGTTTTTTAAAGCTGAAGAGAGAGACAATGTGTGTGTGTGTGTGTGTGTATGAGAGAGAGAGGGAGAGACAGACAGAGAGGGAGGGAGGCTGGTTGTGCATGTGTGTGTATGCATAAAAGATTGACAGAGAGTGCGGGTGAGTTCCTGTGTGCAAGAGAGGGAGAGATTGATAGAGTGAGTGTGCAAGGATGCAAGAGTAAATTTATGAATCTGTGTATGTGTACAGCGGGAATCATTCTTTGGATGTGTGTTCTTTACCAAGAGAGGACCCGCGGCCCAGCGTGGCTCCAATGGGGCTGGGGATGCTGCTCTTAGACAGACTGTTGGGGCTGGTCTTACTGCCGGGGAACAGGCTGTGGGTCGGAGACACGGGAGACTTGACAGGTTCAGCCGTCTTGGGGCGGGAGGAGAGGTTAAGGGGCTGCGTCCCTTCATCCTGCAGCCAATGGTGAGAGAGAGATTGAGTGAATCTGAGCCAATGACAAAAGGCAAACCCCTCCCAAGTAAAACAATACTGTCAGTTGTCAGCAGAGAGCTTGCTAATTACACAACCCCTCGAAGACCACTGCTCCCCATTCAGCCACTGGCACTGTGCCACCAGGTATAGTCCCACATCCTCTATACTTCTCTTCACAAGGCTAATTAACACAGACAGTGTACAGCTTCTTCAAGTCCCTCAGTGCTCGTTTGCCAAGACTAATTGCAACTGGATGATGGAGTTGATGACACATGTTCAGTTAAAATACACTTGAAAGTAAGTGAAGGCTCAGAAAACTTGCCTGCTTGAAATACTGTCAAATCTAATTTGACAATATAATTTGCACACAGATATCTGTTATACTTCAAACATAATCAGATATCACCGCAATCATTCATTCAATATATCATTAAAATGAGACACATTTATCATGGCGTGTAAGCAGCGGCGTTCCCCATGGCACTCCCCTTGGCACCCTCAGAAGCGAATTTATGGATGACATCACGTACACAATGCTGCAGTATTTGTTGGTTACTGGTCCAGGTTGGTTTTTTGACTGCAGAATTTCATCACTAAATTTAGCTGAATCTGTATCAAGCATATAGTAAGCATTTCCTTCTGCAAAGCATACAACCTGGCATATATCCAACAAGGCTAAATAGTTCTTCAAAGGTAATTACAGCTTGTTCTTCAAATGTGGGCATACACTTGCCAAATAATAATCAACCAAAATTCAAGCATTTCTCTCATTCTTTCCATATTGACTGAGTGGCAAGTTTTTAAAAGACTCCGTAAGTTAATTAAATGATAATACTAAAGCAAGTTAACGACACCAGAGTAAAGAAAAAAGACCTGCACCTCATTTCAGCAGCACTCTAGAAAAAGAGAAAAAGTTCACCAACCAACATGGAACCAATTTAGTATTCGTGAAGAGAGAGAGAGAGAGAGAGAGAGAGAGAGGGAGAGGGAGGGAGGGAGGAAGAGAAAGAGAGAGGGAGAGAGAGAGAGCAGACTTTTATCCCAGGAGGGAGAAGCACTTAGTCTGTCATCAGCAGGCGTGGCTGAGGGGGCTTCACAGCAGAGCACACTACTGTTTAATGACATGATTTCAGGCCTCCCCTTATTGTGATATCCCTTTAAACATTTCCAAATGGAGGCATGTTTCCGATTACGGGTCTGGCTGGATGATGTATACGCTCAGCACTCGGGAGTGAAGCGCGGTGGATCGCTGCCACACAGCAGCAAGTGAAAGAGCGAGAAAGCCCCACTGTGGAATGCAGGCCCTTATGTTTTTCCATTGAGGAAGGAGGAAAAATGGTCCCTGTGATATTCTCACTTTAATCACACGTTCGCACGGCAAACACTCCAGTGTCACAGCCTGAATTAATCACTGGGTTCTCCTCCCTTTACAGCTGCCCCTATACCGCTATTTATTAATATTTCATTGAGATTAGCTCTGTAAAGACAAACTAGATCACTATTTCTGTAAAATTTAGCAATTTTACTGTGTAATTATAAGGACAATGTGTGGCAGAGTGGTGCTAAACTAAATTCTAGAAAGACAATGTCTCAACTGTACCACTTTTTAATGCCAAAACTATTTGGACAGCACAATGGATGATCCCAGACGGATGGTAAATGTCCATGAGCACATTCGGATGATGAGGATTATTCAACCATTTTACGTTAAGCACAAAAAACTGACACAGTAAACCCAGATTCTGCGGTGTACTCAAATGCTATAACATGTGAGAAAGGTTTCTTGAAGTACCACCCCCACCACAAAATTAAGTTGGTTTCCACAACTTTTCTGAGGTAATGGGTCATTCCGTGAAAAAGGGAGCCAGTGGCGTATTATAAGTTAGGGGTTGACAGCATAGAGGAGATACCCTTTAGATTTAATCTTAGTTACCAGCATCCATTGTTTTAGCTATGTCTGATGACTCAAACAATACAAAGCCCGCAAAATCAGTAATATCTGAAAAAAGTTGATGTCCAACTGTAAATTAAGCCTTAATACAGGGGTAAAATGTGACATCTAAGATCAACATTTTTCAAGACAAATTATTTCACCGAGGGGAGCAATTGATTCGCATTTTTGCTGTTGTTTTATGAAGAAAGTTAGCCGTGATTTAATACAGTACTATGCTTTGTAGGGTTGCATGCTATAAAATTTAGAACGGAAGCCCAAAAGTGTGTGTTGCAAATGTAACAGTCGGTATCCTCAGATGTTACATTCAAACAACCCCTGCCAAATGACTGGTGTCAGAAAACATATTCACTGATCCCAAATCATGTACAGGTTGATTATTTTAAACACATTACAGTGCTAAGTATCAACATTGAAGTCTTAAAAAAACAGATCAAAATTCATCATGAAAATTTCTTTCGTGTCCATTGTTACATTCACTACGTAGAAAATTTTGAATTGGCATAAAATCCTAGGGTTGAATGAAAAATTATTCTGAATATTATTTAAAGAAGACGTGCCTTCAGTTTTATGAGAAGAATTAATGACACAGGTAAAAAATTACTGCATTTGCCATTTTAGGGGGTATTGAAGTTTCGTGTCCAAATTGTTAAATTCACAACGCTTGTTACATTCAGACTACTGATCCACCTGTTATTCATAAATGACTGCAAGCAACAAAACCAATTGGTACCATCAATTCACAAATGCTGGCATCTGTCTGCCAGTTATTAGAACTTTATTTTCAAGCAACATATAACTTAATTTGGGAAGTGCCAAAACTGGCCTTTCGTGTCCATGTTACGCGCGACACACAAACAGTGAAAGTAGGGTTTCCTATCGAATTGGCTATGCTGAAAATACATTGTTCGTTTTACAGATACCTATGGAGAAATAAAGTACTGAAATATTTGCAAAGCATGGATCAGCTGTACCTAAAATGTTTACGGGTCGTTTCGCGTGTAACGCTGTCCTCGCTTAAAAAAACTTTTTTGAATCCTAATCCCATCGGTCAAAGAGTCTGCCCAGAATCACTTTCATTGTGCCACATGACCAAAATAGAATATATATATATGAAATGAAAATTGCTTTATTTTTCCACAGTATTTTACTTTAATTTCCCAACAATCCACAGATTTAGTGTCCTTGTTACACTCGTAACAACCTTTATCAGCCCATTCTGTGCATTTCTGAGATGAGATGTTATCTTCTGACAATGAATATGTTGTATTTCAGATTTGACCAATCACTTGACTTAATAATTTGATGGAAATTCTCGGTTTTAAAAAAATCAGACCAAATGTCACACTTAGGCTCCCTTTTTCATGTAATGACCCTAATAGATTTCCACAAAACATTTGCGTGCACCATACTACCTGGGTTTACAGAGCACTTGCAAAATGTGTTATTTACAGTGCTATTAGCTATCAGCTCAGGAGGTTAAATTAAAGGGTCTTGGTAATATAGATGCTTGCAGAAATGGTCTAAGAAAATGGTCTTATGTGCTTTTAAAGCATAGAGCTTCAACTGCGGTCATGTAGTCACAGGCCATGCCAGTTAGTATTGTTACACAACACTCTAACACCAGAGCTGGATAGACCATTAGTTCACCTTGACCAGCACAATGAGCCAATTTTAATGTGGAAACAAGCAGCAACTCTACAGGACCAAGGCTGAGGACCGTGATTATAGATTAATGGCTTATAGAGACAATCATAGACGCCAGTGAGCATTTAGCAGTAGCACTGTTATTCCAGTGCGAATACAGGAGTAGATACTAGGCCAATCAGAGGAGGGAAGACAACATGAACAGCAGTTCAGAATATCCAATCACACAGGCTAAAGGACTGGGCCAGCCGATGGGAAGCATGCTGGCATCTGCACATACCTTGACTTGGATGACGGGACTGGAGGGCCGCTTCTCACCCTTGGGGCCGGAGGGCGAGACGGGGCCGGAGGAGTTTAGGGGCTGGGGCAGTGAGGGCATCTTGGCTCCGGGGGAGAGCTGCATGTTGGCCAGCTGAGCAGCGTACAACTGCTGCGGGGAAGAAAACAGAGCAGCATTGGAGTCCAGACCAGGCTTTTTTAATCTGTCATTTTTTCAATTTTTTTTTTTTTTTTTACAATAACATTTTTTTGATCTGGATTGGTCTTTCTATTGTATTTTTTTTACAGAAAATATTCTACACAGCCACTTTCTTCGCAACAATGCCCTTTGCTTAATGCAACGTGAAACAAGGGTTTTAAAAAGTGGAAGAAACAGTCCTTCTCCCTCTCTTACCCCATTTTCTCACCTCTTGCTCTTCTACTTCATTTCCTTTTCCAGTGAGGAATCTGAGATCTTAAGTGAGCATTAAAGCGTCGAAAGGCCGCATTCTAACCACACACCAGTGGCCCATGTACGGTAGAGCTGGCTGGGGTTTGTTGTCTTATTTTTGTATCCACTCTCTTTAAAATAAACTTCTGCTCAACTAAACACAAATGCTGGGCTGCTGTCACGCCAAAACAATCCTCCATACCACTGGGCTGAAGCTTCTAAAGCCCAACAATAAGCACCACACACCATGTTCACCAGAACTCTTCTTTTCTACGGCACTACGCTCTTAAAATGTCCCAAAACACCACCAGACTAGTGTGTTGAAAGATTAGGAAATAGTTTGATAAAATTATAGAATTTATCATATAACACATATCGCAGTCAATAACTTTCCCATACAACACAAGGCAAGGTGCCGGTCGAGTAGTATGATTAAACATGCTAAGTCAAATGACTCTGGGTAAAGCTGCAAATACAGTACTTTTCCAGAAGCTTTGAGACAGGAGAGCACAGTGCTGCAACAGATATTACAATAACTTCATCAAGCTCTTATTTCTTAAACATACCAGAAGAGTAACAACAGGCTTTTTGTTAGTTTTTCAAGTACGTTGCAAATAAAAAAATAATAATTTAGACATAACACAACTGAGTTCACAGACAAGAATGCGCACTGTCAATAGGTCTTGTCTGGGAATATGACAAAAAGCTTCTTAAAGAAAAAATAAACAAAACGGGCCAAAAACAGAAAAGAAAAGCACAAAGCTATTCAGCCTCCCAAAGTGCTTAATGTTCTTGATGTTAATTTGACTAAATCTGGGAGACAGGCTTGACCCATTAGATATTAAAGAATACAGACAGTTATATCAGACAAGCCTTGTACTTTATATCGTCCAATTTAGCTCCCATGTAATTGCTCTGTTGGGTTTACAACAGTGGTGGTGAGGCATGTTCTTGTTAATCACACAGATGGCTTAATTGCTTTGCATGGGCTCAGCCTGCTAGATCTGAGCAACTTTCAGAGGAATTTGCACAGCCTTCCTCTCCTTTCAACCTTTGTGTTCAAACACAAGGGCTTCGTTCGCGAAAAAATGGCGATGAAAAGCAGGCGCCGGCGACGCGGGCTAGCGCATCTTTGTGATGCAGATATGCAAACGGCAGGGTGAGGTTTGCAGATGGATACGTTTCATGGTGTGTCTGTAAACAACGGCATTTCATAAACAAGCACTGTCTGAAGCACCTAGTGCATATTCATCTCCCCAACACAAAGGGATAAATGAGTTCATTATTCTGGGGATAGTTGTGTTAAACAGCAACGGGCCAGCAAGGGTACCCAAGCCCCGATAGAGACCTGCAGTGACTGGTGAGATCTGGGTTCAGTTCAGCTGTTCTCCTTCTCAACCAAAAACAACCTTCATTTATTTCCATAAACTCACACAGAGAAAATCAATTCATAGCATATTTGGAATATAAACTAAATGTGTTTCAGTGAATATATTGCAGTTCATAATAAAATACAAAGCATTTATTTTTATATTTTGCAGGAATTTCATGGGATGAGGACTAAGCATATACACCAGTGTGCTTCCAGGTGAATTAGGTATTGTAGGCCGACCACATGTTAGTTGAGCTCTAGATGGGGAGAGATGTCGAAGAATTAAGGGTTAGTTGCTTCAACGAAAGATGGCAGACTGACATAGTTTTCCCCCCACGCTAGAGATGCTGAGTCTGTTGTTTGCGAGCCCTGATTAAAGGGTCACTGCGCAGGATGGAGAGAGCAGGGGAACAGAGGAAGTGAAAATAAACACCTATCAGAGCACAGGAAAAGGAGCACCATGCCAGAATCAGAGCAAAGGAAGCTGGGAGTTGTGGTACAATAACAGCATAAGAAGTTCAGAGTTGCAGTGGAAACTGAGTGCTGAAAACCTTCCCAGAGTCGGGCATCAGACTGTGTCTGTAAAACACACCAGACTGCAGCACAGAGCTCAACGGCCAATGTGGACATCGCCTCTGGTGGTCGTGCAATGTCTCGGGGCCTGACGCAAGTTAAAATCCCAGACTGACGGACATCTGCCCACATCTCTTAGGCCACTCCACCTCTCCCCAACCTCCCCCACCCCCACACCTCCAGCATCGTGTGCTGGGCGGCTGTGGCAGAAGGTTCCGGAGGTAATGAGGGTCAGGCTGAAAGTCAATGGGAGCAGAGGGACTGAGAGCTGGGATGTGCTGGCTCTGTGCCTCCGGCCTGCACTCCTGCATCATCTCCACACTCCACTGTGGTGTGTGCTCTCACCTGTGTGTGCGTGCGCGCGTGCGTGCGAGTGTGTGTGCATGTGTATATGTGTGAGTGAGTGTGCGTGTGTGGGTGTGTGTCCTTGAGAGTGAGCACTGTGCATCATGCACTGCACTGAATGAGCACATCTATTAAAAATACGTACCAGTAATGAAATCTGGGTGCGCATGCAAATATTTGTGTGTGTGTTTGCACAAACATATAAATGCCTTTGGATGCTCGCACTTCTGCGATATCACAGAAATCGCCCCGTCCCCTCAGGCCCACTACAATCACCCATTAACACACAGACGCACACTCAGGCGCATATATAGAGAGAGCATTCAGGGTAACCGTACTTTACAAATCCATACACATGCACTAAACCCTATCCTTTCCCTTACTAACAACATGACACCAGTTCAAACACCCTCCCTCTCTCACTCCACCTCCCTCTTGGCCTCTCTCTCTCTCTCTCTCCTTCCCCCTCTCTCTCTCTCTCGGCGTGGGTATCACTGTGTCGGGGTTTGGTCCGAGGTCAGCCCGTTACCCTCTGGTAATTAAAAGCAACCCCTCAGAGGGCAGCAGAGGTTAAAGCGGAGGGTTCACTTTTCTGCCTGCGACAACATTATAGTGAGATTACACACTCTGCCAATGATGTCCCACATCTCCACACGCACCCAGAACAAGGTCACTGTGCGTAACGGCGCCAGAAAACACTGCTCACACCTCCTTAAAGTCTGGAAGCAATATGCGCGTGCTGTATCAATTAATTGAACTGAATACCAATAGAATTTGATTGTCTTTTGAGAAACTCATGCATTTGCGAACACATAATGTAAAACCTGAAATTTCAGGACACTGATTATGCGATAAAAGCTGTTAAATTGGGCACATGTACATTAGATCTGTGATTGCCGTTTACTTCTTACTTGATTTTTTGACATCAAATACTTCATAGATACAAACTCTAATAAAAAATCAAATAAGTCCAAGTGGCATGAAATGTCAAACTTGATGCGTTCACGTGTCCGACGCAATATTTTTACAATATATTGGTCACTCCTACAATAATAATTGACATAATAACCGCAGAAAAAAAAATTACATGAAAAGAACCTCACTATTTAGACAATAAGATGTCTTTCCCGGTCTAGTGTTCTGTTCCGAAGAGCAGTTGTGTTCTCTAATTCGGACCGATGGGCATTACAGTGCAACTCAAGAGGTGATACAGAGAGATAAGACCTAAAAGATGTGCTGATATGTGGGTGTACAGCAGAAACATAGTTGCATTATCACATCGCCGATGAGCCTTCGCAATATTCTGAGCCAGCGAAGAGGGACGGTGCGTTCCAGCATCCTGTTTGTTCTTGAGAAGACAGAAAAAAATAAATACTGTCTCGGCGACAGATGCAGGCGCAGGAGGCAGTGACAGTGGCGGCAGATTTGGGATGCATGCGGGCGAACTCTGTGCTTCCAGCCATGGTGGGGGGCAAACATCCCTCCTGAAACACTCACACACACACACACACACACCCTCGGGTAGCCTGTAATGCGGAGGCCCCGGGTTATATCGGTTATATCACAGGATGGGCTCGGTGCAATACGCATTGACAACTGAGTATGAAACAAGCTGACAAATTCATCTGTCCTGTTCTGCGTTTGTTTGTCTGTGTGTTACACGGTTCCCAAGGAAACGGGGCGGGGTGTGCGTTAAGCAGCAGGGGGCCCTGGCGTCCCTGTTACAGTGTGACCGCTGCAGGACTGAGGCGCGCAGCGCTGCATCACCGCTGTACTACTGCACACACCACTCGCAGCCCTGCACCCCGCACCCCACACCCCACCTCCCCTCTCCCCCCTCCCGCTCGTTGCCCACGGCGACCCGCTTGACCCTGGGCGGCCCAGATGTCGAGGGGAGGGGTAGAGTCCTGATGCAGCACAGCGATGCTTTACAGTATGTCTCAGCATCTGTCTGTACTGCTGCGCAATCTGCTGTTCGCTCAAACATACACACACACACACACACACAAACACGCAAATACACGCATGTGCAAATATATATATACAAAAACACACACACGCATATATACATACACACACACACAGACACACACACTAATACACGCGCACACACACACACACACACACACACACGCACACACATATACTCACAAACACACATGCTCACATACACACACACATATCCACAAACACACTCAAATACGCACAAAATGCATGCTCAGAAATGTACGAAAACAAAACACACAAACTCAGAGATGCGCAAACAAATACATACACATACAGGGACACATACAAACACGCACACGCGCACACACACACACACACACACACACACACACACACACACACACACACCACCTCTGTATGTGCTCTAATCATGGCCAGTAAGCAGGAAAGCTCTGTGGACCCCGGGCCCAGCACATGGCTCACACTCCGCCTCGCTCAAACAGCAGCTCTGTGCATCCAGCCCCTCTCTCCCCATCCCTCTATTGCTCCCTCCATCCATCTATCCATCTAACAAGCCCTCCATCCAGCTGCCTGCCTGCCTTCTGTCCATCTGTCTCTCTCATTAGCTCTGTTGGCTGGTTTAATGTGCCAGGGCTCGCCTCTCCTCTCTTCTTCACTCTCTCCACTCTCGCACACCTTGTTTTTCTCCTCCGTCTCCCAGCTGCGGAAAAACATCTGTTCATCTTCCCTCTTTCTTCCTACAGTCAGAGTCAGAGCGCAACTCCGCTCATCTGTTCTCCTTCTACAGCGAGCCAAAGCCCAGACATTGTTCATGTTTTTCTTGCAGTTTAATCACACACTTTTCTGTTTAACGTTTTCATTTACAGAATTAAGCAGAGAGACAATAATCAACACTGTTCAAGTCCGAGCTAAATCCACTGCTCCGGTAACAGCACACAAAGCAGGCTGGTGGCAGCAGGGACAAAGTCTATTCGCTGTGTCCTAATACAGAGAGAGAAAAGCCAAGAGAGTCAGTGATACATCTCAGAGGGACATTAGAACTACGTCTCCACGGTTTCATTCTTTGGTTTTGATGGTTTTCGCCCCACTTCCTTCCTCTACACCAGGTAAGGTGGGATCTCTGCGGCTACGAACAGGACCCACCGCATACCGAGTTCAGGCCGCAGTGGCTTTGACTGACGCCGTGTTCGGAGTGACGGATGGTAATTGCTGTGTGAAATCACCACTCCAGCAGTTCAACATCGCATGCTTTAAAGCTTAAGGATGTGGCAAGGCCGCGCAATTAAAACAGAGAGAAACAGACACAGAGAGAAACGGAGAGGCTGATTCTCTTAGCGTGTGGGCAGCCCAGAGGTCCCAGAGCCTCCGCGCTAACATCACGAAACGACACTCCTGAGAGGGCCGCAGACCTTGTCATTTATCTAAATATCTGGGCTTTTAAAATTACTTAAAAGACATTACTGATGAGTAAAATGATATTTCAATGTAATACAATCCTGATAACAGCTGAAATGCATCCAATTTCTTACTTGTAACATCCAACATTTTGTTCAGAACTGAAACTGACATCAAGGGAATAAGACACGGTACAATGGGGGGCTTGAACAGTGCCCCAAGTGCACCTCTCTTAAAGAGGGTCTGGGATTGATAAGCCTGAGGCCCTGTACCGGTCTGGGATCGTCCGCTGACCCCCCACCGCCTCGCCACTTTAAGCTGAGAACGGAGGGCTAATGAAGAGCGGCACTCAGCCAGACGCTGAAAATGGCTTAAACATGTTTTCTCCGCTGAGTCTCTGCACTGGGAGCGATCTGTCAGGGAGGCACTGAGTGAAATTACACGGCGAATACAGGGACGGCGAGTGACAGCCGGCGCTGTGAGTGTGTGTGTGTGTGCGTGCGTCCAAGTGTGCGCGCGCGCACCGCCTGTCACCGTATTGACAAGCAAATTACACTTTCTAACACTCAAGCACACCCCACCCTAAACGCCCACCTCTTCTGATCAGGCGAAACCTTTCTGCATTCCTCTTTAAAAATACTTTTAAAAAAGAGGGAGGGGAGGGGGGGGGTATTCATGGCCCTGACTGTTATGACACTAGAAATTGTTAAAACGCGCCTCTCCGACATTAAGACTGGCATAAGCAGCCCGCTCCTGGCTGCCTGGCTGCACACATTACCGCCCTGCCACGGCGGGAATTAATTCCTTCGATACGGCGGTATTTTTCAAGGGTCATATATTTCACAATCTAAACGGAATAAATTGGTTAAAATGATAAGCCGGCCGAGGACGCTGACAGGGAGTGATATTTTAATTACAGGAGATGGGGAGTCCGCTGATGTCTGGGCGTACTGGGTTAGGTGCAGGACTCGGCGCCCCCTGCAGGGGATGGAATGGCGGCCTCGCCCCAGCGGGGCCTCGTCCCGCCCGTTCTGATTGCGGTGTGGTCGATGACGCGGGTCGAGCTCACGGCACTTATCGTTAATTAAGGCGCGGACGGAAGGCCTTCATGAATCACGAACAGCGACCTGACATGGAATCAGACTTAGACGGATCTGCACGAGCGGAAAGAGCCCTTCGTCGGAACAATAAGAGGCGGCGAGCGCGTCAACTGAGCCGCGTGGGGGAGGCCTATTTTTCCCCTCTCACTCTCAAAAGGTACCACAAGGACACTGATAACAAGAGCGTGGCTCGGCGCTCGCTAACTTACGGACTTCGTCTCGCCAACAAGATAACAGATTGCGAGCTCATTCCCTCGGCTTCATTTCTCTGGCTCCCGACCTTCCTCTCATCTCTTCCTTTCTTAGTCTTCAGAAGCTCCTTTTTTGAAGCGTTTGATCTTCTCGGCATCGGACACACAGCAAAGTGGTAAAAGACAGCGTATGGAAGCAAGGGCTTAACCAGCAGTGTTCTTGTTTAAAATGACTGTACCTGCCTGACCCGCGGAGTCTTCAACAGTCAGACTGAGCAAGGTCATGTGACTGGGTGATGTCGGCGGCGGTGGAAAAGAGCATGTTTGCCATTCCACGGAAGTATCCACACCGAGCAAATAACAGCTGGCGTTAAAGCGGAGGTGATTTTTCGGGAGTGCATCTTTTCCTATTTGCTGTCTTCTGTAAAGGTCAGCCAAGGCATGGTCCTGTAGGCTCGTATTCAACCCGATCCCAGGGCTAAATACATTAACAGAATTAATGGTCGTAGCCCCCCCCCCCCCAAACCAAAACCATCAGCCGTCAGATATACGACCATCTCAGCCTCCAGCTGCCCCAGCGCATCACAAAAAATAGAGCCGGCCCAATTGCTGGTGCCCTACCGCCGCACACCTCTCCCAGAGCTTCTGTGGTCCTTCCTCACCCGTTTCGGGGACTGGATGGGCTTGGAGTGGCAGGGAAGGGCTCTCCCGTGTAGCGGTGTCAGCCGTCGTCCATGTATAACCCCCCCCGCCCCCCCCCCCCCCTCCTCTCCCCCTCGACGCCTGATGAAGGAGGATCCATCCAGCCACAGCTGCTGGCATTGTCAGGACTTGCCAAGGCTCATTAATGCTGAGAGCGATAAGCTCCGAAGGACAAATTGAGCTAGCGAAACAAGAGGAAGAAAAGTTGCAGCGCGCCCAAACCCCACCCCAAACCTCGCGCCCCGCCGTCCAACCCTAACCCTGCCTCCTTCCCGGTCTCCGAACTTCGGTCTTTGTTTGAAATGGTCCGGATCACTGCGTAGCTTAATATCTAACTGCTATCAATCGCTTATCGTCGCTGCTGACGAGATAAGCGCAGGCCTTGACTCAGAAGACGGTCTCCAGCCCTCCGCCGCCCCCCCTCTCCCCCTGTCGTATCAAAGGAGCAGAGGCAAAGGGAAGCTCCTTATATTCAGAATTCTCATTCAAGTCACTTCAGAAAGACTTAAAGATTTATGATTACACGGTTTCAAACGACACCGCACCGCGCTCTTGGCTGGCCTGCTAGGCGGCTTTGATAACTCCGCTGGGCCAAGCAGGCAGGAGTAACAACATTACGCTAATTCTACAGTGCAGGTTTGTGTGTTTGTTATGTAAATACGCCCGGGCAAAGGTAACAGGGGAATACATGTTCCTAATTTAGAAACAGAGGCTGCGCACGAGCCTTCGGAGAGTTACACAAACAGGGATTACAGCAGAAAAGAGATGATGATCTCCATTAAGCAGCAGCTCTGCTAACTGCACTGTGGCGGTGGATGACAGCAGTTCTGTACTGGGCCCCTGGGGGCCTTGGTGCTGTGGTCTGCTCATCCACACAGTGTGCGAGAATTGGGAATCCATGCCAATTTACACACACTTCTCCAGTACACTTCAGTCTGAGATTGTTTCTGAATAAAGCAAAAAAAAAAAAAAAAAACCCTTGCGGCCTTCACAGCAAAACCAAAAATGAAAAAAATAAATAAATAAATAAAACTCAATCTTCAGTAAAAATGTACTCTCGAGTTCACACAAAATTCCTATTTCAATATCCTGTTTGATCAATAACAAAAGACAAAAGCATAAATATGATTGCCAATAACACAAGACAGTTTCATTCATTTCTAGACTTGCCGGTAGGGCAGGCTAATATCACTTGTCAAGAGAAAAGTGATTTATTACCAGGTAATAATTCAACACACAAAAAAGAATAAATCCCAATACAGGACTGAAACACTTCTTGGAACATATCGTTTTGTCTTTTTTTGCAGTAAATTCTTCTCATTCATGAACTTTTTTCCGACTCTTCCCCTCAGTATATGTCGATAGATATAAAGTATATAACATGCACATAAGTACATTATAAATCTTCAAGACCAGAAAACAGTGCAACACAGGGACAGTGGGAAAAGGCAGTCAAGGCAGTAGGGTTTTAGCACGTGGTGGCCAGCACAATAGAGGACCTACAGCATGTTAGATTAAACAGGGGGAGAAGTAGGAATTAGCATGACTTTTACTGGCAGCAGGTATGATTATTATCATCACTCTTACCTCCTCGGGGAGGAAGAAAGGGAGCGCGGTACGCTAAGGTGCTAAGCGAGCAGGGGAGGGCCCTTCCAGAGTCATTTAGCATGCAGTCCTTTATTTAGCATACAGCTGGTTAGCAATTTAGCGCTGAGGGCTTGGCGGGAGTCCCGGGCAGCTCTTTGTGTTTCACACATACCTGGAACTGGAGGGGGCTGAGCCCGGACGCGGCGGCAGCTGCCATTGTCGATGGAATGAACTGCACGGGGTAGTTATCACCTGTCAGGGGGGGAGAGAACAATGCACGCAGGTTGAGACAATGAGAGGCCCCACGGCGGCCAGGCAAGTGGCAGCACGGCCTACACACACCCCCCTCACACCCCCCACCCCACAGCGGCTCCCGGGCTCCCGGCCCACACATCTGCACCAACAAAAGACTCAGCTGGGCAGACTCTTCACAGAATGACTTGTGAGCGTATCCCTCTCTGTTCTCCTGACTATCCATCCTTCCCTCCCTCGCTCTCCCCTCTCTCGAAGGCCGCGATGGGTGGAGGACAAGCCAGCAGACCTCGGTCCTTTTAATGCGGCACTAGTGTGGTGCACTTCTACATCCTCAGAAGAGACCAGCACAGCCTCCCAGCAGTTTTTATATGATTTCAGCTGGGCACTGCTGTAATTCTCAACAATGTTGTTACATTCAGATGATC
The DNA here is from genome assembly GCA_029721435.1 of Gymnothorax reevesii. Lineage (NCBI taxonomy): Eukaryota > Metazoa > Chordata > Actinopteri > Anguilliformes > Muraenidae > Gymnothorax > Gymnothorax reevesii. The sequence goes on along the minus strand of CM056589.1, from coordinate 35,445,085 downwards.
TCAGGTAAAAGGGTCATATATTCCCTTTCTAAAATCAGGTAAGAATGGATGCAGTCAATGACTGTCATAAACAATCGATTATTGTTACACTATTTGTGCCTTTATTTCAATGTGCGTATAGGCCTATGCACTGAATTTATTTTTTTTATTTTTTATTTTTTTTTTACCCTGTGTGCGTAACTGATAATCTTCTATTATTCACTGCAATATTTCTGCAGCTGTAATCACTCAGGGACAAAGAGGCAAAGGTGTGGCTTCAATCAACACAGACTTAAATCGTCCAGACAAATTCAGACAAGTTCACTCTTTTGTTTGATTCTTGCTTAGCCTGACACTGACAATCACTGAGTGAGCTAAAAATGTTTTAGCGTTATTGTCAGCCTTGAGTTTTGCTGCTCATTTGTACAACATACTATAAAGTCATGCTTTGGTGAAACATATGCCCATGCCCAAGGACCATACCCTATGCTTAATAAACAACACGTCTGCCAACGTGACATGTCAAAAGGTTGAAATCAATGTGGTTTTTCCACATAGACTACATGGAGGGCGCTTTTCGTCACAGCAAGACTACGTCTTTAAAGACAAAAATCAAACTCTCTAAGAATTTCCTGGTTCAAAAATGACAATATTGAGCGGTCAATTCACCCAATTTAAACCCCACAGAGCCGTTTTTGGATAATGTGGGTCATGAAGATGCGCCCACACGGGACATACTGCCACCCGTGTTGGAAATCAGTTGAGAATGATATCTAGGTAAAACATTGTGAATGCCTCATATTGACAAAGTGGTGTTTCAAGCTCGCAGAGGACACTTTGATGAGAAATCACTAAAATAGAAGACTGTGCATCATTTAAAAACACTATCACCCCAAAACACTTGGCATACAAAAGGAAACATTACAATGTGTGTGTGTTTGTGTTCAAATGAGAGGTACAGGGTCCTCAGCATAGTCGCCAATATTACACACCCCAGAGCCTCAGTTAAGAATATCACCAGTTTTAAAATGTAATGTTAACCCGAGTTTATCATCACAACACTGTTCTAACAACCCTTTAGCTTAACCCTTTGAGCACTGAATACATTTTCAAGGAATTGAAAATGTAGTTATCCTGAGCTGTTGAAAACCTATCATGCGGAAACTTGTTTAAAAGAGCTCCCCTGCGCTGCGGGAGCTCTTTTAAACAAGTTTCCCCATAATAGGTTTTCAACGGTATCTGATTTTGATATCTTGCACCATTGGGCAACTATAGTTGCCCACGGCGCTTAGAGGGTTAATGTCTTAGGGCGGGAAAAAGCCCCAACAGTAGCTGTCCCTCTGAAACCTGATTCCACCGCTACCTCTAGCGTCTTCCGAAGCGCGCTGGCAGAGCGCTGGCCTGTTAAATAATGCTAAAAGCACTTCCTCTAAAATAATAATAGCAGCTGCCCTCATCCTCTATTCCTTTTCAGCCAGATGTCACGTTGTTAAGAACGAGAGCGGCCAAGTAGGCGCGCAGCCACGGAGCGGAGCGTCAGGCGCTCTCACGTCCGCGATTACGGCCCTGGCGTAGCCTCGGGAAGCCGCTTGAGGGCTTGGAGAGGCCGCGCCAGGCGGTAATGAAAAGGTGCACGAGTGTCATGAAGAATTCAGGGACATGTGCTCAACTCCCCCAACCCTCTCCACATTTGGACACTGAATACCCCCTGACATCCGGTTTTTAATATTCCGTCTGTCGATGAGACTTCTTGAGTAGAAAGAGTAAAGGAATGTAAAAAAAAGCTAATTAAGTTAACCAATTAAACTTTGTAAAAGTTTTTTGTTTCCCTCTGAACTTTGAATGAAAGCGACGGAGGATTGCGACAGCACAGAGGTGAAAAGCCGCCGGAAAAGTAGCACGGCCGTTTGTTCGTAGTGGAAGATTGCCGCCTCCCCGATAGGCTCTTATGCCAGAGCAGAGGCGAGATGTCTCAAGGCCGGGGCTTGAATACATTGAGGGCTGTGGCGCCACGAGTCCAAGAGAATGCCCATGATGCACTGTGGTCCTGTTTTCACATGAGTGCAGAGGGCTAGAGAGCCGTTCGTGTGATGTTGGGGCTGATCAGTGACTCTGACTCCTCCAACCGCGATGTCCCCACCTCGTGAAAGGACAAGAGCCGGGCACCTCCCCCTCTCGTTTTCAGTCTGTGCGCGTCAAGGACGCCATGTGTTCAAGTTCCCAGGTACGGCCAGGCTGAAAGCCATTGTGTAAACAGGCTGACATCCTTGGACTGTCACTGGGCAACTTGGGGGTTGCTAACCGATTGGCCTCCTTATTGGCCTTTGCATGGATATGCTAGTTGCTTTGTTTGCAGAAATACCAAAAGGCCTATCTATTCTAACGATATTGGAGAGAATAAATGCAGGGGATTAGACAGAGGAAAGAAACAAATCTCTACTGAAATTGTGTAATAATTTTGTCTTCCTCATAAACTCATTAACAAGACAAGACCTACACAGGAGTCTCTACCACAGAAGTTCATTAAGAGCCCTGTAACTGTGCAAAAAAAACAGCTTCCATGTCAAACGTATTAAAAACTGAACCAGCAAGACGGTGCGTTCTAGGCACCTTTCATCTTGCTGTCGAGCCCGAGGCTTTGTAGAGTACAGTGCATTTACCAGCAGGGGTACAGCATCTAGACACACAACTGCTAGACACCAGCTCACAGCTTCTGTGCGTGCACGACTGTGACTGAATCTCAGAACAAACACCTTTCTTTTTAACGTGTTTTTCAAAACACTCGTTTGACGTGAACCTTTCTCTCACTTCCTATCTGCTTCTCTCGCTTTCCATCTCTCTCTCTCTCTTTCTGTCGCTCCCTCTCTCTCACAGGCAGACGTCTTTCGCCTCTCTCCTTTTCTCCTGATCTGGTAGATCTTCCCCTCATTTCCCAGAGGTCTTATTGATGTTTCTAATAGGAGTGAGGACCTCTGCATGGGCACATTTTCCAGTTTTACAGAAGCTGAGAGTCGATGTGTCGGCGAGTGGAGAAGACGGGGGACGGCAGGCGGGGTTTTTCTCCGCTCGGGGCTCCTTAGGGCAGGAATTTGCTTCAGTTTTTTTTTAATTAGAGAAGCTGAAAACAGCGGCCCGTCCCTCCCCTGTTCTCTAATTCTCTCAACAATACAGGGAGGAGATCTGAGCTCGGGGGCAACTGGGCTGGCAGGGAACCCGTTGACAAGCTGAAGCAATTTTTTTCAGATTTGTTTTTTGGGAATGAGGTGGGAAGGAATGCTTGCACGAGGAGCGGTTCGGCTGTCTGTGTAACACAAAAGGATGGGCAGGGAGGTGTGTTGGGGGGGTGTTTGGGGTGATGGCGTGCCAGAGCAGGTATGGGGACTGACACCCGGGGGGGGAGGGGCAGGTGAAGGTACGCCGTACTCTTCATCCACGCTCTCTAAGCGGCCCAGCTCCTCATCCTCGCCCTCTTCCAGCACACTCACACAACCCCCGCCAACATCTGTAATTGCACAGTTTTGTTTGAGTGGCTGTTGGGAGTGCTGCTGTTTGCTGATGTATAAATTAGGCGTGCCGTATCCATTCACGTCCTGTCAGTCCATCAGGGCGTTATTGTGCGAGCGGCAAGTTCGCCCGGGGGGACCTGCCGCTATTAGCTGCGGTTTTACCCCCCCTGCACCTCCCCCCAGACCCCCACACTGGCTCTTTCTCTATAACAGACACTTTAACAGGGCAGGGCCAGACAGCCCGGGGACCTTCAGCTACAAACGCTTAATGCATTCACTGGTCCTTGCTCAAATTGAAATAGGAACGGAGAGGGAGGATGCCTGTACGCGCTCGTGGCGTGGGGACATCAGAATGTTTCCGCCGTGTCGTACGCAAATGAGCGCTCGCCAATAGGGTAGCAGGCTAGCTCGTGCGCGAGACGCAAAGGACTTTGTATTGCTCTCTGGGAGTTAGCGAGCAGCATATTCTGAGAGGTTGAGGCAAAATGTACATGATAAGGATGCAGATGTGTGGTGGTGAATAACAGCACCATCGTGTGTGTGTGTGTGTGTGTTTGAATGAGTGCGTATGTGCATCGGTGTTTGGCAGAACTACGTAGTGTCTTCCAGATATATCGCATATCAACGTTTGGGCTCACGTCCTGGGCATCGCTACACGACAACAAAGAAGGGCTTTAATTATTTACTGCGCATTTATGACTTTCAAAAATGTTGTTTTAACATTTTAAGATATTTTAAAGATGTGTCTTGTGCAGTTATTATCTGCATTGTTCATTTGTATATGATGCAAAAATACAGTAGAGGAGTGGAAGAGATAGACTGAGAGGGAAGATGTGTGAGAGAGGAGAGGAGAGGAGAGGAGATGAGAGGAGAGGAGAGATGCTGTGGGATGGCGGGAGAGGTAAAGAGCATTAGAGAGTGAGGGAGACACAGAGCACAAGAGTGAATGAGACAGAATGAGTGATAGAGCAGGAGAGTGAGAAAGACATTGATAGAGACAGAGTGAAAGAGAGCGAAACATCAGAAGGACACTGAGAGCCAGAGAGAAACAAAGTTATAGAGTGATATAGAGAGAGAGAGACAGCAAGTAATAGAGTGAGAGAGCAATAGAAGAGAGAGAGAGAGACAGCAAGCAACAGAATGATAGGAGAGAGAGGAATGATAGACTGATGCAGGGAGAGATAGAGGGATAAAGTGAGAGGGACAGAGAAAGAGCGATAGGAGAGAGTGAATGACAGAGAGTAATGAAGTGAGAGGGCTATAGGAGGGAGATGATGCAGTGAGACAGAGACAGACTCGTATAACATACGTTATTAATTGCTTACTTCCTTATTGCCTTGCTGTTGGCCTGAGGGTCGCCGTGACCGAAAGGCCAATACCAAGGCAATGGGAAAATAAGCAATTTTTAATATTTTTATTAACTGGTTAAGTATGTTGTGATATCATGGCAATATTATGACTATGACTTCAGAAGTATGCGACTTCTAGATTCATTTAAGAGCTAAATGCTAGGTCTGTGACTGCTTATGCACCTGCTGAACTCGGCCAATACAGCTTGGGGTCGGCCAATACAGGATACATTATATATTGTATCCAAGCAATAACATACTTAACCAATAAATAGGTCATTAATTTCTTATTTCTGTATTGCCTTGGCACTGGCCTGAGGGTCGCTGTATTAATATCGCGACCCAAAGTCCAATAGAGCAAATGCCACAGTTACCGCGACCGAAAGGCCAATACCTGGGCAATGCAAAAATAAGCAATTTATGATATTTTTATTAGTTGGTTAAGTATGTTGTACTATCAAGACAATATTATGACTATGACTTCTGAAGTACGCAACTTCAAGATTCATTAAAGAGCTAAATGCTGGGTCCACGACTGTCGTCTGCTCCTCAGAAGAGAGTGAATGCCACAGTTGCCAATGGTTACTTGTGAACGTGCTGAACTCGGCCAATACAGCTCGGCCAAAGTAAGATATACAGGCAGGCCTTTTTATTGTATGTGGGCACTAACATACATAACCAATTAATGAAATGTGATAGGAGAAAATGACAGACTGTTATAGTCAGTGATAGGAGAGAGTGAAAGACTGATATAGACAGAGAAAGGAGAGAGTGATAGACTGATATAGACAGAGAAAGGAGAGAGTGATAGACTGATATAGACAGAGAAAGGAGAGAGTGATAGACTGATATAGACAGAGAAAGGAGAGAGTGATAGACTGATATAGACAGAGAAAGGAGAGAGTGATAGACTGATATAGACAGAGAAAGGAGAGAGTGATAGACTGATATAGACAGAGAAAGGAGTGAGTGAAAGACTGATATAGACAGAGACAGGAGAGAGTGATAGACTGATATAGACAGAGACAGGAGAGAGTGATAGACTGATATAGACAGAGAAAGGAGAGAGTGATAGACTGATATAGACAGAGACAGGAGAGAGTGATAGACTGATATAGACAGAGAAAGGAGAGAGTGATAGACTGATATAGACAGAGATAGGAGAGAGTGATAGACTGATATAGACAGAGACACGAGAGAGTGATAGACTGATATAGACAGAGAAAGGAGAGAGTGATAGACTGATATAGACAGAGACAGGAGAGAGTGATAGACTGATATAGACAGAGAAAGGAGAGAGTGATAGACTGATATAGACAGAGATAGGAGAGAGTGATAGACTGATATAGACAGAGATAGGAGAGAGTGATAGACTGATATAGACAGAGATAGGAGAGAGTGATAGACTGATATAGACAGAGATAGGAGAGAGTGATAGACTGATATAGACAGAGACAGGAGAGAGTGATAGACTGATATAGACAGAGACAGGAGAGAGTGATAGACTGATATAGACAGAGAAAGGAGAGAGTGATAAAGGAGAGAGTGATAGACTGATATAGACAGAGATAGGAGAGAGTGATAGACTGATATAGACAGAGATAAAAGAAAGTGATACACCAATATAAACAGCGATAGAGGAGACAGAGTGGGAGTGAGAGAGAGGGATAGAGAGAGAGAGAGAGAGAGAGAGTACCTGGCTTGTAGGAGATCCCCGGGGGAAACAGGAAGCCCTGTTGCGCGGCGGCGGCTGCAGCGAGGGTGCGCTGGTCGTGTGGGAAGATGGGGATCATGAGCGGAGGCATGTGGCCCTGGACCTGCCCCACACAGAGAGAGAGAGCAGAGATCACACAGCGGCCAAACGCACCCTGACAGGGGCGTCGGCGTCCTCCCCTCCCCCCGCCCCGCGGCCAGCTCCCTCTGCATCATCACTTCAAAGTGCTCACAGCGCATTGTCCTGCCCCACGTGTCAAAGGTGCGCGGCAGGATAAGAGGCATTATGCACAGGGCCGTCGCACTTTCCCTGCTTCTCACTGAGAAAACAGGGAGGTGGAGCCACTCAGATAAGACCCCTCTGTTGTGTTCCGGGGTTCTGGCCTTTGGCTAGAACAGTATTATTCATGGTTTTAACAGTTTCATGTTTCAAGATTTCATAGTTCATAGTTTATAGTTCCATAGTTCATGTTCATAGCCACAGTTTTAACAGTTTCTTGTTTCAGGATTTCACATTCCATGTTTTTACTTTTCCATGTTTTTGTTCATGCCAGGTCTGCCATGCCACTCCACCGCTTGTCTGCGTTCCGCCCCGTGCCTTCGTTGTTGCACATTTCAGAGCTCTGGGTTGGCTTTGGTATTTCCCTCTTCCTTCTGTGCTGTGCTGATTCGGGGCTCTCTAAGCTTAATTGGCAATTAACTGTTTTTAAGTTACTAACATTTACTAACACTCACTGGGTGGTGTAATTCTTAGATAGGCACATTACTAATACTACTAATGTAGACAGGGAGTTTATTGTCATGATTCCTGCTTTGCTATTTCAAGATCTTGCTGTGCTTTTCTGTTCTTAACATTCATGCTTGCTTCCAAGCTGCATACTTAATTGGTACTTAAGCTGAGCACGCTCATTCTCTTAATGAGCAGGTCATGTCAACCAATCTTGTCCATGTCTTGATCTTGCCATGCCTCTTGTTTCTCTCTCTCCAGGTGTTACCCCTCATGTCATGATTTCCAAGCCTTTATCTGGATGCGGTGGAAGTTGGCTGGCAGACAGTGTCTCAAGTTTTGTTTCTCGCGTCTCGTTTAGCCAAGTTCTTGTCAAGTTCCCTAGTATTTGTCCTAGCCTCTCGTCTTGTATATATATATATATTTAGTATTGTTATTTATTTTTTCTTGACTATCTTGCCTGGAGTTTCCAGTGCCTTTTTGTTTTTTGCCTTTTGCATTTATTGTTTTATAGCTCTGTGTAGCTTACCTTAGTTTGTTTTTGCAACCCTTTGGGCCAAGTTTTTTGTTGGCCCTCGTGCCTGTTTTGTTTTGTTTGAAAATAAATCCTCATTCCCTTTTCCCGCATCTGGTGTCACTGATTCCATATCACCCTCAACATCTACCACCACAATGAGCTCACTTACATAGTGCCCTCCTCAGTTAGTACATACTGCACAGTAATGTAGTGCAGAAAATGCAGTTCTGCTCATCTTATCCAATATTCAGCGCCCATGCTCAAATCTGTACGAACTCCTGAGTCCATACTTACTCCTTACCCAATTACACACTTAACACTAGCATATAGTGTTAAACAGTGCTGAGATCAAAGCTTAATAAAGCATTCACAAACACGCCACATAATACACTGTTCAGGATAATTCAACATTAAAAAACCCATTGTAAAATTTGAGATGGAAGACGAGCTCTGTTATGAAATACACATTCTCTCACCTCTTTACGTTACACGCGTTTAAAATTGTAGATTTTTTCGATTTCTCAATTTCAGCTGCCAAAACATATTTTCTAATGAATAGCCTTCACATTCTAGTGATTTCGATTACGATTTTTCAGTACTTTTCACTCTTATCCCAGTGTTTCCAATCAGGAAAAACAATCCAGTGACAGAAGAAGGATGTGTGTTCAGCAGTGATGTACTTCAGTGAGAACATCAGGCCAGATCAGTGAGAGTCTGAAAAATATGGCAGAACACACAAGACAGTCACGACTCCGACAGTCAGGTGAAGGTTTCAGTACTGTTCGTATGTGTGTGTGTGTGTGTGTGCGCGTGTGTTTGTGCGGTAAGGGGTCACAAATAAAGATATTAATATCCCCCGATGAATGTACAGCCCACTCTTTAAGCAGTGTGTATCCTGAAAAGGAGCCCTTGTCCCGAGAAGTCACTTTAGATAAGGCGATGTTGTGAAGGGGATCTGTATCACAGACGGCCCCTAACACAGCCTCAGTGCTTCACATCTGCCTGTGCTGGTGTGAGGAAGTGCTCAAATCTCGCCGTCGTTCCCCTCTTCCTCTCCCCTCCTGATAGGGTGCAGAACTCCTGCCCCACAGCCCTGCGAGGGTTAACCTGCGACCCTCCCATCCCCCCTCAGGGGGGCCCTGCCTGGAAACGGGGTTAATTAAGGTCACCCTCCTCCAAAGAAAAGTCTTAAAGTTTGCTTCTCTGATTTAGTCCTCAGAAAAAAAAAAAAAAAAAAAAACAGTCGATAAAAAAACGAGCCCTGCTCAATTGGCAGCTTAGAGTCCTGGCATGAAACTAGTCAGTCTTTTTCTCACAGCTGCTGAGGTAAGGCAATTCATACATTTAACTCTACCTACAGTACATCTCTCTCTCTCTCCTCTCCATATGGCTTAAGAACACATCAAGATGGTGCGAATCCTGTGCATATTCAGTGCATACCTGGAGTAACAAAGCAGTGACAGAATTTTTGCTTTGTGGCATGATACTTCACCGCATTAGCACCATTAAGGGCCAAGGTTTTTAAGTGCTTACACCTGAAAGCTTTAAAACAATATAGAGTTATTGTCCAAATACTTATGTACTGCTCAGGACACTGTTGCTTAAAGCTCAACTCCTCGATTGCTGAAGTGCTAAGCAAAAGACTGAACCATCCTGGGAGAGATTTCCTGGGTATGCAGGTACTTCAGGACACAGCTATTTTGTGCCTTAAACAACGATAGTCGGGAGACACTATGGTTTAGTTCCAAGGCCACCGCCACTGCGCCCGCAGAGATTTTCTGTTCCGGGCTATGGAAGCGACAATTATTCCAGGAATTTTTTCTAATTTTGCACAAGCGGAGATATTTATTTGACAATGCTCAAGACCGATTTTTGGCAATTTTGAATGTCCAATATAGCTGCCATCGGCCATTTTGTCCCAAATTTGGGGATCGGGGAGATACACGACTCAGTTCCTGTGGCGATTGAGTTATCTAGTTTTCATTTTATTAAATTTTGACTTTTCATTAATAATCTATGCATGACTAACCCTTAAAGGATTCAGAGAAGATAAACTCTTATTTACATCAAGAAATGGCTCTTGAAAAAAGCTGAAAATCTCACACTTGACAAACAGTACTAAAACGAAGCATTTTTAAACAATAATGTGAGAAGCTACTGAATATTCAGACAACACATTGAAAAAAAATAGTGGCGGGCTGGCATTTCAATGTGAAATAAATGCAACATGTTTATGAGATAAAAATAAACATGTCGCATTCATAACACATTGCTGTTATCCAATTATCACTGTGAGATCAAATTAAAGCAAAATGTTGAATAACAAATTGACATAAAATATAAATACAGCCCAAAGAAACGCATACTGTATGTTAGACAATGAACAGATGAGTAGTCCCGCATCAACAAATGCATTTTTACTGGAAAAGACACACTTGACATAATAACAACAACAACATATGAATAATAATTGAAGCACTGATTACTAAAACCCCACAAGTCAAGTCAAGTGTGACTTATGGGGTTTTAGTAATAGGTGCTTCAATTCCTGTCGCACACAATAGGGAAGCCACTACATGTCACGTTATCACTGCGATTTTCCCTCATTTTCTCGGTAACCCCCTCTTCCTCTCTCTCTCTCTCTCTCTCTCTCTCTCTCTCTCTCTCTTTCTCTCACTCACTCTCTCCAAGCCTAATCCCAGGTCAATGTGCCAGTCGGGCCGAGGCCCAGATTATTTAATGGGCAGGATGAGCTGGAGGAGTCGGAAAGACTGAAGTAGAGCAGATGTGGGGCCACCTTTTACCCCTCCTTCTCTCCCCCTCCTCTCCTCTCTCCCCTCTCTCATTCCTCTACTCCTCTCCTCTTCTCGTCACCATGCCACCACAGTGCAATCACTTTGCTTGGCTTCTTATCTCAGCAGCACTGTATCGGTGTGTGTGCACACGTGTCAGTGGGTATCCGTGTCAGACAATGTTGGCACCATACATTCAGCGCAGCACTCAAGCTCTCTAACAAACTATTATTAGCTGAATGAAGACAATGCAGTCGGTGTGTGTGTGTGGGTGTGGACGTGTAACGAGGTTAATTTCTTTGCCTTAAAAGATCATTACCAAGAAAAAAAAAAAAAGAGTCTAAAACAGCAGTTCACACATGAAACTGGAGAATCATCGATATCAATACTGGAAACGCAGATGTCAGCATCGAGGTCCAATAATGCAGTTAAAGACCTGCTAATCCAGGGGTCGAGAGCCACAGACAAATCAAACGTGTGGGACTGTCCCAGATGAGACGAGGGGAAGGCAAGACAGAGGGCTACATGTCTCAATCTGGCCCCGTCCCAAACGCAGGCGAAGGCCTCCGCAGTGGCGAGGGAAATTGAGATGAACAGGTCTCCTCTGAGCCCAATCGGGCCCCTGTCATGGGCCATGCACCTTGCTGTCTTTTACCTTCTCCTGCGAAAGGCCCCCAAGGGACGGCCCCAGAGCAAACCTGCTTCCAGGAAGGGTTTTATCTTCTCAAAATGTCACTCCGCAATTTCACTCACTTTCACTTTTTAAAAGGAGAGAGTGTGGTTGTCTAAACATGTCCACATACCTGCAGAGCTGATGAGAAACACAATAGAGCGAAGGAGGAGTCAAAGCAAAGAATAAAAATGCCTCTCCCTCTTAAAAAAAAAAACAACTTTTTTTACGTAAATGCAAAAAGAGGAAACATTTACGGGAAGGACCAAGCGACTGCACACCTCCAAAGAGCAACTTCAACTGAATCCTTGAGTTTCCGAAAGGCCCAACTCCAAGGAACACTTCTTCAAAAAAGGGAAAAACTTATTAATTTTTTTGCCCATATGTTATGACCCCTATATTTTTTGTTTATGTCATTACAGGAGTGTCATTGGGACACTTTTGGCTGAAATTATGAAAAGAGTTCCCCTTTTTGTAATAAGATAATTCATTAGAGTTGGGGCCTTTGGAATCTTAGTGATTAAATTTTGTTTTATTTGTTAGAATGCGAATGTTGTCCACGTTTGGACACTAGTGTGTATTTAAGAGGATCTCCAGCAGTTAGGACGAGCGGTGTATGGACAGGAGGAAGCCAATCGCGGGCGCTCGAAGAGGCTGAGGAGACACCGAGCCCGGCGTTTCCACGGCGTCATGAGTGACTGCTCAGATCAGCCACGAATTTGCTTCAGAAACAGCAGTCCCGGCTCGCCAATTTTCACTCCTCTCCCGGAGACGAGGGGGGAAATCTCATTTTAGTCCAGGAGCGAGGGTAGCCGCTATTACCACCGCTAGTGATAGTTCGCACTTTGTTCCCTGTTGCACTCCACTGACTCTCAAATCAAATGGTCGCCGGAGACAAACCACCTTTGGGGAGGTAGGTAGGGGCGGAGGGGGGAGGGGGGGGCAGAGCAATCTATGAATTGCCAGCAGCCTCAATTCGTACGTTTGGCTAAAAGCACTGAAATCAAATGACGGTGTCAAACAGGCTCCTGCTACACTGCTCAGCGAGCCTGAAAAGTGAGCTTTCTGGGAATAAACTGTGCAGCGGTGGATGGGATGGGGGGAGGGGGGGGGGGGGGGGTTGGTGTTGAATGAAATCGCTGCCGGGCCTTCAGCATCTGTGTGCGTTTCTTTGTTCCAGAGAGTTTAATTCATAAAACAATCCCACAGATCCCATCACACATATTACTCCCACATAACAAGTCAGGCACGCTTCTGCTCCTCTCCTGTCAGAAGGAGCTCCGCAAGCACAGACTCAACACAGGCTGCCAAAGAACAGTCATCAAAGCCAAGGATATCCCAATCTCCGAACTGCACAGCGATTCCGGACGAGCCCAGGTCAGTTATCTGTCCCTTAAAACACAGAACGAGGCCCCCAGCTCCCTACCTCTGCCTAAAATCCCTCCCTTTCTTCTTCTTTGTTCTTTTCTCTGATAGAAGCAGAGACAACTAATCACCACACAGGTCAGTCACAAAGGGTCTTTGTCTAACTGCCGCTTTGTCCGGCCCCCCTCCCTCACTGAACCTCCTGGGCCTTTCAGTCTCAGGAAAGTCCTGCTCGGGCTGACAGGTAAGAGATTAACATCGACGGGCCGCAGGAACACAATCTCCACTCTGTTAGGGAGGTGTTTGTGCAAGGGGCTCCGCGGGACTAATACGGCCCTCTTGTTTATGCCGTGCCAACGGTCTCCAGCCGATAAACAGGGTGGACTGACCTGGCTCCGCTGGAACTGATGGGGATTCCAAATAACTCACCGCACGCGTTCCATGATGTTTGCTTGGAGATTGAGTTAGGTCACCGGCCATCACACTGGGTGAATAACCAACAGATAACTACTTGCTACACAAATTCCTTACCATCCCGGAGAAGAGCCATTCTAGCCTGTCTTTATTATTGTCAGATTTAACAGAAGGTCACACTCCCAACTCTCTTCAGTGTCATCCTGACTAAACTCCTACCTCACAAAGAGACACCTACATGTAGATAACTCCATCACAGTGCCGAAATGCGTGATTATATAAGACACAGTTTTACTGCAGTACAAGGCTTTGTATTTAATGATTTAATGATGTCTTATTAAGTAAGTGGTCTTTGCCATGGTATTTATGCGTGAAATGTAAAGCCCCTACAAGGAAAAAAAAAACCTGACAGATTCAAACACGTCCCCTCAGTTCTGTCCCACTTTAAATCAATTATATAGAAGTGGAGGAACAAGAGGACAACAGGAGGGAAATGTGTTAACGGCTCAAACCGCCAGCGTCTCCCAGTGAGCGCAGACCGAATGTGACCGACTCACACTCAACGGAAGAGCAGCTGAGGGCAAACGCACAGTCTAAAACACCTGTAACATCAGTTACGACAAATATTCTCAACAGTTAACTTTGTATTGACTTATGCTAAATACAAGTCTTAGGCCTCTCTCGCGTTTATTTGCATGCTGAATACACTCAGCTTCCATTATGTTATTCCCCAATTTACCCCCTCTCTCCCTCTCAATTCAGTTTTCACCGTAAGTCGAGGAAAGTATGTAAACACACACCTTCATGTGTTACCACCTCACAACTGTACTGTGTGCTGGGTTTGTGTGGCAAGGACAGTGTGAGAGAGAGAGAGAGAGAGAGGGACAGAACACAGAAGAGGTAAGGAAAAACAAAAGAAAAGGAAGTAAAGAAAAGGAGTGAGGAAGGGTGGGAGCGAGGGATGGATGGAGAACAGAGGGGAAAAGGGAGGAAAAATGTTCCGCAAGAACCAGGTCATAAAATGAAAAGGGTTTGCAGTAAATGTGAAAAATCCATAATCACTCTCTTAAAATAACATTGTGTAACACAAACTTTGCTCCTGGATTGTGTGCTATTTCTTTATTGCTTATGTTGTAAAAGAATAGACAGCTTCCATTATTCCCTTCAAACTTTGTCTTTGTGACCTGGACGATGAAATTTAGGAATTCACCTATTTTCTTTGTAAAAATAAGCAGATTTTCATTCATATCTGGTCTGAATAAAACAAAACATGAATCAAATTTTAAAGACAGAATTTTGTTACATAGAGTAATCAATGTGTAACAAACAAGAGTAATCTTAAATCAAAACTTTTGTATTTAAAGCAAGAGTGCATTTTCTGTTGGAAGAGTGAAAACTAATGTTTTTGGTTTGTAATGCCATTTATCTGGCATAACTGGGAACTACAACACTGTTACCAGCATGTTCAAAAGGTGAAGACCACGGCAGTACAAAGCATAAAAAAACTACTGTGATACCAAAACTGCTGAAGACCTAAAAACTAAAACCAGCATAAGTTCAAAGCGCAACAAGACATGAATGATGTGATCCTGAGAGACACAAAGTCTAGCAAAACAATGAAATAAATAAATATGAAATGAGCTGAAGCCTTTCAGAACATCGTACATATATGCAATAATTTAAGCAAAACATTGACGCATTTCTTTTCAAACGAACTCGCGCTGACCTTCCCATGGATACTTCCTTTTAGGTTTCGCCATATTTTACGGAAAAGTATTTTGCGCTGCACTAATTCACTAAGCATTTAACAGAGAGTATAAACATTTCCTTTAAATGTTTACCTCCCCGCTTCTGAAACCGTACTGAATCAACCAAGCTGAAAGAAATTTGTTTTAAAAGAATGCGAAAGGCAAAACAGCCAACGAAATGTTTCCCGTAGCCGAGACCAGCATGTACACAGAGAGACTAACAACAACGTCTGAACGATGTGTCGACTCATTTGGAGGCTACAGGAAGTTAATTTTAAACGTGTAGGAACTTCATTTTAAAAGCATCTCCATGTCCAACGGTGGGACAGGCCGGCTAAAATCAGATGACCCGCTATTTAATCGCGGTTTCGTCCATGATGAAGCTAGCTGAGGTAGGGAGCATCAGCCCTTCTTCCTGTCGGAGGGCGACAAACTGAGGTCGTTGTCTCGGCGATCACCTCCCAGCTGCCCGGACTGACGAAAACAACAGAGGCGTGATTGTTATGGGGGAAGCTTTATTGCAGGCGCATGAGTGTGTTAAGACTTTTAAAACATGCGCCCATGTCATGTGCACACCCAGTGACGGGCAAGAATAATTATGAGGAAGAAGGGAAAAAAACAATTCCACGTCTATGAAAGGGAGAAAAAAAATTGCATGGGACAAAACAGCCCATTCATCGGGCTCCTCAGGGAACGCTCAGGCTCTCCGCTGCCCCCCGAAAACAAAAAGGGCCTTTTTTTGGTGCCGCTGTGGGCTGAATGCTTCGCTTTGCCACCCTCACCCTAAGAAAACACGGGCCCCCTTTCTGACTGCTGGCTGGCTGTGCACACTAGAGCCCATTTACACGCCCCACCACCTCCCCCCCACCCCCCTCGCCAGTCCCGCCCGCCCACCAGCCATGGGGGCCCCGGGCCGAGGTAAAGCAGACGCAGAGACCAAACAGTTTTCTCAACGCGCGACGAAGGAAACGCGGAGAGGAAAGACGGAAAGCAAGGTCACCGTCGCACGGGAGGACCTCAGTCGCCCACCCATATTCCCTCACCGAGATCCCAGCTGAGTGAAAGGACGAGGGTTCCGATTGGACAAAAGTGAAACATGGGTGATCCTGATTGGACGAGAGCTGCTCCTTCCATATCTGTTTGGGATGAGGACCAAAGCCAGACTCAAAGTCACAGCCAGACACCCTGGCTGTAATTACAGTAGTACAGCATATACAAAATGCACAGAATGTCTCAGATCCCTCCAGCACTAACAGATAGTTTGTGGTCTTTGGTCAAACACCTACTCTTTGCAGCGTTTAATATGAACACACATGCTGAGTACCTAGGAGAGCATATAATTCACATAATACACAACTATACCTTCTCAAATCCTGCTGATTCAGTGCTACCGAATCTAACAAGTCCTGGTTTGTGCTGAACTTCCCTGCTGTATAGAGGCAATCGCAACAGTGGATTTCAGAATCCCCTCAGGTACCTAATTAATGACAGACTCAGGTGTGAATTCACACACAAACTGTTCATATGACAGCCTCCTAATTAATTCACCTTGCCTACTGATGTGCAAAAAGCCAAAGCCTGGGTAATTCACCTTGCTGCTGATTGTACGCGTGCCAGGTTGTGCATAATTAACATCAATAATTTGACCCTCGTTTGTCTGCACTCTTACACTGACGGAACAGGAGCATGCATTCTTAGCATATGCTCCAAACAAGCGTGCCTTTGTCTCGACCTGCCCCTATAGCTACGCTAGTCCGCTGTACAAAGATACTGCTGCGTGTAAGCGGGCAAATATGTCTAATAGCAATAATATATGCAGAACAGCCTTGCCAGAGCACTTCATCCAGCATGATTCAGTCCTGTGTCAAAATTTTAAAAACTGTCAGCTTGAATGTGATTACCGGTATATTTTATTTTTCTAACATTCCCAAGGCATCAGTAGAGCCACTCTGTATCGGACACAAAAAATTAATCTATCTCCAGTTAACCAGGGTCAACAGTGAACATCAGATTAAAATGGCAGTGACGCATTTACACACCACAGAGCTTTGAAGTTCTGTTACATCAGCGGCTGCCGCTCCAGTCCAGGCGAAGCCAAGCGAACAAATCGGCCCAGATCGCCCCACATTGTTTATATCCATAATTTATGAATTTGTTTAAACAGGCCGGCAACATTATGGTTCCCCATTCATCCACTTAGCTTAATTTCCAAACCAACATGCTCACTGCTGAGGTTGTATCTATTAAGCCATTTTTGTGCATCATTAAGTTTTAACCGGGTCCCCGATAGCTTTATTGTTCAAATTGGCGTGTGACTTTATTTAACGTCAGCATTTCTTTCTGGAGCCTGACAAGAGCTCACATATTATAACTAATTAAATTGATCCCACTGCCCCTCTTCCTTACTACCCCCTCAGCAAAAGCCACTAAATGGAATTATTTGTACTCAAGTGTCAATATACTAAATCAAAGAGCTAACGAGTCAGGTCACCGCCCTCTTTTCCTCCACAACTTGCCCAAGCCTCGCGTCGTCGAATTAACGGCTTCCCGATATTCGCACGGCCATGTTTAGCAGCATTTGAATGTGGTGCTTCTGGCCCAGAGACCACACGGTTAGCGGAGATAATAGCGGAGATTTGCTCATCGTTGAAAATTCCATACTCGCGGATGAAAAAACTCCCGTCATTTTCCCATTATTTGCTGTGCATCCAAGACTGTTAAATAGAATATGTAAGTGCCCCAATTAGCAGAGTCTATTCTGAGTATTTTTGCAACGCATTAATAAGAGTCTATCACTTCACATATAATTTGCGGGTAGAGAAAAACAACAGCAGCGGCACTGAACAGGAGACAGCCCTTAACTGTAAATCTTTGTTTAGTTAGCAACCCCCCATACATTTACTTCAGGCTAATTAAGAAAATTATTCAGTATTTTGTTTGCTGTTTCGTGTGTATTTGTACACACCCCTCTCACACTGAAATGTAGAAAACAAAAATACTGGATTTAATTATAGGTCAGACAGTACAATCGGACCGACACTGGCAATTGCTTTTGTGGACTGATAATGGGGTACTGGGATGATTTCAGTTTGGAGTTTGGAGACACAGTACAGAAGCACATAATCAAGTAATAAATGGATGTAAACAATAAGGGAAAATCATTTTGCAGGGCAGGCAAGTGCCCCAGAACCATGGCTGTTTCCACCCGGCACAGACCCCGTTACAGTGCAGATGGTATTCACTAAAGAACAGCTGAACTGGACCTCACAGCATGTACTCGGTCAAAAGCTGAAATTACCTAGATGTCACTGAGCGCGCTCGCTTCTTAGACCTGGTAGCGATGTTAGTCACTGAGAGACTTCCCTCGGAGCAGGATCTAACCACAGACAGGAACAGGGAGAGCCTGCTCAGTGCTTTAGTGGTGCCATGTCTGTGGTCCAAGCCCCTGTTGAAAGGAAGGCTTACATCGAGCCGTGGATTTTTTGATTGTCCGATAATTTTGTCTGAATACAAACGTATTCAAAAGGCAGTTCTGTGCAATGAGCAGGGAACGCTCACCTGCACAAACATAGCTCTATTTTTATGGACCCTCTCCAGTGCATTCTGTCACGACCTTCCAACACTGGAACACGGAATGTTCTAGTCGTTCCAAGCAAAGGCTCAGATCCTTAGTCTGGTTTCACTGAGAACAGAACCCCTATTATTCTCCACTGAGCTCCCTTTCTGATATTTTTATAAAACAATAATAATTAATTTGGAAAAATGTATTAGCATCCAGCTTAACTGGATATGGCAGATTAATAAATGTATTCAAAATAAAGTAAATGAACGCCTTCAATAAAAGGGTCACAAAACTGAACTGATTAATACAAAAATTACCACAAAAATGCTGCCGCTATACAATATGCACACATATAAATGAACTAAATGAACAAAATTATTTTCACAATTGAAAATGAAATGTTAATTTCAATATTCGGAGAGGAAATACTTGAATAATGTTTATGTGATTTTTTCCTTTAAAACCCAAACATAAGTCCTGCTAGCTCTACACCTCACGAGCAGTAGTGTGCGGTTATGGGGACAGCACTATATGTACAGAGCAGACACACTCATTGCGAGCTGATGAAATGCCAAAGCACAGAGAGGGGAGCGTGTTTGAGCAGAGCAATTAATTAGCCCGTTAGCACCGCACCGGCCTGCTCCAGGAAGGCTTCCTCTGGCTGCTGGCTCTGGTAATTCACAGCAGCCTCAGCGGCCTTCGAGGACCCGGGGAAATTGAGCACATATGACAGGAATTAAGCCCTCGTTTAGGAGAGACACATGTCTGTCAAGTGCAGAGGAACAAAGGCTGATCCCCTGGGCTCCAGGACGCCCTCAGGCCGACACTCATTCTGTTAGCCCTGCCTGCCCATTACGCACTCATATAAGAGCCAATAAATCATCTCCTCTGGTTACCGTCTCTCACACAAACACGCACACACACACACACAAACATATTCAGGAACAGAGGCACAGCGCAATACACTCATATACTATATAAACGCGCATGGCCAGACCCATACATGCGCATACCTGTGCACACACTCAAGCACTATATACACAAATACAATTTCTCTGTGTCTCTCCCTCTGCCATGAACACAAATGAAAATGAGCGCAAACGTACTCAGTCCCTTTGTGTTTCTCTCTCTCACACACACACACACACACACATGCGCGCACACACACACACACACATGCGCGTGCACACGTACACCAAATACAAACGTGAAAGCTTGCACATAATCACATACATATACAGTACCTACACATGCAAATATACACAATTATGAACTTACTCACCTGCACGAATGCATACACAAGCACACACACACAAACCCACGCACATACACACAGATGCACATGCACATCTCAAACAATCTCTCTGTGTTTCTCTCACATACACATACACACACACAGGTGAAAGCTTACACATACATACAACTACACATGCAAGCGTATGCATTCAAACACTTACACACACAAACACACACCTAGACACACATAGAAACGCACACACGCGCACACACCCTGTGTGTTTCCTGCTTTGTTTTGTGGTTTTACAGGAGTCTGTCTGCGTGTGTGCAGAGGAGGTGGTTTTAACCCAGGAGTAATTAAACTCCATCTTTAATCTGGGAGCTGTTGGCAGCTCTTATTTAACCCCTGGAAGTTCCCTGCTGTTCCGCCGCACTGTTTAAAACCACATGTGAGGAAGCCGTGGACATGTTGCAGTGAATGTGGATGTTGTGCTGCGAGCGAGTGCTTTCGAGTCATTCTCCCCTGTACCCCTCTCCTGATGCTCGCATATACTCTTCATAAGGCCTAACATCGAGTCCAAGTGTTTACAGCCCCGAAGCTCGCTGCTTATGTGCCCCCAGCATGCACTAATGAATTTAAATCCCCCATGGCACAGAGTCAAGAATCACCCACACACACACACACACACACACACTCCACTGCCCCACAAATACAGATGTTGTTATTTAATGGTTGCCGGAAATCACCATGGATTTACTCAAACGGCGTGAAAGTCAGCTTCTGAAAGCCCAGGTGTCGCACGACCTGAAGTAACACCGACCGAAACCTGTCACATGAGAGGTGGGAGGAAAACACAGAGCAGGAGAGAGAGAGAGAGAGAGAGAAAGAGAGAGAGAGAGAGAGAGAGAGACGAACCGCGGTGCCTGACCATTGAACTTTAATATCTTAATTCTGATCTGCTGTTATATGTTCTTTGGTGTCACCATACAATGTATACTCACCATAGAAGTCAGAATTTGAATTGAACTGGCAGAGAAAGTGTGTGTGTGGGGGAGAGGGAGAGAGAGAGGGAAAGAGAGAGAGAGAGAGAGAGAGACAGTGAGAGAGAAGAAGAAGACAGAGCGGGGGAACGGTGAGTAGATATTAGAGCCAGGTGTTTCCCTTAGCAGCGGACGAGAGGCAGATCTGGATTTGATAAGTAGAAGCAGACCTGTACAGCAACACAGTGTCGAAGGCCAAAGAACCAAAGCTGAGAATAAACAGGCCCGGCTCCTGCGGCCATCCAGTCACAATACTCCTCTCTGTCCATCAAAGTCCCAGCCAGTAAACTCCACTCAACGTAGAGCCAACAGCACTTAAAGCACAGTTGCTGCAGGGGGACAGAAAACCATCGATGGCTGCAGGAGTGTAAGGATCAAATATCAAAGATGATTGGGATTTCAGATGAAATGCATAAATCAGTCAATTTCAACCAGATGAAAACAGCTATTTACCGTTAAATTACTGAGGCTGTATAGCAGAATACATGTGCAGCTGTGGCATGGCAGAGGTCAAATATTCTGAGAACATTTGTTAGTACATTACATGTTTTCTGACACTCCTTGGCCGTCCTGCGTAGGGCTGGGCTGAAACTGATGAGAGGGAAGGAGTGAGAAGGCATATGTGCGTGTATGTATGTTGCGTGCTCAGCCCTGTTTTTCTGTGTGTGCTTGTGTGTATGCAGGCAAGCAGATGTGTGTCGCCAGATTTCTGGCCCGTGAGGCAGAGGGTACCCCGGCTGTAGGAGAGAGTTGCCCTTGAACGGCACAGAACTCACGGTCACTCGAGGGATTCGAGATAAAACGCGCACAGAAACGGATTAATCTTTCACCAAAATACATTCACAATATGCATGACAGGGTACCAAGTGAAGAAAGTGTGCCTGTGATAAAAAAAGGAGGAAAGTTTCCCGTCTAAATCTACTGCTCTGGAAATACTGAACTTAGAGGCGGCTGTGAACAAGGCCTGGGCCACTTCCCATGTTTCTACTTCCATTTCCTACAAAAACTGCAACTTACATACAAAAGCATGAAAAACAATGATAGAACTGGACGAAATGGTGCAACCTGTGCCCTACAGTAAAGACACACATGAACCAGAGATGGGATTATTCCATCCAGACTCTTTCTGATTATGTCTCACATGCTGCCAAGTTATAATCTTGATGAAATACCACTGTCCACAACATATGCAGCAAACATTTGGCGAACAATGTCCAGAGATAATTTTATTGGCTTTGTGCTCGCTTCCTAGGCTGCTGTTCATGTCGCTAACATATGCTACACTGCCACTAATCCCCCTTTATAATTACCAAAAACATATGAGGGAGGAGACTGGAGCTAAATGCTAGTGTAAGCCTGACTTGTAGCCATTGTGAGGGGCAGTTAGGCATATGAAGTGGGTGTAATTGTCAAGGAGACGGCCTTTTTTGTAAACAGTCCAATCGGAGCCCTCGAGTTCAGGTTGGATACGACCAAAACTAAACAAACCAAAAGTACACAGCCACGCAACAGCGCAGCACGCGCGTGTCTGTTATCGACTTGTCTGTGGCAGACTTTGCGGTCTTGTTTGACTGAGCGTTACGGAGAAATCGAATGTAACGATTGTTCAGCCGCAATAAAGACAAAAAAAAAAAAACTTCCGCTACACACGATTTAATTAAACGCATTACATCTAAATTTCCACTGACACTGTTAAGTTTGTATTCAATCCTGACCCCCTTGCCTGGACTGAGACGCAGCGGCACGCAGGATGAAGTTTTACCAGAATAAACACAGAGCGGATGGAAAGACAAAAACCTTGAGCTCAAACTCCCGATAAGCTTCAAGAGGAGACATCAAAACATCTGCTATCTCAAAAAACAATACTACAATCCTGAAGGACAGAGACTCAAACCCTCGCCCTCCCCCGTGTAATAAGGAAGACGGGATGAAAGGACAGACGGCCGCTCAGAGGGGTCTCTTAAACCGGACAGTGCTGTGCTCCTTCCGCCGTCCCCACCGACCCTCTGCATGGGGGGGGGGGGGTTTGCATGGGTTTGTTTTTGACTTCATGCGGCCTCATTCGGACATTGCTGCTCCAGTTTTTAGACAGCGACGGAAGTGATTGGACACATCACACAGAGTGATAAAGACGTCCCATAGGTCAAAATAACAGCATCTAAGCAACTTTAAAGCTTTCAGTTATACGAACACTACAGTAGCAGATCTAAAGGCAAACTTCCATGCAAACACACACTTGAATAATTCAGATGCAGATCTAAAGGCCTACATTCGGGAACGCACGGAAAAACACACAAGCACACGCACAGGCACATACACACACACACACACACACACACACACACACACACACACACACACACACAGACTTCCACGTGGCCCACTCCCTGCTGCCATTTTACCACTTCACGACCGGAGGGTTAATGGTTCTTGAGAAGTGGTAATGAACACCAACTTGTTGCTTATTAAAAGCACTGCCACATTTTAAAGGGAAGGAACTAATTTACCCAGAACTCAACTGCTGCATGCAACAGCTTCCTAGACCATAGGGAGTCCAATTCAGACTTCGAGATGCAGAAAATCCAAAAAGATTCCTCCCCCGGTGTCTTTTTGGTT
The DNA here is from genome assembly GCA_029721435.1 of Gymnothorax reevesii. Taxonomy (NCBI): domain Eukaryota; kingdom Metazoa; phylum Chordata; class Actinopteri; order Anguilliformes; family Muraenidae; genus Gymnothorax; species Gymnothorax reevesii. The sequence goes on along the minus strand of CM056589.1, from coordinate 35,421,850 downwards.
CCCTATCTTTCCAGGCAACGAGCAGGCAAAAACTCAGGCGAAGTCGGCCACCAGGAGAGAGGACGGCACAGATGAAATACCCAACTCGATTTGACAAGAGGTAAAACGAAAAACGAAAAAATGCAAAAGATGACCGAGTCATATTTACTTTTCAGCGTGTCTGAAAAAAGAGGAAAGGAAAAAACCTTTGGGACGGGCAAATGACACGGCCGCCTTTTCTCTGCTGGGTCTGTACTTTAGGGCCCCTGGCAGTCTCGCCCTGATTAACGCACGGTGCTGGTGTAAACGAGACGTCTCCAACTGCGGCGAGCAGATGGAGGAAGTGCGGCGGCTCTTTTGTTTAATTGCAGGGGTCACATTCCGATAAACAGAGCGCTGGCAGGCCGGATGATCACAGGGAGATGTCACCCCCTTGCAGGGGCGGAGGGGCGTCAGGGGGGAGGTACGGGGCGCTCTCTGCAGACACGGCTTTCCTGGGAGGTAGGGGGGGTTGTGAAGGCTTGGAACCAGCCGGTCAAAGAGAGATGCAACTCTTTTGCCCTTTTGCCGGCTGCGGCCTCCCTTCCAGCCAATCAGAGACATTGATTCCAGCCAGAGACGCACAGTAAGGACGGTGTGTGGTGGCGGTGGTGGTGCTGTAAGAGCGTAGCACCCTCTGGGGCTGTCGTGTGGTCAGGCTGATCCAGACTGCACACTCTTTCTCATACAGGACATATACCAAAAGCAAACTCACAGCCCAGCGCTAAACTGCAATACCGTACGTGAGGACGTGTGGATCAGAAGGGCTGCGCCACAGCCATGACTCAAAGATTCACCGAGACTCTCCCAGCTTCAGCGTTCCCTGCCTCTGTCCGGCTATCATTATATCATTATATGACTCATTATAACCGGTGCAAAAACCCCCTCTCAAAATTGTCACTCGTGGTGAAAGAGTAGAGAATCCCTTGCCTTGAGTAAGGAGGCCGAAGAGGGTGGAAGGCCACCAGGTGTAGGGGCGTGCCGCGTACCTTTCTGTCTGGAGCAGATTTGGGCCAGGAAACAACCTTGACTCCAGAAGCTCGTCAATCTCCAATGTTAAGTGCAGGTGGTCTGAGAACAGGCTAACAAAAGGAGGCCTAATAATATCACAGACCTTCACACTGTGGCTCTATACACAGGCAAGAGCCTGACCAACTCTACCAATGTCCCTCATGTGATCTCTCCTAATATAAATGCCCTCAGCACCTCTCCCCTCCCACGCCTGTGCTCAACGATCACTTCAGAATGAACAGCCTCTCCACAGACAACAACAGTAATGATGAGCACAGGCCATTCAGCTCAACTAAGCTCATTATTTTTAGCGCAACATTGAAAGCGTCCTGCCACAGTGAAAGTTCACTTTCACTGCATCAAAATAATCCGACACAATGCGTACAATGCAAAGTGACTGACATAAAAACAGGGACGACAACCCCGACTCAGAATAAATTGGAACAAGATGGAAAAGACGCATAAAAACGAAGCTGTGATTTTTAAATGTACTTTTATTTGTATTTCATTGCTGACTGAAATCAAGATGTTTTGTCTGGTAAACTTCATTTCATTTGTACATATTCATCCATTGCTGCCACTCAGGCCAGAATTGCATTCCAAAAAAGTTGGAATGAGAGCAATGAAGAACTGATAATGGGGTAAGAAATTTTTTTTTGAATAATGATATGATTTGAAACAAGTGAGGTCAGCAGGTGAGAATATTCATTACTTTGCCCAAAAAAATCATACAGGAAAGAGAGAGGAAGACCTGCCTTCAAATCATTGGTTGGTTAAAAAACAATGTTCGTCAAAGACAGATAATTGGAATTTGGATATTTCACCCTCCATGGTGCGTAACAAAATCAAAAGATATGAGAAATCTGGAGGATTTTCTCTGCGTAAAGGGCAAGGCCACAAGCCTGAGATGAATACCAGTGATGACCGATAACTAAGACGGCATTGCATCAAACACTAGCATTTATCAGTGACCACGAGAGCTCAGGATTACTTTGGCATAACAGAGTCAAGTACTTCAGTTTGCAGTTACCTCCATAAATGCCAGTTAAGACTTTACTGTGCAAAAGAGAGGCCTTATGTTAGCTATGTCCAGAAGCGCCATCCACTCCTCTGGGCTTAGAGGCATCTGCAATGGCCCATCCATCAGTCAAAATAAGTACTGTGGTCAGACAAATCAATATTTCAGGTCTTTTTTTGGAAGAAATGGAGCTAAGAGGGAGGGCCATCCTGACTGTCACCAGCAACATGTTCAAAATGCTCCTGACATAATATGGAGTCGTGTCCTTCTGTGAGGGCACCATTAATGCTAAAACGTACGCTGAGATTTTGGAACGACCAGTGTTTCATTCCAAGAAATATATTCCAGAGATGTCCAAGCAAATTTCAACAAGCCAGCGCAGAGCCACAATCTGCCTGCATTGCAAAAGGCGACACAAGAAGAAGGTGCGGGTGCTGAACCGGCCTGCCTGCAGTCCTGACTCGTCCCCAAAAGAGAATGAGTGGAGCATAAAATACAAAATACGACAGCAAAAAAACAAAAAAATTTAGCAAAATTTCAATAAAAACACTTAATCACTCGTCATCTTCAGTCCGTAAACACTTGTTAAGCGTTGTGAAAAGGATTGGCAAAATAAAAAAAGAGATAGTTGGTTTATTGTCCCAAATTTAAATGTTGCAATAATCAAAACTGAAATAAGAGCTTATTTTGAGAAATCAAATTCACGTGGTGAAACATCAAATATGGTGCTACTGAATTGTTTTCAATGTAAAAAGGTAAAAGATCATTAGCAACTCATTGCTTTCAGTTTTCATTATACTTCAACGTACCTTCCCAACTTTTTCTGATGTCTATGAAATTAAAAGTATATTGCTACTTTTTATTTTACTCCATTCAACAATATTTGCCACATGACATTACAGTAGTATATACATGGATGGTCACAGAATGAACTTCACTGAAAAACTAATGTAAAAAAAATTCAAATACAGACATGACATTAAACCGATTCTTAAGTTGTGGCTTCATCGTTGAGATGTCATGCCATGTAGTTCGCCCAGGAGGGCATTTGCTATGCTTTCATATTCCATACCCCCAGGCACTTCCCCCTCGAGCGTGCAAATGTGGCTCCTTAGGTGTTATTATATGTGCTCTTTTTCTCTGGTTAATTAGGAAGTGATAATTATTCCTCAATTATGAATAGCCAATTATCCGGTAAGTGGGGATAATGACACTCCACATTTGACAGCTAGAGTGACAGGAGAAAAGGTTATTTTTATTTCTGAGGAGAAATGCATTGTTTCCACCTAAGAAGATGCACCTACAGAATTAAATTTGAGCCAAACAAACCAAAAAAACCCAACTTGACAATTTCCACCTCAGTCATCACGGTGTGTCAGAGAGAGGGTGTAATGTAGTGTTGTGGGTGTGGCCAGTGCTCAGTGCAGGAAGTCCATTCCCAGGTACAGCTATTGGAACGGGGAGGGAGCATTGAAGGGGAAAGGGGGGGTGAGGGGGTAGTAATAACACTAGTGTACACGTAAAAACATGAATGCATCGCCAACCTGAATCTGTTGCTGCAGAAGGTTGATTTTGTGCTGTTGCTGTAGAAGTTGCTGCTGTTGTCTTGCGATCTGGGGATGAGATGGGGGACAGTGAGCAAAAACGAAAAGAGTGAAATAAACCAAAATTATAAACAACAAAAATGTGCACTGGAATCCAACAGTGACAGACTCTGCAGTCAGTGAACCACAGGCTGTGCAATGGTCACTGCACTGCTTATTATGCGAGAGCCTAAGCCTGGGACTGCATCGGCTGCAGTGGCCCAGGTGTGTAGATTTTAGGTAACCAGATGGAACCAAAAAGGTTTTGGTGTCAGTCCCAAAACAGAGAAGAAGCAGAGGAGAGCTGAACTCAAAGAGTAAAAAAATGATCATAAATCATCAAAAATACTGCCATAAATACCAGTTTGTAAAGCTCAACACATACGGTTTTTATTAAGCTCGGTTCAGATATGGACTGAGTCGAGTCTAATTTTTAGTGCAGCAGTTCTTCGCTTATTAGCAACTTCCTCACAAAGTGTCCCAGTTAGACTGGAAGCTACACTTTTGCCTCTTTATCGTTTTTGTGTTCGGCAAATTGCGTCATATTATTTGACACAGTTTTCTTTTCTATTATAAATAATTTTGCCATTTTTTCTACAGAAGCATTGACAATCTAGGCACAATTGAGACCTCTTTTCTCAGACAAATGCTAATAATTAGCATTCAAATTCATAGGGATTACCTGGGTAGATGTATTTATTATTGTGGTGGAAATACTTTATTGTTACACCCTATTCCAGGGGCTTTTTTTTTTGTCCACCCCCTTTATATACAGGAGTTTTGTTAGTCGGCATCTTAAATGCGAATGGATTATTATTCATCCAAGGTGCACAATAGATTCATACAGACCTCCGCTGCATTAGACGGCACCTTCCACACAAAAGGCAACAGTAGGCGGCAGCTCTCAGAGGGCACATAGGGCGACGTGCGTTATTATCGAGACGCGGGGCTGAGTTGCACAGACCCAGACGGCGCCCCGTTACACCCGCCCCGCTAACCGCGCGTTCGCTTCACTGAGCATGACAACCGAGTTTTAAGTGTCATTTGATTTTCATTTTCAAATATAATTACAAAGTGTTCACTGTAAGATATCGCTCGTCTGCAAATGTGTCAGGATTAATTTGTGCAGGATTCCTCACGAGTGTCAACAGTTAATTACTGTTTCGTGTCTGGATGGATAAATGACATTCTAACTCAGGGCTTTTTCTTTTTCTCCCTCCCCCATTTTGTTCCTCCGTCCTCCTTTCCATTAAGACCTAAGTCTATACTCTTACACATGTTGGCAAATATTAAGGCACATTAAACATCCACAATCAGTATTCATTAAAAATCATCTGAGCATACAATATGCCACTTCGCCATAAAACACAATTTAACCGTGGCAATAATCCCAATAATAATGTCACATCCTTTAAAAGCGCACATTAATTTGAGATATGTAAAGTGAGTTTGACTCCATTCCAGTTTAGCAGTAGCAGCAGCAGTGTCCCATCCCGTTGAATTATTGATTGCAATTAGGCGAGCTGGTCATAAAAGCGCTCCAGTTTTGTACGGATTTTCCTTACTCACTTTAAGACATAAACGCGAGTCAAGAACTGTGTTCATTTGCTGATTTGAGCCATATGCCTCATTTGTTCGATGGTTACTGCTGATTCAAAGCGGAGCGTATTTTTTAATGCCGATTTATTTATATGTATTTATAACTATCTGATGCCCACACTGAATAAAACATTTCATTCAAATGCCCTCCGCAGCGATAAAACAGCTAATAAATGCATTCATATGCCACCCTCCCACTGTGCATAAATGTGAGAGAAAGTATTCGAACACACAGGAGCACAAAACATCTGCACTTTGAACACAGAGCAGAGCATTTTAAATCAATATTAAAATGTCCTGAACGTGTGGACTGAATATTAATAAATACGAAATTTCAAAATTCAAGATGCAAGATTAAAAAAAAACTTGTTTTGTCCGTCACACAGTGACAGACTCACAAACACCTTAAAAACATCAACCCATAAATGATAACTCATAAACGAATGTCATATTTTAAACTGTACGTATGATACGATACATTTAGGACTGGTTATTCAGACACAGACGAAGCTCAGCCCTCGACTAAACAGAGTTTTGCACGGAGAATTTAATACTTAAAAAGGCTTGAATAAAGGCTTGATCTGTGTTGGTGAATTAAGCCCATAAATCCGCTTCATGGTCTGTAGTGTGAGCAGCTGACTTAGGATCAGTTCTGTTTTTTTTTTTAACTCTGATAAAGATAGCTAGGTCCAGTGACACAGTGACGGCTGATCCCAGAACAGTGGCTGACCTGTTCCTGCTGCTGTCGAGCCAGCTCCATCTGCTGCCGCTGCTTCTCCATCTGCGACGCGGCCAGCTTCTTCTGCTCGTCGTGAGCGGCCAGGAGCTGCTCGCGCAGGCTGATCAGCTGCGTGATCATGGCGGACAGCTGCCGCTCCTTCTCTACCAGGCTCTCCGGGGTACCTGCCAGCGTCACAAAACCCAGCTGTTAATCGAGTGAAAAAATATATACATTCATTTTTTTAAATACCGCCAGAGCTAAGTGATCATTAAACAGGTCATATCATCTCAAAAGGTCACATTGTACTGGATGTCTATAAGAACATTGATTACATTAACCTTCTGCCATTACAACAAAGTATACTTCACCAATAAATGAAAGGTACAAATAAACCTCAACTAGACAGGCGCTCAGAGAACATAGACCTCTGCTAAGGCCAAATGCCATATCTCAGAATTTTAAGAAAAGTGGGGGAAAAAATAGCCCTCCATAATTATTGGCACCCCTGGTTAAGATGTGTTGAAAGCCTTAAAATAAATTCAGTTTTTATTGCAACAGCATACTCTCACACTAAAAATTGTAGAAAAATGTAACCTTCAACTCAGATGAATTTTAAAGAAAAAAAAAATCCCTGACTAAGAAATAATTATTTTTCATAAAATCACCTGTTCCACAATTATTGGCACCCCTAACAATTCCTATGAAATAAATGTAATTGAAGTATTTCAATTACATCTAGGAACATTTAATTAGTAATTCATCACTTCCTGTTTCTCTGTGGTAGAAATATGATGTGACACAGTGGCCATTTCTCTTATCCACTCTTCAACATGGAAAAGACAAAGGAACACACCCTTCAAGAAGGCAGATGTGTGTCGACCTTCACAAGTCAGGCAATGGCAACAAGAAAATAGCCACTCGCCTGCACCTGCCACCACGCACAGTGAGGAGGATGGTAAGAGAAATAAAAAGTTCTCCAAAGCTCACTGTTACAGAATTGCAACAAATGGTAGCATCTTGGGGTCACAAAGTCTCCAAAACAACCATCAGGCGCTATCTACATGCCAACTAGCAGTTTGGGAGGCATGCACGGAAAAAACCTTTTCTCACTCACAATCATAAACGCAAAGGTCTGGAGTTCGCTAAGCGGCACTGGGACTTCAACTGAGACCGTGTGCAGAAAAGCACCTCATGCCCACTCTGAGGTATGGGGGAGGATCGGTGATGCTGTGGGCCTGTTTCTCTTCCAGAGGCCCTGGGAACCTTGTTAGGGTGCATGGCATCATGAACGCTTTGAAATACCAGGGCATTTTAAATCAAAATCTGATGGCCTCAGACCGAAAGCTGAAGATGGGTCATCACTGGGTCTTTCGGCAAGATAATGACCCTAAACATGTGGCCAAATCTACACAGAAATGATTCACCAGACACAGAATCAAGCTCCTCCCATGGCCATCTCAGTCCCCAGACCTCAACCCCATTGAAAACCTGTGGAGTGAGCTGAAGAGGAGAGTGCAGAGGAGAGGACCCAGGTCGCTGGATGATTTAGAGAGATTGTGCAAAGAGGAATGGCCGAAGATCCCTCTTTCTGTATTATCCCATCTTGTGAAATATTATAGGAGAAGATTAGGTGCTGTTTTGTTGGCAAAAGGGGGTTGTACAAAGTATTAACATCAGGGGTGCTAATAATTGTGGCACACATGATTTGGTGTAAAATAATTATTTCTTAATGTGGGATTTTTTTTCCCCACTGAATAAATGCACTTGAATGAAAGGTCGGATTTTCCTCTTTTTTCACTGTGATCCTATATTATTTAGAAAATAACTGAATTTATTAGAAGCTAAATAACACATCTTAACCAGGGGTAAAATTAAATATGTTCCTCCTTGACCCATGCTAAATACTCCCACTAAGTTTCGTGAAAACGAGACCAGTAGTTCTTCTGTAATCCTTCTGACAAACAGACAAACAAAAATAAACAAATGAACCAGTCACATCGACCGAGACCTTTATGGCAATTTTTAAACTTTAGCCTATATGCCTATCTTGGTTGAACTTTTACCCACTTTCATGGAAAAACAATAGGATTCTACTCTGGACCAAGGCCTACTTCTGTGTTAAGCTTAGGGAGAATCAGTATTGAGCTGAAAGCTCTAGACCGGATACAAGCAAGCTGAAAAACAAGCAAGCAAAGAAATGAAACAGTCGCATGGACTTAAGAGCTTGCCAGAATTTTGTTAAATAGAATACAAAATATGAGGGTTATAATTGCGTTCAAATCGGGCTATTTTTAGCTATGACCACAGCCCATGATCTGATTTATATAATAAAGTCACCTGAATGGTGGCTTTAGTAAATGGTAATATAAATCGGCAAATTCCCCATTGCTTGTAAAAAAATTTCGTTGTCATGGAAACCAGAAATGAATGAATGCTATATTTTATGGATATTAAGATAAATTAAGAAATTTCATGTATCAAATTTGAATTCAATAAAATGAGTACTGATGATTTTATGGACATCAGAAACCTTTTCCCTGACTCTTCTTGACTTAATCCCCCTAGAACCCCCAGATATTAAGTTTTACATCATATGGTGCAGTGTTGAAAGCCTGATCAAATGAGTTTAGTTTCAAATCAATTGGACCATTCTGAGGGAAGTTCTTGAGCAAAAACAATTTTTTAACATTGTCCGGTATTTGTTGAACTGGTTTTTCATTCTAGACGGTGGTCCCCTTGTGTTGAGAGAGTTTAGTGAGGGCGGGTATTCGACTGAAGGCTATAAAGCTGATACAAGTAAGCAAGTAAACAAACTCAACTGACCGCTATGCTTCTCAAAAATTAAAGTTCTGCAAGTAAAAAACCGAACCAACAATGAAACCGCCCTGACAAAAGTAATAACCACATTTACTACAGCCAGCTCATATAGCCTGATGGACAACATGTCCATCTATACTCTCTTACATGTAAGTGCTTCTAACCTGAATTTTAATTTCATTACATCTGCATAGCAGTTGTGCTTATCCATGGCTATTCAGCTTATATTTTCCAGGTTTCATTTCAGTACTTAATTTCATGAAGTAAGTCAGGGCCCTTTTAGTGCCCTGCTCTAGGCTTTATGGAGCTGCAGTAGCTGACCTGAGAATACTATGCCAGAGGAATAGTAGCCCAGTTCTCCAAGGAATGTGCCCCCCCATGGGACTGACCTTCTACCTTCAGACTTACAGTATCTAGACTATTATAATCACCAATAAAGCCAATCAAACCAGTATATACACACCAGTCAGCCAGAGAATTATGACCCACTGCCTAACATTGTGTAGGTCCCCCTTTTGCTACCAAAACAACCCTGACCTGTCAAGACGTGGACTCCACAACACCTCTAAAGGTGTGCTGTGGTATCTGGCACCAAGATGTCAGCAGCAGATCCTTTAGGCCCGTTAGGTTACGAAGTGGGGCCTCCATGGATTGGACTTGTTAGTCCGACGCATCCTACAGATGCTCGACTGCATTGAGATCTGGGGAATTAGGAAGCCAAGTCAACACCCTTGAGCTCATTGCTGTGTTCCTGAAACCATTCCTGACCAATTTTTGCAGAGTGGCACGGAGCAGTAGCCCGCTGAATGAGGCCACGGCCATTTGGAAATGCTGTTTCCATCAAGGGGTGCGCTTGGTCTGCAGCAACATTTAGGGAGGTGGTGCTCGTCTTAGTCACATCCACGTGAATGGCAGGACCTCCGGCTTCCCAGCCGAACGCTGCCCAAAGCATCACACTGCCTCCTCTGGCTCTCCCTCCTCCCACAGTGCATCCCGCTGCCCCAGGTAACGTCCCACACGCGCCTGGCCATCCACAAAATGTAAAAAACGTGATTCACCGGAGCAGGCAACCCTCTCCCATTGCTCCGTTATCCAACACATGAACTTCGAGGACAAAAAGTTCACTTGTTGCTAAACATGTTCCACCCACTGACAGGTGTCATTCTCACGAGATCATCAGTGTCATTCGCTTCACCTGTCAGTCAGTGGTTATAATGTTATGGAATTGCGGTGTGTGCGTGTCTGTGTGTGTGTGCATGAATGCACAAGCATGTGCGTGCGTGTGTCTGTGTGTGTGTATTTTATTTTATTTTTTGTTAACGCATAAAGTTATTTCTTGGCTGCTGTACTTTTTTGCTTATTCGCTCAGTTAAAAAGCAATCAGCCCGCACAATGGGGCGGGGAGTGAGAAACAGGAAAAGCTGTGCAGCGCAAAGATACTGGAAAATCAAGAAAACTGAGGGCTTCAACAAAACACCCCACTTGCACTTTCTGTATCTAAACCCGAAAAAAATCAATTCCAGTCACCGGACACAGCGATGGCTAAACAAAAGACCAGCGTGTCAATTCATCGGCTCCGCAGCACACAATGTGCAGAGTCAGTGGGCAAATGTCTTCGGCAGCCTTGTCCTCTTTTCTCTTCTCTGCGTCAAGTTTTCACAGGATAAGTGGTGAACACACAAACAGCTTTAAGATGGCAAACACAGACTATTGATAATTGATAACGGCGCATGGCTGCATGCAGCCAGACAGAGGAACACTGACAGCATGTCGGTCCGCGAGGTCAATCCGCTCCTCCGGTTATTGCTAATTACATCTGTCTCTGTGTGTCATGAGAGAAAATAATAAAAGCCGGTAATTTAAATTCCGTGGGCATGTCTATTACATAGCAGCAACATATCAGCCTTGAAAACCTTTTTAAACCTTTCACATGATTCACTGATCTTACATAGACTGGTTGTTGGCATCGAAGTACTCAAGGTGGTGCACTGCCCTTGTAGATCTTTCTCATAGCAACAGAGCTCCAGGATACATTTCTCACAAGAGGCAAACAGATAAAATGTGTTTTGTAGACTTCCATCCAATCAACATGTACACAAAAAAAATAAACCTCGGGCGCACGTGGGTACAGCCATAATAATTATGAATGAATTTTTGCAATTAACTCCCAGACACATGCCCGAAGGGCATGTCCAAAACAAATGGAAAACAAAAGTCTCTTCCGCATCGGCGCACACAAATTCACCCATGATCACGCATAGTCAAATAAGCAAAATGGCAGCATGTTTGGAACATGTCGACTGGCGCTAGCGGGTTAGCAGGACCAGTCTGATGAGCGCCATGCAGACCCCGACTCCGCCACCTCTCAGTAATTAGATGCAGGTGGCACTCTGGCATTTTTCTGTTGAACAAAGAACTCTGACCTGATCTTCACTGCCTGCGCACTGACTTCATTAAGAGTGCAAAGGTTAAATCTCCTTTATTTCCTGGAGCTTACAGACTCTTCTGTGATGGAGCTGAACTGAGGGCCAGTGAAAAGGGGGGGGTCTTGAGGCCCTAGATTAGCGCCAAACAATGACACATCTGTATCGGGTCGCCTGCATTGTTTCGCTTTCTTAACACCCGTCTGCTGTTGCGCCCGGCCTTTCTGACACGTCCAAGCTGCTGCCCCCTACCGAAACCATGCTAACGCACTGCCCTGTCTTCATTAAAGCGGGACCGCAAACAAAGAGCCCTGCGATCCCGTCCGACCCCGACGCAGGGGAACTTCCTGCCGCACAACACAAAGCACAGTCACGCGAGCCATTTCACAACAGCCAATGTAAAAATAGCAGAATGGACAAAATGCGATTCATTCGCATCGCATCTCATCATTAAAGTGCAGCGCCATTCACAAAGCAGCTCTACAAATAAGAAAGAATACATAAAACTGAGAATAAAACTCAGCCAAGAATAGAATTCTTAGAAGAACAGAATAATTGAATGTTCTCTTTGTTTTTATTGTATATTTTAGCAGAAGAAAGATTTTGACACAGGCTGTACCTCCAAGTAGAAGACTACCAGCATCACAGTGGCGTTGCATCCACTGTGCTTGTATTTTATTCATTACAAAAAATAAATAAATTAATTAATAAAGCACATACCACCTCACCTGTAAGGCACAAAGCACAGGTACGACTACTGTAAGACTACAACCATGATGGCAAACATAAACAGCACCAAACACAAAATTCAATTATTCACAACGCAAAGTACAAAGCGGACAAAGTACTAATAAATAACAAACCACAAATTAAACTAAGAAAACAAGTGTGTCCTGAATTGTGTTTAAACGTGGGAAAGGTTTAAAGCCGAGACACGCAGAGTAACTGTAGGTAGGAGGGTCGCTAAGTGCGATTACCGTAGCGCTTTCCCTGTGCACGTATCTAATCAATGCAGGAATATCCTCCCATCGACTTGTACATAATTGTCTGTGAGGGAAAGGACAGTAACTCACTCTGGGCCTGCCTGGCCCCATTCTAATCCAGCACTGACGTGTGTGCACTGTACTACAGCCAGAGAGGGAGAGTGGGAAAGAAACAGAGAAGAAGATTAACAGGAAGTATAAGCAAGAAGGAGAGAGGAAGAGAGCGTGAGATGAAGCAATTAAGATATAAAGGAAGAATTAAACAGTCGAGGAGGAAAAGAGCGAGATCGATGGAGACGGAAAGATGAAAAATGAAGGTGAAAAGGAAGATAAAAAGATTTATAGACTGAGAGACAGAGCGTAAGGGAGAGATACAGGCAGTCAGAGGGAGATGGACAGAAGCTACAGGCAACAAGAGCAGTAAAGGGTTAAAGATGAAAAAGGAGGGAGGGAAAGAAAGAATGGACATGAGAGAGATAGAGAGAATGAGAGAGAGAGAGAGAGAAGGAGAAACAGGAAGAGAAAGGACCATACAGTAGGCTTGGCTGCTGGCCAGACAGCGTTAAATTCTTTCCTGGGTGTCTCTCCATATCCTCTGGCCACATCTGTCTCCAGTTTCTCCCAGGGTTCCCTGGGGCCTGCTCCAGTTCAACTATTTTAATTTGACTAAACACCTGATTTATTTTATCTCTCCGATGAGGACGGCAGTTTGTCTTAATAGGCCCTGTCAACCTCCAGCCCCATTCACAGCAATTTACTGGCAGCCTGGTGCGGCGGCAAAGGAGAGAGAGAGAGAGGGAGAGAGAGAGAGAGAGAGAGAGAGAGAGAGAGAGAGAGAGGCGATTCTCCATTTATCCTCCTCAAAAAAAAGAAAGAAGGGAAAAAAGTACCTAAAAGCGGCTATTGAGTGGTGCTGCATGTGGTTTCACAACACTGAATTAGTTCCTTCTTCACCCCGACTACACTTGTTGTGAATGGCTTATCTGTAAAATTGATACATTCGCCAGTGATTTTATTAACCTCTGGCCGAGCCCATGAAGGGCTGTATTTATAAGGTTCTTCGGAGCTGGATGTGTAGCACATCACCACTAGCAATACCAGATTTTTTTTTTTTTTGTGGGGGGGGGGCAGTCTTTTCTGAGAGGGGTGTAAGGGGGTAGGATTGGGGGGGTTGGGTTACCTGTGGCTGAGAGATGGGGGGACTGCCATCAAGGCCAGGCGGGTAACGTCAGAGAGCCATAACTCAAACCCCCCACCCTGCCCGCCACAATGTCTAAGGGTCCGCGGACGAGAGAGGAGCCGCTCACATCTGGACCCAATACCGTCCTCCCGGCCTCCGCCCCCACAGCTTTGATGTTGGGTCTTAAAAACACAGTTTTAATGCCAGTGATACATACGTCGACCCGCACCACAGAACAAAAGCAACAACAAATAAGCTTTTGACAGAAAGTTTTTCGCCACATAGTTACAAGGCATCTTGGAGAACTACTGTATATGGATTACCAAAATTATATTTGAAAAAAAAAAAAAGAGAAAAAATTTTTAAAAATTTTAAAATGAAAAAAAAAAAAAAAAAAATGAAGAGTTTGTTTCCAAAACGCAATACATCCATTTTGAGTAAATCGCCTTTTTTCTACGTTGGTGCCAATTGGATTTCACGGAAAAACCCAAACTTTGACGACAAAAATATACACCTTATAGTATGAATTTCTGAAAAATTTTGCACCACATGTAAGAAGCACAGAGGTATCTCTCTATGGTATAATCTCAATTTTTGTCATTTTGGTACTTATTGCATTTTGGAAACAAACTCTTCAAATATAACTAACCGCTTGACTTTTCTTTCTGCGTGCACATAGGAACACGCGGACACGGACGCACACAAAGGCCCAGCACTTGAAAGGAGTGTGATAAAAGAGGTGTGTGTGTGTGTGTGTGTGTGTATGGCGGTCAGTGAGTGGCGATCAGCGGCAGGGCTGGGCCGAGGCAGGGGCCGAGCTACATGCCTTACAGGGGCAGCACTGTGATCAGGGACCACAGAGGGACCCCAAAGGGGTGGGGGGGGAGGTGCCCGGGGGCCGAGTGCGGGAGGGGCCGCCGGCTCCACAAACACTAACAGAATATTAACAGACCCCTCATTGTTTTGATGCCGGACTGCATTGTGGAGGGCCGCAGCAGCGAGATCCTGCCCTCCACTCGGTCTCTCCTCCTGACTCCTTTCCCTCGCTCGCCTCCCCTCTCCGCCCCCCACCTCGCGACTCCCTCTCTCCTGTCGCCCCTCTCTCTCATCTCCTCCTTTATCTCCTTTCTTTGCTCTCTCGCTCTTTCATGTCTTCCTTATATCTGCTTCTCAGCTGATAATCTTTTCTTCTTCTTCTCTCTCTTTATTTTCCCTTCTGGAACCTCCTAGGTGACTAAATATCCTGTTATAAAGAGATTTATTTGCCTGACACTTCAGGAATTCTAAGGATCACTGAAATAAGAATGATTTCTCATTCACATGATAATGTATTACCATACGAAACGCATGCAAATAATCCAATATAATGACATCAACGCGTGAAAAGGATCAGTCCCGCTGTGCATGTGACTCTAGGGTGGATCCGAGTATTCAGCATGAGGGTAAAGGCTATGCGCATTCCAGGAGAGAGATTCAATGCACTCCACAGACAGCTTGAGATTCAATAATGTGCATCCAGTGCAAGTCAGTATTCTAAACCTTCTGCAGGAGGGTTAATGTTCTGCACCAACGTCAAGCCAGCAGCCATACCACTAGTCAATCTGCTCCAGCCATAAGGCTGAAGCTAAGCAGGTGTGGGCTTAGTTAGTACTTGGATGGGAGACCACCTGGTAAAAACAAGTCGCTGCTGGAATGGGTGTTGTTGGGCCAGTAGGATGTGATCTTCCCTCTGGTGGAATAATCCCCAATGTCCCAGTGCAGTGATGGGGACACTGTACTGAAGGAGACACCGTCTTTCAGATGAGACATTAAACCGAGGTCCTGACTCACTGTGGTCATTAAAGATCCTATGACACTCATTGATAAGAGTAGGGAGTTCCCTGGTGTCATGGCTAAAGTCCCAACCTGGCTTTTTGAACCTGCCACCTAATCATCTCCTGATCTAATTGGCTGTGCAAATTGCCCTCTCCCTCCCCACCTCAGACCCCCGGGCTCCCTTGAATAAGAGATTTCAATCTCAACGGGACTTCCCTGGTTAAATAAATTAATAAATAAATAAGAGAGTCAATGTTCTGTGTCTACTGCAGATCAATGCTATACACCTTCTGCTAGAGAATTAACACTCGGCGTCTTCCACTTGAGTCGTTGCTTTGCAACCCCTGCAAGAGTCAACTGTTAACATCATCTGCAAGAGTGTTTTACACCTTCGTTAAGAATTAATGTTCCTTATTAGTCAATATTTTACACCTACATCTGAAAAAGAGTCAGTGTTTTCAATTTTTTGCAAGGCTCAGCGTTCCACACCTTTGTGCGAGAGTCAATCCTTCACATCATCCGCAAACGAGTCGTCAATCTAAAATGTCAGCAAGAGAGACAGCATTCTTACCGGTCAGCAAGCAAGTGTGAATTTTCAACAAATTTTGCAAGAAAGAGACAACAATCACTGTTCTAGACCTTTAGTAAGAGAGCCAATGTTCTACATCTACAGTGAGTGAGCTAATGTTCTGTATCTTCAGTGAGAGAGCCAATGCTCGGCACCTTCAGGGAGAGAGAGAGTCAATCATCTACATCTTCACTGAGAGCCAATGTTCTTCACATTCAGTGTGAGAGCCAATATTCTACACCTACAACAGCAACCTCTGTGTTCTACACCATAAAAGAGAGTCAATGTTCTGTATCTACAGCGAGAGAACTGGTGTTCTTCGCCATAAAAGAGAGTCAATGTTCTGTGTCCTCAGTGAGAGAACTAGGGTTCTACACCATAAAAGAGAGTCAATATTCAGTATCTTCAGCAAGAGAACCGGTATTCTACACCATAAAAGAGAGTCAATGTTTTGTATCTTCAGCGAGAGAATCGGTGTTCTTCACCATAAAAGAGAGTCAATGTTCTGTATCTACAGCGAGAGAACTGGTGTTCTTCGCCATAAAAGAGAGTCAATGTTCTGTATCTTCAGCGAGAGAAAAAGTGTTCTTCACCATAAAAGAGAGTCAATGTTCTGTGTCCTCAGTGAGAGAACTAGGGTTCTACACCATAAAAGAGAGTCAATGATCTGTATCTTCAGCAAGAGAACTGGTGTTCTACACTATAAAACAGAGTCAATGATCTGTATCTTCAGCGAGAGAACTGGTGTTCTTCACCTTAAAAGAGAGTCAATGTTCTGTATCTTCAGCGAGAGAAAAAGTGTTCTTCACCATAAAAGAGAGTCAATGTTCTGTGTCCTCAGTGAGAGAACTAGGGTTCTACACCATAAAAGAGAGTCAATGATCTGTATCTTCAGCAAGAGAACTGGTGTTCTACACTATAAAACAGAGTCAATGATCTGTATCTTCAGCGAGAGAACCAGTGTTCTTCACCTTAAAAGAGAGTCAATGTTCTGTATCTTCAGCAAGAGAACTGGTGTTCTACACTATAAAACAGAGTCAATGATCTGTATCTTCAGTGAGAGAATCAGTTTTCTACACCATAAAAGAGAGTCAATGTTCTGCACCTGCAGTGAAGGAGTCAATGTTCCACACATTCATTGAGAGAGCTAATATTTAAAAAATGCTGTGCCAATGCTCTCGGCTTTCAGATAGAGAGCCACCTACACCATCAGTGACAGGGCCAATCCCCGACCAGGGGATGTGCTGATTGTTCCGTACGGGGCAGCAGTAACCTGCAGGAGAGAACATGGTTCTGTTGCTCTGGTTTTGTTTAAGAAAAGAGAGAATAAACTTTTCTTCCTGTCCTGAATTATGAATCAGCTCTAAACAGGGATAAAAGTTTCATCGGCCAAGAGAAGCAGAAGAAAGACATCAGCTCAGCCTGCCGAGGGAATCCAGACAAAGAGGCCACATCCTGCATAATGCATGGGCCGTAATAGCGCCGCGCAGCGCACATTTCTGAAGGTGTTTCCTTGCCACCCGCTTCCTGCAGGGAGGCAGACAGCGCCAAGGTGCCTCCGCGACCGATAAAGTGCGCAGGTTTCGGCAGATCTAATCCGTAGTGACGTTCGGTGATCGTTTATACCTCCCCTCCAACCCACCCCGGCGGGCTCCCATTTCGGGGGTGGCGTGGATGGGGGGACACACACACAATAGTGCCTGAAAGGGGAGCCAGGAGTTGAGGCCAGGCGTTTGGGGTCGCCCCTCCTGCCAGTACCTCTGATGCGCTGTGATGTCGCTACATCTGAAGAGTCCCGACCCTCTGTGCCTGCGCTTTACCTGTTTCAGTTCTTTTTTTTTCATTTCGGCCCTTTTAAATGTCACAAAGGAGGGCGGGAAAAAAAAAACATCAACCAAACAAGCGGCTAAATAAATAATAACCGCGAAACAACTGAGGTGGGGAGGGATGGGGTTGGGGAAGGGGGGGCGAGCGAAGCCTTGGGGCCCGCAGATAAAAGGCACTTTATATGGGTGCGATTTGTTCAGTCCGACACCCCCTCGGTCCCCCCCCTCCCCATTTCTGTAATCAAGCAGTCTCTAATTTGAGTTCCAAACCCAGCGCCCAGGGAAAGGAGGCAGCTTGTTACTTTGAAGAGCCCGGAGTGAATAACGCAGATAAAAGATTGAGCCAGAAAAAGAAGACAGGATGGGGAGGGAGGGAAAAAAGAGGAAGGGATCACAAAGTAGCCTATTCTCTTTCCCTGCCTTTGGATGGGACAGCTGAACCATTATGACTAAGTTCTGAATGACTTTTTTTCTCTTTTTTTTATAAAACAGAGGGACACTGGAATTTCTTTGTCTCTCTCCCCATCAGTCGGCCATTGTAGCGCCTCCCGTACGCCGCTCTCCCCTCCTGAGTAAATGAAGGCTCCTCTCTAAATGCGCCGATTGTGCTGGAGGGAAAGCGGGCGGGCGGGCGGGCGGCCCGCGTAGCCGGCATTTCTGTGGCCCATTCTCCCGCGCGCAGGCTAGGCTGCCAAACCGCGCAGGCTAACGGGCTAACGGCTCGCCGTCTTTCACCCGCTCAGGGTGGTCATCCAGCTCTCAGCCTGTTCCCTCAACAGAGTGCAATTTAAAAAAGGCCGATTTAATCGTTTCTTATGGAGGCTACTTCCGCTTCCAGCCATGTTTGAATGTGAGCATTTCGTAAGGCCGGAGTCTCTACGGGCAGCTGCTAAATCTCAAAAATGTGCATAGATAGGAAAATGCATCCTGTACAATTACTCAATTGTTATAATCCTTTTAAGCCTTTTTTATTTTAAAATCATTTTTGACATTGCTAAATGCCATTAGCTTTGTCATTTTTTTGAGAGCGCATGGCAGCTGGTCCCGGTTCTTGTTACCCGACAGGGAGAAAAGAATGAGATTCACAGTTGTCACTATTTATCACTGCCTCAACAAACAGGCCTGTAGCTGCGTTCCTCTGAAGCTCATGAAAAGGCCAACTTTTCTGCACCCAACAAGGCACCGTGCCTGTCGTGCCAGCGAAAACACAACATGACAGAGTAAATAAAAAAAAAAAAAAAAGGCATAGCACGTTTCCTGTCATCTCTTCGATACGCATTTTGCAGAAGCACAAACCAGATACTGGCAAATTGAACTTTATATACACAGTATACTTTTCTTGTTTTGAAATTAGTGCAACGTCCACCCTACATTCCGACAGAGTGTGTCCCAATACGGTTCGTAGCTCTGGGATCACGATACACACGACAGCCGTTTCACCTGGCTAGCGCTCGCTGCCGACACTGCGCAGACGGGGGGCGAAATCCAGCCAAGAGCACATCATTAGCAAGCAAAAACCAGCCCTCACCAGCTCAAAAGGCAATATCCAGACGTTAACCTCTCCAACATTACCCCTACCGCTCAACACTAGCCTTTCACGCAATATAAAGACATCTAGGTCATTTTAAACATGTGCCCTTTATTTTTTTTTTCCCCAAACCATCAACAAGCACACTACTGTATTCAGAAGCGAGTTTGTGCGATTAGCTGTATTTGCATATGTTAATAAGCGAGGGTGGCAGCGCACAGTAAAATCATTATTCGGTCAGAGTTTGAAAGCAAAGCTAAGACACGATCCCAAAGGTCTGAAGAAAAGCAAACATCCCCAGCCAGGAATTCAGCAGCTTTTATCTGCCTTTTAAAAACTTGTGTTCCATATGTGCCATTTCCCTCCCAAATTTTCTTCATATACTGCAGGGTTGACACTTCACTGGAAACACAAGTGGGAACAGAAAGGGGCTCAGTAATCGCATGCTTCAACACTTGTGGACATACTGTACGCCACTTAACATTAACTCCACTGAATAATTATGTAATTGCAGAGAAAACTAATTAAGATAATCATCTAACTACTCAAGTCCACTTCTTTGATAGAGAAATCGCACCATCAATATATAATATATAGAGAGAACAGATAAAGCCTGGGTCAGAATACTTAACACTAATGCCGTAAAGCTAGTGTCCATCAAAAATAGAGGGGATATTAATTATAGAATCGGAATTAAACACTATTTAAAGTCAAGTCTGCCGCGGTAATGCGCCGTTTGATCTCGCACTCAGTGCTGAGTGGTTAGCTCGTGCTAACAGCATAACCAGGGTAACCTTGAGTGACAAAACATCCCCCTAGGGGTAATGCAAGAGGCGAGCACCTTGACCTCTTCCTGTTTTCATTTGAGAAATGAGAGTTCCTGACCCATATCTAACTTATGTCAAAGACTCACACAAAACCAGCTAGCAAAGCTTAAATCCACGCCGCGATTTCGGCCTGACACTCTTCCAAGAGCTTATCGAAGAAAGCCAGCCAGAAATGAGAATGCTATTTAGTATGCTTGTGTTCATATTACACGGTACAAAAAAAACAACCAGAAACTACAAACTCCAGGGTGCCACTTAAACAAAAAAAAAGACAGAAGTTATCAAGCAATACCACCCACTAAGGGATGGCATCATTTAAAGAAAAAAAAAAAAACCCCTGTGATGAATTTCACAATGGACTGAGCGCTGGCCTAAGCCATGTTGCCCGACTGTAATTTGGGGAACAAAAATCACATTGAGCATAAGCAAACACACCAAAGGACTACGGGGTGTGTACTGAGTAGATAGAGCCACGGCTGCGTACTGGAACATAATTAAGGATAAAGCCTAAGGTTAAATTGAATGATGGTGTTTTTGAGCGAATCCAGCTGCTGGAACAATTGGGGCTCTGTGTCTCGGTACAGTCCCCGCTCTGTCCGGGACGGGGGGAAAAGCCTACAGAGAGCCAGCTCAGGTAAGGCCGACATCAAATCAATCTCAGCTGCGGGCCTGCCTCCGCTCTCCCTCAGTAAGTGGTTTGTACTTATCTGTCAGCCACAGGACCTTCATGCACACACTCCACCACTGTCAAGTCCATAGCATTAAATAATTGATTATCCCTCGGCAAAGGGGCCCCGATTTCCTTGTATATAGAATCCGGGCAACCATTTTACACAGAATTACAATATGTGGGAGCTGGGATGAGTTAGCCTTTTAAGGGAGGCTCAGAGCAGTATGTGTTCCAATCTAGTTTGAGTTCAGATTTTTTTTTTTCCCCTCGTTCTGGTGCTAAGGAAATGTTTGCAGTATTTTGGACTGGGGGAGAGCGAATAGGTTGAAGCAGCCTTTTCAGCAGGTACGCGGTGTACAGGAGCCCTGATTGGCCCGTGAGAATCTAACAGCAGAACCAGAAGTGCTCATGTTCTTGGTTATTCCTCTCCTCCCACTTACATTCCGGTAGGATTTGCATTCGACACATTGCACAAATTCTTTCTCCGGCTCACCTCCACTAGGAGGAGAAGAAGAGGTGTGTGTGTGTGTGTGGGGGGGGGGGGGGGGGGGGGGTAGGGGGTGAACGTTTGGGGGCCATTATTCCAGTTCTTTCCACACATTACTCCTGAGGACACTGCCACCTTTTCCTTCATTAGATTTTGGACAAACCTGTCTAGACACTTCTGGACACTAAAAGGCTGGCGTGAGACAACAATGAAAGTCAAATAAAGGAGAGTTGCCACCCTCCTGTAAATAAATCAGCCACATAATAGTGCTATTAGCAGCGCTGACTGTGACAAGAGACTGCGGAGATATCAGTGTGTGTAAGCAGCACTGTGTGAAGGCGCAGTGATGCTGACACTGTGTGACTGACAGGTAAAGATCTGTGTTTAAGGGGTAACAAACGCACATTCCTCCTCAGCACCACCTCCCTTTTATTCTGTGGTTTTGTGCAGCGCACCTCTGATGCCTGCCTCACTAGAACTGCCTGACTGGCAGCTTAGCTGAAGTATGA
The DNA here is from genome assembly GCA_029721435.1 of Gymnothorax reevesii. NCBI lineage: Eukaryota > Metazoa > Chordata > Actinopteri > Anguilliformes > Muraenidae > Gymnothorax > Gymnothorax reevesii. Next base: position 35,400,267 of record CM056589.1, on the reverse strand, counting down.
AAACAAACATTTGGCAGTAGATTTGCGGGGCAGGACACTAACCTACCTTGAGTTCTTTGCCAAGGTCCTTATCCTACCTAAAAAGCTAGAGCGCATAAACGGCGGTGCATGTTATTATTCTAGACTGCGATGCACAACCCTGCCTTGGCACCATCGTCCCTAAACAGTTCTACAGTATGGATTTATACAAAATGCATCAATTCATGGAAATACCATGACCTGTGCGTCAACATTTGTAAATTCAAAATGCAACGCACTGTCAACTATATAAAGTTAGCAATGAAAACAAATTTAGCAAAACCAAATCTCTGCTTTTGTTCTCTTAGCGTAGTTTTTTTATATGAATACATCCTAATTTATTGAATTATTTACTTTAACTAACAGAGAATGATGTTGATTGGACACAAATACAAGAACAATATTGGTACCAGGCTTTTGCCTATCGGTGCCCTGCTTTCAGGGTCAGTTCACAGAGCCCTGTCCCTTTCAGCCAATCAGAGCACTCCGACATTCACCTCCCCACGGCAACATTACCAATTGAGAGGTTCATTGGTGGAAAGTATGAAAAGTGCTTGTGTAAAATTGGTAGGCAGGGTTCTTTGCCACTGACATAGGTGGATCAAAAAAAAGATAGACATTAATTACCAGTCATTAATTTCAGAAGGTCCAGAATTTAATATTTTCAACATTTATCTTTGGAGCGTCAGAAGAAAGCTTTTGTGGCGGTGTAACAATGGCACAAAAAGAGGCTTGAGCGAAAGCGCACAAAGCCGATGGCTCCAGACTCGACGTGAGCCTGCTTGAGAATATGCAGCAAGGCCAGCGTGCCAGGAGGTACCTTTTTATCTGGATGTCGGCCTTTATCTGTGACTCTACCTCCATTCATTTAAACCTACAGGCATGCTTGGCCTTTGTATTGATTTTAACCCAACAATTAATGTGGCCTCTGATTTATCATAACACTTTAGATCTTAATCATATGGCATTTTCTGCTAGTGCTCTTTGTTTGTGTTTTAATTAAGGGGACCTTGTGTGTCTCCAGCCCTGAGCTGCTTTTTAATTGGCAGTATTTACATCAGGCAAACTTCAAACACAGAGAAAGACGTTTGTGAGGGAGTGAGGGGGGTGTGGGTGCAAAAAGAGGCCCTTTGAAATGTCTACAGTCATATGAAATGGCATGCTAATTAAAAACCTAGGGCTGCCAGGGTGATATGAAAAGTATTTATATATGTAACATTGACTGCAGATCTGGTCTCATTTCATATCGTCGGTCTGTCTCCTGCATCTCTCTTACCTGTGTTCATCTGAACCAGTGGCAAACTATTCATGCCCATCAACTAAAGAAACCTTTTTAAAAAATTCATGTAAAAAGACCTGCTTTGCAAATGCTAAATCATTTCCAACATTTTAACTATAGCACTTTGATCTACAGTGGCACATACCAAGGCAGAAACAATGAATCTAGCTTACCGAGGCATGATTTACGCACCACTTCATCACCGCTATTGCGCCTACAAATACACAGATACACATATTAAATTGTATGACTGTTTTCTGTACACTGAGTGAAAGTAATCCAATAATTAAAAATGTGGGGAGAGATTGTTTATCATTCTGTAATGGATATGGTCAAACGGCCATTAAAGGGAAAGGTGTTAAAAAAAGAAACCGGCAGTAATCCTGTGCGCTGAATAGTTTTAGGCCGGGCAGAATAATATAAGAAGCAGAGTTTGTGGCTGAAAACAAGCCCTTGACTATTACAAGAGGGAAGATTGAGCTTTATAATTTAAAAAAAAAAATGTTTCACCAGTGAAACGCTCGTTATTGAGGATGAAACAAAAGGAAGATATAAAAGAAAGATAAATGCGATTTTGTGGCGCAGTTTTAATTGTGCCCGTGGTAATGTGGCACCACAGAGGGCAGACCACCCAGAAACTACTCCCTGTGGGGATGAAGGGGGGCGAGAGAGAGAGAGAGAGGGAGAGAGAGGGAGAGAGAGAGAGAGGGAGATGAGAGATGAGGAGAGAGGGAAAGATAGATCTATGGTTATGTGATATAAATAGGGGAATCTGTGTCTATTTCTCATTACGTGCAGAACACGCTGCCGCTCAAAAGTGATTTTCACATGGTAGAAATGGAAGGTACTTTCTGTTACAGGAAGACAACACCTGAAAACATAAATCCAAGCTCTAGAAATGAAATCACAAAATACAGAGTGACCAGCTCAATCACCTGATTCACATCCCATAGAACCTGTTGATAGATCACCCGGATTGTGAAACTCGTGTGCCCGTCTGCAGAGGTGCACCTATAAGAATTACTGCAGTCCACGTGGAGAGCCATTGACTATAATATCTATGTAAAATTAAAATAAAATAATGTGAAATTAGTTTGAAGAACCTAGTGCTCCAAGAACTTGAGTCGCATTTTCACGCACCACAAGGTAAGGATGGGTTAACATCTTTCATAGTCACCGAAGACCATTTTATCAACCATCTCAAAATGGACATTTTGTGACATAAGTGCTTTTAGCTCTGGGGTCTTCAACAGGAAAGCAGCGATAAAATGTCCCGGCTGATACTTTGACGAGTCATAACTTAAATAGTTAACTAGTATTTTTCATTTGAAACCTTTTTGGCCAAAATTCTTGAAACGCTAAACATGAATTTCAGTGTTTTGTTTAATTTTCTATGTACAAATACTTTTATTGGGGAAAAAAAAGGCAAAACTACTTAAATGACGAGCGATTCCAAACTTTTCAGTGGTAGGGTATTCAGCGTGAGCCTGCATATGCTTGAGCATGTGTGTGGCATTGAGGAAGTCCCATAAACATTGCAAGAAAGATGCATTTAACTAGGTCATCAACTCCTCTGCGGACATATAATCTTCTCATGTCCCATTTTATAATGAAAGAGGGCAGGTAGATAATCACTCATCTGGAACAGGAAGCCACAGAGCAGCTCGATATTTAGTTTGGGTTTTGCGGATGAAGTTAGTTTAGCACATAATATACGGGTTATGGGAAATGTATCACCTTTGTCCCTCAACATTTGTCCATTAACAAATCAAACTGGATAAATTTATTATTGTTTTTATTATTATTTTATTAGTATTATAATTTTATTTTCTCAGCAGATGAAAAATAGCCCACTCAAGTAACACTTAAGTGTTTAATAACTTAAGATTTAGTTTGGCTCCAGTGAAAAAAAAGTACTTACAACACTTGTGGAAAATGATCCATTAAAATCTGAGTTCTTTCCATTAAGGACAACAAATGGATCAGAGAAGAAGTGATCACTCCCAAATCCCTCCCATCAATTTTAAGGCTGAAATGACTCTGAGATTGATTAACGGTCCTGTGATTGAGCTGCGTCAGGTCCCAGCAGCCATCCCACCCGAGAACACTGCAGCGAGACGCCACAGAACATGCTTCTCTAAGCCACACAGACCTACCTTTAATTTCACTCAACAGCTCACTTGTGTTCAGTCTCTCCATTTTCTCTTTCCAGTCTTTAGAGAGAAGTTTTTCCATACAAGAAGAATCTGAAAGACAAAGTAACAGTACACTCTTTAGTAGACGAACCCAATCTGCATAGATTTTTTTTTATATATATATATATATATATATATATATAAATCTTCTTGATTTGTGGCCTCAGACTTAACACGCATTTCAATTCACAAAGTGATTCTTCAAGAATTTTCTGATACAAAATTATCTCATTGATTGACATTGATTTATTGACACTTGCATAGCACAGACCTGCTTCTTTCCTCAGATCTATTTTGCCTGAGAGCATTAAAGGGCAAAGATTATTGTCAGACTGAGGGGGCAAAGAGTATTACCATACTGAAGCGAGGCTTTTGTTTAAAACACGTACCTCGGTCAAATTTTCTAGTGCAATAACACAGTCTGGACGAGATTTTAAAGGCGATATTTATCTTTTCTCACCCAAAATTTTGACATGTATTTATGTGCTCAACCAAACACATGTAAACAATTCACCATATGAAAAGCATATCTTTTGCCGTCAAATTACTAGTTATCTAATAAAATTAAAACCCTATCAACTCTACAATTATACAGTTCTACCTCAGCAAAAGAAAGACAGAGAAAATAGAAGGTCCAATGACATTAATTGTGAAGGTTGCCAACAACGCCTTCCTCCAGACAGGGAGGGTGTTATTTCAAAAACCCATTCTACCGAAGGCATAAAAAAGCTTCAATCAACATTAAAAAGTGGCAAACATTTCCGTTTGAACTGTGCTGCTGTAAAATCAGTCTGATGTCTACCACAGGTTCTTGCAAAAATCAAAAGGTATTATTACAGTAATTACAGAACATACGCTTTGAATTAGCCTGGGTCACTGCCAGCATTGTCATGAAGAGGGAAATCGTACACGCTTCGGTAAAAGCCGCTAGCCTTAAAATAACTAACTCCGGTAAAACTTGTGAACTATGCTAATGAAAAGCACTTGCCAATGTATCGCTTTTAAAAAGAAAAAAATACAGTCTATAGTAGTCTTTATAATACAGTCTCCGCTGTTTGTTGAGTTTTACAGTACCTTCCATTAACCCAACATGAGCTTAGGAGAGGGCATCTCGTAAAGAAAATAGTTCCTGAGCAAAAAATGGCAAGATTTATCGATGCCTTTCATCTTTATGCCTCCAAATATGCAAAATAACCGAGAAGTCTTGTTCGCGCCCACAACAAATGATTCTCTTCTTCTCTAAGTAATTTAAATGCCAATAATTGATAGTGGCAGGAGAATTCAGAGCCTTGCTGGGATGAATGGCCTGTTTTCACCACTCTGTTTTCCCATGAAATGATAAAATGCAAACATATTTACTTCCATTTTTCCCAGAGCATAGACTGTATGTAACCTTCGTGGAGAGACGGTGAGAAGAGTCTGGCTGTCTCATGGAGGTCAATTTGGGGAGGTCAGGGAGAGATAAATGGGGTGGACAGGACTACAAAGGCACATTTGAAGGAAGGTAAAAGGTGAGCTGGGGGTTTGTTCACCGCACACACAAGGATGGCGGCGATGAAGACAATTAACATTTGTACGGGAGGACGATGAATCAGAGACAGGAATGGGTGGAATCTGGCCGATAAAGAACGCTCCGCTCGCCAGTTGGGACGAGGGCGAGATGGCCGTACCCTGCCCCGTGTAGAGGTCAGCCAGTTCCCATCAAACGCAGCTCATCCGCCAGGTCTCACGGGCTCCCAATAGCATGTGCTGCGGAAGAGCCAGCCTTCGCCCATGAGCCACGCGGGAAACAACCGCTGAGCTGAGAGGACCGAGGTAACAAAAACTTAATGAGCCCCCTGTCACTTCAACAGCTACCAAGGACAATTTTCCACACACCTCTTTTCCATCTACTCTCTTCAACATCAACAGCAGGAGATCCCAAAAAGTTGCCACCCAGTATTATTTGAACTAACAACACCACTCATCAATATTACGTAGATGTGACTACACCGTAAACAGGAGTACCAAACCCCAATCTACCTTCAGTGTGGCAGTTTCACAAAAATGAAGTTAACAGTGAACTGGTTTAATGCAGTCATGGGAGTAATCAGTCGTCCAAAATGTTTGAACAGCGTACTGTAGCAATGATCTTGAAAATACAACAGAAAAATAGCCCGTGGAACAAATTAAATACAGTGTAAAAACTACCATCGCACTATCAATGCCAAGACCGTGTACGAACATTTATATGAGGCAGTGACTGGCGAAGTGAGGCAGTCTTTCCAGGGTCACAGAAATTTCACTTCAGATGCTGGGGAATATGGTCTGTAAAATGTAACACCTGTGTACAGGATTGCATGTCGCTGCATTTCCACGAATATAAGGCAACTACGCTTAGTGTACAAGTATCACTATTGGTCCTCCACCTTTGGTTTTTGGCTCCGGCTGTCATCTTCGGAATGTGTTTTCAGCAGCATGATATATAATGCGTGTGCCTTCCAGTGCCCTTGACTCACGAAGATTGCATTCTTACGAGCTTGTAAGAATGGATTTGTTCTCTCGCAAAAAGGGCAAAAGCCAAAAGCGGACATTCTTGTTGTCTGTGCAGAAGGCCCAGAGGCACCATGCTAAGCGGTTAAACGCTTCCTCAGACAATGGCACATTTGTGAATACCCAGTTAACAAAAGGGCTAATATTCATGAGAGCACATTGTGCGAGTCAGTTACAAGACATGAGATTCAGCTGCAAGAATGTAGTATTGTAGTCATGAGGTACTTGCGGCAAGAAAAAAAGCCTTCTTTGCGCACAGAAGTCACACATGTCAAATAAGAGCGGCAACACTGTAAGTAAATTGACATTTACGGTCGTCAAAAATTTTTTTGAAAATTCATTATACAGAGGCAACATAGCGACCATACTTTACAAACACAAATGGAAAATAGCTGCGGGTCCATACACCAAATAAGTTTTTTTTGTTGCCTTTTTATTATTAACAGTGTGTCGTAGAGAGAAATTGAAAAGATTGTCTTGACTAATACGCTTATAAAACTATGTGTTTAGCGTAGAATTACATAGAGAGGATACAGGAAGAATTTGACATTGTGTGAATTATGTAATTCTATTTGAATGGCTTGAGATGCAGGTTTCCTCCAAGAGCTGAGCGCTAAGCACTCACGGTACAGGGCTCGGGGATGAAATGGAATTAGCCGCAAGATTTACGGTAGCCACTTAGGAAAGAAAATACAATCTGTAACTCTACACTACATCTGTACTTCATTCCAAAGAGAATCACAGACGTAAATTTATGCTCCGGGGTTTGACAAACAAAGCTGACAAAGAGGAAGAGAAAGAGGTAGAGAGAGAGATGGAGAGAGGGAGGAACAGGCACTTTACCCTACATGGCGTCCTATCCTCCATTACTCTCGCCCTTTCTCCGCAGCAGAGGAGATGTAGGGGCTGTTTAGACTGCGTGTGACGAATATGATTTCGTTCTACCTCATGCTCTGTAACCGCAGTCTACCTTTTCTAAAAAGATTCCTTCCACCTGCACCACAATAAAAAACCAAAAACCTTAAGCCCATAAAACTCATGAAGTCACACCATCGCGGGTCAGAAAGCTCCTTCTAAGGACTCTGTTTTTTTTCTAGAATCTCTTGAAGCGTCAACTTCTGTTGGAGCAAAAAATATTGGTCCAGATTGGGAACATGCAATTCAACTGACTCGATGATGATAAACTAAATGATATTAGCGCAAAGTGGCTCCTGGTCAGCTCATGACTCTGAGGAGAGAGAATAAGGGTGGAAGGACTGCAGGAAGGACAGTAAGGGTGGAAGGACTGCAGGAAGGACAGTCTAGCTCTCCGTCTGCAGAATTGTTTGGGGCACAAATTTGCAGTCTTTCATGTTCAGCTCCCTCTCGGATTCGCCGCAAGACCGGTTGGAAACCATCTTACAGCCTGCAGCATTGCACGGTATCAGATACGGACCTGCACCATGTAACAATAACCTTCTACATTCCTTCTCAGCAATTAGCAAACGTGTACCTCCCCTTTCACAGCGAGCGTGAGGCCCTCAGCCCTCCAGTGAGAAGGAGTGGGGGAGAGGAAGGTCAGGGAGGCTTTTTTTTTTTTTTTTGCAGAATCCGTCCCGTCTGCTGTGGGCTCCGAGAAGCCCGTCAGCCCCGCAGATGCCCCTCCCGCACTTCATGATTAAGGAATTCGCCAACTGTTCGAGAGATAGCGCCGTGCCAGCTCCCATCATGCTCGGCACTGCCTCACTACTCCTCCCCTCGGGGGAGGGGCCCGTGCCTTTCCCCCTCCTTCGGCACTCCTCCGTATGCGTACCCCTGCACCGACGCATACTGCGCCGTGTGCCAGGCAGCGCATGAGGGGGAGGCTTGTGCTGGAATGTGTGGAGAGAGGGGATGAGGTCCGCTGGCTATCAAACAGCAGGCTAAAGGTGAATCTCAGGTGTGATTGTGAAAACTCCTGCCCAGAATCCACTGTCAGACATCACAGGGACGGTCCGAATGAGCATTAGACCATAGTATCCAAGAGAGCTAACCAGAGGAAAAAAAAATTCACTCCGCTCACTCTGAATAGTCACCAGGCTTCTTTCAGACTCCCCCAGTGAACTCGAGAAATGCTCTCAGCACAAAAACGGCTCAGCTTATAGATGTTTTTGCGCGCCGTTCTACCTTCTGCAGAGATGCATGCTAGACTGCAGGAACCCTGGCTTATATCTGAATTACAGTGATCGTCGCGTCACAAATACTGCACTCTCGGCACATGAAGTAGGGAAGGGCCGGTGTTAACAGGCCGAGCATCATCATAAGAGGAAGAAGAAGAAAGAAGAAGATCTAAGAGGTACAATGTAAGCTGTTAACCCTTTGAGCGCTGAATGCATTTTGCAGGAATCATTAAAAATGTACTTATCCTGAGCTGTTGAAAACCTATCATGCGGGCAACTTGTTTAAAAGAGCTCCCCTGCGGGAGCTCTTATAAACAAATTGCCGCATGATAGGTTTTCAACAGCGTCTGATTTTGATATCTTACAGGTGCCCACGGCGCTGAAAGGGTTAAAAGAGATAAGCAGTATGACAAAAGGAATCTTGTCTTTATCAAATGCTCTTGTAAATCCTGTGCTTGTCACAGGGAAGCGTCAGATGTGGACAAATAAAGAGTTTGTTATTATTTCCCCCCCGAGGCGGCAGCGGAAGAGTCCATGTGTCCATTCAGATTGTGTTGAGAGTGGAATGATAACAATAGCTGCTATCTGCTGTGATTTACATTTTCCCAAGGTCTCCCTGGCAGAGGTCTGACCATAGAGAGCAGCCGGGATCACCCAGCTCCGCTGGCCCCGACCCAAGAGTCCTCCCGCACTTCTCCCCGGGGTCCTGGGCCACAGAGGAACACAGGGGTCCGACTCCTCGACCCACCATTGAGCACTGCGTCCTTCACAGACATCAGACACAAACAAACAACACGCCAGACTCATTTCAGAAAGCCAGCGTCTCCAGCTGTTTTGGTGGCTTATTTGGTAGAGGCACCAGACCGTGGCGCATAGATGACCTCCACAATCTCAGACCAAATCTGGAGACCAGTGCTAACTGCGGCCCGTATCTCTGTGGAGTGTGGTGCAACTGGTAAATGCATTTCTCACGGTACAGTAAGGCTCATTCTGTTGATAGTCTGCTCTGCAGCAAGCCACACTGGCAGATTGGGCACCCATGGACTGCACATTAGAGGTTTGGCAAACGCCAAATATGAAAAGGTCTTCCCTTGACTCAACGCGGTAAAAGCTTTAGAGTTGAAGGCATTATGAGAGGAGAATGTGGCTTTCTACACCCTCCTGCGACAGAAGTGGGGTTGAGTTGGACCTAAAAAAAATATGTCCATTCCAAAATAGAGAAAGGGGGAAAGACGAACAGTCTCACACCAGAAGTAAAGCGAGGCAGTGTGTTCAGTTTTCAAACATTAACCGCAAAGATGACACCCTGAACTGCCAATATTCAAATCACCCATCGTAAAATGTGGCCTGCGGCAGACTAACAGCTTGTCAGTGTTGTCTTTACGCTGTAGGTAAACCCAAGAGAGCAAAATAGGCACGTGTAAGCACCAGAAGGTTCACCGGCTAGGTTATGGTGATATCACTGACACATAAATACAAAGCTAATTGTCATCATGAATCTTCAGACGGAGAAGTTTCTGGAATTGTGTTTGGTATAAACACAGTATTCATCATCTGGCTGCGCACTGTGCCAAAACCAAATGTTTAACAGAAACCACAACAGTGTAGCATTAGATGAAGGCAAGCGCTGAAAATCCCACTTGACATTGCCAGCCATCACCTGCCGACAGGAGAGGGTAAAATACTATCTCTGATTACAAGCGCATAGTGACAATCCCCCATTTTACAGCTCATGGTGGGATAAACAACTTAATAAACCACCAGAACTGGATGTAAAGCATTTTCTAAATGGTATTCCACTATAGCATGAGACAAGCAAGCTGTTTTTATTCAAAATGGCTCATTTGAAAGGTTTATTAGGGGCATAAACTAATCCTACAATCAGAGTATGATCCAAAAGCCACACTTAAGTCAGAGTCACTGAAGGGAAAAATGAAATGCACACAGAGCATGCCAGTGAGCAAAAAATCAGATCCGTTTCAATTTGAAACGGAACATGAACTCCAAATGGCATAATCCGAGCGCCATCTTCCACCAAAACATTATGTGTAATTCATTGAAATGGCAAATCAGGAATGACAAGTCGAACGAGACCCAGAACAGACAGACACCTAATAGAAGTACAGCACCTCGTTTCAACTCCAAGCTCAATAAAATGTATTTTCTCTTTCCTAATAATAGTTGCCAATTACCTGCCTGCTCCAAAAACTGAAAACATAAGCTTGGCCCCTGAGCCCCATGAACCATCATGCAGCAGTGATATCTGCGCCCACCCGCCCCCCTGCCCCCACTCCATCTCCCACACAGCCCAAATTCAAAAGTCAGTGAGGCGACAGCCCTTGTTACTTAGCAAAGCAACTTTTTTTTTTGTTCTGTCGAGGCTTGTGCTAACATGAAAATAAAAGGGAGAATGGTTTCTACCACCAATACAAACAAAGGTAATTGTGCAAGTCGAGTGCTGAAGATAATGTAATCTCACTGTACAGGCAAACGGTCAGGCAGCCCGCAGGACTCCATGGAGGTGTTGAGGGATTTATACTATGCAGATTAAATAAAAACTAATTCCATTAGTTAAGAAAAAGAGGTCTTAAAGTTATACAGTGAACAGGCAACTGAGGTAATATTGTATAGGGTGGGGGTGAGGGGGTCCTTCCTAACTGTTAAACTGTCTTTTTCAGCATCTAGTCCAGGGTTTCAATAGCATTTGTGTTGTTCCACAGAACACTACTGAGCCATACTTAAGGACCCTATTCCAGCATCTCATGCTATTGCAGCATACATACCCCCACCCCCAAACAGGAAGGAATTTTTCCTTCAAGTCAATCCGTCCTCACACTAGTCCGGGGCTCCGCCAGTTAGTGTACCTGGGATTCTCCCGCGTCCAGCCGCCCTTCTGCCAGGCTGATGCCCCACAATACCCTCCCTTGTGCCCTTTCAGAATAAAAGCGTGGTTATGCGCCACACACGGTAGAGGAAACCCCCTCCAGCCCAGCTCTTCCTGGTCACTAAAGCGCCATCATTCACTGGGACAGCAATCAAGAAACTCCCCTCCGCGGCTCGGTATATCATCCGGCAATCTTCCGTCGAAAGGCCTAATTATCTAATCAATGATTAACTGACACCAGACGAATAAATTCCCCTGTAGATATTGAACACAAGGAACCGAGTGCAGGGCTTATGAACACACAGAGGGAAAGAATGCAACGTGGCGCACAAAATTAACTGCAATGTATATTCCTATCGAGCAGGCGACCATTTTGTATTTTTTTTTTTTAATGTCTAAGCATATCTACCTTTTTAATGATGCTCAGGTAGGCACCAAAGACACACTACAGCGGCACAAGACATTAGAATAGTGATTATCTTCAATGCACTTTTAAAGTGCAACATATTCATCAATATTAGGGAAGAAATGAGTAGCGCCGTGAGAAAAGCTGTCAAGGTTAAACGGGTAAACTATTTCCAGTTCAGTTGGAGAGTAAAGAAAGCTCAATTTAAAATCGACTCCCTGCTTGTTTTGGAGGAATCGCGTAATGCCTTTCTGTTGCGGACGACAAGCTACATTGCCCGCATTTTCAGGCAGAAAAAAAAAGCGAGAAGGAAGGAAGACGCACATACTTCAAGTTCAGGTTTTGAAATCAAGAACTGGCAGCTTTCCAGAGTCTTTCCCCTCACGGAATCGTTTGTCTCAGTTTTTGATTTTTTTTTTTTTTACAAAACAAACCAGAGACGCGGAGCGCACAAAGACCGAGCTTCTCATACGCACGCGAAGCGCATCGCAGAATCTTCTGAATGTCTTAATCACAGAGGCGCTAAAACAAGACGCCATCGCGGCAAATAAAACACAATAATTACAAGAATCAAAACTGAAAGGGGGGAAACAACACAAGGGAACGTGTTTTGTCATCCCGTCAGCGGCCCCAGAGACAACAGGCGCTGGATGTGCCAAATGTTCCCGAAAAGCCTCCATAATCACCATGTTATTGATGTGAGGACAAAAAGGGCACTAATTGCAAGGGAGCAATCTAAACGTAATAGGTTACACACCCGGCCGACGCAGCACAATGTGTGCGGAGAGGAGAAGAAGAAGAGGGAGAAGAGAAGAAGAAGCTGAAGAAGAGGGGAAAAAAAAAACATTTTCCGTGTACAACGGAACGCCGGCGCTCATTTTCAGGCAATTACCTTCTCTCCTTGTCAACAGTTTTAATAACCTCCATCATTTCCACAAGGCTTTTTTTTGCTTCAGTTAAATAATTTCAGCTCTTTAATATGCAAATGTGGCTGTTGGTATGCATGGGTGAAGAGGCACAGGTCCTTGAAATATGTCAGTACATTGTGGAGCACCTGCACCTCAGGGCTGGGCTTGATTTAATTGACACGTAATACTGTTCATTATTCCACTTAGTGAGCAGCCCCTGTTAGTCACCTGTAGGTTCTTCTGCGTGCACCGAGCCCAGCTTGTCAAAAGAAGCGCTAAACAGCAGGTATAAATAGAACAGAGCTCTGGTTCGGCGTTCGCCATTGGCGGCCGGGACAAAGAGGCCCCTTGGTCACGCGGTGTGACGGGTGTCTTCTTCATTCTTTCTGCTGCTTCTACTGACTCCTACACTGCATGTCACTACCTCGCTGGAGGAGCCGGGCTGTTAGCGAACACTGCCAAGATGGATTGGATGAGCTTTTTGCTAGCCTAAAGAGGGCTCTTCAGGTCCAGCCAGCCTGGCCTAGCCTGGTCTAGAGGGCACAGAGCAGGTCACGGTGACTCTGTGTACCCGGGAAGTGACCTCTCCCAAGGAGGTGCATGTTCGCCAATCTCCCTTGCATTAAGCAGTCCCGGGGGGCTTGACCTCCGCAGCAGGACCAGGCCAACTCAACAAATGGTCTCCCCCCGACCCCCAACCCCCCGAATCTATTTTACTCCAAGAGCCCCAGAGCAATCAGCCCTGAATAATTCAACTCCGCTAATGATCGATTCATGCAAGCCAGCGTACCGACTGACCACGAGCGATCCCTCAACCCAGCTGACAGTGGAAGCGCGAGGAAATTCCAACTGACAGCATAATGAAAGTAAACGTTAATGAACGCAGCAAGGTAAATTGAGTCGCCAAAAAAACTGTTTAAGTCGCCACTGAAATGACGTCAGTGTCAGCCATTACTGGAAAGGAGCCTTACTTTTTGCAAGCAGTGCCTTTGAAAGACTGAGAGGTTTATAATGCTCTTTGTGAAAGGCCTGAACAGAGACTCTTGGCAGAAGTGCAGCTGCAGTGACTCTTTTGAAAAGGGCAGGAGGTCTCAGCTTTGTCTGGGGGCTACGTCTGAGTGCTGAGGTGGGACGGGATGATGGGGATTGCCCCCGATATCGGCAGCTAGGCCCGACCTGGGCACTCGCCATGGCAGGCGCATGAAAGGGTGGACGAGGCAGCGTCGGCGGCTGTGAATTATAAATCAGAATGGAGTTACAGGGACAGATTCCCCCCGGCTGGGCCCAGCGCCGCGGCACACACAGGTGACACTGGCAGCAGGAATCAGGACTCTGTGTGAAGATTAAAAACATGAGATGCTGCCTTTGTCACATACCAGAAGGAGGAGGATAAAAATGAGGGATGAAAGAGAGGGCCAAAAAGAGCGACAGAAAGTGGCGAGAAGTGAAAGAGGAGGCCAGGGATGGAGAAAAATATATTTCTTTGCACTCAGAGAGAGAGAGAGAGAGAGAGAGAGAGAAAGAGAGGCAAATCACTGAATCTGGAAAAGAAAAGAAAAAAAAATCCAATCAGAAGTTCTCGAGTTCTCGAGGACACGGGGAGCCAAAAAGAGGGCGCATTCAGAGCCCACCGAACTGCCATCTCCCCTAAAGCCCCCGAAAGGCAGCTGGCAGAACAGCTGGTGAATAGGATTAATGTCGGAAGAATGAAATAAAGCAGAGCATATGTCCGAGCCCGAGGTGTAGTGGGGGGCCAGCGCTGCGAGCGATGCTGCCCCGATGGGGGACATATGCGCAGCTGTCTGCAGCCGCAGCCGCTGCGCAGCTCACACCCCCGCCCCGCTACCCCCCCAAGGTCACTCTTAAAAACTGGGGCCATTTCATGCTCTGATGGTAAGGAACAACTTTTTTCTTTCACCATAACCCATCCCAGCCACTTCATGCACAACTCCCCTAATCTTCGATACCGGTGATGAGAGAGAGGAAAGAAAAAAGGAATTTACGAAACAAGTGAGGGAGAAACATCTCAATAAACGTCTCCAAAATTAGAGCAGGACACTTGGAAGAATACAAGAACTTTGTGATGATGTGAAATACCAAGTAACAATATAAAAACCAAAGAAGAAGAGTATTGAATGCAAGAAATGAAAAGTAAAAATGTGCGTGGGAGGCAGGGGTGTGTGTGGGGGGGGGGGGTGCGTGATCCGCCACATCACCAGAAACTTCGCCGGGTACTGATGAGGTTCTCTGCACTCGTGAAGACGCGCATTAGGAGAGATATGTGGACTTAATTTTAATTTATAATTTCCATTTGATGTCGGTAATCATTAGGGCCCACACACTGTAATAAATTATAATTTCACACAAGAATTAAATTACTGGGTACCTTACAGAGGAGCGATTATTTTGTTGGGTACCCTGCAATCTAACTGTCAGACATAAACTCCACAGCTAATCAATGCTCCAAAAACATTCACATTTATTCATCTATGTTAAATTAATAGAAGTGTGGGGATAATGCGGCCAACAGCGATCATGGCTGCCTGCGCTGATTTACCAAATTAATGGGTGCTGGAGACAGAGCACAGACAAAAAGAGCGACTAATAAGATCTACATGAATAGATTAAAATCCACCGCCGAGCTCGAAGGGTGCCACACAGTCACCCAAACTTTCAATTCATTATGAACAAGGGAACTCCTGACACTTTGGATGCACTGATGGCGATACACTCTTCACACAGTTTCAACCTGCATAGAGCTGAAATAAGCAATCCCTTTGTTGGACAGAACACTGCTTTGAGGAGTGCCAGTGTTTCACCTTTAATATGGCTCGGATATCTGAGAATGCGTTTCCGCAAGTTAATGCAATGCCGAGCTATTACCGTGTGTGGGCTTTATTAATTACCTGATTCAGTATGGGAAAAATTAGGAAATACTTAAAAAAAAATAAGGAGTTTTATCTTAAATAATTTGAAAAAAAATAAAAAATAAAAAAAAAATATATATATATATATATATGTATTTCATGCACCATTCTGTCCATTTATTTTCATGAAATGACAAGCAAAAAATAGGACGTGAAATTATATGAAAGGATCATATGATTAAAGTTGATCCTTATGTATTTAAATACGGATAAAAGCACTTTACAACCTTTTGGTGTAAATGAAAATATTTAAAATATGAGGTGTTTTTTTGCTTAAAGGAAATGAACAACAAAACATTTCCAGCCTCCTAAGCTTAATTTGTTTGCGATTCGTTTGTCTAATTAGGGAGGTCGGGCAATATGCTCGGCTGCAGTCTCTGACATTCTCAATTTCTCTAGCGCAGCAATTAAATTTGTTTATGGTCCTGTGCAGCAGGATCTGTTTACATGCATGTCAGAGTTCACCGTTCGCCTGTACTGCTCCAAGGACTCCCGGCCCAAAGGTCAGTATTTTTAGATGCTGTCCTCCATTCTTTGACTCAAAAAACATACCTCGGCACGCACACACTACGAACGAACAACACCGTTCGATTACCACACACAAACAGCACTTGAAAAAAGCATAAAATGTGTAGTACGCATAAAACGGGGTCTTATAACCAGTGTAAATAGGGGAAATATTATTGAAAATGAGAAGCATCGACAATTTAGTCCTCATGTGGTACTCCTTTACTGCGTCAGTTGTTCTATACAGTCCAACAGATGTAAAAAGGAGACAATAGCCCTTTATCTTTCGGAGAGTTTACCGGGGCCAGTGAGGGAGATGGATCCGTGTGGCCACGTAACCATAGAACTTTAAAAGGTTAAGGATTCAGAGTTCCAGGAAGTTCCTCCTGGTCGGCGGCTCTGAGCTTCAATGGGCCATTGTTTTACGAGGGTCCTCCAGCGACGGGTGTCGTATTTGCTTTTGTACAAACTCATACCCCCTTCTCTCTCTCTCTCTCTCTCTCTCTCTCTCTCTCGCTCTCCCACTCCCTGTTTATCTCTCACTCTATCATCCATTCTCTCACATTAAGTCTCACTCTCTCACTCGCTCGCTCAGGCAGATATAATAAGCAGATATCTGAAACATGTCCTCTGAGTGGAGCGCGACGGCTCGTCTCCCACAGGAAATTTATCAAACAGCCGCTAACGCTCATGAAGGCCAGAGCTCTAGCTGTCAGGCGCACACAATAAAGCAGTAGAGGGATACAACACAGCCTTTAGCCCCTGGTCTGCCAATACAATACTTTCAGTGAGATGCATTGGAATCATGAGGAATAGCCCAGGCCCTTCAAAACCTGAGCTCCACAGCCATTAATTAAAATAGTAACTAATAACTTTAATCAATCACTGAAACGGCACTGCATGTAATGCATAGAGAGATCTTAAAGCGCATTAACCAATCTATCCCCACTGACTCAAAGTCATACAGGGGGCCAGTTCCGAGGAGATGGCTGCCCGTCCAGTATCTGTGATCAACAGCGCGGGAGCTCGACGGAGCGATAAAACACGTTCCTATCAGTCTCTCCTGACATGCTCATTTCAGGTCCTGGCAGACGCGAAGCAGTATTAAAACAGAGAGAGAGGACGAGCTGTTTGTTTAATCTCGTCGGATTAAAGAGGCTCCTCGCAAAAGACTGACTGGGACACTTAATCTGGAATATTCATGTCCGACACGATGCGGATATGCTAATCGGAGCGCGGTACAAGTGTTCAATGGGAAACTCACATTTGTTTAAGTGATTACAGTGTAGGGCTGTAATCAGTGGCGTAGCCCCTAAAAATCATTAGTTACCCAGATCAGATGGTTGTGGGCTGGGTGTGGGTTACAGCGGAACTATTTTCATCGTGGTCAGATGACTGCTCCCCCCCCCCCCCCCGCCTCTTGTTTGGTATGAACATAGACAGTGCACAGTGAGGTGAGGGTAAACCTGAGGTGTCGTCGGTGTTCCGTGGCGTAACCTCATACGCCCACCTATATAGAGGTACGTAGGTCTCTTGCTGAACAAACCCAAAGCCCACTGAAGCCTTCATTGGCTGCCTGCCGAGCACCCCACACCCCCCACCCCAAAACCGCCCCCTCCAACATCACATCACCCGATCTCAGTAGATAAAGTAAAGCACGTCAACATCTGTTCCGGTTCACGCTGATTTTAATTTACAAAAAGAGCCCCAGCTATTTGCAGCGCCAGGGCTCCATTGCACAATGACAGATTTAGGGCCATTAATGGAGTCCTGTTTTCTTGTGTGTCAGCATTTTCCTCTCACTGTACTAACCGGATGCAGAGGGGTCAAAGCCGATATCAAGTCAATTAAAGCCGTCGCAAATATAACAACCTCCCCCCCCACCCCCGACCCCCCCCCCTTTTCTCAGAATCCCCTCCAATACCAACCCCCCCCCTCCTTCTCCAGACAGACAGAAAGTACTGCTGTAACACACACTCCTATGCACTGTCAATAAGAAACTGACCAAAGCCCCCTCCATCTCACCTTCTCTCAACCAGCATTCACAGCACAGGGAGCCCCTTCCAGATCTTCAGAGACTAGCAGAGTGATGCACCTACATTGTGGCACAGTCCACAAACAGGCCTCTGTCTTGTTTTTTTTTTGGTGGGGGGGGGGGGTTCAGCCTGGATGTGATTTGTCTCACAGACAACTAGTTTCCTCCAGTGAGGGAGTCAGTGGGGGGGGGGTGTTCCGGCGCGGTGCGTGAGAAAGCGACACAATGGGGGCGTTGTGGCTGGCAGAGATCGCGGGAGTCAACAGCTGAGCCCCCCGGAGAAGATGTTCCGGAGCAGTTGCTGGTGTCGACGAGTCAAGAATGCGATGGCGAGGGGGAAGGTGATACCGGCTCATGCGAAGAATGGAGCATTGAGCGAGACAGCTGCTCGTGTTGTCATCCTGGACAGGAGAACTTTCTCCAAGCACCCATATGCCAGCACTTAATGACAGTTTCCACAAATACTAAACTATAATCATTATTATTATTATTATTGATTATTTATGATTATCATCATTCTCCACACAACTGTTTTCAGTCTTATTAACTTAATATTCTAAGCAAGTTTAATAAATTACTGTACATAAATTGGAAGTTATTTAACTCAATTGAATAAAATGTGTTGACATAAAATTTTCATAAAAGTGTAACATTTTACTTTAGTGTGGTGAAGCATATTTTTCGGGGCCTGAGTTAAGTGGTTATTAATGCGAGCCGTGATGAGAGAGGGCTATGTTTTTGAGATCGTTCACACGGCAGGCTGGCTCAGGGCCTGAGCCGTACAGCCGGCCGCTCTATTTAACGTCTGCCGCGTGGAGCACGGGGAGCTTTGATTGGCAGAGAGCAGAGAGAGTGGTTTTTTTGATCGCCAGTCCTAACAAGCTGGTCCAAATTGCGTCTCCTAAGCCCAAGCAAAGCACTCCGGCCCCCATTCAACACCACATCTGCCCCCCCCCCCCCCCTTTTCAGCCCCACACCCTATTACCTATTCAAACAAAAGCACCAGACCAAACGAATAGCTCAATTCTGGGCAAAGGCATCCAGGGATACCGCAGGCACGCACACATCTCCGCTATTACACCGCGCCGCGATTAAACGTATCGCTTTGCGCCAGATCCAGCAGACTGTAAGAATCAAAGCTAGGTGGACTGAGGCTCGCATTACTGAAGGAGGAAAAGAAAGAGAAAGAGTGAAAGAGAGAGGAGAAACAGGGTTTGACTGATGTTTGGCCAGTGCGCACCGCCGCCGGAGGGAATCTTGGACTGACGGAGAAGGAGTAGGGAGGGGCCTAAGCGTTTGAAGCGCGGTTCAAAACCTGCAGGTTCACCTCGGCCGCCGGCCAAGAAATTAAAAAAAGAACTACTGGCTTCCCCAGCTTTAATGCATATGCATGGAGTCAAGGGCTCACACCACAGATCATTATAACAAAGATTCCTATTAATTAGTGGGGGTTACACAGAGCCAGATGACACGTCCGCTGGGGAACAGGCAGCAGAGGCGCTGCAGCGGCTGTACCCCCCGCACACGCCCCCCTTCCTGTTCCCTTCCCTTCCTGCTGTGCCCGAAGCCCAGCCAGAACAGGTCTTTAAATAAAACTGCTCAAAAATAAATCAAAATAAAGGATTTGGAGTGAAGCCCTGCCCTATCCAAAAACAGGAAAGCGAAATCAAGATTGGAATAGAAAGGCTATTTTACGTGGAGTACAGAGTGCAGGTAAGGAGCCAGGGTCCGTAGGAAAGTTTCCTGGGCATTAATCAGCTCAGGCAGCTTACGGCTGATCCTATTGGCCAAGTGAGATTCGGGTCTGTCCTGCATCCCATTACTTAAAAGATAATGGGCTTGGACTTCTCACACAATGGAGATTACATCACAGATGGGTAAATGCAGGTACCGTACTCCCGGAGAATGACCCAGCGCTGTAACGATTATCAGGAGTCAGTGCAAGGACACTGGGTAGTCTCAAGACAATAGAATACACAAAGTCACAAGGAATGACCCATTTAGAGTGCTAATGTGTTCTTAGTAAAGGTGGGTTCTATTTATGAATGAACCTGCTCCATCACCTCACAAACCTCAGGTTGTACAGAAAGGTCAAAAATTTAGGTCACAGATGAGCCAGCACATTACACAACTCCTAACTGATTCTGGGAACACAGACTGAGGTAGGAAGAATTTACCACCTTACTATGAATTCCAGAACATGCTCTTTACACAGGTTTTTACTACAGGAAAAGAGTTTAAAAGAAATTGTAGGAACAGAGGCTCCAATAACCATGATGAAGGAAGCAGGCAGATGTTTGGCCAGTTGGCTCAACTGATGTCACCTCCCCCATGGCCATACTGGTAAAACAATCAGTCCTGATTGGTTAGCCAGGCCTCGCTGTCTCTTGCTTTGAGGAGACTGGGTTCCTCGGCCAATGACTGGCCTGCTTCTCGCAGTGCCTCTCACTGGGGGGTGGGAGGCGAACAGGGGATCGGGGAGGTCGAAGGGGGTTTGGGTTACCACCCAGGAGAGTTCCCTCTCTCTTTCACTTCTGCAACTGTTCATTCCGTCACCCCGGGGTTATTCGGGGTTGTGCGCTTTACTTTGGTCAGGAACACCACCTCGGCCTGCCTGGAATTCCTCCACGCGCTCCAGTGGAACCTGGGGGGGGAGGGCTCTCCTCATGTCCTCCAAAACCTGATGCTTCCTGTTTCAAAATCTGTTCTGATGTTGCGTGCTGTAAATCAAGGATCGCCTTAATAGTTATGAAAATATTCCAGAGTTAAGACATGAAAACTTGAGCATACTTTATTTGCGGTTAGACCGTGTCATTGAAAGAAAAGCTTACTGCATGACGGTTACCCTCAAATGTAGTCCTGACTTCTTGAGAAAATGAAACAAAGATAAAAAGATACGGGCGACGATAACGATTTTACGTTTGTGAGGTCACGCTGTACTGCGCATATAGGGACAGAACACACATATGGCCTGGCGTCAGCTTTGGCCTGGACGCATGAGGGTCTCTGTAGATGGGCTAAGGATGCTAGTTCGATGAGAGTAGGGCTCAGTCCAATGGGAATGACTAACGGTGAAAGCCACAGGACTCAACACCACGCCATGCTAGGCCGCGCCATCCCACAGCCTACTCTAATGGCGACTAGCCTGAACCCCTGCCACATTTTTCACTGAAACATGTAATGCTGTAATTCAGACTAGCCGGGGTATAAGCACGGATTAGAAGATAACAAGCTTTTACCAACAGCCAGAGGGACTCCTGGCAGTGCAGGGGCGCTGACTAACTTGGCAGTGGAAGAGGCTTGCAGATGCCCAGGAAATGCTCCCTTCCTATGGCCAGCGTTTACTGCACACAGCCAGCGGCACTCCACAATACAACAAGGCCTACGCTATCGCCCTCGACGGCAAAGGAATATCCCCAAAATGCCCCTGAAAACACTATCAGTCTGTGCCGCCAATCATGGCAAGCTCTCAATCAGATCTACGATATGAGCCAAATTACAAGTAAATCGGACGACTAGATATTGAGTTTTGGCCAAAAATGTAAAATTTTCATGCAAAGCTCCCCCTGGTGAGAAATTGTTTTATCAGATATTCGCCAAAATTTTATCTGGCCTTCCTCTCTCTGAAATCTAACTACCTGCCAAAAATAGAGACCAACTTTTAAAACTGTTGCAGTTATTGCGCTAACGGCTAATCTCTGCGGCTGCGGACCCGCCAAAAGCAGCGGTCGAGGCAAGAAAAATACAATTCCCACAACTCTGTTTTGAGGATATAATAATGAAACTTAGGAAAGACAAATGATGGTGTTAAATACATGTTTGTCCGAATTTCCTCGGCTGAAGTTACACCTCTACAGCGCGACGTCATGCTCATGTCACACTTGTGGGAAGCATCTCTCCCGCGGTCTCCTTTGCTACTGCTCTACTGCTCAGTAAAAGATGAACTGCACAGCATTTAACAGAGGGCCTGGAATCAGCATAAATCCTTGTTTTACCGCTGAATGACAGGTGCAATACAGCCAACTTAGAAGTCAAGAAAAAGATCGATGTTAGAAACCTTGACTGACAGCACTTACGGGAGAAGATTGTCTAAATCTTTTGTCCGCCCACAGTTCGCCGGCTTACATACCGATACTGTAAAGTGAATTCCACTGAGCGGCCCTTAATTGCTTCAGCATTGAATAGGTTTGTGTAAGATTTTTTTTGTTTTGATTGCTAATATAATGTCTTTGACTCAATAGCAGCATTTGTAGCCTCGCAAGTAAAGACCACAAGGCCCTTGATAAATAATATATAGTGAATGGTACACAGCGCCATTATGGGCACTTGTAGTGCAGGCTCATTGAGCTTTAGCAGGTAAGGTGACTGTTCAGCTTAGAGCGGTCCTCAGGGCTAGGAGGTCATTCTTCCTCATTAGAGCAGCACATTAGCTCTTAAAGCATGCTGAGTACCTGCTCGGGACAAGCAATTGGGGGAGGGGGGTGGTCGAGTCTGTGGTGTACCAGTAAACTATAGCAGTCGCTAGCCAAGAATGGACAGGGGTCAGGCTGGTTAAGCAAACTAGCGGTCTTCGTAAAATGGCTTTTTGTTCAATTAAATGACAACCTCCTCACCTAAAATACACATTAATGAAGCATTTTTCAGGAAACTTGATGGAGGTGGGAGCTTATCATGTGTCATCATTATCCTGGAGCTGGTTTTTCCCTCATGTTCACATTAAAGGAATATTTTTGCCATAGACAACTGAAAGGAAGAATAAAACTATTACAATAGCAGGGAAGCAGAATGGCGAGAAGTTAGGTGTATAGCTTAGAGGTTAAAGTTCCTGAGGGTTCGTAACAGCTGCTGGAGATCACACTCCACTGCCGCACAGGGATTAGCAACCTCAAGTAAACCTCAAGAGATTACGGCCATGCCCGTTAAATCTAACGGAGTCATTTCTGTGTGTGTGTATGCACACAAACAGACACATGCACACACATACACACATACACACACATGCGCACAGTCACTACTCACTCGCAACACACACACACAAACACAGACACACTCTCTCTCTCTCTCTCTCTCTCTCACACACACACACACACACACATGTGCGCTCACAATATCTGTGTAGCCACACATGCACGCATGCAAAATTAGGCAGGAGAGCAATTTACACCAAGATGCAAAGTGTCTCTCCTCAGAATACGGAGGGACTCTACTTTTGAGAAACAAAACATAAAGAAAAAAAAAAGATGCTGGAAAGCAACAAAAGAGTATCAGAGCAACGTCATTAATGAAAGGAAGAGCAAAGGAAAAATAAAGATGGAGAGAAAGAGAAAGGGAGAGATGAGGACAAAGTGAAAGCCTAATGTGGAGAGCATTATGACGGTCTCTGGGATTCTGTTTCTATTTTGTATTTACAGTTTATTCAGCATTTACATGAACTTGGTTCTATATCAGTGGAAATAAAAAAAATACAAAAACAGCCACAAAAAAATAATAATAAAAAAATGATGATTTGCATTTAAGGTCTGGCAAGCGCACTTGGTGCCGCCTGCCAAGCTAAATTCTGCCGTGATCTACTTAAATTCTTTTTTATCTCCTTAAATCTCAAAGTGCTGCGGGTTACTTAAAGCTGCGGTTTTCCTGAAAGCGCGCAGGTGAGATCATGCGTGCAGTCACCCAACACGCGGAGGTCTCACTTTATTAGCACTTCCTCCAAGTCACAGTAAATACAAACTTAAACATTACCATTTTCGCTGAAAAAAAAAAACGTACTTTGATGTAATAGAAAAATGTGCATAGTTTGGTGCCTTTTCAAGGGGCTTTTTTCCATGCTAACTCAAATGTCTTCATTGTAAAAGAGAGGAAAAAAAACTGTATACTTCATATAAGCAAAAAACTCGGACTCCAAATTCTCCATCTGCTCTTTTCACAGGTTTTTGGGCAGTTTACATAAAAACAGTTTTTGAATAGAAAGGAAAATAAAATTACCATAGTTTGGCCTTTTTTTCACATGACGATGACGTTTTTGGGATCTGAATACACAAACCGTTGAAAATGGGTTCCAGAGTAGAATCTTTTCATAGCACCATGGTTGCTGTGTATATGTTTACTTAGGCAAACCATGTATCACAAAATGCTTGGAATTTT
Organism: Gymnothorax reevesii; assembly: GCA_029721435.1. Taxonomy (NCBI): domain Eukaryota; kingdom Metazoa; phylum Chordata; class Actinopteri; order Anguilliformes; family Muraenidae; genus Gymnothorax; species Gymnothorax reevesii. Next base: position 35,376,297 of record CM056589.1, on the reverse strand, counting down.
AAATCAGTCATTTCACAAAATGCCTAAAATCTCTAGGGATTTCATGAAATGAGTGAATTGAAACCCAGGCATTTCATAAAATCCCTGATGACACAGCTTTAACGGTAACACATATGGCAAAATGCAATGCTTTTGAAAGCTGCAACGACATGCCCCTACAACATGCATGGATATTATGTTTGCAACCCACACTCGAAAAAAACAATAACAATGGTGGACAATTGAGTTGTGTTTGTTCGCAGGCTAGTGGACTTTTTCGATGGTGTTTATATAGTTGCGTAGAAAAGTTACACCGCGACCTACTGACCTGGCATGCATTCTACACCATTTTTAATTGTTCTTGCAAATCCGTGAGTGCGAGATTAGTTCTCAACAAGTTTTCATATGGACAAAACATTTTTAGAAACGCAAAGGATAACTTTTTTTTTTTCTTAGCAAATCTGCTGTTGTGAAACAACATAGTCCACAGTCCACTGCGACATCACAGTCTGAGTCTTGTAGCCCACTAAGCAAACTCTAATCAAGGTCAAAATGGAGAGGCCATGAGCAGGGCAGGCACAGGCCTTCCCTACAGACACAAGCAATGTCAGAAAGAGTAGTTTCAGATCAGAACTGTGCTCCAACACTCAAGGAGATGCAGCAGAGCACACTGAAGGGCACTGAGAGCCCTCGGCTGCAGCCAGCAGACTGATCTCCCAGCCTCTTGTCTTGCTCTATAACTCTGTTCCCTAACTAATTTTCTCTGACGAGGGGAGTTATTTTGGGGTGGCGCGAGGCAGCGGGAATGAGTAAGGGCGAAGCTTCGCTATTAAGAAGAGTATTTAAACAGCTGCACAGCCGTCTGAAGAACTCTCTTCTCCCATCCACCGACAGACGCGCAAGCATCTCTTCGCCATTTCAATTAACCACAAAAAAAAAACCTTCTGGCCTTTAGTACCACAGGGCCCGTCCAAGCCCCTAACAAAATTAGCGGACCTTCGCATTATGACTCTAATATCATTTGATAGCATGCGGTGCAATGAGACATTATTTTTCTAAAGATGAAGGGCCAGCTACACTGCACTGCTACATCTGTTGCATCTATTTAGTGTACGTTTGGGACCGTGAAAGTGGATTTAGTTAACCTCCAGTACAGTTTACGGGCATCTGAAGGCTCCAGTGTTGGGTTAACTTTGTGTGGACCATGACCTGTAAAAATCACTTGGACTAAATGAGATCCTGCAACTCACATCCTCATGGCAGCTGGAAAATTTTACATTTAATTTCACAATGACCAAATAAACAAGTACACTGTCGACAAGGCATTATCAAAGATAAAATGCTACTTAGCAAAAACAGCAATGCTTCGTTTATGGGTAAACAAAAACACGCTCAAATAAGGCTTAATTTATTCAGCTGTTTAACTACTCAAGTGGAGAACTCCCAAGGCACCGAGAGAGAGTCGCAGATCCCAAGGGAGGGGTGTTCTCAATTGTACATTTTACATTTAAAGCACTAATTAAGAACAGAGCGAATGTTTCCAATGCTGTTCCCCAATGTTAGGTTTTTTGCGTGTTTTTTCCCCTCAGTGTTCATAATACCCTGCAACAGCCACACGACTCATCACCGAGCCATGACGGGGGCTGTTGGGTAAAGTCACGTGCCCAGCATGGGTGACCACAAGGCCGACGGTGAACTAGCGAGCAGCATGTGACTGCACAGTTCTGCGCAAAAACACACGTCCTGATGCAGTCCGGCTCCACGGCTCCGCAGCCAGGCCCACTGATGAAGTCAACTGCATATACAGTGACAATCGCTTTGCTATTGATATTGTACTACACATCAACTGTGTGTTCAACACATCATAAAGGCACATCTGGCCTGCAAACCCTAGAGCTAAGTCACTACGGGTGCTTTTCCATTGCTTCACAGTAATTATGAAATTAGCAATGGTTTTAGCGGATTTTTTTTGAGCAAAATGTAAGCAAAATGAAAATACTTCTCTGAAGAGATTTTTTTTTTAATGTTCTGTGTGTCTTTACAATTCATTCCCATTACTGCCATAGATTTTCCATGCAAGTGAAAAAACAACATAAATTCATTAAAAAAATAAAGAAAAAATGACTTCCCCAGTCAACCAAAAATTACTGGAAGGAAATCCAAAGCAGTGCACTTTTTTTCAATATTGCAAAGTTGTGCAGGGGTGCTGGAGTGTGTATGATGAAAGGTGTAGTTCCTGGTACCATAAGTGCAGGTGTGTGTTTTATAATAAAGCCGAATTTCCTGGTGTGTGTTTGATAAAAATGTAGAGTTCCCAGTACCAGGGCAGGAGTGCAGATGAGTGTTGTGAACAAAGGTGTAGTTTCCTACTCCAGTGCAGGTGTGTGTTTTGGAAAAAGGCGTAGTTCCCGGCACCAGAACAGGAGTGTACTTATGTGTTTTACTAAACGGTGTAGTTCCCACGCAGGATTGAAGCTGAGTGTTTTATAAAAAAATGTATTTTCTGATACCAGTGCAGAACTGATGTCTGTTTAATAAAAAGGTGTAGCTCCCAGTGCCAATGCAGGAGTGCAGATGTGTGTTTTATTAAAAAAAATATTGAGTTCCTGGTACCAGTGAAGATGTGTGTTTTTTTTTTTTTAATAAATAAAGAAGTAGTTCCTGGTTCCAGTGCAGGGAATGCTGGTGTGTTTTATAAAAATATGTAGCACCTGTTTCCAGTGCAGGGTGTGTAGATGCGTGTTGTACAAGATTACTAGTTGGTTAGGCGGTGATCAAGCAATGTCATGTAAAACAAGGTGAGCTGCCACCCACAATCACATGCTGGAAACTGTGTGTGAGTGTGTGTGTGCATGTGAGTGTGCATGCGTGTGTGTGTGTGTGAGGGACACAGGAGCAGTGAAAGATGAAACACAGCAGTAGGTCAGTTAAGACCAGAGGCTGCGGGTCCAGCGGGGTGCACCGCCTGAGGGTTTATACTTCTCAGCCCAGAGACAGAAAACCTGAGTTATCCTCTCTGAGGCCCACAGCTACTCTCTCATCCCATCTGCGTAACACAGAGGAAACATCCTCATACGTCTCCCTCAAGATCACTTAGTTCCTGTGCCTGTATCATCAGCATCTATGCTGGCAGAGAGGCCATCTAACTATGCTGCAGTTCGACGGAAACACAAAAGCACTGCTGTGGGCGCGGGATAATGGGACACGTCTCATACCGTCCTGCTCGGTCTTGGTCATCTCCTCCAACTTCTTCTGCTTGAGGGTGTCCACCACATCAGCCAGGCTTCCCTTACGGCGCTCGGGCGTCCCAAAGGTGGAGCTGCACAGCTGGTCGCCTCCCCCACCGCCGCCGCCGCCACGCTCCCGGGCCCCCTCCTCAGGCTTGTGTGGCGAGGTAGAGTTATTCCGGAAGGAGTACAAGGAGCACACCTTATTGCTGTCGGACTCCTGCAGAGGCACACGTGGAGAGGGTACGCGGTTAGAGACGCGTTTCAAGTTAAACCGAAGTCAAGACAAGCGGACTTAAAAAGGAACACCTGGATTTGCATCCACAGCAATTTCACACACACACACACACAGGAATGGGGGAAGCAGTGGTTGTCGAGTGTGCTTCACTTGGGATCTAAAGGTCCTGAGCTCAAGTCCTTGCCGCAGCTTTCGCGGTGTGTTCTTAGGCAAAAACATGTCACTCCCACAGTCGCTCACTCCACCCAGCTGCATAATTGGGTACCAGCAAATTGTCAGGGAAACCAGACTAAGAGCTGGTGGGTAACCTGCGATCTACTAGCATCCCATCTAGGAGGAGTAGCAATACGTCTGGTCCCTTCATGCTACAGACACCCGAGTTAAGCACCGATGACCAACATGGGCTGGGGACAGACTTGCCTTTTGCCTTACACACAGGAATGGCCTGAGCATAGAAGGAAAGTGTCAAACTCAAGTTCAATTAAGATCTTATGAGTAAGGTGAGTGGACGTTTCAGCCAATCGCCCCAAAATCTAGTAAAAACTGGGGCTTGCCAGGGCTGGAGTTTGATGCCTCTGGGCCAAGGTGTTTGACTGAGACACAGAAAATTGATGGTGAAGTGTAGTCACAATAATATGAGTGTAAGTCTTTTGTAATGTAGTGGAAAGATATCCAGTGGGATGTTCTGGCCAACTGCCTGAGTCCAGACCTGCCTGAGAGTCAGGTGGGGCTGGCAGACTGTCCCTGAGCAGAGCTCTGATTATTCGATGCTGATAGTAATCAGCAGGTATGGGCACAGGGAAAGGCTGTGTATAGGAATGTAATCATGTGGAAGAGTTAAATGATCAATACCAGGGGTGTTACCAAAGGGGGGCAGAGGGTGGGCAGTGCCCACCCTGAGAAAAGCTCTGCCCATGCTAGTCAACAAACCCACGTGACCAGGTTTGTGACATCACGAGAATTACTGCTATAGTCGACTAAAGCTGAGGTTTTTACAAAGGCCAGGATTACGATTATGCATCTTTCAATATTCCCTAAAGCTACTGGTAAGCCTTTCCACTGCTCAATGTGAACTTGTCCAAAAGTGCTAACGTTAACCTGTACAACTGCTAAATGTGTGGGTTTCAGTATGCATCCCGGGTGTGACCGTAGATGGCCACTAATTACACGGGCCGGTAGGCCATGAGTCTAAGTTTCAGCTCCGGATATTCTATTTGTTTTTTGTTTTTTTTTTCGGGGTCGCGATTGTCCTGCTCATGCGCCCGCGCCGTTTCGCGATTGGCCCATATACACTGCCCGACCAAAAAAAAGTCACCATTTGGAAATTAATGAGCAAATTCTGTAATTGGATCATTATTGCCGTTATTAATATGTTTCAGCAGGCAATAATCATTTTTACCCTGACTGATGAAGCGCGTCGCTACTCATTTCTTAAAAAATCATGTTGATAGACACATCCCCTGATGGTGGCAAAGATGCTACTGTATTTCGGAATGGGAAAGTTAATGGCTTGTTTTCAGCAAAGAAAATCATGAATGACAAAAACAAGTATGAGGAATCATTTTCACAAATTTGCCACAACAAAGTCCTGACCTTAAACACATTAAAAGTTATTGGGATGTGTTCAAGAAAGACCACCGAGCGGTTCAACCATTATGTCGAGAAGACAAGATCTCGGCCAATAATTATGGCATTTCTGATCGAAAATAAATGTTCTGGCATTGCATATAGTTGTCAAACAATGACAAGACGAATGACGAATATGCACTGTAATCAAAGCTACAGGGGTTCCAACAAAATATTTTATTGTGCATATATTTTATATATATATATATATATATATATATATATATAGAGAACACTACACTGCTGATAGGGCAAGCTCAAGTGAAGCATCTGTTCCAGGAGCGTATACACCAGGAAGTTAAATTCGCACGTACACACCCATTCATTTTCACCTACTGTAAAATTTTATTTTCAAAAACACTTGCATGTGACTCGGGGTGATTTTGGTATCGCTGTGCAGGGCAACATTTTCTCTCCCTTAATATGTGATTTCTTGGAGGATGGAAAACGGCACACTTACTTAAGGGAAGATCGAAATGTTACTCGGTGTCAACGTTCAAGTGCGAGCAGAAAAGTTCAGTTACGGTGACCGAGGCTTAAACAGTTTAAACGATCAGCTGCCGGGTGGCTCACACGGTTAAGGCACTGCGCTGCAGTGCAGAGGTGATCACCACGTCGCGGGTTCGAGCCTCGGCGTACCCACCGGCAGGGGTCGGCAGCTTTTTCAGAGTAGCGCACAATTGGCTATCGCGCTACAGGGTTACAAATTGGGAAGGGACTGCCGGATTTGGGTATTCGATAACAGCTTTGTTCGTTGCTCCAGCGCCTCCTGTTGGCCAGACGGGCGCTTGCCAGGAAGACTCCGGCTTGGTTCATGTCCGGGTATCCTCCGCCCTCGCTCTGAACTTGCGAAGATTCAACCAGCGAGTGTATAAGAATCAGTGGCTGACAGGCACGTGCTTCGGAGGAGAGCCGTGAACTGTCTTCACTATCCTGAGTTGGCAGCAAGGGGTCGCATACAAGCAAGCTTTGTACATAGTTCCCCAATTGGGCATTCCAAATTCGGGTGGGATTGGAGATGCCAAATTTAAAAATAAAAAAAAACAGTTTAAACGATCATGAAACACATGCATTACTTCCAACCCCTGAGTAAAGAAAAGCGTGAGAAGTGCGGAGTCATAACGCAGGTGAAACTGATAAACCTCCATGCACAAGGACTTCAATTCGGTGTGAAAATCTCTTACACATGCGTTGATTGAATAATTGCTGACTACGTCAGAGGAACGTAAATATACCACTAAAACCCATGCGGAATGCATGAGAGTTGACAGGTGTGTGTTATTAATGAAAACTGACCACACCTGTTAATGTTGAGAGTTTTCTTTTGTAATGGTAATTTAAATGAATGATGGAAAACAGGTCATGACCAATCATTATTTTCAAGGGATGGGTTTGAGCTTCGCCCATCGCCAGTTCACCAGCCGCCACTGATATATTAATTCTCAAGATGTTGTGCATGTTGTATTTTACGTCGATTTAGAGGTTCTTTTTGTGCCCCCCCAAGGAGGACAAATGCCCACCCAAGCTTGGCATCCTGGCAACGCCTCTGATCAACACACTGGTCCCGCCCCAAACCTAACCACGCCCCACCACTTCCTGCTTGGACCAATCAAATTCACAGCCTCAGTGTTACACAAGGAACTTTGATGCTAAATTTACACTATAAAGACTATCAATAACATTGATACTTCTTTGATTTAGTTAAATGGATCATATGAATAGAAGTATTACTTACACTTAGCTATGAAATACTTGCGCAAATATCTGCACAGAGATGGATGAAAATGAGAGCAAAAAATTCCAGGATACACAGATGGGTTTAAAGAACGCTTAGAGGGTTTATGCAAAAATAGACACTAGTAGAAAGTTTAAGTGGACATACTTAACCTTACAGAGCATTTGCAAGTCAGCCTCATCAAGGACCTGATTTCCAATTCTATTCTATTCTATTACATTATATAATACTGTATTTCATTGATTTCATTTATTTATTTCATTAATTTTAATTTTTTTTCAATAATACATTAAAACTGAATAAATGGATGGTATGCGGTAAATTTCAACAGAAAAAGACAAAATAAACAAATAAATAGCACACGTCAAGATTTCAAAACCCATTTAAATATTTAACATTCAACAGCAGGAATGTTGGAATATTAGACTAAGTCTGAAATATTCACATCACTGTGTGTACGTGGCTGGCCCCAATTCAGATGTCAAGTTGACTTTATTATTTGGAAAAATGGATTGTTACACAGCAAAAGCGCCTCTGTGTGACATCGTAAGCCCAGCGGAAGATGGAAAAAAACACATTTCCGCAGACATCTCACATATAAGGGTCGCCACAATGCACGAGTCCGCACCACAAGGCAAGTACCCTGGCTAATCATGGGCAATGTTATTGGTTTTGCACGAGCAAAAAGATTTTGCATGTGCTAAAAGTCTTAGCAAATCAGGCCCTTCGAATCTAATTCCCAATTTTCAATTTTGTGATCCAATTATATCCAATCAGGACACTCTTCAAAAGTATTGAAGTGTTAAAAAAAAGAAAACTCTCAAAAGCAGGAAGTGTACGTGGAGAACACTTCAGGGCACTTATGATTGGGAGTTTACGGATCCCCTTCAACAACCTGATGGCCAGTCATCACCCATACATCCCCCTCCCCACTACACCCTACTCTCTAACCCCACATGCCCTTCCATCTAAAAGGTATTGGCAACAGCGTGAAAATCTTCACAGGGAAGAGAGGATGGTGTGAAGTCTTCTCTCTCTCTCTCTCTCTCTCTCTCTCTCCTACAATATGGTGCATAATAGTGATGGAGGCTAATTATAGCTAGCGTATGCAGGGGAATGATGCTGGACAGTCCTGAGATAAATAGTAGATTTCCCCAGGCCCTGGCATATTTAGTGAGAATGTGGGTTATGGAGTGAGTTTATGGAGGCGAAACAATGTGCTGCTCTTAGGCATATATCTCTGCCTGCAAAGTTGCCGGCAGCTCGACGCGGCACATTCGGCTCAAAAGCAAACTTGTGTCTTCAGCCAATACCATTTTCCATCCTCCTCTCTCTGGCTTTACAGGGAGAACTATTAATATTGGGGCGATGACGGCGTATGGAAAAGGTGACAATCCCTGCATGGTTCTCGAGACAAATAACATCAGACAGCCTCTGCTTAAAGCTCAGATTCGTCGCTTTCAAATCCAACACCGCTGGTATACAGGCCCAAAAACTAAAACATTGCATCAGAGACTAAATACGTTCGAACCCCAGTGTATGTATTACGAGGGTTTTCTTCACCGTGACACTGCAATGCAGAGTTATCGGTCTCCTTTATCTCTTCTTATGTTGTGGAGGAGGAGGGCCAAGGCCGTTGTTAAGGGCTTAAACTTCAAAGCCTGGGGCTTGGCATGCCGGCAGGCTCTCTGTCGGCTTTGCTCCGAGAGGGCTCTGTTGTCCGATGTCCTTGTGGGGTTTCGGGACAGAGATTCCATCAGGGCCACGGTGACTCACAGAGAGCGAGTGACCAAGATTTGCCTCAACGATTACACGCGGTCACTAGTGTCCAGCCTTACTCAACCCGGTTACCGATTTGGGATTCTGTACTGGGAGAGGCACAACCAGCAATGATCCTGACACTGACTGCCAGTAGAAAATCCAGGTTCAGAACGTAAACTTCTTCATTATTGTTTTTTTCTTAAATAGCTGCAGTACTTTTCCCACAGCCCAGCTGACGACATATTTTTGGTATTACCTAAGGGTAAGATCACTTTTGCGAAAATTTAATTGGCTGAGAGCGTGGGAAAAAAAATCACTCTGCGTTACATCACACTGTTAATATTTAGCCAAACTGAATACTAAGCGTAAAACTGGTTAAATCGGTATGGCTCAGCGTTGTTGCAAGCTTGCTAGGTTCAAATAACTCAAATAACTAAGATAACTTTACTTGGCCAGCCAGCTAGAGTGTACGCAGTATATTTTCATAACCATAACCATAGAGAGCTAACGATAGCCAGCCACTCAGTTAAATTAATTTACAAACTGCTGCTGGCTCAGCTGCGAAAGTCTGTGACTCAGTGACCGATTTTGTAGGCAGAGCGATGGAGTTATCTCAGAGCTAACAAACAATAGACCCTAATGGAAATTACATTTGTTTTCTACGCAATTACGCAATTCGGTTATGTGATAAACAGAATCTTATACTCTCGGATGTGTCATATGAAAGTTATGAAACTCGTTGGGTAAATGTTGGGTTTGTTGCTCGCTAAAGCTTGCAACAAATGCAAAATTTACTCAACTTGTTTCATAACTTTCATATGACACGCCAACTTGTGTAAAATCCTGTATATCCAAATCACCAGGCTGTGTTAAATTTCATCTGTCTGCAACCAGGAGGAAAAACTAACTGTTGAAATAAACTGTCTGAGAAATACAAGGGAGAACTTCAACACCCAGATTCTAATGACTTTCTAACTCTGTGGACCGCCAAACCCTGCTGTCTGCTGGTAAAATAAGATGGCTGACATTGACAGCAGTTACTACAGTAATCACGTGTCCCACCACACCTTTCACGAATCCTGTTATATCCTCCCATACCCATCCTCTCCACCTGAAAACCCCAAACCCCTCACACCCTTGCACCTCCCTACCAAACACCCTGACCACCCAGTCGTGGGGACGTGAGAAAACTTCCCCCCGAACTTCTGGTTTCTGAAAGTTGCCCAGGTGTGGAGGCTCTTTTGGGGGAGGATGAATAAGTAAAGGGTGTGTGCTCTGCGCGGGACAAATAAAAACAGCATGAGGGTGAGGGGCAGGCTTTGGAGCAGGATGATGAGAGGGAAGTGCTGAGGTATTGTTTACACTGAGAAGGCCCTGGCTGGGCCGCCTGCAGCATCGCCGGCAGCACCTAACCTGCTCCAGCCAGGGGAGAGCAGAGCAGGCCTCCTCTCTCCACACCGCGCTTGAGGTGTAAATGCCAGACTCAGTTCTCAGACACTCAGGGGTGGGAGAGATGGAGGGTGTGTGTGTGTGAGAGAGAGAGTGTGTGAGCATGTGAGAGCAGTATTGAGAGATGGAGAGTGTGTGTGTGTGTGTGTGTGTGTGAGCATGTGAGAATAGGAATGAGAAATGGACAGTGTGTGTGTGTGTGTGTGTGTGTGTGTGTGTGTGTGTGCGCGCCCTGGTGTGTGCGCGTGCATGTGTGTGCATGTGAGTAAGAGTGTGTGCGTGTGAGAGTACGAATGAGAGATGGAGAGTGTGTGTATGCGTGTGTGTATAAGAGTGTGAGCATATGAGAGCGAGAATGAGAGATGGAGTGTGTGTGAGAGTGCATGCATGAGTCTATTTTGTATTTTGTATGTGAGTGCTGCTTGTCCGTTTTCCGTGTTTGAGAGTGTGCATTTTGAATTTATTTATGAACCTGTTTGTATTTACGTACAGTTACAATATACATCAACCAGACTATATGTATACACGTGTGCATATAAACATTTGTGTTCTTATTCTGTATGTACACCCTGTATGTGTATTTATTTAGTGCATATACATGCATGGGTGCATGTTTATTTGGTGAGTATACATGTGCATGCCTGCGTGTGCATTACGTCTGTATAGAAGCACGTGTAAATATTTGTTGTTTATACTTGCGATGCTAGTGCGTACGTTACACATGCATGTGTAAGTATTTATTTGGTGTTTAGGCACAGAGTAAATCCACATGTCCTCACATCAGTGTGTGTACATGTATGTGCATGAATCTTTAGTCTCTCTCACCATGCGCTGCTGGGCCGACACTATACTGTCCCACTCGGATTCGGGCGGGACGCTGCTGATGGCGGGCAGCTCCTCCGGGGGGGTTTTGCTGTGCAGCACAGAGTGCAGGGGCAGCTGGGGTGGGCCGAGGGGGTCGCAGCTCTCCTCCTTGTCCCAGGACACCCTGTCCTGGCTCATGGCGTCCTCTCCATCGACGGGAAGGAACGGAGAGGCGGCTTGCTTGGACGACATTATTCTGCTGGAGATAGAGAAGAGACGCAGGCGGTCGGTACGGCGCGACTGACACCGCGCGCTGCTAACATCACACGGCTGCCTATAGGCGAGGAGGAAGAGCCCTCGCAGATTCAAACATAAAGCGCATCGCTGGAAAGGAGAGGCCCGTTTCATTTCCTTTTGTTTCGTGAAATAAAAGAGGGGGACAGCAGAGGGCCAGGGACGTGGGCATCGTTGGCATGACTGGTGAGAAGACAGGAACTCGCGCCAGGGGAAAGCGTTTTTTGGGAGCTGAACTGGACAATGCCACTCTGTCTCCGCTTCGCTGCAAAGGCCCTTGCCGGCGCATGTGAGGAGGCGGGGCTCCGTCACACAGATCTGGACAATGGCCCTGGACCTGGCACCCAAACTGACCCCTCCACTGGAGCCACACCAAGGTTTGGAGAGATTTTATCGGCCGCGAGCAGCATCGCCCGGGAGAAAGCGGCGGGCGTGCTCTGAGCTAATCCTTTGTTTAATGTAAATGGGCAGGGTGAGCTAGCGCTTGGAGTGGTGCCTGAGCCTGCCCTGTCCTATACACGGCATGCACGCACAGGACTCAGAAATGTTAGCACGAGAAACATTTGTGCTGAGACATACTGTATGCACAACGCTTCGCAAAGCTAAGCTCAGCATGTGGGGCACTTGCACAGAGCCTCATGCATATCAACTGTAGACGTAGCATGTAGCGCACATTCACTGAGCATTATGGAGAATAATCAACTGTTAGCATGTAGTACACATCCACTGAGCATCATGCACAACAATGGTAAGTTTTAGCCTGTTATGCACTCTCACTCAGCATTATGGACAATGATGGTAAATTTTAAAATGTAATGCACATGCCCTGAGTGTCATGCATAGCAATGGTAAGTTTTAGCATGTGGTACACTTTCAGGGAGCGTCATTGACGACAGTAATAAGTTTTAGCATGTAGCCCCATTCACTGAGCATCATTTACAGCAATGATAAATGCAACCCTGTGGAGCACTTTCATTGAGCGTCATGCACAAAAGGAGTACATGGGCACCCCCCCATTAAGCACCTACATTGGCCCAACTGTAGCACCAAGACCCTTATTTTATCCTGATAATGAAATAATCATGCTTCCCCTCGGGATCCCAATGAAACAGAAATGGCCTTTTACCTCCTTTTAAAGTGCTGGCAACTTTTTCCCTCCACCCTCTTGTCTCATCTTCACCAGCAAATGCCCCATCCCCATGTGAATTAGCAATACATTCATTTTTACAACAGCAGCAGCACTTCCCCAAGCAAATACAGCCTGATTAAACAGCCTGCCACTGGCAAAAAAAATGAAGAACTCTGCCGCATGATGTCATGAATACTGCAGTGAAGAGCGTGCTCGACCTATCAGGTGTAACTGCAATAATGAAGCACATTCCAACTGAAACAGCCACTCTGAGAGTGAGCAGTAGCTACTGATTGGATTTGTACAGCAAATTCCACTTTTCTCATAATTAAAGAGAAAGCCTTCAAGGTTGGGAACATTTAGCTTTGATAATCAGAATGAATGCGATGAAATAATTTAATTACGCACGTGGTACGAATAAAGTCATTAGGAGGCCTCCCGTGCGTCAAATTATGGGCATATGACCTCCACTCCCTCCATGCTGTCTTTGACAAGCAACCGACCAATCAGCCAATCAAACAGCACTTGTTCAATGTCAATCACTTGAGTTCTTCATTACTTTTCTAAGGGGCAGCCGCATGTACAGCCATCCCCAGTATACCTACTTCCCACTACAAATTCAGAAATTAAAAAAAGTGAATCCTCAGAGTCATTTGAGAGGATACAAAATTGATTATTTTTGGTGCAAGAAAAAAGCCCTGTAAAACCTTAAACTACATGAGAGAAACAAACAGCAAGCTTGAAAATGGATGCATCATTCAGCCTACTGAATTAACTCAGAGCTTCTCAGATTATCAGCCTTAAATGGTTCTGCTGGAAAAGGAAATATCCCTGTAAATGAAGGGCTTTTGGGGGTGTGAGATCTGATCCGCCACAGCCTCTGTATTAACCAGGTCGGGAGTGAATGTCGACATTTCTCCAGTGTCGTTTTTAAGTGCTTTTAAAAGGCAGCATTGCGACGGAGGGGAGGAGGAGGAGGAGTTTTCGATAAAGTTCTGGTTCTCGACGGAATTTCCGAGGATGGAGAGACATGGTTACATCAGGCCAGGAACTGCGACGCTGAGTGTACCCTTGGCCCTGGAGCCCTCCAATAAGAAGATGGAGGTGAGGAAGTATGGTTTGGCTGGCAACAGGGAAGGCTCAAAACACCCCATATGATCAGCAGTAGGGCTTTCTGGTGGTCACTGGGGGTTGGGGACTGCATTTGTCATGGAGTCTATATTCATTCCACTCTGAGTTCATTTGTTCATACTGCCCTCAACCGCAACACAGAATGGATGCTGGGAGTGGGCTTCAAACCTCAGGGTTTCCAAAACAAAGCTTCATCCCAAACATCGCGCAATACACGTAACCGCCAAGCGGTTAAGCTAGCCTCCGCCCGGGAGTCACCGGCCGCCGCTGTTTGGGTTGCGCTGGCTCGGGCTGCCGTTTTTGTGGGGACTGACGATAGCCGAGCATGTGGAGATAAATGACACACATGCGTTTGCGCTCACAGATCCATTTTTGTTTTCTGCGGCGGGGAGAACAAATGGACAATAGGAGCACGTGGTAATCAGAAAGCCCGCAGCAGCTGTACAAACAGGCTCGGCCTGCCAGTTACTGCAGAAGCAAAGGAGCCTCGAGCCTGCCGTGTTTAGCGCTCGGTTTTCCGAAGCAAACCCCAACCTTCGCTTTCAATCAGCTTGTAAATTGTTTCCAGCAATTATATTAAATCGAAAATTATCTCAAAATTGGGTGGTGTTAATTAGCCAATCAGAACTCGCAGCGAAGTTCACGACTCGAGAGTGCAGAGGTGCGCATTCGGTTTGGCCGATAGGGTTTTAAAGACAGAGAGGAGGCTGAGGGGCAAAGCTGGGTTCTGCCACATTTTTAATTCATGGCTCCAAAGAGCCCGAGCTTCCAGCGCTACAACACCCATCTTCAATGGAGTGCAAGTGAAACAAAGCACTACTTTTGTATTACACAGTAAATCAAGCGGGATTATTTTACCTCTAAAATATTCAGTCTCCCAGGCTCTCTTACTATTGTCTCAGGCCATCACTCAAAGCACTGAAGCATGAGATAGTGACAGTGAGCATGATAGAGAGGGATAGAGAGAGAGATGGAGAGAGTAAGACAGGGTGAGAGAGAGAGGGCGAGAGAGAGAGGGGGTAAGGAGGCTGGTCCTGTCCTCTCCCTCTGACACGTCGCCGGCGATCTCGTCAGAAAATGCAGCGGACCTGTACAGAGTTCTGTGCGGCTGTTAGTCAACAGGGGTTAATAATTAACGGGACGGAGCTGGAAGGTGCACTGGACTGAGAGCAAAGCTGTAGGACACACAGCTCATGTGGAACAGACAGGCAGGTCCCTCGGTCCGGCCCCACAGGAAGGCAAGCCCTCTGGGTAAAGCTTTACCGGGCTACCAGCTCAAACCCCTGAGATATCAAGCCCATCTGTATTAACCCTTTCAGCGCTGTGCGCAGCTATAGCTGCCCAATGATGTAAGATATCAAAATCCTTGCGGGAGCTCTTTTAAACAAGTCACCACATGATAGGTTTTCTACAGCTCAGGATAACTACATTTTTAATTCCTTGAAAATGTATTCAGTGTTCAAAGGGTTAAAGGTCCCTTATTTCACTCTTGTTTGAACAATTCAAGACAATTGCATTGCATCTGTACAGCAAGGTTTTTAATCTTATAACAAATAGATAACAATAGTAATAATAAAAACACAAATTCAGCACTTGGAACCAGTCTCCACCTCCCATTTTCACCCCTAATTCACTCTGCATCATTTTCCCCCGAAATGGCAGTAAGTCACTAAAAATGAGGCTCTACTTTGATTGTCTGCCTAATCATGATGAGCGGGGAACAGCGACAGCAAAGGAGACGGAAACCTGTCACTACTGGGCTGTACCATGCATTTGACTCCCCTAATTACATCGATAGGGGCACAGAATCAAACATGTCTTTCAAGAGTATGATTTCTTAGGCAGGCCACTACAGTAACAAGACAGCGTGGTTTCAAATTTTAGTCACATGCTGGGTAGAAGATGGACGAAAGCATACTGTCAGGTCCATAAATATTTGGACATTTGCAGCATTATTGTTATTTCAGCGGTCTTTCGCAGCATATTGAAGATTAAACTAACTGAAAATGAGCTCACAGGGCAGATTTTAAGCTATAATCTGAGGGTAATCATCACCATAACTGAAGAACAGTGTAGGAATTACAGCACTTCTTACACAATCCACCCCCACTTAAGAGACCTAAAGCAATCTGACATTTGGCTATTCTATGGACATATTGTATAGGGCCATACTATCCATTCAGATTTAGCCGCCTGAATCTGAGGGACATGTTTTTCAATGAAGAACAAGCAGGAAGTGAAGACAGCTGCGGTGAAGGCCTGGTAGCACACCTTCGGGGAGAGAACCCAGCATCTGATGATGTCTACGGATTCCAAACTTTAGGCAGCCACTGACTGTAAAGACTTTGCAAACAAGTATTAAAAATGTCAATTCAATTTCTCATTGTTAGTTTGCCCAAATACTTTCGAGCTCTTTCAATAAAAATGGTTGTAATTCATACGCAGCACTTCCAATATTACTGGAAAAAACCTTCAATTAAAACTGAAGGTGTATCCATCAAACACATCTTCACGGATTAACTTCAAATCCACTGCGGTAGCATACAGACCCAAATGACGATTGCGCCGCGGTCCAAATGCTTAGACCTGGCTGACCCTTGTACCACTCTAAAGACATTTCAGTCACCGTTGGCTTACCTGTAGAGCAACATTATTCATACTCTTGCTGAAGCCTTTATTGTAACCACGGATATGGGTAATAAACAGCCAATACAAAAAAAAAGAAAAATGCTTCATTTTCTTTCAAGAGGAATAGTTGTTCCAATATTGTAATTTTTAGTTTATTTGTAAAAAAAAATGGGATAAGGGCAAAGGGCAGGAAAAATGAGACTGAATTGTCAGCACACAGGTGTAACGGGGACTGAGAATGGAGCAATGCCACCGTATGAAGCGGCTGACACTGAATTAAAAAGTAAATGATCAGAATTTCTAGGTGATTCCAGATTTTTCAATGGCACTCTTTACTGTATGTTTGTCATTGTGAATATCCTGCACGTTGTGCTTAATGTCTGCGACGAGGAGCAAAATATGTGCCCTAATACTAAAGCTGTGATCTCTGTTCTTATACGGAGGTAAAAAAAAAAAAAGAAAAAAAACAATAAGTTTTTGTTTATTCAGAACACTAGGGAATTACTTTGGAATAATTTAGAAGGGATACATGTTACTTCTCAAGGCTCAAACACAGAAGATTTTTATTACACATCATGCAAAAAAAAAAAAGCCAACTTTAAAATACTGTAAATTCAGATGCACTTACAGACTGGCAGGCAAATGCAGGCGCTGACACATAAACCAGCAATGAACACAAATAAAGGACAGGGCACAGAATACAAAAAGTGCCCAACATATGGAATGTTCCCAGCAGCCCCCTGTAAATTCATCAACAAACAAGAGGCCGGCCAGCAAAGGGCCGAATCGCCTGTTCCTGCAATTATGGCTATGTTCTTATGATCCGATGTTTGTCCAAGATGTGAGCGTGTGTGTGTGTGTGTGTGTGTGTCTGTGTGCATATTAAGCAGTGAGATTGGCACAGGCTTCCCGAGCCTCCCTCTCTGCAGCGGCCAATCACACTTGATTGCACGATAACAAAGGGCAGCTAACAAACTGAAGTAATCGATAAGCCTTCGAGACACAACCCCATTCTCAGAGTCACAACCCCGGGGTCTCGAGAGACGAGGGAAAAAAAAAAAAAGAAGCGAAAAGCTCTATATTTAGCGGACAATATTGCTGCTCCGCTGTATTTATAGGGCAGAAGAAGTCGAGGTCTTTTGAGCGGCAGGCTCATATAGCCAGGAATGCTTTGACTCATGAAATGATGCCACTGATAATGTTTCATCACGCAACAGCCCTCTGTTTAATTGGTTAGCATTAGCGGGCCCAGCGCTGGCCAGCCTTCAAGGTCTTGTGACTGGGACCATGTGTCTGTGGGTATCCCGTTACTCCCCCCACCCGCCAGCCCCCCGTTGTAGCGCGCTATGGTTTTCGGCTCACCGGCTCTCTGCCCTCTCTCGCTGTTGACCTTTTATAGACAATGGCGTTAAGTAACTCCATACTAGTTGGCCTGAGCCCACCCCCACCCCCCGTACAGCCCCACCCCGGCACTAAACCACAGGTCACTTCAGGAGGAAAATATTAGCCCTTCACTTCTAACACCACTGTTGAAATAAGAGTAATAATCAAAAATGGGGGGAGAAAACAAGGGGACCATTGTGTGAGTTGATCTCAGGGGAGAGATATTGCCCATAATGCACAGGGTGGTTTATAACAGAGGTTTGGGTTTCCAACAGTTAAGGGTAGAACACATACACACACAAGCCAAAAAAAAAGAAGTGCAGACATTTTTCTTCGCTTATGGTGATTATCTGTGCTCAGCATTATTTGTTGAGTGAGTAAAAGAATACCTCCTACATCACATATTCATGACTTTTCATATATTCACATAGCCTCACAACTGATGTAATATTTTGCAGCATTTATTTTCCCCTTTTTTCGCTGAACAAATTTAATATGTAATGCATTTTATGGAAACAAAAAATAAAGGTCTAAAGTGTTTTACTGTTAGAATTTCATAATCAGATTGAACATGCATTTCTTTTGACAGTATTTTTGAACATAAAATAATAACATCCAAGCAAATAAGATGTGTACTTCCAGTATCTGGCTTGAATACTTCATTTCAAATTACAAATGGCCATAAAATATTACTACCACTCCTGGGTTTGAAAATCAATTATCGATGACCAAAGCGCAAAACCTCCTACCTGTAGAATTTTTCTGATTGGCAGATTTCACTTTGGATGAGCGGCCTTCGTTGTTGTCATCATCCAAAGTGAAATCTGCCAATCAGAAAAATTCTGCAAATAGGAGGTTTTGCGCTTTGGTCATCGTTATCTCGTATTTTTAGACAAAATGCCACTCAGAAACAACAATAGAACAAAGGGGAGAGATATCTTTCTAAGCTAAATATTAATATGTTATAAATTTGCATCATCTCTTTCAAAAAAAAAACTAAACAAGCAGTATTTCTCTAATTTTTGCCAGTGCTGTGCATACTGCATGTCAACCCATTAAAAAGTTATAAATCAATAACTGTTCCACAAAGAAGCATGACCCAATATTCTTTCCCTCCAAGTCCCTGACCATAAAATAAAGTAGTTCAGTTACATATTCAGTGTACATGGTTCCTTTTCACTTGAAACTTGTAGTTACCTCACTGCTCCATGATGTTAAGAAATTAAACTTTTGAGACAGTCATTTGGGACGGCGTTCGTAGGCGGGGAGAGTAGAAGGCAGTGAACCACAGCTTCTTGACTCGAGCTCTCAGAAAAGGATCAAGGTTTGTAGGACAGAGCGAGAGAGAAAGATCACACCCTTCTCCGCAGTCGTGCTTTCACGTTTCATGCGCTTCAATAGCATGCCATTATCTCATCCGTCGCTAATAAATCAAAACACTCTTACAACTAACATTGTGAGACTCTGCCTCATAGAAAATAGCGTCCTTAAAAGTAAACATGTTTTTGAGGCAGCTGAAGAAAGTATTAAAATGTCATTTCGAATAAACAACAAATTGAAATAAAAAAGAAATATTTCAAAAGGATATGACAGAGATTCAGTATATAGGAATTCAAACTGTCAAATATAAAGTGGTTTTTCAAAATTACACAAGGAGTTGAAAGGAAAATTCCTCTGGGCAAAACTCAATTCACCTGAATTTTAATGCCAATTGAATTGTTAAATTTTTATGTCTTACTGAATTTTAAGTGAACAACAAAGATAAGACAGAATAGGATAGAATTGGAGTTTGAGCAGGAGGGTGTAGGAGGGATGCAAGGCAGAGGAGCAGAAATGACTGCAAACGGAGGTGAATCTGGGATCTCTACTCACATACAGCAATGAGATGCCCCTGGCTAACGTGCAACAACTGCCTATACGGTCATTCAGCCCAACGGACTGGTCACCGTCCATCGTGATTTCACACACACACACACACACACTGCAAACACAGACATAACCACAAATATGACTGCCCACACAAATATTCAGAGACACAAACCCACACCAATAGTGTTCCTGGTGCATACGTACTGTTAAAACAGGGCAACTGGGTACAGAGTCTTGCTACAGGGTACCTCAGGTTCCATAGAAACCTGAGGTCAAGCCGCCCCGGCTCTCGGTTAATAATCATTCAGACACAGAGCCCAGTCAGTCATCGCTCGTACACAGTGCCCAGTCACTAATCAAACACACAGAGCCTAATCAGTCATCATTTACACATAGTCCCCAGCCATACATCACTGGCTAAGAGCGCCAATTCACTAATCACACACACAGGACCCATTGACTAATCACACATGGAGACCCAGTCAGTAATCACTCACGGTGCCCGTTCATCGCTGACGCACAGCGCCCATTCACTAATCCCACACACACACACACACACACACACACAGTGTCAGTCGCACACCATACCGTCGGTCATCCCACACACAGTGTCCAGTCTGCACTCAGTCCTAAACAATACTGTCAGTAATCACAGACGCAGTCTCTGCTCAGTCATCAACTCTCCCGCAATGCCAGTCAACAGTCACTTACACCCAATGCCCAGTCACTCGTCCTATACATCTGGTGCCTAGTCAGTAATCCCCCATACAAATTACTGACAGCCACCTTCGTGGTTCTCCTTCTAAAGCTATCAGACGACAAACATACTCTGGGGTCACACGGGGCAGTAGAAAGGTGAGCGTACTGTACTTCAACAGACCATAGGATGCCGGTGGCCACACTGGCTTATGACCTGCCAACAGTGTACAGCCACACAAACCCATGCATGGGGAGAGGCAAGAACTCAGTTTATGTCGATAAGTTTGGCAGTGGGTTTTTGCGTTACAGCAGCGGCAGGCAGACGTGAGAAAACAGATGAGACGAGATGTTTTGTCATCTCAGCTCACTCTCACCTTTTCTCTCCTACATCACTCTCTCTTTCAAACTCTCTCTTAATCTCTCTCGCTCTGTCTGAATGTGCATACGTTTCGGCTTTCTGGGGGATGAAGTTCCAAAAGAGCCTCTGTTGCAGCACTGCAGTTAAGCAAACTTTACAGCCCGGTCAAGCCATCAAACCAACGCAGTCTATTTGCTGAGCAACAGTAGAGCTTTGTGGCCCAGCTCAGGGCTGACAGTAAGTTATGAGCCCTTTGTGAGAGCCGGGGAAGGAAAACAGAGATCGGAATTTGGCAGGAAAATATAATACAGAATTCTCCTCTCCTGCGAGAAGAACCTGTGCCTTTTTTTTCCCCCTTCTTCCTGGGAACAATCAAGCATTGTTGAGTGAGAGAAAGGCAACAGTGACAGATGAAATATAGAGGAGGGCCCCCCATTTTAGGAAAACAGTAAACAAAGCACCATTCAGGGGCAGGACTCTCTCTGTCACTTATACAGATAGGTTTCTTCTGTGCGGTCAGGACTTTATGGCAAACACTTCTGATTCGACAAGTGTGAAAACTCCCACAGTCCGCTCCTATGGCGAGCCGCGGAGTGGGGACAGACTGCCAAACAGAGTGGAGAGAAAGAATGAGAGAAAGAGAGAGAGAGAGAGAGAGAGAGAGGGAGGGATACCACAAGTCTCTCTGTTTCTGGGAGAGATACAATGAGCAGATAGGGGCCAGGGGCGGGGAGGGGGGTAAAGGGAAATAAAGAGGGCAGCCCAGTGAAAAAGGCCCAAAAATCCTTGCCAAAATGGCAGGAACAATGGCTAATTATGAAGAAGTAACTTTGCCAGGGACAGGAAAGAGGGGGACAGTGGAGACTGTGAGGGCGAAATGAAAGGACGGAGAGGGGGAACTGTGAACCCCAGTCTCCGGCCCATTCCGCCTGGACCTCATGAGGTCATCATTGGCAGCCGGCACCCAGAGATCTTGGGCTGGTACAACCATCGTCCTGGGACATCTGGAATGCCGGCACACAGTGGCCCACTTCTCTCTCCATCTAATATCCCCCATTGCTTTCTCTTTTCCAAAAATAGGAAAGGACAGACACCCAAATTGGAAAATTTGCCAGCGGAATAAAGACGCAGAAAAGCAGTTTTTGTTCATTCTGTGTTCTCAGCATAACTGAGTCCCTGTCGGGGAGGGAGGGGTAGTTCACCGGGTAACTGGGGAAGCAAAAACACTTTTGTGAGCAAATTACCAGACCTGCTGGTCTTTTCTTGGGTCTGAGCAAACAAACATCTTGTTAGCTACCCTCATTACCTTCCTTCAGAGTCGCAAAATTTCATTTGCTAACTGTATAAAGCGAAAGAAAAAAAAACTGCCTGTATCTGAAGTCCAACGCTTTCATTCTATTACTTATTCGAAAAGCTTGAAAGAATCAAGGACGATAATAAAATTAGTGTGGGAAAGTTGCGGCCAAGTTTCGCATGACACTGGTTAAACAAATAAACAAACAGGGCGGTGCTTTTTCAGCTGTGTTCATATGACAGCTGATTAGGGGACTTTAGCCTCATGGAGATGATGGGAAATAAAGGGTCATTGGACCCAAACTGGATACTGCTGGTGCACAGCAAAACTAATAATACTGCTCCAAACTTCAGCTCTCAAACAGGTTCCTAAAACACAGTGTATGTGGACCACTTTCAGAAACATAAATCCATCCATCAATTATCTAGACCTTCTATTCCAGGGTTGAGGTAAGGCAGGAGCCTGTCCCAGCATGCACTGGGAGAGAGGCAGGAATACACCCCAGACGGTATGTCAATCCATCAGAGAGATCGTGCAATATTTAGTCACACATTCAAGGTCAATCAAGTGTCTCCAATTAGCCTGTAATGCAAGTCTTTAGGCTGAGGAAGAGAACTAAAGGGAATGAATGAATGAATGAATCAGAGGGCCGGCATCAGTGAGATGCTACATCCGCAGCACGCTCACAGCACTCGGTGCCTAACGCTACAGTCTGAGCTCGGCTGGCAGTCATACAGCACAGAGGCACATCAGATAGGGTTTCACAGTCAAATCATTAACCGAGTCGCTTTCCTTCAAAAACATTTTCAGCGGGGCTCTCATACTCTATCCACAACACTTTCTAAAATCTCTTTTCCCAGGATGCACTGCCGAGATCCAGTTGCGGTATTCTGTAACCACAGACCATACACTGTCAGGCCTGGAGAATGACATGGCTCTGGAGAAAATATGGAACAATCTGGTAATCTCAAACTATTCCGCCATTATCCCCCAAAACCAGCAGACAAAGGCTGCCTTTGTGTCTCTGCACTCGGAAAGGGCTTATTTAATGAACCCTTAACTCACAATGACAAAATCAATCAAAAACACATTGAACTAATAAACGGCAATGTTTAGTGGCGGCCCTGTTTTAAAAGGTCCTTTCTGTGGAGCAAACTTTTATTCACATTTACACTACAAAAATATTAAGTTAGTCAAATTGGAAATGCAAACTCAATGAAACAATATTAAAGATACAATTCACCGCTAACATACTGAGAATCTTGGCAATATGTTAAAAAGAAAACCAAAAATGCAAAGCAATGAATTACTAAAACAACTATAAGCACAATCATTACACAATGCACTATAATGATGGTCATTTTTAATCAGGAATATGAATACAGAATGAACATAGTGAAGCAAGTTAGATTATCTAGCAAAGAAGTACATTTCTCCAGTGTCAGACATTTGGAAATACTGTCTCTATCTGACTCGGATAGACTTAAATACCCAGAGCAAACAGACAAAGGTAAATAGCATGCGAAGGCCAGACAAATATTTGACAAGAAGCGGGGGCATCGCGCATGTGGTCCACAAGAACAGCGCTGACTGTATACTGTATGTGCTATACTACTGCCTCTTTCACTTTTACCCTCCTCGTACGCCCACACCCCTCTCTCTCTCCCTCTCTCTTCCTCAGCATCAGTTGTTCACATGCCACGGTGTACACAGTGAATCTACAAACAATAGTAACAAGCTAACAAAGGTCACCTTTCGCAATAGACCGGCTATCAGTCTGGAGGGGAGGGAGCTTAGCAGTAAACCCCACCCACACTCAGCCAGCAATCCCAGAATGCCCCGGGAGTTGATCGCGCAGGTGATTTCCTGTCCAGCAGCGCGAGAGTTCATGTGCGTGAGAATGGCCCGAAACAATGCCACTCCAAAGTGTAAATAAGCCAGTTACATGAGTTTAAGCACCATCCTCTATTGACCTCCCCTTAACCTGACAGGTCGGGTAAACAAGTCCAATCCTATTATCCTAATAATATGCACTAGTATAGGGCACAAACCTGAACGGTCAGGAGCACTTATGTCATTTCCAAGGCTTAAATAATCACACTGGGCTACCAAAGGGCCACTGACAGCCAAGGTGTTACAATCCCCATTCTCTGAGAACAACACAGCGACACGCAACCATTTGTTCAGAGTGAAGTGCATTACCTTTATATTCCAGAAAATCTAGGCATTCATGAGCTGAGAGTTAACTTTGTAGTCTTGGTGGTCTATTGCATCCTATTATCAAAATAATAATTATTAGTTCTTTTATGGCAAAAGAAAAAAAAAACATTTTGCAAAGAAAGGGTAAAGCTCCATTTATTAGCCTTTAAACTGCAAATATCATGCATTAATAATAGCATGAAATGTGCTGTAGCATATTCTGGAATTCTCCATTCAGCATATGATTGCGCAAACATGCCGGCAGCATTGGGTTCCATTTGCAGTGCACAAATTAGAAGGCATTTGATTTTTTTCCTGATGTGTTCTGAGAAGAATCTCATCTGTCTCCATGTATTTTAGAACAGAACAGCATACAGCCCCCAGGCCAGAAACAGACAAAATGAGCTTAAATAAATCATTAGAGCTCATTAATTATATCGCTGGCTGAAGCAATAACCAACTGCTCGTGTTTACAGTTCTTTAAAGTTGTTATTTACCGCAAAGCTTTCTACTGTTTGTTTTTGTGCTCTATGCATTTTTAATGGCCTTTTTGAGGAAATCAGCAGTGAGCGTAGCAGATGTGATACGAGTTGACAAAGGAAAGTGCGCCGGGATTGGTCATGGCACCGTTTCTACCAGAACATGCCTATGGCTTCGACATGGCACTGTTGTAAAACATCAGAAAACCGTAGATAAATTCAATATCCACAGCGTCCAAATAGCCGGCGTATCATGGCACTGAATTCTGCACAAAATATTAAAAAATTTCTGATCTAATTTTTTAATTAACCCCGTTTTAGGTTGGTTAACATTACACTATATTTCAAATGTTTCCACAACACTTCAGGTGGTTAAACAGCACTTTGAAATAATACAAGCAATAATACTAGCACTAATAACATACATTTAGATCACAACAAAAAATGTTTAAGTGGCCCACCTTAGCCTAAGGTGGACAGTGAATGCCTTAAATGCGCAAAGGCTCGGCCTGAACAACCGCTTGGGCATGAAGAGCCATACAGCGAATCCTCCTACTCAACAGAGCTGCCGCAAACAGACACACACGGCAGAACATAATGCGGCAGTGTAATTTTTAATTAAGTTCCCCTTAGTGACTGCTATTATCTCTGGCTAATGGCATGCATTGGCCTTCTCTCATTACAGGAGTGGGTTTTTAACCGGGCCACTTGTTTGATACATTTAGAGTTAATGCACTATGAATATCTCAGGGAGAGTCATCAGGTTTTGCAGAGGGCGCCGCGCAATCTGAATATTCAATAACTTCCGTAATTACGCGCGCAATTCATCAGATTCTATCTGATTGCCGGAGAAGGAGAGCAGAAAAAAAGAGAAGAGCTGCAAACAGATCTGATTCCTGGAGGACAGGACATGTAATCACAGAACTAACATTATGGCTGGCACTAATTGAAATCTAAATTGAAAGGCTTGGCTTAGGGGGAGAGTATGTTGGACTGCAAGAGAGAGGGAGAGAGAGAGAGAGAGATCATGCACAACTGGAGATAAAAAACAAATGCAGCCAGGGGTTAGGGATACAGTGCACTGTCTGGGGCAGGCATGAAGACATATACAGTAGCAAAATTGCAGAACCTTTTAATAAAGTAGCAGAAGGTGGGCCACCTGATGCAGTTCCAGAGCAAATAGAGCAATAAGAAATGGCATAAAAGAGGCACAGAGCAGTGAGACAGGGGGCCTCCTGATGCAGTAACAGAGGAGTAGAGCAGTGAGACAGAGGGCCTCCTGATGCAGTAACAGAGGAGTAGAGCAGTGAGACAGTGGGCCTCCTGATGCAGTAACAGAGGAGTAGAGCAGTGAGACAGTGGGCCTCCTGATGCAGTATGAGAGGAGTAGAGCAGTGAGACAGTGGGCCTCCTTATGCAGTAACAGAGGAGTAAAGCAGTGAGACAGAGGGCCTCCTGATGCAGTAACAGAGGAGTAGAGCAGTGAGACAGTGGGCCTCCTGATGCAGTAACAGAGGAGTAGAGCAGTGAGACAGTGGGCCTCCTGATGCAGTAACAGAGGAGTAAAGCAGTGAGACAGTGGGCCTCCTGATGCAGTAACAGAGGAGTAGAGCAGTGAGACAGAGGGCCTCCTGATGCAGTAACAGAGGAGTAGAGCAGTGAGACAGAGGGCCTCCTGATGCAGTAACAGAGGAGTAAAGCAGTGAGACAGAGGGCCTCCTGATGCAGTAACAGAGGAGTAAAGCAGTGAGACAGAGGGCCTCCTGATGCAGTATGAGAGGAGTAGAGCAGTGAGACAGAGGGCCTCCTTATGCAGTAACAGAGGAGTAAAGCAGTGAGACAGAGGGCCTCCTGATGCAGTATGAGAGGAGTAGAGCAGTGAGACAGAGGGCCTCCTTATGCAGTAACAGAGGAGTAAAGCAGTGAGACAGAGGGCCTCCTTATGCAGTAACAGAGGAGTAAAGCAGTGAGACAGAGGGCCTCCTTATGCAGTAACAGAGGAGTAAAGCAGTGAGAGAGAGGGCCTCCTGATGCAGTAACAGAGGAGTAGAGCAGTGAGACAGTGGGCCTCCTGATGCAGTAACAGAGGAGTAAAGCAGTGAGACAGAGGGCCTCCTTATGCAGTAACAGAGGAGTAAAGCAGTGAGACAGAGGGCCTCCTTATGCAGTAACAGAGGAGTAAAGCAGTGAGAGAGAGGGCCTCCTGATGCAGTAACAGAGGAGTAGAGCAGTGAGACAGTGGGCCTCCTGCTGCAGTAACAGAGGAGTAGAGCAGTGAGACAGAGGGCCTCCTGATGCAGTAACAGAGGAGTAGAGCAGTGAGACAGTGGGCCTCCTGATGCAGTAACAGAGGAGTAAAGCAGTGAGACAGTGGGCCTCCTGATGCAGTAACAGAGGAGTAGAGCAGTGCAACAGTTGGTCTCTGAACAGAGCAACAGTGGAACAGCACAGCATTTGCCCTATTGTGCTCAGCTATGCCATAAGCCTAGAATGCATACTGCAACAGAATTTTAGCTCACCCGCATCTCCACACAATACATTTAATATAAAGCTGTACATGCACAAGCCATCCCTAACCACGCCTTTTGCCTGTGGAGCCCTATGTGAGTGCAG
This sequence comes from Gymnothorax reevesii, assembly GCA_029721435.1. NCBI lineage: Eukaryota > Metazoa > Chordata > Actinopteri > Anguilliformes > Muraenidae > Gymnothorax > Gymnothorax reevesii. Next base: position 35,349,402 of record CM056589.1, on the reverse strand, counting down.
AGTATATATAGAGTGTGTACTGTAGGTCTGTGAAGTGTGGTTTTGAGGGTTGCGGGTTGGAGTGGGTTAACAGGAGCACAATGAAAGGCAGGCAGTCTCGCTGACAGTATGGGTGCACACAGAGCTGAGTGTATCGCTCCACTCAGGTTGCAGTGGGAGGTTCATTCTCTTTTCAGAGGCAACTGGGGGTGTTACAGAAGAGTGTTCTTCAGTGAAAGAGTGACAAAAAGAAGAAAGAAAGAGAGCTAGAGAAAAGGAGAGACATAGAGAGAGAGAGAGAGTCTTCGCCTGCAAGATTCTCCCACAAGCTTTCGCTTCCCAAATGCTCCTAATAACATTGGGCTAAGCTTCCTGTGTTTTGAGCTGGACATGTAAAATAAATGGATAATAATCTCGCCTTCACAGCACTGCCATTGTGGGCATGGATATTTTGTCCACTGGGTGGAACACAAAAAGGCCCTAATTCAGTTCCTGTTTAGTTTGGTTTTCTATAGCCTGAGGGATGTGGCTGAGGTTCAAACAGCCGAAATAGGGCTCACAGTCACACAAAAATCACTAATTAATACACAAGCGCACATTGATTCAGGTACACATCATTACTAGGCTTCTACACCAGATAAGCACATTTTTTCCATTGAATAATGGCAGTGTATCAAGTAACATTTCATCCTGCTATTTTTAAATATATGCTTTCTGTTGCGTTTAACTCAAACAGAAATTTTTCAAAATACTCAGTCAAATTTAAGATATCAATGTCAGCTAACATTTCTCCTAAGTCTCTGGAGTTGAAACTAACTTTTTTGCGCTTTGGAATTAATTTTTTTTGTTCAGTGACTTTTTAAAAAGCAAATCCTTTGTGTTCTGGTGCTTTGAATGCTTAACATCACGCGACACTACAGCTCTTTTGTGCCCCGAGACCAGCAAACACACTTCATAAATCAGAGGACCGATCCCCTGTCCTTACTCTCCAACCACCTCCTCCCTCCTGCCAGCCCTCCGGCCTGAAGATCTTCCCAGAGGCTAGATTAATATTCAGCCCCTCAATAGCAGTTAATTAGCAATGCCAGATTCATTAACCCGAATTGCTGTTACGGTGGCCCACATCATAAATTAGCTTAATGTGAGCAGACATATTCCAGTTGTAATAGCAGACATAAAAACTAAGGAGTAACACATATGGCTGTAGCTCATAGATCATAACAACTTTGTGGTGGTTTTAGAGGAACAGAGCTCCTTCCTAACAGATAGGTTTTGGCTCGTGTTACAAAATCTGTAAATCTGCGATTTTTTTTGGGGGGGGGTAGAGTTATAGCTTGTGAACTTATGAAATAAATGGAATCGCATGAAACTGCAGATGTCAGAAACAGAGAAGAACAGTTGGGGAGAGTGGATGATTGATTTTGGGTCGCCGCCGAAGGGAATGGGGATGTGAGCACGCTCGCAGGTCAGTTCCGACGGGAGACGCCTTATCTAAGCGGAGAACGCCGTGCCAGAGACCAAATATTGAAACCGCTGGACTCTTCCTAACCCTCCCCCCTGAAAAACACCCCACTCCCGAACGGACTGGGGAACCAGCTGGAGCCGCTCCAAACGGCATCTGACAGCTTACAGGAGAAGTTATTTTTCCTCCAAATCTCTGGCGGACATCTAGTTTGTGTTTGTTTAGCCGGCTGGTAACAAGTAGATGCTGGCAGCCCGGCGAGGCCGTGTTTCACTCCTATGGTGCTTAGGCCTCTATCCTCCTCTGCTCCTCTTTCCTACTCTTTATTTCCCGATCTTTTTACATGGGCCAACTGCAGGTATTGGGTTCACGTCTGGCTCGGCGAAGGGGGAACAAACTACGGTGCTCAACACAAACTGCTATTGTAAAGGTAGGGGACAGCGACCTTTACTGTCCTTGGATTTCGCGCTGACCTTTCATCTTCCGAATCCCCCAGTGGTCGTGACTAACAAATCACAGCGCATAGCCTATTAGGGCTGGGATTCCACTTTGTTGTTGAAAAGGGTCTTGTCCTTTCAGAGCGTTCCCCTTCTCTCCCTTACTTCCCGCTCTCTCTCTATTTTTTGAAGCCAAGGTGGTAGAGGAACACAAGTCTATTGTTCCCGCGCAGATGGAAGTTGGAGTTACTACGGCAACAGCTCTAATCCCTCTTTTTACCACCTCCCTTCATATTATTGGCCTATCAAGTGCTACCTTTTAACTCATGGGGCTGGGGCCTGCTTTTCGGGGTGCCAACCCCCCCCCCCAACAAGCAACGATTTTCCCCGCACAAGACCATGTGATGAGCTAATCGAAAAACTTGCTAAATAATGACGTACCCACAGCAAGTATTTGTCCTCCTCAAGCCTGGTCTAAGAATAACAATAATGAGTCCATTATCTGAGTTAAAAAACAGCTGCCCTGCCCAGCTAACAGAGGGAGTAATTGTTCTGGAGTTGTCCACACAAGCAACAACCTATTGTGGCCAGCTTGACGGAAAAAGGAGTAGTAGAGTGTGTGGCATTATGATTGGTGAGCACGGCCGCTGCGACTACAAGAGAACTTTTTCGGGAAAGGAAGGAGAGCAAAACGGGGAAAGAGAAATGGAGTTGGGAGAGAAGATATGATGGAGAGGTGAGAAAAACAACTTAGCGGGAACATCTTTTCAGTGATGAAATTCAAGACAGTGGTGTGTCCATAAGCTGCTAGCTAGCACAAAACAGCTTTGACTGAAGTTTGGTCCCTGAATTCTTCTTTATCTCATAAATGGTTAGTTGTAGTGACCATGTTTCCGCGATTTCATCAATTACACGCTGACTGTTTCTAAAATTTCATCAGCTATAATCTTTTTTCTTTTTTCCTGTTTCCATGGAATAAGAAGTCATTTACTATAACCTACAATAAAAATTTGTAACTCTTCAGGGCATGCATAGGTATTTCTTGCATGCATAATGTGGCTTAAAAGGGTAAATAATTCCCATAAACATGAATTGAGCAATATAGAAAAATTACTGATTGTCAAAATTAGGGGACTGAAGTTGAAACACACATAATGGCTCCCCGGGACAGAGTTTGAGAACGACTCTGCTATACAATCACAAATACAGAACTGCTTTGCTTTGTTTTTGCAGTTACACATGTTAGTAGCTGAACTCGGCAAACTGAGCCGCGCTGTTCCATCTGTGCTTCAAACCAAATGGAAGCGAGCCAATCAACGACATGAAGGATCTCGCATGCTATCGCTTTTCAATTAGAATGAATGAACTGAACGGCCTCACCCGAAACGGCCACCATAAAAGAGAACAACGTATCACCTGCCAATATAATTAACTCCGAGTGACCGAAAACATTTGTTAAGAAGGAATACTACACCATGTTAGGGCACCCCCCCCCCCCCCCCCCCCTCCCCATAACGAAAGCAGCACTGAAGAAGACACCCAAACGATGACAGGTTTACATTGGCACTTTGCGGTTTTAAAACACAGACTTACTTTTCCTTAGAGCAGATGAGAAGAATCTTGTGTTAAAATTAGTGAGGGCGAAAACGAAACAGGGCCGGGCCTAACTAGTTGTCGCACCTCGTAAATGAGCTTCATTGTGAGCAGAAGGTGGGGAGGTGTGGGGGTTGGGGGGGGGGGGTACCGCAAACTGGGAAGCCCCTTACCCCTCCTCAGCCTCTGGCGTGCTTCATTTATCTTCATCTCGTTAGACTAAATTAATTAACAATCTCAGTGTTACACACTTTCTCTTTTCATTACATCAAATAATGGCAGGGAGACAGGAGGACAGGCTCTCTGCTGGGATTAGTGAGGGACAGGGGAGCCGCCTCCCTCTTTCACTCTCCCAACACACAAGGCTGCGACAAACACCGCACTTCAATTTCTCCGGCGACAACGCCAATAAAATACTGTGTTTTTCCTAAAGGGAGAGACTTGAGTCAGTTAACTTTTTCTATTTTTTTTTTTACTCTGCTGCTGGTAATTTTAAAAAATTGATATCATTCTGACTTACTGCATTTTGGTTTGAAACCTGACTCGCTTTAACTGTATCGCAGATGTCCGGCTCTGCATAGAATTACTTGATTTACATATGAAACATCAGAGGGTTTTATAACTTGCAGTTTTTAAACTGAAGTGATTTTTTTTTTTTTTTTGGGAACACTGTGGATGAAGGTGGTGCTTTCAGTTATTTACACAAGCTTGAGTCACAAGTGCTTAATGCTGAGAGGAGTATGCTTTCCTCTGAGAGCCTCAACACGTCTCCTGGAGTGAGTCGGAGTCGTAGCTAACATCAAAATACATTATTATTCTGACCACTGTAACAGGGCACGATGCACAAAGGCAGTTAGAAAAACCATTACTCACAAATCAAAAAAGACTCCTTTTTCAGTGGAAAGAATTTCGAGAGAGAGAGCGCTTTTCTTTTTCCAAACATTGATACGCAGGTACAGAGGTACTCCTGAATCTGAAAACCTCTTCCTGAAACAGAGGTTCGCAGCTTTAGCCCTTTGACTCAATTCAAATTTTTTAGAGCAGGGAAAAGCTAACGTTCTTTTGTGAAAGCTATGAAAAGATGTATCACTTGCGCGAGGTGCGAACTTTGAGTAGCTACACTATAGTTCTTACGTTTTCGCATATCCGCACTTGATGGAGCCCCTTTTGGCCTCGTACAATTGCTAAATAAATAAAAAAATATGCGGCGGTATGCTTCAGAAACATTCTTTCACTCTTCCTCCATTACTCTCACTCCTTCACTCCCTCCCTTCTTCGAACACAATAAGCGCTAGCAGAGGAAGAGGCCAGCACCCAGCGAAGAACCGGGCTGTAATCTGGGCCTGATTGTGAAGGCCGTCCTCCTTGTCCGATTCCCCCCACACGCGTGTGAGATATCTCCACGCTGCCACTTCTTTTGCGCTTAATTAAAACAGACGTTGACAGAAGGGTGTGGATTAAGACCGCAATGTTGCTTTTACTCGAGATTAATCGTGGCTCTTTCTTGTTGGAGGAGACAACGGCAGGGAAGAACAAAGGGAATCGGTTATGTAACTGAGCCTTTTGCACAGGGTCAGAGGTCGAGGGATTTTTTCCCCCCCCCCATCCAACATAGTTCACAGCTCCAGAGGTGCTGCAGTCCCTCAGCTGCTCTTCTTTACTTCCACATGCCAGACTGCTGCTGCCTGTGCCTCAACAGGTGGCCGGGGTCAAACACTCCCACAATCCTCTGCTCCCAACCGCACAATCCCCCACTCAGAGGCATTAGGAAGAGAAAGGAGGAAGGTGACATGGTGGAAATAATCCCTCACTTGCAGCTAACCCATCCGACTGCTGCGAGCTAAAACGAGAATAATACAACCACTACTTGAGGTGCAGTTGACAGTTTAGATGGATTATTTTTCATATTTCATGGTTTCAAAATTTCTTGACAGTCAATCGAAATATATGTCCCTGACCTAACCTAAAGCTGCACTTAGTTCTCTCTTTTCAAGCAGCATTCAATGTGCTATCATATTCTCAGGCTCCTCACGTCGCCAGCACATCCTCCACCTTTGTGGAGGTACGCAAGTTAGCAAGTTAGCACTTCAAGTTATCGTAATGATGTAGTTAACTTTGTGGGCAGCTTTTTGGGCACAAAAGCCCTGAGGGTGTGATCAACCGGAGGAGTAAATTAGGGCCATAAAGATGGGCAAGATGCGACAGACTGGAAACCATGAACACATAAGTGGAACCTACATCCAGTACCAGACCATGAGTTGAATTACTCAGAATTCCCTGCCAGAGAGTTCCATAGAACAATAGTTTTTATTATTATTATTATTATTACATGGAGTGAGGTGACAGAGCGAACTAAATTGTCTTTATTTTGAACACCAGTTCAGGAATTTTTGGTATTTGCCCAATTCATCCCTAAAATTTAAATCTTGTCCCCACTTTACTTAAATTCTAAACCAATAACTGAAATAATTGTCCATTAAAATTTAGCTGACTTAAACAATAAAAAGAAAATACCCCAAATAGTTTAAGCAGTTAGATATACTGAATAAAAATGAGATGGGCTGAAACAGTTGTGTTTGTTAAGATTAGCAGGAAACAGAATGCAAAATTCCCCAGATCAAGTACAGCTTAATACAGCCAGCTAATGTTTGCAATTTACTGACAGTGTCCCATTTTAGAAAATCGTCTGACAATGCGTAATTATACACAAACATTCCAAACAAGAGCTAGAGAGGTATGATCATTCTGATTGCATAGTAGGTGCCTGCTTTCAGCTTTGATTTTGTCTGGTTGTGGTTCAATGATAAAACTGGGAAATAGTTTTTCATGTGACACAATTATAATCATACTGTGTGGTTACTGATTTGGCGTGAAATTTTTAGGAATATAATCAAACTTTTCTTCTCATAATTTTGCAGTATAATACTGAACTTCCATGGCTTCAAGCAGGGATATGTAGTTGTAAACAAAATCGCACTTAGTTTAAACCATAAAATAAAAAGAGATGTGGTAAGATTACTTCTACCTTGACCAAATATTTGCGTTTAAATATTGCATTTTCTGCAGTTTTTCTTTTGCTTATTAGTGAGAAGTATAGACCTCCTATCGATGGTATTAAAATAATGAGATCAGATATTGATCATGAAGACAGCCATTACTTCTAAGATACTGCACTAGACAGCCCAAGCAGGTTCACTGAATAAATCTAAAAGAACCATGAGGACTGATTTCAGTTTATAAAATAAAGTAGAGCAGCCCCTCCCCTCGTTGGGCGCCCTTCCTGTGTAGAGGGAATCCGTCCAACTCCGAACGCGCTCCAAACTTCACGGCTCATTTCTCCAGTGTGTGAGGACACTTAGAAAACCCAGATCATCGGGGACAGTCGGCTAATCTGCAGAAGGTGCGCCGATCACTCATTTACAGCTTCGCAAATTCAAGATGTCACTTCCATCCTGCCCGTGCATTCAGAGGCAGACTCTGTGTGCTGCTAATCAAATCGATAGCTGTAACAGGGCCGGCGGAATCTCACGCCTTCATTCCTCCACGGGCCTTGGTTCTTCCTCCGAGTGACGGCCGAGTGAATGTTGTCTAAATATTTCCACAGCCGGATTACTGGGGCGAGCATTCACCCTCGTCCCGAAGGGCCAAACAGCTACATAATACCGTTGGGACATCCCTCACCTGTCACAGCTGAACGCGAGTAAGAAAGCGAAATCGGTTGCACACCTGCAGGCTGTCTGCAAGTACGGTCACTAAATATTACACAAGCTAAAGCAAGAGTCTTTAACGTGTTCATTACATCCAGCTTCATGTACGAGGACTTAACTCTGTATTGGGGCAGTGCAATAATGCAGCTTACTATAGAGAGCACTGCAAAACTGAAACAAACACAACACAGAGTAACGCGCAACAAAAACAGACCAAAACTCCCCGTTGGGCCAGATATGTGTCATAGCACAGGGCCCCTGCATCCGATTAGGTTAAAACGAGTTCTGAAGGAATCGGCGTAAATCTAATCAAATAATTGACCTCCATTACACTTAAGCGATCAATCTCAGGAGTGAGGGAGTTATCGAGATAGAGAGAGGAGGAGAAAAGAGAAGGAGAGAGAGAGAGAGAGAGAGAGAGAGGAAAAGTGCGGCGCTATCGGAGCAGATCCATTAGGTTCAGTAAGTTTTGGCTGACAGCAGCTGTAAAAGGCAGATGCTACGGCTGGTCTTAATGAGACGGCCGTAATTAGGGAGCAACGCTGGGGCCCACGAGAAGGTAACTCACCCAGAGAGCAGCGATGCTACAGCTACTTACTGCTATTTATTTCCTCTCAGCAATGACAGCACAAATTCTTAATTAGAATCACAGGACGGCGGAGGCTGGCAGACGAGCGAGTGGAGGAGGGGGGAGGAAAGCAGAGGGAGGAAAAAAATTTAGACTTCGGGTCGTTCGGCTCGGCACACTACTACAAACGTGCTGAATAAATCTGTACGTCCCGTACTCAGGCCCCGCCCCCGACCGCACTCAACCACACACATACACACACGCACACGCACACACACACACACACACAAATGCTCACTCACAAAGCATGAGCACACAGAGACTCACACTCATCCTGCTACCACCACCTGTACAGAACTGCGTTGACTAACAATCACATGCAGAACGAGCAGCAAACACAAGCCATCCCTTTGGGTTTGTGACGTGCGGTATGAGAGATTCTCGGCCCGTGAAATGAAATGCTTTCAGTTTTACTGTGCGGGGGAACAACCAGGGACTATCTGAGCATGCCAGGGTTATATGGGGGGATGGTAATGAGGGGAGGGGCCAGTGTGTGATTTAGGGCGGGGTTGCAGAGATGACCCTGGTAATTGACTGACAAAAAAAGCCGAGGCCAGGATTCATTGCTTCCTTCTCGCCTGATCAAACGGAAGGTGTCAGGACGGGTGGGAGCTGTGATTGGACAGATGAGTTTAACCCCTCCCCCCCACGATGGTGATAGAAAGAGAGAGAAACTGACCTGAGGAAAAAGCTGTTACGAGGGGAGGCCTCCATGGCTGCTGTAGGAGGAGTCTGTGGCAGGAGAAATGCACAGAGAGCCACTGTAACTGCATAGAAACACACACATACACACTCTACTTCGATGAGCTCGCTCATCGTACAAACACGTATAAGGAAACTGTCACAAACATACACACGCAATCTTTCCTCTGCCTCTCATGCACTCTTCCTCACACAGACACTTTCTCACTCCCTTTCTCACACACACATAAATCACACACAGACACACACTCTCTGCATCTCTTACTCCAACGCCCAGCACAAACACTCTCTTTCACACACAGAGCCAGACTTGCACTTTCCCTCCCTCCCTCTCTCTCTCTCACACACACACACACACACACACGCACGCACATGCAAGCTTTCATACAAACTCTCCTTCATACACAGACCCTCACATGCACTTTCTCAACTTCCCTCTCTGTCACACACGCTGTCCATCACACTTTCACTCACACACACACACACACACACACACACTGTCATTCTCATAAACACTCTCCTTCACAAAACAGACCCTAATGCACTCCCCCCCTCCCCCATCTCTCTCTCTCTCACACACACACGCACACACACACCTTGGATCTCATTTAACCAAACACACACTCTCTATTACATACAGCGAAACCATGCAACAAGTCCTGCAACTCTTTAAATAACAATCGCGTAGCCACAGCGGAAGAGACCGTCCCTTTGTTCTTTTGCATCATTAATTATAAACTGTGTTCTGAAGAGATGTGGACGCAAGGCTGGCGGCCTCAGTCTGATGATATGTTTTCTTTACACAGAAACGGCTTTTCAACACACACACACACACACACACACACGGCGCTGATGGTCCTGCGGTGGGCCAGCTGCTGTCCATGTGTGTGCCGGGGGTCACTGCGGCTTCCAGGGGCCCCGACCGCACGCCGGGGCCCTCGGCTGCCACCCCACCGCACCGCCAGGAGAGTGGAGTGATGTCACTGCTCAGAGCTGAACCTAGCAATTTGGGGGGACACGTGTTTGGGAAACTGGGCCAAATGGTTTTCCCGCTGGCTTATGGTGTCGCTTTGATTTGTTTTGTTTTTTTTTCCTTTTAAAAACACTGTTTTGCTTCCCCTTTTGTCATTTCTCTCAGCAATTTTTCTTCCTTTCTTTTGTTTCTCTTTTTTGGCAACATTCAAACTCAGGACTGTAGCTTGTAGCGACTTTAATTTGAGTAGCTTGAGTCAAAACTATACTGATCTGAAAGTACGGTTTGTGCCCCGTAATGGAAACAAGAATATTTAAATGATTTGCAAGTCAAGAGTGCAAAACCGAAAAAAAATGTGCCTGTGTAGTAAACAAGTGCCATTGTACCATGCGACCTCCGGAAGTCCTGACGAGTAAGAATGGCACTAAGTCTCAATTTAGACCCTGTGGCTTCTACAATGGGGATTTGACTCATCATGTACAGTTCTCAACATTTATTTCTTAGCACGTTAGCAGTACTACCCAAATAGCATTGTCACAATGTAAGGATATCAAAAAAAAAACTGCACCCAAAACCATTTAGATCTGCTGACATTTGTGTTGCCATTTTCCCTCGCTTTTTAGTATTTTTCTACGTTCTCACCTCTTCCTAAATTCAATTTCTCTCTCTCTCTCTTTGTTTTACCATAAGATGCTCTCTCTCTCTGCCTCTCTCTCTCTCATTCTCTCTCTCCCCTGTTCCTCCCCATTTCTCCCTCTGTTTCTGAGAAAATGGAAAGAGTGACGGGGAGTCCAAGGACACCGTGTCTTTCAGGCTGGTGCGCACTTAGCCATGGCGTGAGCCCCGCCGGGACCTGCCAGCTTTACGCCGAGACTTTCCGCACTATAGTGCCCGACTGGGTGTGATACCAGCCATTGCCGTGGCGACAACGTGAGAAAACAACAGCAAAGAGCCAAGCAGGGCTGACCAACCGTGTTTCCTCAGTACTCTGAGGAAGTGTTAAAAGAAGAAAATCTCCTCTGCGCATCCTCTGCCCAAACTCAGCCCTCAACGCCACCAGCCAGAGAAGACGCACAAGAAGCCTGCCTCCCCATCACATCTCAGAAAACTTTCACCAAACAGGAGAGCTCTGGGACGGCCCATCAGGGTGAGAAGAAACCTTTTTCGGGGTAACATGCCTTTATCCCCAAACATAAAAACAGCCCGCACTGATGCGCCGAGCCAGAATAAGCCAATCAGCAACTTCCACGATAAGAAATCAGACCAATGGGACTGCACCGTATAGTAAAAACAGGAAGTCCTATGTGCATGTGCTAACAGCGCATTCATGTGGTGGCGGAATTATCTGAAAAAGCAGGTCCTGACTGGGAAAATTCACGTTAACGCGTCCTCAGTTCGGAACAACGACTCGGCAAAAATTTTGGTACCAGACTTGCCGAGTTGTTGAAGTCATACATGCAGAAACTCGATGGATGAAAGCACATTTTCGGTCCTTGGTTAAAGACTTTTGATTAATGGTGCAAATTCATGTATAGCAAATAAATATTTTGCTAACGTTTAATGTGTAATATAGTACTAGGTCGTAACCATTAGTTGCCCGCCAGAGTGGCATAGATTAGTTAGAAAAGTTATTGATTTGCAGTAACCCTGATAACAAGTCAGATAAAGCAACATTTTGCCAGTTTCAGGGAATGTACTGGACTAGCAACAACTCTGGGGGCAAAATCAATTTGTAATATAAAGTTTAAAGTACTACACATCTCCTTTGAAGTGGCAAAGTTGTTTTCATATTGTGACTTAAAAGCACATGAGCACATCAAAGTCGAGAGAACAACTACCCAACATGGTAAACAGGATCATTTGAGGAGCACGTGAACACAACATTAAACGCAGCGCTAGTTTTGAATAGGCTTCTTGAATCAGTAATGTTCCGGAACAATAAGGCAAAAGCGACAATTGAAAACCAGGATTGGGTTCAGGAGATGTTATTAAGTTAGAGGAGTGGTTTGGGTGGGGTGGGAGCAGGGAGGGGGGTGGATATATTTGCAGCAGGCTACCGTGTTTCAAGGGCAGTGTTTCTGTGACTGAAGCTAAAGTTGCGGGGTACAGATGCTGGAAGCTGTTCGCCGGCCACACGTGCATGTACGCCGCAGGCCCTTCGCAGAACTGCCTACCGCCAAATCGCTTTCATCCAGCCGTCTCTCCCCTGCCATCTGCATCAAATGTGCTCCGTTAGGGCAGGACCATATGGCCCATGAGCTCGCCATTATCACACGCCTCCGCTGTTTTCCCCTCACTTCCAGTCTAAGCATCCACAATTACAACAGCTGCTTTTGTGCCTTACAGTACAAACACACTGCCTCGCCGCAGCGCAATATTTTGTAGGGCAGAGTTACACTCTCATTCACTTGATATTGAGGTCGTGCACAGTGCCCTATGGGACCAGCAATGAGAAGCGACGCGAAGCCCCGTGAAGTTGGCGAAGCAAGCAGCCAAAAGTTCAGGAGAGCTGAACTTCATTCAAATGAGGACCAGTGATCGCCAACAGCTGACCAATCACCAACTCTCAGAAAGGGGACAAATTTAAAATCTAAAACAGAGGACAGACCAATCATATCCTAGCGCTTTGACACTGGGTCTAACCTTCTGCACCTAACACTACACCTTAATACTGGGTATCACCTACTACACACAGCAGTGTGCCTTTAAGCTGCTTCGGATAAACTGCACCCAAAACTGCACCTGAACACTGGAACTAACCTACTGCACCCAACACTGTGCCTTAGCACTGGGTTTAACATACAGAACCTAACACTGCTGCTTCTGCACATTAACACTGAGTCTACCCCACTGCCTTTTACACAGCTGAAGCTGCTTCTCTGCCTTAGCATGAGCTGACTTAGATTCACACTGTTCACAGTTGAAATTAGCACACGTGCACATCAGGACACATTCAGGGGTTTAGTTCAGTTATTCACACAGCTCTAAATGGGAAAACAACCCCATATGCATCTGTACTTGAATGTCCAGCACTTTTGAACAACACTCTGCAAGCGTAACTGCCCATCATTCAAAAATGGCCAAACCATTAACAACACTCTGCAACTGAAATGCCTTACTACTCTTTGTGTAACTCTATCTCTAATATGTACTGTAAGGTCCACAGTCCACATTTGACCCATCCTAGCTGCTCAGGAGCAGTGAGCAGCCCCAGTGCAACAGTCGTGGACCAAAACCAGCTCTTCAAATAATCCTGGAGTAAACAGAGATGCGTCTTTAATAGACAATAGGGCTTTACCCCTGTTGGGTGATTTTTTGTGCGTATTGGCCCCAATTGACTTTGATTTAAGAGGGGGTCTGGGGTCATCCCCGAAAAAAAATGTCAATTAGCATTATGAATGGTACACATTGTAAAAATCTAATGCTTCACTTGACTGGTTTATGTGCAATGGTTACTTGAATGTTGATTTGTAATTTATTGTGCAATAAATGTTATCAATAAATGTTATTGAAATAATCAAGTCATGAAGTTAGTTCCATTTTGTTTTTATTTGCCCTTTTGTTGTGCATGTTGGCACCTTTTTTTTTTTTTACACATTTTGGGGTTCATGGTTAATATAATATCAATATGTTTTAAAATATACACCATGTTAAAGTTAGCATCATACAATTATCAAAACAAGTTCTGCTTCTCCAAAGGACTGAATTAATAACACCAACAAAAATTGCCCAATTCTAGGAAATATGGCTTGGACATGCCTTTCTTGGCATAACAAAATCTATTTGAAAAGAATTTGATCTTTATTTCACATTTTAATTTCTTTCAATGAAAGTGTACGTTTCTGACAGGTCTAATGCTGTTAAAAGTATGGGCCAACTGTCTTACTCAGGAGCCCTGTGTCATCACCAAAGAAACTTCTCTGAAGTCTGAACTTAAATTGGAAGAAACAGAATCAATATCTGACTGCAATGAATACCAAGTTTTCAGAAGTGCCACTAATGGCTAACAGTCAGCTTGAGAAATTAAGCACGGTACATGACAAAACCTTTTGAAAATGAAATGCACATGGAATGCATGGAAAATCTTTTTAATGCAGCATATTACACATTTGTTTTGAGCTCAAACCACTCAAACTCGCAAAGTGTCTTCATACTTCCACAAACCATTTTTACAAATCAACAAAAATTTGCATGAATACTGATCAATTATAATTAAAGGAAAAGATACAAGTACTACTGTCATCAAAGGTGTATTTTATTCCTAATGCAACTTTAATATTCAATGTTTTTGCAAATTAACAATCATTTGCATTGCATATTGATAAAGCATCATTAAAATAAAGTGCAAGAACTAAGACAATGCCTAGCCATCAAAGGTGAATTGCAACAATTTATTTCTTATGTCTACAACTTGAATGAATCCCACGTTTTTGCAAATTAATAAACGTTTGTAATGAATATTGATCAACCAAGTGCAAGTACTACTGCCACCAAAGGTGAATTACATCAGTCTGTTTCTTATATTGACAACAGTCTCCGGAACTAAGCAAATTAATGTTTAGTTGATAATCTGGCAAAGTAAAGGGGAACTGTGTTATGATAGTCAAGCATTATAGGGGGAGGAAGGGCTTTTACACTTCTGACAGAATATCACTGAAAAACCTGGGTTTAAGAGGTTAGTACTGCATGAGCAGAAGCTGTTAAGATTTGCAAAAAAAAATCTAAGATGGTTCATCTGTACTGTACTAAACAAGCAATACATACACAAAATTAAAAGAAGAAGCACATATGAAGCAAAGGGTATAGTTTTTGGCATCATCAATCTATGTCATCAGATATCTACTCTACGCTGCCCGAATTGTATTATATGTGATTAAGCAGAAAATGATCCATCATACAAAATATCAAATTCATTCATTTACATTGCTTTTTTGGTGAAAAAAGAAAAAAAAACCTAGAAAACTATTCTATTTTCATCTCTTCGACACCATAATGGAACATGTGGGCAGACTTTTGTTATTATTCTGGTAATCTTGCATTTCATCACATGCAAGAGCATGCAGCTGGTGCGTTGATTCTAAATGGTCAACTAATACGTGAATCATCCATGAACCAGCCAGCAAGTGAGATGGTTCTTTAACAAGCAGACTGGGAACCCCATACAACACACTGATACACCAATATAATGAAATCATTTGTGTTTATGTTTTAGACCCACTGTAGCAGATGAGCGGAATGTGCCAGACAACCCAAAGTGAGTTTGTCTTCATATTTTTTTGAGGTGAATTCTAGCTTTTTCAAACAAAAAAAAAACGGACTTTTTAAGCAATTTTAAAATCCATTCGGAGGTGTTATTGTATGAAAAAAATGTGATTTACAATAAAATGATGGTCAAAATAGATGGTAAGCTCGACAGGCACTCCTGCTTGAACTCCAGTTCAAAAGCCAGAGCCTTGGTCATGCATGCGTTAGAGCAGTGGTTACCAACCCAGTCCTGAAGGATGCCCTGTCCGGCAGGTTTTTGTTGCAGCTTTACCTCTGCTCACCTTATCCATTTAAGGCCCAACGCACCTTCATGCACACCCTGTTCAGGTAGATCTTTTTCAACCAATCAGCATGAAGCTCTTAAATGGATCAGGTATGAAGGAGTAGAAAGAGAGCAAAAACCTGCAGGGCAGGGGGTCCTGGAGGACTGGGTTGGGAACCACTGCGTTAGAGCATGTTTTTCAGGCCGAGGAAAACTGAAGGACAACCACGCAAACACAGGGAGAACAAGCAAACTCCACACAAAGGAGTCCTCACTGACCCGAACTTGAACCCAGAATCTCCTAAATGAGAGACAACAGCACAAACCACTGGACCACCGTGCCACACTAACAAGCCGTACAGACATTTTGCAAGTTCATGCAACTACTCAAGTGATAGAACAAAATAAGAGTCTACGTTTAAATAAACTTTATACTTTTACTGTGCATAAGGCATAGTATAAACAAGTAAGGTGCAAAGCGATAGCTCCAAATAAGTGATCTCTGAGACTTCAAACTATAACTCCATAAAAGATGAAAACACAAATATAAAAAACTGTTGCAATGCATAGCAAATTTCCACTTACAGGATATTCTTTTGATCCTGAAGGGCCTTAAACAGGCACAAAAGGCATGATTTTGACGTAAGTCCATCATGCAGGAAATCTTGCTAATGTAGAGCCTGCTCTTAAAATTTTTACTGGTCGCGGCTTTCAATATGAAAAACAACCCCAGTGGGCGAAGAAGTCGCCGAAGACAAGGACATTGCCAGTGGAAGTGCTTGTTTGTTTTATTTCCTCCTGGTGAGTTTCTGTCTGAGTTTGTGGAGATCAGGACCCCGTCAGTGAACTCGCCCATGAGTACCTGCATTAGACTGTGAGTGTGTACAACTCACATGCCCGCTTGTGAGCACCTCTATTCGAGTATAAAGTCGCATCTGTTTTTTTTTATCCACTCCTGAGTACCCTCTCAGAACAAAATGGCTTTGAAAGGCTCCTCTTCGATTCCGCAGAGGAACACTGTTAAGATTGAGGGTTTGTTGTCGGGCAGAATGGTTCAATGTGAGAGCTTTCACACTTTTCACACCTGTTAGAGACGATTCTATGAGGAACAAATAATGGGTTCTCTGTCAACACAAGCCGAAGGTCCCTTCGCGCCGACTGTGTACCTGTATCGGAGTATTGCAAGCGTGTAATCGGTACATACGCATCTGCTAGCTGTATCCAAGTTGAAAGTCTGTTATCTGACTTCTTGCTCCGGAGCATTACAGCAGAGTGCGGAAAGTGTAAGTTGTCTCCTTTGGGTTGTGACAGGCCTGAATAATGGGGGGGGGGGGGGGTTGCGGGTGGCAGATGTCTGAATCCCAGCAGCTCGGCAGTTCCCAGTCCAGAAGATCTTTGGCATCTCCCCTCACACACTGACAGACAAGCAAGACAAGAGGATGGGGCATGAAGGCAGACCAACCTGAGTGACATGCAGACCCCATCTCCTCTAACCAATCAGCACCTTCCCTTCCGGCACCTGACTATACCTGAGAGTCCCCGTCACTTCAGGGATTAACCCCTCTCGCTCCACCCCACACACCCTCGCCCCCCTTCTCTGATCCCCTAGTCAAAGCTGTCGGATGAGAAGTGAATTAATTTGAGCAAAGCGCTCCGACATCAGGAAGGTGTGTTGAAAGGTGTCTGCTCGTGCTTCAAATTAAATGCACTGCTGGTCAGCATTAGCACATCGGCGCTTACCACCTGCCTCTCACCTCTAACACTCCAGAGGCGGTGTGTGCGCCTACGAGTGAGCGCGCGTGTGTATACGCAAGTTAATGCTCATGTGTGCGTGCGTGCGTGCGTATGTGTGTGTGTGTGTGTGTGTGTGTGTGTGTGTGTGTACGCGCACACGGGGAGGACAGGGAGGTAGTGGATATGCTGTTCACACTGGAATAATTAGAACATGTCAGAAAGAATTAATTTCCTCATTTTTCAAAAGGATACACAGAAATTACCATGTTATTATATGGCAGGGTCCCCCAGAGGATTGTATTAAATTTAATTTCTAGCGCAGCCCACACAACAAATTAAAGTCATAAATAAGATGGAAAGAAGCGGGGCGCGGAGCATATGTTTACGGCAACGAGGGAAGCCAGGGGACCCCAAACAACTATCTTCATTTCATTTTATTTAAATCAGGCCGACACCGTGTGTCTGAATGACAGCAGCCTGCTAATGGGGCCCAGATTACAGGCTGCTCCATATTAGCGCCGACACGTGGCCTCTCTAATAGGTGAGCAGTGCACAGTCTTCCCCTACAGAGACCAGCTGGCCTGGTGGCGTTTCCAATGAAAACATTACCAGAGACAAACTTGCAAACATACCCACTCACAATAAATTAATAAGTAAATAACAGAAAGTGATCCTGCAGGCTACACATTTAGTGAGGAGGAAATCAATTACAGTTCCTCTATTCAACTCTAGCTGAGTTCACAGAGAAAGTCTCCACTTTCAGACGGAAGCTTAAATATCCTTAATTTGATGGTTTGGAGTTGCATCTGGCTGCCTGAACAGTTGGGATGGAGCAGATTAAGTGAGGTTTTTATGCCATGAAGAATTTCCATATAAAGACATTTTCATGATGGGTGACTTTAACTATTCAAGACTCAATTAGCAAAAAAAAAAAAGAACACAATTGTAGAAATGATTTTCCTTCAACATTTGGTAGCCAAAAGAGATCCACTGAAAAAAATAATATTCATTATTGCAAAAGGATTTTTTTCCCCTTTATGAAGCGCCCTCAATTATTTTTGGCACCCCTGGTTAAGATGTGTTAAAAGCCTTAAAATAAATTATTTTTTTTTATTGCAGAAGCATACTCTCACACTAAAAATTGTAGAAAAATGTAACCTTCAACTCAAGTGAATTTTAAAGGGAAAAAAATCCCTGACTAAGAAATAATTATTTTTCATAAAATCACCTGTTCCACAATTATTGGCACCCCTAACAATTCCTAGGAAATCAATGTAATTGAAGTATTTCTGTCATTTCTGCAGTAGTTTACAAAGTTGATCAGAGAATCTAGGAACATTTAATTAGTAATTCATCACTTCCTGTTTCCCTGGGGTATAAATATGATGTGACACAGAGGCCATTTCTCTTATCCACTCTTCAACATGGGAAAGAGAAAGGAACACACCATTCTAGTAAGGCAGATGTGTGTCGACCTTTACAAGTCAGGCAATGGCTACAAGACAATAGCCACTCGCCTGCACCTGCCACCACGCACAGTGAGGAGGATGGTAAGAGAAATAAAAAGTTCTCCAAAGCTCACTGTTACAGAATTGCAACAAATGGTAGCATCTTGGGGTCACAAAGTCTCCAAAACAACCATCATGCCAACAAGCCGTTTGGGAGGCATACACGTAAAAAACCTTTTCTCACTAACAATCATAAACGCAAACATCTGGAGTTCGCTAAGCGGTACTGGGACTTCAACTGGGACCCTGCGCTTTGGTCAGATGAGACCAAGATAGAGTATTTGTTGCCAAAAAGCTCTAAGTGGGTCTGGCGGAACACAAAAGATGAGTATGCAGAAAAGCACCTCATGTCCACTGTGAAGTGTGAGGGAGGATCGATGATGCTATGGGCCTGTTACTCTTCCAGAGGCCCTGGGAACCTTGTTAGGGTGCATGGCATCATGAACACTTTGAAATACTAAGACATTTTAAATCAAAATCTGGTGGACTCTGCCCGAAAGCTGAAGATGGGTCTTCACTGGGTCTTTCAGCAAGATAATGACCCAAAACATGTGGCCAAATCTACACAGAAATGGTTCACCAGACACAGAATCAAGCTCCTCCCATGGCCATCTCAGTCCTCAGACCTCAACCCCATTGAAAACCTGTGGTGTGAGCTGAAGAGGAGAGTGCAGAGGAGAGGACCCAGGTTGCTGGATGATTTAGAGAGATTGTGCAAAGAGGAATCGTCGAAGATCCCTCTTTCTGTATTCTCCCATCTAGTGAAACATTATATGAGAAGATTAAGTGCTGTTTTGTTGGCAAAATAGGGTTGTACAAAGTATCAGGGGTGCTAATAATTGTAGCACACATGATTTGACGTAAAATAATTATTTCTTAATGTGGGATTTTTTTCTCACTGAATAAATGCATTTGAATTAAAGGTTGGATTTTCCTCATTTTTCATTGTGGTCCTCTATTATTTAGAAAAAAAAACTTAATTTATTAGAAGCTAAAGAACACATCTTAACCAGGGGTGCCAATAATTATGGAGGGCACTGTAGAGATAGATAGATAGATAGATAGATAGATAGATAGATAGATAGATAGATAGATAGATAGATAGATAGATAATCTTCTGCTAGATATCTAGTATTTTAAAACAACTACTTTGAAAAACGTGCAAACGCAATCTTACATTCTCCACCAATTCAATTCCTCTCCTTGTGTGGAACAACTTGTTGCACAAAATGACTTGTATTTCATGATGAACATACTTGAATGAGCCGGCAAAGTAGTTACAATGTTATTACACGTGGTGGTTGTTGGTGGTGACAGTGGGCTGCAAACCTTCAGCAGGAACAGAACTTTTCTCATGTAAAAGTTAAGAGGAAGTCCATGAAGGCCTCTGCCAGCTGTTTCAAAGTATAACGTTATTTTTAGACTGACTCCGTTTCAAAGCCCTTTTAACTCGCAATGGAAACAAAATGGTTTTTAAAGCAAACTGAACAGATTTTTCGCAACAACAGAGAAGCCAAATATCAGGAAGCTGATAACTGGCATGAATTCGTAGCAATGGCAATAGCCAATTCATGAATTACACTACAAAAAGACAGAAATATTAATGGTTGTCTTTAGGTATAAATGATGTGTAGCAGTTGTAGTTTGAGGTAATTGCGTAGCTACTGAAGCTTAACAGGGCATTTCCCAGTCTTATTTCTCAAGTTATTAACTAAATTCACATGAGTCATGAGATTTCATGTAAGACAGCAACTGAAACTAATCTTTCTGACTAAGACGTAAAGTGGTACGACTGCAATGATAGCGATAAGCCAACCAAGCTGGAAACAAAAAGAAAAAAAAAAAAGGCTATCTCAGATGGCCGGAGTTTATTTCCCACATCATTAATGAAGCGAGTCTCCTTAACGGGTGAGTTTCATTTTCTGGCACGTCTTGCTTTTCCTACTGTCGTGATGCAGGTTCCAATGAGCCAGGGAAGCTGTGGTCAGAAGTCTCTCACTCACTCAATAAACAGTGGTAAGCTGTTGTTTCAACATTTCAGGTCCTATTTCTTTACCAACTACAAGCAACAGATAATAATTTTTAAAAAGGCGAACGTTATACCTTGTACTTCTTAAGAACAGCCTGTATGAAGAAATGGAAGGCAGCGGAGATGGGCCTATGCTGTTCAGTAGCAAAGTCCTCCAAAAACATGCAAATGTGCATTGATCCACAGACCCACACGCGAAAGCCATGAGGGACTTCTTTCACACCGCTTTTAAGACTGGGAGAAAGACGCGGGTACTGGGCTCTGCGGCAATGGCTGTCGTTACCACTGAGAGCTCCCTGGGGCACTACAAACTTTAAATAATTTGTGAATCAATTAACGTACGGGGCTCGACACGAGGGGGATTCGCACTAGCGGGCTGGTGCATTATAGGTGTTGGCGATTCACAACTCTTTGGGGGAAAAGTTCACGGCCATAGCCATTAATTTAGAGCATGTGACTTTAGTTTATAATTACTGGTCGTCACAGGCGGCGGGACCGTAATGAGAACCTACCGCATGCATTCATTGGAGAGGTGAGCAACTTTTTTTTTGTTGTTTTCTTGTCTCACGGTGCCTCTCTATTGCACCTACAGAAGAAAACAGCGAGCCGCTCTAAAGACAACAAATGTCAACCAAACTCTGGGTTTAAAATGAAATGCATGAGCTCCATGGAAGCTGATTAAACAGACAAACAGTAAAAAAAGAAAATGAAGGAAAACAGAGCAATGAAACAAACTCCCTCGTCAAGGGAGAGAAATCACAGAAGATGTAACATCGGCGAGTGTGGAGACCTCTGAAAGTGAATAAAAACTGCAGTTTGGCAAAACTAGCGAAGGATCTCCATGCTCTTAATTAGGGAAATACCGAAGAGGGCTAGAAAGTACTTGCACGCCTGCCTCGCGCCATCTTTAGACTTTTCAGGAACCTTTTTAGTCCACTTCTCGAGAGTCATTTAATCTGCCAAAATGTAATCTTTAAAGACACAACACTTAACTCTATTGCCCCTCCAGATTCTGATAAGATTTAGGCGTTTAGGAGCTAATGAAATTAAGGATCTGGCTTCGTCAATGGTAGCCTTGTTTCCATGGTGACATCGCGGTCACGAAACAGTCATGAGACGTAAAGGACAGCTAAATAAGAAAGTGGAGAACAGGCCTCCATAGGTCAGTCATTTCTATTAAGTGGTGAAGTTCGTTCATCCATGACACACTTCTCTCCTCGCCTCATCCAAGGGAACTTAGCCTCTGAACTCCCCCCCCCCACCCCCAGTGCAACCTTCCTACAGTGTCTCCTAACAAACCCAGATAACTCACCTCAAAGTGAAGAAATTAATCGCCAACTCCGTTCATAATTAATTTAACATGCAGATTAAAGGGAAAGAAAATTAAGATTAGCAATCAAGCAGAGTCTTCCTGACAGTAGCTAACGTTTGGGGGGGGGGGGGTATGCTTCAGAAACAGTCAACATAAAGTGAATTAGCCGGGACGCTAGTGAACTCATGGCCACCTGAACCCAACAATCCTATTTGTTCTATAACAAAGTCAACTGTTCAAAGTCAACACACTGTTCTATAACAAAGTCAAACAGGGCTAAAATAATGCCCTGACCACAGAGACTTTGCCCCCTGTTGTTCCACGTCCTGTACAGGCGAATAGGAATGCGAAGGGGAAAATAAGAACTCTGACCACCAAATCAATGATGCCCCCCCCCCCCCCAAAACTAAACCCGCACCACTTCAACAGAGTAAGGGGAGCAGCCACTGAGCTGGGCACACAGGGCACTGACTCCTGCTCTTCCCTGACAAATTAACCAGCCCATTGTTACAATACTGAGACCCACGGGAGCTGCCATCCATTTTAACAGCACAAATAACGTAAACATAGAATTCACGTAAAGAGAAAATGTATGACAGACAAAAAGAGGTAGCACATTCAGCAGGCTTGATTTACAAATTTGGAAGGCTCTATTACTCGAAAAACTAATCATCCTACACTTTTTTGCCATTACTAAACAACTCCAGTATACAAAATTGCATTGAATGTTAGATTGTATCAATGTAAAACAAATTTTAACTGGCTAACTCTTGTAATTTTGATTATAATTTTGGTTGTATTGTACAGCACTGACTACATTCGCAAAGAAGGCTTGAAAAGGCTAATTCAACGGAAAATCTATTTTTTGATTAAAATTATTTGCATGCAAGAATTTAAAATGGGAAATCATTAAAAAGCAATTCAACAATTGCTCGGAATTCTGTTTTCCTTCTGAATGGCAGGGTGTATAAATAAATTCATCCACAAAATTTCCCACCATGAGCCTAAACTAATAGCCTTTCGTGCTCACACTTTCTCTCATATAACCTCTCAAACACACCAATTCACAAACACACACAAATATATTCTTTCTCTCTCTCTCTCTCTCTCTCTCTCTCACACACACACACACACACACAAATATTCACATACTCTTTTAAAAACACTCATCGTGAAAGACAAGGTTCACTCTGTTGCTTACTGGCTGGATAAAAGCCAGTTTGCCAAGCCAGAGACAGATGTTTACTTTTCTGAGCCAGTCACATTTCACATTTTTATGAAGTCCAATAAAGGCAGTCTTATTACCCAAGTTGAAGAAGTTAATTTGCACCATATCAATGCAAATATCAGGGAGAACAGGAACACCTACAGTGGCTGAACAGTTCTAACATCTCCAGTCTTTCCACATAAATCACCCACTGGCTTTCATATTTAATACCATTGTAAAAAAAAAACAAAAAAAAAAAAAAACTTCATTTTGAAAGAACGTAAACAAGCACATACTCCATCAACCCTTTACATTCAGGATCTCCTGCCTCAAACCACTTTGACTAGAACTGTCGGCCAGCGGCATCTTTACAATGGCCTCAAACTAACAGCAACAAACAAACGGAGTTGTCACCCCAAAGCCTTCGCCATTTCAGCTGTATAGCCAGAGGATAGAGGTCAAAGTAAACCACTTCGCCTGTAGTCTCCTCATGTGAGGCATTCTTTAGCTTGAGGATTTGGCCATACCAGCAGACACTGCAAACAAAACGAAGAGGACGTGTCTCTAAGACACAGGCACCCCTGAACCTCCTCTGAAAACCCCATCTGACATGTTGTGCAGGTGATGGAGCAATACAAGCGCGCAGCTGTGAGCACTCAGACAGCAACGACTCATATCTTTACACAGGCTGATTAGGAAAAAATGCACTTTCATTTTGATCACATTTTATCTTTACTAATACCACTCTACTCTGCTTTTGTCTTGTGAATAAACCAACTTTCCTTCCAGTGTTTTGAAAACAATTTGTATCGACAGAGTTTTTAATCTTAACTTGCCTCACAGCAAGGGAAGCATCCTTTTCTCAGAATGTGTAATATACTCGTGCAGGGACTGAGTTTATCACAAAAAAAAAAAGTCAATTTCTCCTCGCTGTTGGCTCCACCTACTTCAGTCGAGACTGCCCACATTTCTCATGAGTGATTCCGCCCCTCACCGCTGCCTCTGATACATGCTTTCTGCATCTAAAAGACAGAACTGACACGCTCCTTGTGACATCCCCATATCCAGCGGCACAGGAATCCCACCCACCCCAAATATCGTCAGTTTTCTCCTGAAAACGGGAGGAAACCATGGGGTACATTGCAGTGAATGACCCATAACATTAGTCTGCAGGGACATGAGGAACAGGGTCCCAGAGCTCATGGTGGGTGGCTCGCATACAGACAGAGGCTCCTTCAGCAATACCTGCCACCCAACAGCGGCTCAGAACCATCACAAATTACGCACCCTTTCCAGAGACTCAACAGCAGTGATAATTTTCCCACTTTTCAACAAACTCTCCAACCCTGTTTCCAAAACAGTTGGCATGCAATGTAAAATGTAAACAAAAACAGAATGCAATGATTTGCAAATTATTTAAACTCTATCTTTAACTGAGAATAGTACAAAGACAACATACCAAGTTTTGAAATTGAAAAATTGTATTGTTTTTTTAAAAATCTGCTCCTTTTGAATTTGATGCCATCAACAGGTTTCAAAAAAATAAAAAATAAAATAAAAGACTGGAAAAGTTGTATGATGGTAAAAAATACAAGGGGAACATCTAACAGTTAATTAGGCTAATTGACCACAAATGATTGGGTATAAAAAGAGTATCTCAAAGACGTCTTTCAGAAGTAAATATGGGGACGGCTTCACCACTTCATGCAAGACTAAGAATAACAATTCATGAATAAAGTTTTTTACCATAAAATTGCGAAGAATTTGGAGAATTCATCATGAACGGTGTATAATATCATTAAAGCATCCAAAGAATCTGGGGACATCTCTGTATACAAGGCCCCTGAAGGCCCTCAGGTGGTACTCCATTAAAAACAAAGTATTTGGTAGTGAAAATCACTACATGAGCTCAGGAACACTTCATAAAACCACTGTCAGTGAACACAGCTCCTCAATGCATCCACAAATGCAAGTTAAAACTCCACCATTTAAAGATAAAACCCTATGCAAGTACAGAAACGCAGTTTCCTTCTCTGGGCCCAAGCTCATTTAAGATTGACTGAGGCAAAATGGAAAATTGTTCAGTCATCTCATCAATCAAAATGAAGAGTGAACACACAACTTGTTGTCAGTTCAAATGCCAGCATCCATGATAGTATGGGGGTGCATTAGTGAAAAACATATGGGTAACTTGCACAACTGCTAAGACACCCCAAATTCTGAATGCTACATACAAGTTTTGGAGGAACATATTCTCCCATCCAGATGCGTTTTCAGAGAAGGCCTTGCAAATTTAAACAAGACAATGCCACACTTTGCACACATTAAAACAAAAGAGCTACATCGTGAGAGTCTGGGTGATAGGTCTGGACTGCAGACAGGCCAGTTTATCACCCACTGAAAATATCTGGCACATTCTGAAACAAAAATTATGACAAAGAAGGCCACAAATGTTGAGCAGCTGAAATCCTACATCAAGCAAGAATTGGAAA
This sequence comes from Gymnothorax reevesii, assembly GCA_029721435.1. NCBI lineage: Eukaryota > Metazoa > Chordata > Actinopteri > Anguilliformes > Muraenidae > Gymnothorax > Gymnothorax reevesii. The sequence goes on along the minus strand of CM056589.1, from coordinate 35,324,112 downwards.
ACATTTGGCATTCCGAACTACAGCAGTTTGTGTCCTCTGTTCCCAAATACTCGATATTGCGAAAAAAAAAAAGGTGATGCAAAACAGAGGCAAACATGCCTCCATCCCAAATTTTCGAAATTTGTTAGTGGCATCAAATTCAAAATGGGCAGATATTTAAAAAAAAAAAACATCAAACCTCAGTTTCATATCTGATAGGTTGTCTTTGGACTAATTTCAATAAAAATCATTGCATTTTTTTTTCATATTACATTTTGCATAGCAGTCCAACTTTTTTGGAAATCAAGTTGCGCTTCAAGAGGTGCAGACTTTGAAACTCAGTTTTGCTGAAACATGTCGTTGTTTACCAATTTATGGATATTGAATGTACACCATACGGTTGAGCAGAAAGGCCTCTTATGAACGGAATAAAAAAGCGTAGTTAAAGAGCTCCCATGAAAGGCTGAATTAGATTGACTCAAACTGATTTAGATTGACGAGAGCCGAGAGTCAAGCTGGCAGGGTTGGAGTCAGCGTTTCTCAGTGCAGCTGTTAGCCGGGCTTCATGAACAAGGTTCGGGATGAGGCAAAAATAAAGATTCCTGTCTGATCAAAACAGCCTCATCACAAGGAATACAGTGTGGTTAAAAAAAAAAGGCTACTTACAGAAACAGAGAGATCGTAGCCCCAGCACCCAGAGATCACTGGTTCGTTGATTTTGAATTCATGAAAGTGACCTGAAATGGACAGAAAGGACACAGATTATTTCTCAGCCCACAGACTCTGATATCGAACACATCCTGGATACAGCCATGGGAAAAGAGTTCATCACTTGCGAATCGTTTGAGAACAGCTTTTTATCGCTCATCTTGTCAAACAGCTCATTGGCGTGGCAAATATTTTCCAACTTATTCGACTTTTGAATCAATCGCACGGAATTCTCACGTTTTTTTTTGTTCCTTCTCTCTACAGATAAGGCGATCATATTCTACTAGTGAAGGAAATAATCAACGGAGGGTGTTATCTGACTGAGCACGAGAGAAAGAGGGAGGAGAAAAACAAAAATCAGTATAAGCCTTTAGAGCTTGTGCAGCTCAACTTTTTCCACACTTACAACTGCAGGTATGAAACACAGAGAAGACAGAAGAAAAACAGGCAGCGAGTGGCAGCGGGAGCGAGGAAAGAGTAGCCCGCCAGAGAGAAAAGATGGGGTGAGAGATGAGAGATCCCCATCTGTTTGGATACGGAGTGGAAGCCCGGCGCTCTGGCGCCTTTTCGCAGATGCCCCGGACGAAGGGAAACGGCAGCGGCTGCCGCGAGATCCCCGTCTGCCCCGGCTCTCCCTCCGGGACGCGGCCCGAGACAATGTTTAGAATCCACTTCACCAAAAACCTCGTTAATCTGCCCCGCGCGCCGTTTGATTCCGCTGATGAATGGCTTATATATAAAGTAGCTGTTTCATGTCGCTTCTGTCTTCGAGCCTGCAAACCGCTAATGATTTATTTGGTAATATACACGGAGAGTTACAATGCGTCAGTTTGAGTCTACAGGCCCCCGAGGCCTTGCACAGGAACGCACAAACAGCAGCTCCTTAAACGCACCGGCACCGCCTGCACTGTTCATTAAGCCTTTAGATAAATATTTCCAGTGCCTCGCAGAAAGCAGAATTTGAAAAAAAAAAAATGAAAGGAAATGTAAAATAAAGAGGTCACAGTGAGAGAGAGGGTGTTAGCGTGCCGCTACGCTCCCTCATATTCATTCGCCACATTATTATATTTTTAACAACAAGCCGGGATCTCATTAACGGCTAATTTATGCCATTAGCCTGCTCAGGCGCCACCAATTAAACAAGGACAGAGGTTTTTAAGGTCATGGCTAATTGATCTCCGGGCGATCGGCGCTACCTGGGCCTCTCGCACCCCGGCGGAGATGGCGACATTCGACAGCGAAGGCGCTGGGAGATAAACACATCAAACAGAGGCGGCGCTGGGATCAAAGGTCAGGTGATGTGGGAGAGCAGGGAGGCGAGCTCGGGGGGGGGGGGGGGGGGGGCGGGTGGAGTCAGTACCGAAGAGGGGACCAGAGTCATAAAAGAATGCGAATGAGAGGGGTGGGGATAAAATCACATAGAATAGAGAGAGCCCACTGTCATAAGAGGGCTTGAATGTAAGGATTGCTCAACCATGCGGACAACAACCTGATTCAGGATCAGTGGGACACCACTCAAAACTCCTTTAGGACTCTACAGCAATGGCACAGTTACATTGGCTTCTATACTCCACATATGAGCCAGTACAAATATGTACATGTACACAGCGCCCAGACATGTAGATATGCACACATACGCATGTACGTTCACAATCGCTCATGCACACAGTTGAGTTTTTAGGCTCGCAAATTGACACAAAAAGTATGCTAATGTAAACAGTCACACGTCACATGCAGAACCATGTGACAGGATACACAAACGCATGCATTCACACTTGCAAATCACGCAAAAACAAAATTAAACCACAAGCGCGACACACAGGAAGGCAGGTAAACACACAGAGCACTGCACTGTACGTACTCAACAGGGGAGGGAATCTAAGTTTTGCTTGTCACATAAGCAGCATCAGTAACATTCGTGTTTCAGCGAGTGAAAGCTGTTTTTAATTGCAGGGGTCTTGTAGAACAGGACCGTGAATAGAGAGTAATTGAGAACAATGAGAGGGGAACGACAGGCAAGCTGAGAGTGTGCCATTTTAAATTCACGACTAATGAAAACAAACGCTCTGCCAGGAATACATCACAACAATCGATAATAACCACACTAAGCACAATAATAATCCAGGAAACTAAAATGGTTGATAATGCTCAGATGCCAAATCCTATTATATTAGGAAAGCAGTTTGAAAAGCCACAATAAGCAGAGCTCCCGCAGGCACACCCCCACCTCGCACTAATTAGGCAATCATACTCCCATTAAAGAGAATTTCAATCAATTCCCTGCTAATTTTATTAGTTTCCCAACAGTTTTATTACAGAGTCATTGCGTTCCCCAATTTCAGCTGCAGATTCTCCTTGCAGCAGGAGGTTCACACGAATAGAAAAGGGCCCCAAAATCCTGACACATGAAACACACACACACACACACACCTGTAACAAGCACACACAGCATGCATGCCTAAATAAATGCATGAAAACAAAGTGTGCGCACACACCTTCACATACATTAAAAAAAAACAAACACACACACACACACACACACAAACACACAAGCACACAGACATTTAAATCTGAGCAGTTCATCCCCAAATGACTGACAGGAGTACTGCCACTGTACAAGACACCCAAATGACTGATGACTAATCAACATTTTTCTCTTGAATCGGGTCCGTCATTCATGATTGGTTTTGAAAGTGCAGTGTGAATGTAGTGCAGGCACTTGAGGCAACAGGTCTTCAGTATTTTTACAGATAAGAGTATTTCTCAGTGAACAGGACATTATGGGCTCCCAACCCAAAGGTTGAGACTTTGTGTCAGGGATTCATTAATGACTGGGGACTTTCAGTGTCTCCCATAACCACACCCTCGCTAACTTAAATCCTCCTATAAAACTTTTCCCTCATTTAGAAGCTCCTCCCACCATAAATATAATCTCCGGCCCGAGATCGTTGGAACAGTCCTGACCAAATCAACATGGGTGACACTCTGCCCTGAGCAAGAAGTGAAAATGGTAAAGGGGCCTAACCCTTTAACTTCCTCACAAAGAGAAAAGCAATGGAAAAATGCTGGTTTGCCCCATTAGAAGGTTGAGCTGGAAGTTAAAGGGTTAAAAGTAGTGACGAGGTGACATATGAACTTCAATTAAGCTGCTGAAAAGCTAGTAAAATGTAATATTTCTTTGTCTGGTTGACAGGCGAAACCACCTGGCCAGGGGATTCGAGTGGGTCGGGTGGCAGTGGGGTGATTGGCTCTAATGTTCAGAGAGTTCAGGCTTGTATTGATGCTAGGAAAACCTCGTTAATGACGGTCATAAATTATCTCGGGAGAGACTGAGTGGCAAAGAAACTAAGCAAGTTTTGGCTTCAGGAGGATGAGTGTTTGTGAATAAAACAAATACACAGGCTGAGAGGAGAGGAATGTAAAGAATGAGTTTGTGCAGGAGCTATTAAACGGGAGCAGTCTGACGCTTCGCCTGACAGCAGTGAAATCGTACCTGTCCGTACTCCGCCTGAACTAAGCTCTCCGCTAACGCCAGAACAAACTGGGGCCTGCCCAGCTCCTCCAACAGGGAAACCAGCACACCTCAAGCACCCCTCCCCCCGCCCCCAGTTGTCGCTCTCTCGCACGTTGGTTCGAACATGATGTAAACCACTGTAAAAACAAACGCGAGAGTGAAATTCCCAAATACAGGGGAGAAATGACCAGACAGAGGGGAAAACAGTGAGCCCACCATTAGAAGCGTTCACTTCCCCAGCGCGGCTCCAAGCCTAGAACCTTCCTTGTCTATTCTGTTTGATGCCGGTTTCATGTATTCCGCTGTGAAGCCAGAAACACACACTTGTCTTTTTGTTGTCTCTGATTTGTCTGCTCTTTCCTACATGGAAATATATTTCGCTGGAAGAGCAAAAGGGCCTTTATTTATCCCTGGTTATTTTAAGACCATATTGAAGAGGAGGGTTAAGGAAACACAGCACACTCTCCTCTCTCAGATAATGTCTTTATTTCACTGGGGCCATTTTCCACTGCACGGTTATAGTGTCACAGTATTCCTGCCCCCATGCAGGCCACGCCAGTCCTTCAAATCCTGTTTACCGCACTCTCTGATTTTAGAATCTGTGAAATGACTGCCAGAGAGGAACAGCCACAATGTCTGCCCGTGTCACGGGTGGACTCAAATGGGTTCGGTGCTTTTTGTCGAGGGAATGCACAAATGGACGTTTTTAACACCTAAAAGAAACCTCCTGCCTTTATGTAGCAACACTAGAGAGGCCAGCCAGTCTCTGGAGGAGAGAGAGCTGCTGAGTGCAGCAGGACAAAGAGTCTGGAGCACACAGCCAGCAGGAGTCTGTCACACACACACACACACACAAACACCTGCGCGCACACACACACACGCAAACACACACACATATGCACACAAACACACATGCCCACACACACACACACACACACACACACACACACACACATGTGCGCACACAAACACACATGCCCACACACACGTGCGCGCATGCACACACACGCACACACACACACACACACACACACACACACACACACACACATGTGCGCACACAAACACACATGCCCACACACACAAACACCTGCGCGCACACACACACACGCAAACACACACACATATGCACACAAACACACATGTGCGCACACAAACACACATGCCCACACACACACACACGTGCGCGCATGCACACACACGCACACACACACACACGTGCGCACGCAAAAACACACACCCACACACACACACACGGACACATGCGTGCTTACACACATATGCACAGAGACACACACACACACACACACACACACACATAAAGACATAAATGCACAGGTACAAACACACTCAGATGCAGAAGCGCAAATGCACGGGCACACACACACACACACACACACACACACACACACACACAACATATACCCATCCAGTTCAACAGGAACCCAACCACAAAAGCACAAACACAAGAAATCACTGCAAAAAACATCCACACACACATAACATCAAAATGCAACACAAAGAAATGTTCAATTGCCAATTCGTATAAAAAGAGCAAGATCCTCCTGCAACATAATCTTGACAATCCATGCCAAACATAAAATGCAAAATCACCAGCTTCCACATCAACAGAACTCCAGCTGAATGTATGAAATCTATGTCCATATAAGCAATAACTGAAGCTGAAAGCATTACTCTCGCATGATTTTGAGAGAAGCGTTTGTGAGATGGCATTGTCCCAGTCATTTTCCTTTTGTGGCAATTTCCTTATTTTATCAAGTTCGATGACAAACTAGCACTTATGCCTTTAAATCGGGGCCCATGTTCTAAATTTACCACGGATGTGCACAATATGCATTTAAATGCAAATACTGCCAGTGCACAAAGGCTCTGCAAACTCCTGTCCCTCACATCATAATCTACCTGCAATTGTCTTCCAGACACTGGGCCCCCAAGTAGGCGGCATCTGGATTCAAATGACTTCCCTATATTAGGCCCAGCTCTGTGCGGGGATGTTTTTCTAAAGCTCTGAGCATCAAGTCCATCACATGGTAAATTAAACTAGAATGGAGACAATTGATCCATAAATGATTGGGTTACAACAAGGGACATCAGTTCCCTCACAAATTGTTTGTATTTGTTCTTGTTCAAACATCTGAGCCGTGGCCTTTCATTCAAGCATCACTCTCTCATTCTGAATTTCGTTTGCAGGCGGCTTGGGGGTTGTGGCGGTCTTGGGTCTTGGTTTTGAAAGGTCAGGTGGCATTAATGGGGAGAGGCACGGCTTGCGGGATGGCGGCTTGTGAGGAGAGAGACCCCCCCCCACACACACACCCCACGTCTCCTGCGCTCCTGGGGTTTGGTGAACACCCCTGGTGAAATCCCCTGCCCACTCTCCATCCCAAAAGACCGGGCTGGAATAAAGGAAGGTGCTGTTTATTGGGGGCATTTTCCATAGGTTGCAGTGTTTTAATCTCCAAGGAGCAAGAAAAACAGCCGTGGCCGTTTCGCTACATTGCAGGCACGCCACTCTCTTCTGTAAGCAAACCCGGCAAGGCCAGGGGCAAACTCCAGGTTCTCTGGTATTGTCCAGCGACTTTAAACAAAGTCGTCTCCATTCCAGAATATTCTCACAACTGTTTGAAAGACTATAGAAGAAAAATAAATAAGAAGTTCTTTCTCCTCCGTACTTTCGGGCGAAGAGGTATGAGCAAACACAAGGAGGGAAGAAAGGCTGCACTGAGGAAGAATTAAAGCTTCATCATGCAACAGTTAGGCCCGAGCCAGCTGTGACCGTACGTGCAAGACGAGGTGAAAAAATACGAGGACGGTCGGCGTCTCCTTTTTCAAGCATTCTCACGTTCCTAAAGAAGAGGACAACTTTCAGAGCTCGACAGGAAAACAGAGACAGCGGCCGCAAGCAGCTGCTCAGGCATAAATCTGCCCGCCATCAGCTCCTGTGCTTTATACCCCTACAGCCATTTTGATCATCGGCACAATTACCACCATCTCAATTTACAGTTGCACCCCTTGTTTTTATTTTTATTTAGCCCTAAATTAACCCACGTGAATGAGCCTGTCAATTAATTTGGGAGAGGGCAGGGTGAATGATCGGTTTTCTAATATTTCTGAGTTCTTAATCTTGCAGAAAGGGGAGTGATTTAGCGGACGAACACAAATCTCCCCTGATACAGCTGGGACCGAGGGGCCACTCTCCTCTCCGCCGCTCCCTCCTTCCGTTCCTCCTCTCCTCCCGTCTGACCGCCTCCGCAGCTGCGAGCTTCAGCCGCTCGCTCCTCTCTTTTCTTCCCCTGTTCTCCCCATTCCCTCCCCTTTCCACAAAACAAATGTAGAGTTTGAGTCACTGATTGCTCCCATAATTGAGTTAAACACTCTCTTTCTGAACAAAAAAAAGAGGTCTTTTGAACTAAGGGGGGGTCAAATAATCTCTGCAGTCAGGCAATAAATAAGTTGAATAAGGTAAGGGTCCTCCTGCTAGCTTATTTAAGTGCAGAACTCAATTAGGAGGAAAAAAGACAAGGAAGGCATGGTTCCCCCTGGTCACTTAGCTCGGAGATGCATGTCGTGTTCCCAGGAAACTCCTACTGTACTAAGAACAGCGTTACAGTCCCTCTGTGCACGAACATGACTTTGAACAGAGCCAATCAGTCATAAAACGTTGCATTGGATAAATCACAAGAAGGGCATTAGGGTGGCTGGGTCACTTGACAAGCAGAAAAATAAACAGGCATGAGGAGAGAGTGGAATGTTTCCTGCTAACATTGCGATGATTGAGGCTGTCAGGGAAGGAACTTTCTTTGCCTCCTTAAAGGTACCACAACTGTTGAGGCTACGAGTAAAAGCTACTTCTTCTTAATCACATGCAAAGCATACTGTATAACAGAGACATAGCATAGCTAATTCAGCTTCTCAGAGCTTCAGTCTCTCTCACATGAGCTTTCGCTGGTTGTTCATTACACAGAAAAGCCCATCAAGTAAAGAAGCCATTGTGCATTGATTCCCTCACAAGAGAAGGAAATGCGCACAGAGTACACTAAGGCCTGGGCGTGGCTACTGGCAAGGTAGCCCAATGCATTGAGAGTGGCCTTCAAAACCATTTGCTGACAGTGTTGCCTCTATGACGCGATTCACTTTTCGCCGAGCCATTTTTCCCGGAAATAATGGAGATTTTCCCCATTAAATACCTCCAGTAATAACAGCTTACGTCAGTGAGCCCTGCTGTATTTCCTACATTATTGAGGGAACTCTGTGTTATAAGGAGCATTCTCTGAGCGAAGGGTGGTAAAGAACACAGGGTAAATAGCATGAGGTCGTTATTTTCCACTTGGAGTTACAGAGCCCTCATTCCTTATGCAAAGAAAGGAAATAGGGGATGAAAAAAGCTCTTCACCTTGCAGAGTTTAGCATGTAGCTGTCATGAGCGTGTGCATGTACAACTGCACATGCGTGCATGCTTATGAGCATTCCAGCATACCAAAATATTAAGCTTTAAATCAACAAGAGGCAAAATGTGATTTGTTGAATTTGCATCAGTACAGCTGGGGCAAATAGTCGAGGGAACGAGGAAGCTAAACTTTATTTTTTGTTTGTTTGCTTGTTTAGCTTTGCACTTGGTCATTGGCTATTAGAAACAGCCCCATTTGCCCCTCCTGAGATGATAGTGACATGAGGTTAGCATTATCAGTGCTGAAAGCACGACAGGTGGGTCACATGAAAGGTCGCTAATTTCTCTCAGACGGCCAGGCACATGGTTTCAATTATTCTTCGGAAAAAAAAACAAAACTGCAAAAAAGAGACAAAAAAAAACTTGAGGAACATCCAAGAAAAACACCAGGAAACCTCGGCTACCACTACCGTTTGCAGGGATTCTGTGTTCTTTTTTTCAGCGTATATATTACATTACATATAAATACATATTTCTGAGCTGGGGGCATGCTTTGAGCAGCCAGTCAAAACGAAACACAAAATGCAAATGAGCAAAAATAGAAAGCTGGACACCCAAGCTGGGGTAGCTGCCATGAAGTGTTCAGCACGGCACCAAGAAACACGCTGCAGGACTTTCAGGCCGCCAGTTTCCAGCCGCCATCGCACTTTCTGGACAGCGTGCACCTGCACGACAATAAATTACATCCGTTGAGCTTACAAGCTGATCCAAAGAGAATTACAAAATGAAGTACGTACTCGTCTAATATAACATGGTCTCACGAGGTTACTGGAACGTTTTGCAATGTCATGGCATTGCCACAAAATGAAATAAAATACAGTAAAGACAAAAAATGTTAAGCTGGGTAAGTACTTTCGAACTGAATCATATTAAATGTGCAACCTTCGCGGCCAGATAACATGCTCTGCTGCCGTCATAATCAAAAATGATGAGGCAGCACACCAAAAGAATATAAGATACAGCAAATACTTGATAAGGCTGTCAAAAGACGGAGGTGATTGACTAAACCATAGCCCATCTGAAGAGATAAGTTAATGCCCTGTATTCCCATGAGTTTGATTCAGACATACGCATGAATAATAAGCATTATGCTCCAAACAAAAATCTGGTCTTGTACAAAAATCAGAACGCGTGCAAGTCATTTTAATGTCTGATTACTCAAAGAACCCAATGTGTTTAGGCTATTAGAATTCCAGGGCTGATAGCTGCCAAATTTATTAAAGCTGAAAGTATGTTCCTAAATAAACACAAAATGTCTAACTAGTATCTAATTGGCGATCTAAGATTCTTGTAACTTCAGACTGTCAGGTTTTTATTGATTAAAACAACACATCAAGGCTGAAATAAATTGTTAAAATTGGAAAAATTACACTTTGCAAAGAGTAAATACCCTTTTTGCCAAGAATACTTATAAAATTGAACTTTTTATGAATACCTGTCAGTGCTAAAACCAGAAATCAAAGGCGGTAATTGGCAGGTTTGCCGCCGGCATTTTCAAGAGGAAGTCAGTTGTGAAATTGTAAAATCCAAGGGCCTAGTTGTTTATTTCATAGGTTAACAGCAGCCACCTTCCAAATAAAAAAAAAAAAATCACATAATAGAGGGAAACCCAATAATCTGTGTAGTGGAGGTCCGTGAAGTAAAGAGAAATGAATATTTATCGTCTGTCAAGATTTCTGCGGACAGCGCAAGCGTTTACTTTAGTGCATAAACAGTGCATTCTTTGAAGTTCAGAAAGTGTGACACTTCCCAGGTCTTGAGGCGGCAAACACAGGGGCAAATGCTTGGCTTCCACTCACATTCCTCACTGCCTCGTGTTCAACCTGCCGTAAAAGTCCTTTGTGCCGCTCTTGCATGCCAGCGTGAGACAAACACACGTCACACTAGCGGTATATTCTCTTTTTGTCCCTGATCAAGTACCTCTGGAGGGGATTTTAAACTTCGGTAAATCAGCAAGGCAAATTCCTCCGGTAGGGAAGTCTTTCCTCCATGGCGCCTGGCCGGTGCAGGGCAGCCGCCAGCTCCTGAGGGGGGCCACTCTAACGGGACAGGCCTCTCTCTGGCCTTTCTGCCCAATCGTGGCCGCCGAAGTCACAGCGATGAAGTCAGAAGCAGAGATGATATCAGAGCGTGCGGTTGCACGGCCCGTCTGTCCCACTCGCGCTTCGCATCCAAAGCCCACATACATTTATGCTTGCCTCAGTCTCTTGGCTCCGGCCTCCAACGTGTAACAAGAGTTTAATATTCGTCTGTTTTTCCGCTTGTGCTAAACCTCCCCAATCAAAATCCCCTCCCCTCCGATCCCCGAGGCTGTAATTAAGCTCTAATAAACGGTTTCGCTGGGAGCCTTCGAGGAAGACAGCATCGCTGCGATTATCGCGCCGCAAATAATGCCATATTAAGAGCTGTCTTCCACAATGGGCTGATGAACAATTGCCGCAGAGAAGCACGCCCATTAAAAACTGCTTACTCCGCTCGAAGTACTGGAGCCGTCCACATGTGTGGATCTGGTGAGCTCTCCAGCTTTTATTGGGCAAGTCAAAGGCAGCGTCTCTTCCAGGGCTAGCCAAGCTTCTCCTTTTCCGTCTGAAGTTCTGTAATTGTTTAAATCTTAGTGGGGATGGCAGTGTGCCTCCGAACATCTGCCAAAAAAGGAGTAAAAAAAGCTTCTCTGTACCACGTTTCTCTTCTGAGTCTGTCTCTCAATCTAATTCAAGGAGGGATCCGCTGGTCACGCATTCATTCCCAGTGAGTTGGGCTTTGAGGATGAGCACTGACCGCAAGTTGATAATGATGACAGGTTAATTAGTAGCTTCTGTCGGAGCTGGCAGCCGCGAAACCCCTACGCCCTGCCCACGTCAACCAATAAATCTGGATGCATTTGGGGGGTGGGGGTGGGGGGTGGGCAGGAGACAGAAAGGGAGGCCCATCCCTCACAGCCCTCTGCCTAACCCAGGAGGGTCCAACCTCACTTGCAAAGGGCTGGTGTGAGGGCAGGGCCTTGTTTTAGCCCAGCACTATGACACCTGATTTTAAGTAATCGGGGGGTTCATGAAAGACCTTGATAAGTAGAAAGGTGCATTAGTGGTGGGCTGTAAAAAAAAACAAAAACGAGAGGCCACACCAGCCCTTGAACAGAAAAGGCTGGACACCCATGGCTCTACTGCTCTCAGGAAAGACATCCTACCACCCCAGCACAGGTAATATCCGATAAGCATGTTTTAGCTTGAACTGAAAGGGTGCCACACATTAAGCAGTGCACTATGTTAGTTTCACGCTAGATCATTTTGCCAAAAAGATGTACATAAATGCAAAATAATAATAATAATAATAAAAATAATAATAATGTGCTTTCACAATCAAGAACCCAGTACCTTTAGGCATCAGTGTCCAAGGACAGTGGATTACAGTAGGGAGATAATGGGGGTAAAGCGTCCCAACAAAACAGCGGCCACATAGGGCTGTTCCCTCACTGGTGAGTAAGATGAGGGAATATAACTGCACGTTTCCAGTGCACAAATAAGGGAGTACGCGTTTAGTTACAGTGGACAGCTTTAATACCCAAACCATGAGTGCATTACCAGATGGCTCTGGGTCTGTGTTTTATTCTGCATTATATTTTCAGCCTCTCTCCTGAAAACGAGTCCAAGAGCCTTGCACAACAACCACTTTTCAACACTGCTGCAAAAATGCACCACTGCAGCTCCCGGAAAAATATATGTATGTAAAAGCATGACTGGTGTGGCAGAAGCCCAGCCAAAAAAGCCCCCCCCCGTAAGTTTCTGAGTTCCAGCACATTTACACCAGGGCTCCGCAGAGGAACAGCGCTGTGTGTATGTGTGAGGGAGTGTGTGTGCCACACGTGGGTGTGCGGCGTGTGCCGCGTTCACGTGGTCAAAGAGGCTCATGGGAGAACGCAAGGGAGGTGAAACCACAACGTCTCTTCGTCATTTCAGCACATCAAGTTTTTTTTTTTCATCCCATTCAAAAAAAAAAACTCTTTATTACAAACATACGCCTGTCCTTCTCCTTGCATGAACAGAACCAAAAAAATCTTGAGATGATGTTAGGGTTTTAAAAAAAGACTGCCAGAGCGGTGTGAGGTCTTGAGGCTGCACGTGGAACTGATACTAGGCAACTTCATTAGCTGGAGCTGAAAGAAACATTTTTTATGACCACAGGTTTGAGATACTATCATTGTGCAGGGGGGGTGGGTCTCTAACCATAGTTTGCGGTGAAGCATTGCTGTCATTACAATACTGAGCTCAGATTCTTCGAGTGAGCCATTTCAACCGTTTTTTTTTTCCCAGATAAAACTCGCCATTGGTGAAGTGGGTGGTGTGTAGTCATGGTTAAAGGTCTAGGCAGCACTGAACTGACAGCATTTTCCAACAACAAGTTGTATCAGACAGTCTGTAAATATGTCTTAAAATAACGTAATGTCAGCATAATACACAGCATTAACCCCATAATGCCCAGAAACAGGCATCATTATAGGAAAAATATGACCCAGTAATATTTTTGAAGAATTGAAGGGTAGAATTCAGATCCACTGCTCATCATTAGGTTTTGTGACAGCAAAATATACATTGCTGAACAGAACTTCTAACTCCAGGAGTATCATATCTGATACAGCCAAAAATCAGCACCCCTACAGAACTCAACGCTCGAAATTTCAAATTATTTATATGCTCTCTACTATCTATAGCTATCCCTTAACATGTATAAGAATATGTTTTGTGTAATATTTACCTTGGAATGGCAAACTTCATTGCCAAAGTCCAAGGAAATTCATGAATTCCCATTCAAATGAGAGCTACTATTGAAGTGAGTGACTAGAGGAGAGACGACTCCTATAATCGCACTTCTTCCTTCCAGGTGGCAGCACTGTGTATCAGATATGATACAGTGAGCAGTCGTGGTTGTGTTGCATCTTACCAGGTGGGCATGGTCCTTCAAATTTGGTGTATCATATATGATACAGGGGGCATTATAGGGTTAATACATCGTATCTCTTACCATCTCACTGGCAAAACAACTCAAGAGTAAGAGGACAGTTGACGCAACACAACAGATCACAAACACAACAGTCATGGCCAGACTGGACACCATTACACTTAGCTAACATCCCAAAACCTCATACAAATCCTACAGTCAGGAAATCTGCTCAGAAAGAGAGGGCTGCATTTCTCAGGGGCCGCCAGTCTATACAAAGTTTGCTTGTACTGAAAAAATAATTCTCCCAGATTAACCATATTATAAGTGTATTTAAAAACAAATGCTAACAGCTAGGCTATAAAGTTACAACACCACAGCACCTTTCTTTTGTCTGGCCTCCGCGTTGCTTAAGTGGGCATGTTTTTCCCCGGCCTGACAGTGTGCAGCAGGAACACAGCGGTGAGGCTAGAGGAGGTGCAGGGAGAAGGAAAAGGGAAGAGCACTAAAGTGGAGGTATTTCAGCTCAGTGGCGGCAGCAGGGCTTCCAGAACCGTCGCAGTTGCCCCCTGTGCACAGAGTCCGTCCCTTAGTCTATCCATACGTACATAATTTTGGCGTTCGGTCCGCGGAGAGATGCTGTTACCAGAGGCTGTGTGCTAACGCAGAGGCAGTTCTCAATTGATCGCATTCACTGAAGCGCATTCGACAACAGACTGTTCAACAGTGACAGATTATCTGTCAGCAGGGCTCAAACGGCTTTTCCTTAAAGATGAACTGACATTAGATCTAAATTGCCCCCAATTAGCAATCAATCATGACCCATTGAGATAAACAACTGACCAAAATTTCAGAAGAAAAATTCACCCATAGCATTTTTATTGAGGATTCTGCACTTGAAAAGCATGCCGAATCAGAACCTGGAAGTGTGACGTCTCACAGAGCGTAAACAACAAGATCCGACATTGCATCCAACTTTGAATCAGCTTTATTTTGCAGAATCGTTTGCACCGTAGATCCGATTGTGCTCTGATATTATTTTAGTTCACGTTTTGCTACATGCTCAGTTAGTTGCCTGGCGCTTGTAAGGCATTTTGTTGAAGTGAAAATCGTCATTGTAAGCTTGTAGCAGAGTTTCGTCCCGCTAAGTAGATAATGCTGCTCGAGTACGTTGTGATTTGGTAACACGTTTTTTTATGTGTTACCTCTGATATACGCAGCTTGCCCTTGATACCAAGGGCTGTCCGGTTTGAGAGGTTAGTCCTTGGGGTCAACCAGATGGCAGGCTTGTCGCTTTTATGGCCTACAGGGAGGCCTGCAGCTGGAAGTGTGCTTAGCTAAGGTCACTTCACCAGCTTCACCCTAAGGCAGGCCTAGCCTACTAAAAAACCTTAAGTGCACTGGCACCACTGCATTGCCATTGGAATTGGTTCTGATCTGGGTCTCCTTGGTGAAGTTGGGACAGGTTAGGTGGGTAAACAATGCAAGTATATGAGCTGTAGCTGTGCCTAGGCCTACTGACTGAGCATGCAATCACGCAATCTCCACTAGCTAACACACCCAAAAAATCTTGCCAAACAAAGTCAGCGGGGATGATTACACTCGCTAATAAAAAAGAAGAAAAATTTAGTAATTATTACCTATTAGCGCACTTAATTTCAAACTGAATGATGATCTCAAAGCAACTCCTCTTGAAGTGCTTGAAACAAAGGACGCTGGTTGCTGAAAGCTCCCAATTTGCCCGCTTCATTTTTACAAACTGGGCCCATTTCTTCGCTGTCAACTCCTCTTTTGGAAACTCGAATGGCCCATTGTCCTCGTATCCAAAGATCATCGCGACACACTGTTGCAGCATTGTTAAAATTACCAATTATTTGTAGGACAAAACACACCAAGCATACACTTTGCAGGCCATTACCGGCTTTGTTGTTGTCAGGATGACGTCATCAAAAATGGTGGTACATTTGCATGCATCTCCATTGCTAAGGAAAAAGCAATGGCCCAAAATCAACAAAAGCGATAAACTTTTGTTCCAAGATTAAACTGGTTACACTTTTATTGAGTAATTAGGCTGCAGACATGATGAAACTAATATTTAGTGTAAATTTGTCCTCATCTTTAAACATTTCACTATCACAGGCCTGCCCCAGGGAATACTGGGAAGGGAAAAAAATTAAATAAGCTACTTTTTCTGTGCAAGCTCTCACACAGGCACAGGCCTCTGCATTCAGTAGATTTGTTCAGTGAAAGTTGAACGCTTGCACAGGTCACAAACATTGAGAGGTTAAAGGGGAAGCAGGCAGCCACGTTAACCCGCAGGTCTCGTATAGCGAGGCTCAATCTCGGTGAAAAACCCACCGCCATTTCCCACTGACGCAAGGCCCCTGACGGCCCGCCCGCAAGAAAACCTCCATAGCGTCACCGTAAATAATCACAACGTTAGGAAACAAAAGCCTCGCTCAGGAGCGGGAGGAGCATTTCCTGCTTAGCCGCTGTCATAACTTAACCGCTGCGCCGTCCTTCCCCCCTTCTCCCTTTTTGTCACTTTAATGTGTTTTTGGCATCGCACGTTCCCAATTTCCACGCGGGGCTGCAGGGGCAATCCAATTTTGCCTTAATATCTCCCAGCTTTTCCGTATAATTTCCCAGCCTGCTTTTAGGAAGCCTTCTCGTTTTAGCTCATATGCAAGCATGTGGCTAACATTATTACAGGACAAGCTCCAAGCCCACTTGCCACCAGATCCTGTCAGCAGATCACAAAGGCAGAGAGGACGGGAGAGGGAGAGAGATGAGGAAGAGGGAAGGAGAGATGGAGAGAGAAAGAGCGGAAGAGATGGAGAGAGAGACCATCAGGGCCGAGAACCCAGGGAGTGGTCAGGTGACACTGTCTGGGTAGGTGAAACCCACCTCTTATTTCCCAAACTGCCAAAAAGCATTTTCTGAAGGAGAGAGAAGGTGTTAGTCGCACAGCCATTGTGCTAAACTCCACGTGAACGAGTAGAAAATTCACTCCATAAATGCGCCTCCAGAGATATAGGCAAGTCAATGATGCATCTTTTACTTTTTATCGCTTTTAGTGCGCAACAGCAAGGACAAGGAAAGGCCCATAAATGCATAAATGTGGACACAGGATGAGGCGGTGTCAAAGTGGCATAACCTTCTTAATATGAAAGCCAGTAGAGATGCCTTTGTATTTTCAGCTGCATATGAATCGTTTCTCCATGTAACTGTTAAACCACAGACTTTAATAGAATCCGCGATGAAAATGCAATTTAAAAAACCTACACACAGGTGCAACATCACAGAAAAAATGTACAGGTGACGATGAGCTTTTGCCTAAAAGAGATACAGTACTCAATAACGTTTGATGAGGGAAGTCACCAATGACTCAGTCAAGGGACATAGAAAATGATAGCAGATGTCCAGATCGCTGTATTTTCTATTCACTGTTAATGTACCAGTGCTGCTTTAAGGTGAAAGATATCCACAGCGCAGAAACAAGAGCCATCTGGCAATGGCGGATCCCCCCGGCTGTAGGTTGTGTAACCTACAGGTTGTGTGGACAGACGGACGGACCGAAACCCCCAAAAGGCACAACTAGACCATAAGGAGGAGCTCCATACCAAATTTGGTGTTTGTAAGTGGTATAGTTTTCGCATTCTGGTCCGGAAACGATTTTATTACAGACGGACGGACGGACGGACACACAGATCGCTATATCCCCCAGCATTATATGCCGGGGGGATAAAAATCTGGGGTTGGGTTAAGCAGAGTGTCTGTCATGCAGCTCTTGCTAGCATTCATGAATCCAAAAGTAGTTATTGAGTAGACCGCAGACTCAATGGTGAGCCGTAATTCAACAACATCCCTGACGTACAAGAGCTGATAAAACGCCAAAAATTTGTGCTGAGCTTTACACGGAGTCCCAATCTGAACAGAGGCTGTCCGACTGTTCTCACTCAGTCAGAACACCATTAACAGAGTTCTTTCAGATTCAAACACACGGACCAAACCAGTAACTGTGCCTGGGCCCAGTAAAACTACATCACGACCGCACTGCTTGATAAAATTTGCGTGATTGAAATTCCACAATGGAACCGGATGTCCACGAGGAGCCGAGGCCCAGCTAAAGACCAAACATCTGACATATAACCATTCAAAATTCATTAAACTTCATAAACCACATCAGCTTTCCCTCTGGGGAGTTTCTGCAGGGTGATATGAGTGGACGTCAGTGCCCTTCTGAATCCTGGATGGGTTTCCTGCCCTCGCAGGCACTCTGGGCGGCTCAAACCCTTCTCTCAAACGTCTACAGCCCCTTTTGTTTTCCTCGCGATAGAAATTTCCCAGCGAATCAAAGACCTCCGCTGCTGTTAAGTGTTTGGCTGGCCTTTCTCAGAGTCTGTCACTCCCTCTCTCCTTTTCTTTCCGTCTTTCTTCCTTTATCACTGTCCCTCGCTTTCTCTTTCCCCCTTCTCACTCATTTCTCCTTTCTTCTTTTTCACTTTGTCTCCCTCTCTTCTTCTCTGGTTTCACCCATTTTTTTCCAGTCCAGTCTCTTTCACTTTCTCTCCCTTCCTCTCTTTATCTTTTTAGTCATGCTAATTTCTCTCCTCTACATCCATTTTTCTATTCCCCTGCGCTCACTCCACCATTTTATATTTTTATTTAACCTCTTTCCTCTACTTCCCCATATCTCTCTATATTTCTCTCTCTCTCCCTCTCCCGCTTGTATCCTTCCTTCCTTCATCAGTCTGTCAGTGACAGTTATCAGTGTATTATGCTGGCGGTGTCGGCCGACAGCAGCGGCAGTAACCCGCGGTGGCCCTGTCTGGAGATCAGTGCGGGCGGGCTGTAATTACCCCTGAGAGAAACGCTGCTGATCCTTAATATGATCTGTGTGCTGGGGCCCGGCGGCAGTACGACTGCTGTCAGCGAGCGATCGTTCCGGCAAAGCAGCTCTGCGCACTCGCAGCTCTCAAACTTCCTGATATACAGTAACTGCAACATTCACCGTCACCTCGTATCCACCTATCCCCTTTTCATCTGCCAACAAAAATATCCTAAATCTAGACGACTCTGCCTCCAAATATTCCCCAGCAGTCAAAGACCACACACAGGGAGTGACAGTGCTGTGAAGAAATGTGGCGTTCAGGGGATCAGCAGATGTTGTTTTTGGGTCTGCAGGATCTAATTGTTGTAATTGTTCGTTTATTTGGCTTCCAGGCCATGGAAAAATAGAAGCAGAGCAGAGTGAAAAGCCACGAGAGAGTACGAGGCAAAAACTGCTTTCCATCGCGACTCGCATCTCCATCACCAATGTTAAGAGTCACCCAGTAAATCTCGGTGCCAAATCATGTTATATCAATTAGTGACCCCCCGAGTCACCTGAACATGCAATAAAGTTTGCGATCTATCATTCGGTGACAGTTTTGTAGCGGATGAAGACAGAGAGGATTGAGATTGAGAGGAGGAAGGAGGAAAATGCATCTGCAATGCTGGCTCCAGGGCTACTTGCCGTATGCAACAAGCTATATGTAGACACAGTCTTGTGGTGGCCAAATGAACCCAGCAGGCTTATTTTGCATTGCACCTCAGATTACAATGGAAGATATCAGTTTGGCACTCAGACTGCAACATCTGGGCCAAGGTGCAATATCTGGCCCATTTCGGCAGGGGTCTCTAACTCCAGTCATGGTGGGTCAAAGTGTCTGATGGATGTTGGGATTTTCAATCGTTCAGTAGGCCTGCAAGTTTAGGCCAATAAAGCAAGATGCATTGACTCTCATGCTGATCAGTGACTTCAATTAAGGGAAGGAACAAATAAAAATGCACCCAATACAATGGCCCAACAGGAATAAAGTTTGAGATCTCTGATTTAGGCATTACCATGAGGGTGAAAAAAGTTCACGATGGCTCATAAAGGCTCAGGGTTTTTAGTGTACATAATGAACTGTCGCATGGGGAAGAATAATTGAGAGACAGAAAGACATAGTTCAGACGTCATGTGATTTACAGACAGATAAATAATGATGGCACTTGAAGTGCTCTCTTTTCTCAACAAGCTTACAAGGCCATTTTGGCACAACACGTTTAGCATCATGCAGGCAATAACAACCATAATGACAAGAACATGAGTACTGAGCGAGAAAGTTATATGGCTGCAGCAAGTAGTTAGCAGTGCTTTTGCAGAAATGCGGTATAACCTTGCGAAGTAAATTAAATATTCAAAAGATGATATACATTAGGACTGGAATGCATGTTTTAAGTGTTTGCCCCTTGTTTTGATCCTGCATATGAAAATCAATTACTTTCAGCCAACCTAACTATTTATTTGTTTGTTTGTTTATCTATTTTATCATACACATTTCCAGCCTTGGCTTATTTCTATGAGGAACACACAACAAAACATATTTCTATTGGCTAGACATAATGCTTCCGCTCCCCACTGTCCATTCACATCCTCAAAGTCAACAGAACAAATGGGTTAACCACCCTTACTGATAAAATCCCAGATGCTCAGCTATTCCTGCCAACCCTCCGTATGTTTAACAGTATGAAGAGTTTTGTTCCCCTGGCTGATTTTCCATTTAAATAAACACTGTGTCACAAGAGCAATTATTTTAAGATAATTTTGTTCCTTAAGTGCACAGAACAATGCAAAATATGTTGGTGTCAGAGTACATCAGCGGGGAGTTTTCATCAGGGCAGTTAGCTGTCATATGCTAAGTAAATTACTCATCTTTCACTGAGGTTTTTATTTACTTATTTATAGCTGACATGTTTTGTTTCCTTTCATTTTGAGTAAAAGCCTTCCGAACATTTCTTAGACAATTGGTAAATGATTTTGCATACACACAAAACACACACACACATACACTCACCCACACACACACTCACACACGCACAGTTAAAGATTTATGAAGCCAGCCTCATGGTCCACATGACCACTAGCATTTGAGGTCACATCGACACGGTTGCCCTCATTTGAAAACAGCTAGCGGAACAGGGTCCCTGAAAGAAGCTAGCTGTGGACACTTATGCGTGGCCATAGTGGTATGTGGTACTGGATCTCCAGTATGTTATTCCCAGGGTAGCTCAGTACAGCAGGCCCTGGGCAGTTCCTTGCCCATGAGCAGGGGCTCCTCAATGGGTCAGTCCAGAGATGAGTGGCTGAAACCCATTAAGAACTTTGAGGCCCACATTGCTCTCCCTCCCAGTCTCCTCCAAAACAGAACACCACATCAAGGGCCTTGGGTCGGCCCCTCCTGGACGGAGGACATAAAGACACAGATTCACATGGACTGTTTGTGCCCCCAAAATTTTTACACTGGGACAGTGCTGAATTAATTATTCATGCTAATTGTGTGTGGGTAAAGGTGAGACAGAGGGCTGGCAATCTAACACATGCAGAGTCTCTCAAAAGCACTGATGATGGGAGTTTATGCATCCCTTTATATAATAAGGAAATTAAATTGATATCAGGATTTAGTCTCACTGCTTTGTTAAATTAATTTTCTTACGCGGAAGCAAATAAATATGGAAGAGAAAAGGGGAGGCCGCAATGAGAGGTTAGCTAAAGAAAACTAACTTTGTCTTGAAATGGTCTGGCCGGCAGGCAAAGTGCCCACAGGAGAGCGTGGACTGGCATAAACATTTGTACAAAATTATAAGTGTATTTGGAGAAGCGTGCAGGAGTCAACCGCCCGCTGCCTGCTGCCCGTATGTGTACACACAAACACACACACACACACACACACACTCCAACTCACAAAATAATAGACATGTTTGTGGCAACAAACACACACACACACACACGCACACAGCTTAGGACAGAGGTGACAATGTCAAAGGGCGTGAGCAGTGAGGACTTCCTTAAATGCGGAAAACCACCACTGTAGGTCTGTGTGCAGCTTTACTTTGCTATGGATACAGACCCAGTTATAAACATGCCTGCTGTTCTGATCTTGATATGTTTAATTACATAATATAATAAAATACAACAATTACTTCACCTGACTATAGTGATAGGAGAAAACGTATGCAGGCGAAGATGGTACCTTGGATTACATTTACATTTGCTGTTCATTAATGTGCAGTATGGCTTTGCAAATTCAACAGAGGTTGTTTAACAAAAGCCACCAGGGCTGCATTGCTTAAGGCCCCGCTTACTTATATATAATGCTGTTCTGGAAGTAGAAAATTATGAGAAATAGGAAATTACGCTAGTTTTTTTGGTAACCATATTGTTGTACAATCCACAGATAATGGCCCAAATGATCTCAACGATCAAATGTTTCAACCACTTCACGTTGCTACTCAACCAACTGCAGTGATCACGACTGAATTTTTCCTGTTTTCAACTTACATTTTTTCATTGAAATTTGCAAGATTTTAACAGGCAATAATTATACCAGCCGTTTAAAGATATCCTAACAATACCACAAAAACATATTTTTATTTGTTCCGGTAAGAACTTGCGTGTGGTCAACTGAGGGATGTTGTTTTGATTTTGAGTAAATTCAGACACAGCAATGATCTGTTCCAGTTGTTTCTTATTCTGCATATGAGTCCAGAGGTGCAGGAAATTTTTCTCTTAGTGCTGAGAAAAAAAAAAAGGGTCGCAAATTCCATTGACAAACGTGAGAGCAAGAATGAAAACGTGTGTCCAATTTACTATACTTAGGAAAAGAGAAATCCCAGCTTATGAAGAAAATGAGGGAAAAAAACAATAACTGCCCTTAAAAAGAAACAATCCATTTCAGCTCGCCCTGCGGTTAAGGGCTGCGGGCAGCGGAGCAGCAGAGCTACTACTCCTTGTGTGTTGAGGACTGAAGCTCTGTGTTACTGCAGCAGCACTGCAATTTGGGCATGTTGTTAAGTCTTAGATAAGTATAGGCCGGCTAATTCAAGTTACAATGTGGAAAGAATACTTAAGCCCAAAGTTCAATGTCTATTTGTAAACGCTCATTGGCCAATTTATTTTGCACGTACGTTATTCGTTCATTTGGCAATTTCCAAATATTTCCACGGTAAATGGAAAAAAAAAAAAAGATTCATGTTCCCAGCATTGGCTGAAAAAAATGCTGCGTTCTTTCCCCGTATTGTGTTGCAATTACAGCCCCTTTTGACCCTGATGTTTGTAGATTAAGTCCCAGTCAAACCGTCCAGCTCATTAATATTTCAGTGTCGTCACACAAAGGGTGCAAGAGTGGGCCATGAGAAAATGAACTACATTCCCCAGCTGAAATGAATGAATAAATGAATGAATAAAACAGTACATAAATGTGTAGGCCAGTTAGTTTGTGGTTAGAGGGAGAAACTAAGAAGGTAAGAGAGAATAATAAAGAAATAAATGAATGTAACACATTACCAGAGCAAATAGAACATTTTAAATAAAATGAGTGATGAGAATAAGAATAATACAAAATTCATTGTTATAGGACAATTGTACTCAGCACGATGTGGAAAATGACGTGCGAATATCTTGCATAGCCTGTTCATTACCAAAAGTAGAAATAAAAAATGTAAAATTCAAGGAATATTTCGAAGGGACATTTTGTGTTTTCCTAATCATACACAAGGGCCTTATTCACAACTCCACTGCCTCTTGCTTTGCGATAATTTATGCAGACATTGAAACTTTGAGTGTAATGTGTTTAGGTTTCAAACTGACAGAACATTAAACCTTCGGTGCAAAGCGAGATTGAATTAGGGCATCAGCATCCACTGTCTCCCTTCAAAACACTGGGGTGAGGAAATTTCCATTAAAATCAAAGGTGCTGCACTAGCTGAATAATGCATACGGCAAAAACTTATGATATTTCCAGTAGCCACAAAAGAGAGGCTCCTGCCTAGCGTAGCAGCGCGGGTTTTGATCATTGTTGAGATATTCCGCAGTAAATTAGCTAACACTAATAAAGACAGATGTCACAACATGTGTTCCAGCACATTCATTACCCTCACTGTCCTCCCCCTCTGCTGCTCTCGGCTCCACCTTTACCAGACCTGCTGTTGTTTACCTGCTCGCATCTTGTTTATCACCGGGGATCGGCTTGTTCGCACTCCAGAAAACCTCAGATATAGATGCAGGAGCAGAACCACAACAAACAGCCACCTTTTACCCCTAAAGCAAGAACAAATTCCTTCACAATTCCTTTACCATTCATACTTCGGAAGACTGAGCAAAAATAACTCATAGTAAAAGGTAGAGAATTAACTCATATAGAAACGTACAGAGATTATTTCAAGGGGGCATTAAAAATGCACAATAATTTCGATGTTCACAAAGTTGATCATAACCCTTTTGCGTTGCTTGCCAGCAATAGATACAGACCGTGAAATATCAAAAGGAAAATTCCAGAGAAAATCAAAGAAGCGGCCTTCAAATTCAGTCTCGTATTGGCGTGCAAATCTCAGGCAAACTGAGAGACAGAGGTGTTCTCGCAATCTTTAAACCTCACTGAAATCAGCCAAGAGGTCTGCACAACCTTACATCTCTGCTGTCTCTGCAGTGGCGCATATGTGCACGTACACACACACGCGCACACACACACACACACACACACACACACACACGCGCACGCACGCACACACACACCCCCATCAGCTTCGGCATGCCCAAGGGGATTCGCCCCACATTTTACATCTTTAATTTTCATGTGCATCTTTTTCATGTCACAACAAATCCTGTCTAAACCGCACATTGTTACTCGATAGCAGAAGCATCTTACAGCACAGCGTCCTGAGCAGCACTTCCTAAACACTTCTGCGGGAGGCCCTCAGATGTCAAGAGAAGAGCGCGAGAAAACAGCACAAGAAAAGGCTGTGGTCTGCGATACATTCACAGCCCTGCTTTCTCTGCTCAAGAAGAGCCTGTACTTCACCATGGACACTACGAAATGCAATGGCTTGTAATGTGATTTCTTTTATGGGAAATATTATGCTTCACATGGAAATTAGTCAGGGATAAAACTGTCACAGTAGAGGCAGGCTTAAGAGATGAACCGACAAGCCCAACATTGTCCTGACATCAGCAAAAGATACAATGCAGAAATGCGATGCAGCATTTGACTGAGATGCTATAAGACCAAAAGGTAGACTGCATAAAATGGCAGAGGATCAGAGCCTACATATCAGCCACGTAACAACGAAGAAATTATGGTTTGCACTTTGAAATACATCAGAAATTTGCTGGCATAATGACTATTAAAATTCAAAGATGCATTGTCCAGCCATGCCATTCACTTTAAACAAAATTACACTTAATGTTCATCGCTCCTGCAAATGAGTCTCTCGTATCAGCTAAAAATCTTTCAGAAGGAAGAGTGCAGCCCAGAAAGTACACTGGATCATGTGGTCAATGAAATCCACTCATCTGAAGCATCTTCAACTGTCTGTCACCTCTCAAGTATATTTTAAAAATAGAGAAACTAAGATATATTTGCGGAAAATGAAAACACATTCTCTAATCATATTTTGATCATTAAATGTGATAATGGAGCATATAAACCCTCCCCAAAAACAATACGCATCAACATTAAATGGAACAATGGGTAAAAATGTTTTATTTGCATTTTTTAAATAAGGATAAATTATATAAGAGGTAACAATGTGAACCCATAAAACAGAGGACGTTACAACACACAACCGCATCTTAAGCAGACCAGGTTTTCCACAAAGTGAAATTATTATTATTATCATTATCATTATCGTTATTTTTATTTTTATTATTATCATTGAATCATCTGAGTTCATGTATTTCCTGAATTATGAACTGATGATCCAACTGACTTAAGCCAGCCAAGCACTGAAGATCCAACAAGATGGACTGAACATTCAATTAGCTTTAAATAAATCCCACTTGATAACCTACACTGAAGATGCGCCTCAAAAACGAATAAGGAAGAAGGAAGTTATGAGTTTAAAAAACATGTGTCAAATGATTCCTTTAACTTCTCCTTGTTAACTCAGGTTATCACACCATGATCTTAAAAGCATAAAATAATTTTGCCCAAGATTCAACAATAATCTTTACCAAGAATCCAAGCAATGTTTGCATGTCTATAACTGACAAAATTAATTAAATGAATATGTCATAATGAGATGAATAGCCAACACTGATAACAGTAAAATTGTAAGTGGATGACTGTTGCTCTTTATATACACAGTAAAAAATGGAGTGTCAATATTGCAGTGTAAACCTATTTTCCTCTGGATAGAGTAGTTATAGCACTATGCAGAGTGAAATCGTCTAAATGGAAGTGTCAAAAGTGAGAGTTAATTCCCACTTCCACACAAGGACAAAATCTACTCTGCAGGGTGATGATTCCCTATAGTGTTAAATATATTTACACACCTCATTGTTAATATTGACACAAAATAGAGTAAAATTAACTCTAAAAATCTTACACTGGCTATAGAGTAAATTTTACACTGATTTTGAGTGGGACCAAATGTTATCTGACAGAGAGTTAAATTCAACTCTTAAAGAGTAAAATTGACACTATGATTTTTACTGTGTATAGTCAGCATGCTCTTATACCCAGACGACAGAGAAATATTTTTCAGGAAACAATGGCCTTAAATTTAGTATTTTATGTCTTAAATAAAAAAAATTAAACAATGGCTATAATAGCAGCCCAATTGAAACTAACTAAACGCACGTAATAAAAAGACAGGACGGTAAAGGGTCTGGCTGGAAAGGATAAGAAAGAAACTTCTTGTGTCAGGCAACAATAATGCACTCGGAACAAGAGTTGTTTTTTTTTCCTTTCTTCTTCTTCTTCATACTGGCAATAATGAAATAATATTTGTAACTTGTTCACCTTGAATACTGTCACATCCAGTTTTACAAGAATTGCTAGATCATTTTGGCTTCAGCTCGGGAATACATTGAAAGAAATGAAGCACCACACACAAGCGCGGCCTGAAGAACATGCGGTTTCAGTAAGGCTAGATGGCCTCTCAATTCTCCTAACTTACTGACACAATATGCGTCAGTCAGCGTGACATATTTTAAACGTCTGGCCAGCGGGCAAGAAAAATGCGATATACACGCTGAACACAAGCGCGAACGAGCGCAAGCCTGTGCGCACGCATACTCACTTACTCTCTCTTTCACACATACACACACTTAAGTGTTCTGTGATATTTAATGGATGCCCAACAAAAAAAAAATGAATACACAAATTATACATTATTCAACTGTGACATTTAATGTATATGGCAATGCAAAATCAAGAATAAATGACAGTTTACTGAGTAGACATATTGTGTGAGAGCTGGAAACAATGCAAAATAGGGTACCGGAGATTTGTACACCTCTAAAGGAAAAAGACAACCATTGACTGACTCCCGTCTAGTGCTGCGCGTGTAAGTGTTATAATCTAACGCACAATTTTATGTGTCTACAGAAAGGAGTAAAAGAATGACGAAAAAATAATCCAATGTTGTTATTTCTTCTTTATCCCATGCTTAGAATTTGTTGCGCAATTGCGATGTTGTAATGAGAAGTCAAATTAATCTTTTTAATGATAAAGAAATTGTACAAATGTCTGTATGTAGTTCCCCACATCAATGGTTCACTAATAATGACTTAACTTTTCTTCAGGTTAAATGCAATTCAGAAAGGCAATTTAAAGAATAGGAAAAAAGCACGAGAAAGAGGCCGATTACGGAAGTAGGCAACATGCGCAAACGCCGCATCAGAATGCGCTGTGACAGTCGTCCAGAGGGGATATCAATACACTCCTTCTCCCGCACTGCCATCCGCACGGGCTGTGTCTCACTGGCCGAGTGAATAAAGTCTCCTCTATTGAAATCCCAGACAGTGCTGCATATCCCTGTATAGCATTCGGGACAATGTGCTGAATTGGCAGTCTAATTATAAATGTGCCATTTGGACTTCCATTGGACACCAGTGCCACCTTACCTTATGAGGGAAGTTCCACTCACAGCTAACAGCAACTGTTCAAAACAAAATACCATTACGGGATCAACTTCTACCCAACAGAGGGACAAGCCAGAGGATTGTTTTTCAAACAGCCCCTCTCACTTAAGAAAAGAATGTATTATAAGACACTAAGTTAGCCCGCTACTGACAGGACATTATTCGGGAAAAAATGATAAAAGTTAAGCTGCGTTTAATTACGGTTTCAGAGTCCAACTATTACTTGGAACAATGTGTCTATTGTAGGTGCCAGTGTCAGAGATTTGATGCGAAAATGTTTGCTGGGCTAACCTTTTTTTTCATTTTATATTTACAAAAATAGGCAACACCCCAGCGGTTGAATGTAGCCTACAAATATTTATGGCAATACGCGCAGAGAAAACATTTTCCAAATCTGTTCCAGTACTTCGAGTGAATTGTCCTGATCATTCATATTTCTTCTCCCAAGGTTTTCACCAATGACCAATAACTACCGTCTCCTGCAGTGTTCACTATATTGCATATTAACACGTTATCGCCACACTTGCAGCAGTCGAAAACATGAGTTATCTAAAATGTGAGCGCGTCTAAATTTGGGAAACACCCTTAAATGATGAGCTATCTCGGTTCACCAGACAAGCTCACAAACTGCGCTCGTTTGTCCTTTTAATACCCCATCACATCAAATCGTGTTTAGGGCGACTCGGGCATCCTTGAAATTTTCTTCCTGAACCGAATCTTTTTTAATCAAATGAATACATTAAGCTGAGCCATTATAGGCGCATCTAGAAGAGCATCTTGAAAAATCATCTTGCTCAATCACTTCCTTGGCTCCAATTTAGCACGTGTGTGTGTGTGTGTGTGTGTGTGTGCGCGCGTGTGTGCGTGCGCGCGCGCGCGTTTGAGGGATAGCTATACATGTAAAAGTTTCCTAAATTGCACCTCGAAATGAGACGACCTATTTTATCTATCCAATGAATATTCATTTTATATTGCTTAACCGTTAAATATTTAGGACACGGCTTTCGTTGACGGGAAATTGTAAATATTCCGAAAGTAGTTTTAAAAAATATCCCGGAACACAATTCCGCATTGAAGAATAGTTAACTTACTGTAAAGTTCCACTTCCCCAGCACCCCACACCGTTTGGTCAGCTCGAAAAGGAAGCCTGGTTTGTCCAGGTCGTGTATTGTCTCTCAGTGGATCAGGTTTTGGGTGAGGGGTTTATTTTAATTTATGGCTAATGCATTCTTTTAAGGTCAATTTGCGTGACCTCCGGCGAAAGTTAAGTCCGAGAGAATTTCAAAGCTATAAGTGAGGCAAATGAGATACCAAAATTTCCCCCTTGATTTTTACGATTCCGTTCCCACAAAGCAAAACCCAAATAACAACCTTTTTAAGTCAAAACGTTTTCAGAATACAAAAAATACCACGCACTTAGACCTGGAAAGAAACTTTTAAACCCTCAAATCCGTTCACACTTGGAGTTGTCGGATAAGTGTACGCGCGTCAGACGATGAATAGTACCGCTCTGTGGACGAAAGTGAAATTGCTTCGCAATTTAATCAAGACATCGAACAAGCAATAGACCTCCAATGCACAACAACACAAAAAGCCAACTTTTATCAAATCACTACAGTTGGTCGTGACTCGTGCCATTATGAAAAGAAAAAAATAGCCAACCGATAAAACGTTAAAGCTGCAGGTTACGTAGACTAGCTTAAGTGGAATAGTAGAATAGGATACGACAAGAAACGTGTACAAAATATCTTAAGGAAACAAGGAGTAGCTTCATTTCACATCTAGCACCTCGGAGAACGTGAATATTCAAACTTCTAAACACTTTTACGCGGAGCAGCACTTCAGTGGTCGTCTCCAAACAAAAAGGCTACAGCAAAAACTAGCTGAATAGACTACATCATCACGTTTCCCATGATTGGAAACGTGCCATATGTTCAAATAAGACGTATTAGGCAACTTATTTAGCTTCAAGAAACAAGCGACTGTCGAACCTCTCTCCCGATAAACAATAAATGATAGAAAGTTAATTTAATGTGCCAGTAGCTCAACATATTCAAATGACAGCTGCCGAAGCTCTCAGTACAAACCAGCTTATTGACAGCGAGGACCGTCAATTCTATCGCGAAGCGTTACTAACAAATCGTTGGACAATACCAGAAAATAAAGCATCAAAAAGTGGACTCCTTTGCGGTTACCTTGTTGTAGCCAGCCAAAGTCAAATGCAGGTCCTTGCGGTATCCCGTTCGTAATATTATACTTTCAAAAATTATCACTGCTAGAAAGAAAAAATAACTAAAGTCTATTAGTCGTTCTACTGGCCATGGAGAAAGGCTCCCGATCTTTCGTAGAAGTTTAACTGTCAAAACTGCGAGGAGATGTTGCTATTGTCTATTCTATTTATCTCCCTTCTCTCTGAAACACAAGGGAAGCGATGGTTACTGCTGTCAATCTTGGCAATCAATGTGAGCGGCCATGTCGCAAGTATTCAAAGCATTTCCCGTCGTGCAACATCAGAAAGTGAGTGGCCAGGGCATTGATCTGAGGAAGGCGGGGAGGCAGGGCTTCCCCTCCCAGACAAGAGAGGGAATAAAGCGAGAGAAAGAGAAAGGCAGAAAGAGAGAGAGAGAGAGAGGAAGAGAGAGAGGGAGGGAGGGGGGGGGGGGGTGAAGAACGCTTGCCAACGAGAAGGAGCAACACAGACGGAGGTGAAAAAAGCGACGAGAGGAAACAACAGCAAAAAGAATAGGAAGCGAATTAGAAAGATACCCAATTTTGCCACGCTGAACGCCGGACTTCTACGCCCACACTCAACTGAACTAAAATAATGTGTTATCATGGCTTAAAAGATGAGTCGAATTCCACGCTAATGTTTTTGATGCGTTGTTATTCGCATTTATAATACAGAAAGTTATGACCAACACAGTGGCATTCTTTGAGCAGACGCAAAATACGAAAAGAAAAACTATTGAAACAACATACTGAAATGCAAAGAAGACTTCATTTGCAACAATGTATACAGCGAGAGGAAGAAATATAATCAGATATATAGTCCGGATAGAAATCAATAAGTAGGGTGTTCTATCAACTAACTATAGGCTACACTGGAGTTGGCGCAACCAGGTATTAATCCACTTCGAATGATGTTTACACCAGCAGGAAAGACTAACGACGAACAGCGCTGTGAGGTGTTTGAAAATCACACTGACCGCCTTCCCACTTGCTTTTTACGAAGGATTAACTGCGAGGATAATGAAAGCTTAACGCTCTTGGGTCTGTCCTCGTGTGAGCTCGAGGGAACTGCTCAATGGCATGAAAAGGAATCGAAGAGCGATGGAGAGCTTGACAGGAGACATCAAACCCGTCTCAATTTGAGAAACAAAACCACCAGAAAATTAAAAATGCTGGTCACAGGCTAAATACTATCTCTAGGCTAGAATATTGGCACTTTTGGTCGCAGACATGCGCGCTAGTTTTTTTTAATTTTTTTATTTTTTTACAAATGTCTATTTTATAGTCAACTCATGGGCCTACTTGGAAAGCGAATTTTGTTTAGAAAATTCTTAAGTTATGACAAATTATTACTTCAGAAATTTCGCAATATTTACCTTTCTTTTTCCATTTCAAAGGTTAACTGCAAGAAAAATTTCTAATATCATGACAAATGTCAACAATAAAAACCGCTTAATGGAATAGCTGCTTCATAAAAAATAACCCTCTAACAGGAACGTGAATTTTAATTTACATAACGTTCAGCCCATGATAACTGACCGTTTATCGAAGATGATTGGATTTTAATCAAATGTATAAAATTAGGCCTCTTGTTTTGAAATTGTAATGTAGGGAATTTGTGAAAAATTTGAGCTTAAGTTATAAGGCTTTTGAAATCGTTAATGCATTTATTATGCATCAAGCGCATGGTTTGCACTTATTCTGGTCATATTTGAGTATTCCTTCTTACTTGTTTCGCCTAAGCCACAGTTACGTACAGTGTGAATTCCTCCAAAGATATGACTCAAACGCTGAGGATTGTGATTCCACATTATCAAACCACAAAAACCGGGTTTAATATGCTTGTTTATTCATAACCTCAACGACAAAACACACAATGCATGAAACTTAAATTCGGTAATAATCAACGAGGAAAATACATTAAGCATCCAAAACAAAGTGAGTCGCCATTCATTTTTGGTAGTAAGTATCGCTGCTTCAGTACTATTCAGTGCTGGCTACATTAAATTGACGGAAACGTTATCAAATAGAATGCAAATGAGTGTAAATTAGTTACCACGCTTTTGCCACCTCAGTTTAAATATTAAATATATTCACGAAAGCACAAACACCATCCTCACACATAATTCTATTCGTACAAATGAATGTTAAACTGGTTTTAAAACAGAGAAGAACCGACATACCTATGCCATATCTGATAAGGTGTTGACATAAATTAACAGTGATTAGCTCAAGTGAGCATGGGTACCTAAATGGATTTCACAAGAAGTGCCCAAGCATCAGAAGAAATTCGAGGTACATCTCAAAGCTTTCCTCCCATTAAAAAACAACAGGCTACAGGTGACACCAAAACACAACGACACAAGACTTTATGTACTAATTAACGAAGTCATTTGCGCCCGGGACAGGTGAGTATGAAGGGTATATAATAAAAGCTGAAAATAGTAGCTTACACGTTCATCACTTTACAAATTTGGACATACCTTCAACTTTGAACTTGAACTTCGTCAAGCAAAATCATCCGCATAAATTAATCGTCAACAAAGAATATACGAGATTAAAACGGTAACAAATGCATTGTCATAGAAAACTGTACTGCGCCAAAAGCGAATCAGTATAGTAAACATGAGGTCTTCGCAAGCACTAATGCTAGAAGTCTGAAATTACATCAACATTTTTTTAACTGGAAAAGTAAACATGTAATACCAACTTTTATCCTATTCATATCAAAGTACGGACGATGAAAAGAGGACACAATACATAAATCAGTTCTTTCAAACAGATACCAAAACACAATCGATCAATTGATCCTGCTGATAATAGAATGTTCGTACTTACAATGGATGGACAAGCTGCGGGAGAAAAAGCTGTTTGTGAACAGAAGAGTCACTCAGGGCTGGAGAGAGAGAGAGAGAGAGAGAGAGAGAGAGAGAGAGAGAGAGAGAGAGAGAGAGAGAGAGACAGGGGGGATGGAGGGAAGGAGTGACAATGCAGATACCCCTACAGAACATCTCATCACATCTGCTTGGCTTTTGTCTATTTTTCATTATCATTACATTCCTTTTGTTCCTTAAAAAAACTGATCCATATACAGCATCTTCATACACGTAACCATTCTACACCAAAGAGATGGTTACTAATTCAAACAGAGCATTATCTAAAAAGCGTTAATAACCTTATCCATTGAAAAAAAAGTTTCCTTGAATGTTTTACGCAATTCTCGGAGTGTTTAGAAGTTTCAGTGGGCACAGAGAGCTGAAATTTGCCTTCACGAAATAAATTTTTTTTTTTTTTAAATTTTACAATTACAATATGTCAAATTTACGGAATAGTCTACGTTTAAATCACCTTAAGTCTGTCAATGAAATAAAATTTCAAAAAACTATGACCACTTGTTTCTCCTCTTTCAAACGCAGGTTACAATATAAAGGGACCACTGTGGACATTGCAACAGCACCCCATCTACAAGGATATAATATTTAACATAACTACAAGGTACTGCGTTGTAAGAAATTCATTCGACACGATTTAAAAGAAAAATACAGTCGGAGGCAAGTTTGGGAAACCTTGCTCTTCCCAAGGTAAGTTTGAACATCAATTATATTGTTGTTCTGTATTTAAGCGGATCGTGCACACTCCAGAAATTCAGTGATTCTTCGGTTTCACATCTCTGTTTTTATAATATCTGATGAACAAAGGTTTAATTGAAGTTTAATGTGTAACTAGGATTTATGGGAGATTCGTGTTATGTGCGACGGAGACTGAAGAGAATATATGGGGGCACTAATTTAAAAATTATAATTTAAGGTTATCATGAAAGTCAGACTTATTCAATAAGCATAAATGTCTAGTTGGGAGATGCATCTTTCTAAATGACAAAAAAGCTAATATTCACCCAAACCAATTTCTTAACTTAGTTACTTTCCAGGTACAGCCATCGATAAAGTGTATTTTATCTTATTACGTGCCTCCTACGCCACCCATCGATGAATTTAAGAATTGCGTTCGTATGTTTACATGTTTGAACTCGTTCTCGTTTGTGTGGCACTTGTAATTCACATTAAGTTGTTTTAGGGGAGGCATTTTATACAGCCTACATCAGTGCAGGTGGATATTTACTAAATCAAATTAATTCCATGAGCTTATGTTTCATGCAGCTTGTTGTATTGATTGGTTGGGCAAAAGCATCAGTTGGCTCCAGTTGGCTAAAGAAAACAAAAAGACGACACAATAAAAACAAGACTCAGAGACCAAATCAATTTCAAAATAAATTCGTCTAAATGTACTCACTATTGTTTCATTGCTCAACTTTAGAACAGTTGTTACTATATGCGGGAAAATACTGAGTTTACAAGAATGAGAATTGGTGGCTGTTTCAGACCATTTGATTGCAGTATGACAATTTCTCCATATTTCTGAATTTATTGGAAGTATATCATTCTAATTAATAAATGTTATCTTGATGAGTTCGATCTTTATATTGACGAGTTAGCTATGCAAAGAAATAAAAAGTAAATAAATAAATATAAAAAAATAAAGAAGAAGGTAGAGTATGTATACTATGAGCACTCAAAACAAGCAGCATAAAAAACAGTTTCAGGCAATGAAATGAAGCCTACTCATGTACGAATTCTGCTCACACTCTTCACCAGAATTTGCCCAGTGCTTCAAATATTTTCCACCTTGTCTATTATCTGTTGACACAAACGGGAGAAATACAGCGACTACGCATTATTTTCACTCAACTCCAGAGCATGTTGATTGAAATGATCCATCCTGTAAGAGAATTTAGGATATTTAATTAAAATATGATTTTAGAAGATCTGTATGTTTTCCACAGAATAACTCGTTTTTTATTTGGTTTTGATCACATTTAAAATATAACAGTTAGCGCTTCTTTGAACAAAAAAAAATCCAAATTCCCCAAAATGAGTCTGCCGTCATTTAAAATAATCTATAAGCGCGCGAGGGAGTGCGTAAGTCCGCGGACACCGCGTGTGATATGCAGAGATTTGTTCGAATTGAACTCGCTGAAAGCTTGGCATCCCTATTCCCGCACGAGTACTCATTCAGATACATTAGTTCCACATGGTCATCTTCATGCACCAGCCTTAAATATTAAACATTCCCGTAGTGATTCTTTGAGGCGCAGAAGCCTCACGGGAGCGTTTTCTGCAGAGGGCCAGCTACTCTCTTTTCTGTGAAATGTCCATCATATCAAACGGTCCATCCCTTTTCAACAAGTAAGCTAACAATTTAATACCGCCCGAGATCCCTTTTTTTTAACTTCAGCAATTCTCAACCCGAATGTCTTCAAGTTTAGAGACATGGCACAGTATTATTACTGCCAAGCTTTTCAGCTCACGGTCACAGGAAGACCAGAGAAAAAATGCGTTCCATAGGTTAGGAAGCAGACAAAGTGAAACAACGGACTCTATCCCGATACCAACAATATTTCAGGGGGACGTACTGACTCTACGTCTTAACTAATACCTTTTTGTTGACTGCTTAATGGGTCTTTTTCCAATTACGTGAGTATTATTTCCAGATCCTAATAGATTGGCTGCATTACTAAAAAAAGGGAATCAATTGCCACTGATATGGAATATGTTATGTGATCAAGAGGAGTTACTAGAATAATCTGAATTTCTGTTAAGGCATTTCATTTCTCTCCTTCACACTCAAACTGAATTAGAGTACTTCAATTCAGACTCAAGAAATAATTTGTAATAATATTCTCTGTTTCTTGATACAAATGTTACAGTGATCTTGCAATTATCTAGACACTCAACATCAGACAAAGAGAGAAGTGTCTCTCTTATGCCATCTGTGCAATCCTTTGAGAATAGAAACACACAGCCATCATGTCATCAAACCCTCTCATCCCACCCATGGGTAACTCAAAAACAAAACAGCACGTACCACAAGGGAAATAAACATTCCCAGGGTACACATACAGAATCAACCTATGGATGTTTTATTTCATGAACGTCAGTCTAGCTCGCTAAAGCTGAAGAAGTTCAATATAACTTAAAAAATAAAAAAAAAGAAGAAATATTGTTTAACATGATTTGTTTGATTTTTTTTTTCATCCCAGAGGCGGAGTATACAACAAAGGGTATGTGTGCTAAAGGTTCATTGTAAATATTCAAAATAAAATTTATTCAAGGTGGGCTTCACTCTGTAATTATGCATGCTTATAGCAGGTCTAATTGGAAAAGTGTATGGCTAAACTCACTCAAGGGCTGGGACAGCAGTTTAAGATGTTCAATCAGAGCAAGTTTTTTTTTTTTTCCAATTTTCTGTGTGTTGTATGAATAACATCACCAGATTTAAAACAAATGATTTGGTCTAAGTGTGTGCAATGTTCTGAATTTTTGCTTGAACAGTTAGAGATTATTTCATATGCGTAGAGAATCATGTCCTTTTTTATTGTGGACCAGTGTTCACTTTTGAAAATGATAAATCAGGTGGAATCAGATTCTTGAATTGATTCACTGGCCTCTCAATAATACTGAAATGATCTGCATGTTGTCTATTTAGACTGCTCAGCACTGAGTCTGCTCCAGGCAGGTTCATGATCCACTGAAAAGGCTGCCTGTGCAAATGTGGAGCGCTTAAAGCCGCTCTGAAGCCAAGTGACCCAGTGAGTGTTGGCCTAGCCTGGAAGGTTACAATCACATTTGCATATCACGCGCTGCTTTGATGCATCTTAAGATGCAAGTCTACAGCATTAATATTTAAAAGCCAAGTGCATGGGACATTTTTGTTACATTAAATTAACGTTCATTTCTGCTGTATGTTTAGTTAGGGAGCAATACACTGCAAAAGGATGTACAGACAACCATATGACTTATGTGTGGACAAAAGAATGAGTAAACAGGCTTTAGCAGTAAATTATTCAGTGTATACAATTATTTGACTTACCCCTCACCCTCCTTTGCATGAAAATATATTAACATGGACTGCAGATATTACAATAAATAATACCATTTCTTTCAATAACCTTTAAAGCAAAATTTACTTATCCCAAAAAAATCTTTCAGAAGAGAAATATTAGCCCACAATTTTATCTATTAATGCAGACTTCATAGGTTTCCATTTGGGAATTTTTAAAGAATACAGAATACTTTCAAAGCACAGATGCCAGCAGATTGTATACAACAATGGTTTTCCCATGGCTGAGAATCAGCTTTAAGAAAGGAATTTTTAATATGCGCAGATGGTTGCCCCAAAACACTGCCCAAATTTTGGGCAGAAATAGAAGAACATCAAAAGCAAACTATGTACAGAACATGTTTTTTTATACTCTGAATTCACAAATAAGGGGGAAAATCTTAAATGATACCCCATATTTGCTAGCACATGGAGATGAAGATTGCTAGAAAGATCATTATAGTTTACCATCCATCCATTATCTATCCAGGGCTGCGTTTCCCAAAATCACTTTTGTACATAGTTGGACCCATTGACAGTGAATGGACAAACTATGAAAGTTGCTAACTTAGTTAGCAACTGTGCTTTTGGGAAACGCAGGCAACTTGGTCAGGGTCAATGGGGCCTGTAGCCGATGCCAACGTGTAATGGGCAGGGAGTACATCATGGATAGTAAGCCAAGCCGTCACACAATATCCACCCATGCAAATGGGTAATTCAGGATGGGAGCATTTGGACAGTGACGTAATCTCCATATCAGAGCCAAAATTTTCAGCCAAACTTTTGGCTGTGCGCACCAGCACAATGGATGTGCAGTAAAGCAATCAAGATGTTTTATGCATAGCTCCCAAATTTTTGGAGTGCATAATAACTGGACAAACTAACAGGCATAAGTAAAAGTGTTATTTTTAGTGCTTTAATTGCAAATACTTTTCAGTCAATGACCACCTGAAGTCTATAACCCCAAGATGCTCGACCAGACCTTCACTGCAGCGGTGTTCCCTTCCTGCTCGTTCTTGAGGCATTCTGCCTCCAGTTATTCCTTCAGCAAGTGAAATCCATCTTCAATTGGTTAGGTCAACCAATACCAACCAACAGGACCACATACATACAAAATGTTCTGTGATTATTACACCGTTCGCCAAATTACTGAGTAGATATCTTCAACTGAAAGCTTGCACTTAGGTTGAGCTCATAGATCTCACTTAATTTCAACTTATCAGCTCAAATAAGAATAACTTAGTCTATTTTAAAATATTTATGGACCTGACTCTGTGGCTTAGGACTGTGGGAGACAGAGCCAGAGTACCCCAAGGGAACCCACATAAACTCAACACAAAGGGGCCCCAGCCAGGCTCAAACCCACAACTGCCTTGCTGTGAAGAAACCATAAGACCTACCACACCCTGACTTTGCTTGTTACATCCTTAGTGTTTTCTTAATTGTTTTTTTTTTCCTGCAATCCAGCAGTCTGTGTCAGTTTCGGTTTCATTTTGTTTTGATTCTCGTCTTCTCGTCGTTAAATTATTGCCTTGCCCCACTCCCCTCCCTCCTTGTTTCATTCCTCTTCTTTGCACACCAGTTTTCCCTCATTATTGATTGTCATCGTGTGTATTTAAGTTCCTGCGCTCTGTCTTCCCTTTGCTGGATAGTTGTTTGTGTCTTGTGTCTTCTGTCATTGGTTTATCTCTGCTAAAAACTGAGAATCTATTTATTTGAAGCATTCCCTCCTGAGTCATCTAAGACCTTCTTTACTCCTCTTCAAAGGTGTGCACCTTCCTAATGTGCCTAGGATCATTTGGCTAACTATCCGTATTACTGACCTCAGACCAGTCCCTTGGACTCCGCCCTGCCTCATCCTCAAGTTCTTGACTGCTTTCCACCTGACTATGAACTAATGTTCAGAAATCACTGTCCAACTCCAAAAGCTGTTTTGTTCTTCAGTACTGTTAATAAAAGATCAACAACGGCGTATTCATTTATTCAGCGTTTGACTCCATTCTGTTAGATGTGCGGACTACTTAGTTACTGACAAAAAAAATGAGCTGCTATATTTTATAGACCAAAGAAAGGACTTAATTGGGCTGCATTGACTTATGATGCAAAATAGTACAGCTAATACAAAGATTGACTTGATATTTTATGGTTTCCCCACAAATTAGTTTTAATTCTGTCACAGAAAACAGTGAGTCACAGAGGATGACAAACCATAAGCCATTATGTGGCAGGAAAATGAAAGTTCCTGATCTGCCGGAGGAAGAAAAAGAATCTTGATGACATTTAGCAAATCGGAGACATTATTATTGTGGTCTATTGTGATTGCAGCTATTCAAGGAATGCATTCGTACAGTACTTATAATCACTGAAATTAAATTCTGATATCGGAGAAGCCATTGACAATGCATACCAGAGACCAGAATATTTAACTAGTTCCTAATGATATGAAGTCTCAGAATACTTTTTCAACATTTTTGTTACTTAGTGGTATAGAGCCAAACTGGATTGTCAAAAAAATTGGGCAGGATTCCACATCCCCAACAAGGATATGATTTTTGCTACGAACATTATTAACACTGCAATTTCTAAATTGACCTCACACTGACTTTAAATCCCAGCTGAAACAGAGAAACAAACGCTCCTTCATATACTCTCTCCATGAAAGACCTTCGATGACCCACAACATGCAAGAGCATGGAGAGTGTGCAAAACAAAATGTCCTCAGGTCTAAGATGCAGGGAGCAGTGTTGGTTTGCAGGCAAATCCACAAATTAATCTATTTTCAAATGCAGCAAAATGGCAACTGTGTACTTCAATCTCCCATTCAACCAATGTCAAATACTGTATGTATGCGACACTCCAATGCTGTGAGTTTATCAGTCATGAAAATAATGCTGAAGGAAAAAAGTAAAGGAAAATTCCGGAGGCTCACACACACACACACACACACACACACAAGTACACACATAATCACTTGCATGTACACATGCACAAACAAACACTTCCACTCACACACAAATTCATACTCAATCTCCATGTGGCAGGTATAATTTTATTCCATTTTCCCTGATTTATTGCTGTGAATACTGCTTGAGCATTTTAGTGCCACCCTAAAATCTCAGAGCACAAAAATCCCTTTATGTGGTAAATACAAATCCCCTGAAATGCCACCATTAAAATGCAAGGCTATTTCTGGGTTCCTCAAACATAAATATTTACAATTTGAATAGTAAATTAAATCTAGAATGCTTTAAAGTTGGCTGTTATTACTACATGTACAGAAAAGCAACACTTATTCATGGCTGCTTAGGACTGATCTAAATTTTCATAGAGAAAGAAAACTGTGTTTAACTGTTATTATAGAACCATATATGTCAACAGTCACGATAGGAATTATTCATATAACCACCAGTAATAGAAGTAGTTATGTTCATATGAATTCAAACAATACGATGCGTTTTGGAGGAAGTAGCCACTTGAATTCGATAAATATAAAAGACAGATAATCACACACTTAGACTATGGAATATACCGTGGAAATGTCAGTGTGAACGATTATAAAAAACTGGTCTTCGCAGAGAGAAAACAGTTGAATAGTGTTCTGCTGAGAGAGGAAAAACAATACTAGACAATAAACAATACTAAATTCCTCAGTCAGCCAAGATACTCCATTTCAGGTTATTATCCCCTCATTCTCATGTTCTAGCTCTTGGTTTCTCCCTGTAAAAACATGTATCTGCAAACAGCTTACAAGTCGTCTCCTTTTATTGCTAACATACAATATGAGTCCCCAAAGTTTTTCTAAAATGCAATCAATACTGCCATTGCTAAGGAAACCATGTTAGGTAATTTACTCAATCATCATTTGCATGCATGTCAGTCAACCTAATACCATTAATAAACACAGACACAAACCTGAGAGTGAGACATTTTGTTCACATCAACTGACCTAAATTTCCTGCCTGCTCCTCTAAATTTAACTGAAGCTCAGTCAGGATATAAGAAATGTATTTCAGTTACCAGGAAAATTCTAATGATACATTATTAAAAGAAAATAATGCATGTTAATTCTGAATCACATAATTACATAATAAAAAAAACAAAAAAGAAAACACTAATTTCAAAATTTATCTTAATTTCATTTATTTATCTTAAAATTAATCTTTCAAAATCTTTATCTTAATTTATCTTAATTTAATTTAATTAAAAGCAATTTCCATTAACGATAATGAGCTAAAATAATAATTCTATCTATAATATTGCACTTTTGAGTGATTCTTCCCAATTCTCCCCTCAATTCTCAATCTCAAAAACTGCGGTCACACTAAGGATAACTAAAACAGAAAAGCCATCATGATAGATTTCTGTGACTGGATTATCAAAGATCAATTTCCAGATAGCACCAGTATCACATCTTTTACATTCACCATACATTTTAAAAAATAAAAATGAATTTAAGAATTTTGCTGTCTGCTATGCTAAAACAATAAATAAATGCAATAAATAAACAATAAATGCTAAAACTTTCATTGGCCAGTTTATAATTGACTTGACCCCAACCCTCATATTTGAACATTCAAGATGATAAATGGATGCATTTATAAATTGAACATGTTAATGTTCATTTTTTTGCCAGGGAAGTCATACACACAGTTTCAAATCTCTGACTGCAGACACTAGGCAGGCCTTTTTCTCAGTACTCCAGGTTTTTAACACAGCATAAAGTTGTGTTACTACTAGTTATTGCTAGATGTGTCATTTCAACCGATAGAAAGAGACAGAGCAAAGCAGACTCATATTCTGAGGTGCACACAAACCACCACCACCCCCCCCCCCCCTTCTCCCCCCCACACACTCCAATACCACCAGCTTTGGAACTTATGAGCCATCAACAGCAGACCTATTCACTACTAACTCTGTTTCTGCTTTGGCCGTCTGTCCTGTTGCCAAAAAGGCCCACTGAGTGATACAGGACAACTTCCCAATGCTGATGTCCATCTGAATCAAGTTATATCACCGCTCCAACATGTGACATAGAAATGAAGGTGGAAGACTGAGAACTGATCAAGTTACTTGAAAACATGCAGAGTGACCATTTCCATTGCTGGCTCCTCAGTGCGCTTAAGGGTCCATGGGATCTGAGTCTGTTTAGTTATGTTCATTTGTTTTCATATACATGCATTTATTATTTTTCATTTCCTGGAGTTTATTTTAGCAGTTTCATGTATTAGTCTTTCCTGTATATCTGTCCTCAGTGCCATGTGTTTGCTGTTTTCACTCCCTCATCTTCACCGCCTCTCATTCATTGTTTGTTTGATTCTTCCCCTAATAGTAGCCGCTC
The DNA here is from genome assembly GCA_029721435.1 of Gymnothorax reevesii. Classification (NCBI taxonomy): domain Eukaryota; kingdom Metazoa; phylum Chordata; class Actinopteri; order Anguilliformes; family Muraenidae; genus Gymnothorax; species Gymnothorax reevesii. The sequence goes on along the minus strand of CM056589.1, from coordinate 35,282,057 downwards.
CTCCCAGTATGCTTCTTCTTTTTTTTTTTTGTAAATTTGGCATCTCCAATCCCACGCGAATCTGGAATGCCCAACTGGTGAACAATGTACAAGGCTTGCTCATTTGTGACCCCTTGTTGCCAATTCGGGAGAGTGAAAACAGTTCACGGCTCTCCTCCGAAGCACGTGCCTATCAGCCACTGCTTCTTATACACTCATTGGTTGAATCTTTGCAAGTTCAGAACGAGGGCGGAGGGTACCCGAACATGAACAGACTTGAATCTTCCTGATGAGCGCCAACGTCTGGCCAACAGGAGGCGCTTGAGCAACGAACAAAGTTACTTATTTAATTCCCTTTCCTGGCAGTCCCTTCCCAATTTGAAACCCTGTAGCGCAATAGCCAATTGTGCGCCACACTGAAAAAGCTAGTTCTTAAAGCTTCCCACACTGGTGCCCCATGTAATTAGGCTCTTTCCTTCCCTTTATATTCCCTTAGTGTGAACAGTTCCGGCGCAAATTTAATGACTGTCTTATCAAAGAGTGGTTTTCCTAATTCCTGAGTTTTCCTGGTCACAGTTCAGTTAATTCCTTGGTTAACAATTTCAGTCCTGCTCCCTGCGTCTGTTTTGATATGCCCTTGTTTGATTTCCAATTTGGCTTTTTGGTTTATATTTCCTCTTTTCCACTTGGCTTTGGTGCACTGACTTCCTGGTTTTTGATTCTTGGACAGAGCAGCAGTGGTGGCTGGAGAGAAATATCCAAGGTGGGGCTGCACTGTGCCATCCAAGTAGTTTTCAGTAACCATCCCAATATGATTCAACACAAATGGCATGATACCAGCGCTTTGTGGAATAGTCCGTTTTATTTAATTTCAGTAATAAACATTTGAGTCATGTTTACTCAAAAAGTCAGCTATAGCTATGAGCAGTAATGATTATACACCACCACTTTTGTCCTAATTGGGTCCTAATATATCACAACCCCAATTCCGAAATAGCTGGGACAAAGTGTAAATTGTGAATAAAATGAAAATGCAATGACTTTCAGATCACATGAGCCAATATGTTTTTTTTTTCAATAGAACATAGATAACATTTAAACTATGTTGAAACTGAGACATTTCACATTTTTATCCACAAAATGAGCTTATTTCAAATTTTCTGGCTGCAACAGGTCTCAAAAAAGTTGGGACACAGGCAAAAAAGGGCAGAAAAAGCTGTTAATATATAAGAAAATCAGCTGAAAGAATATTTAGCAAGTAATTAAGTTAATTGGCATCAGGTGACATGATTGTCTATAAAAGGGATGTCTTAGAGAGGCTGAGTCTCTCAGAAGTAAAGATGGCCACAGGTTCTCCAACCTGTGAAGGCTTGCGTAAAAAAATTGTGGAATACTTTAAAAACAATGGGTTTCATTCATGAAACGTGAGCAGAATGAATTTGTGAGTAAACTGTTCGCAGACGTAAGTTTACGTGCATCTCCGCATTCATCAATATTTTCCTAGCTCCGATCTTTTCGTAGCTGCTAACAAAATCTACACATGCTGCTGACCACGCGTAGTGCTTGTATAAATTTAAAAATGCATATAAATAGTGCTTGTCACTATTGGAAATTACAATTTTAATTCATACTGTGTTGTTATGTACACAATACGCAGATGTCTTTGAAACACGTGATACAGCCTAACACATTTAGTTAAATTTGTTGGCAATCAGCAGATTTCAGATCCGGATTAGGTTCATGATTGTGAATTATCTATGTGAATTGACTCAATAGATAACACGTTCTTTCTGCATGTTGAATGATGATAAAAAAAATAAAAGTGGAGGCATGTCACTGTCACCGTCAGGTATAATTCCTGACAGAGAGGTCTCCCCAATTATGCCAGCGATGCACTCATCTGCAGTTGATAATTCGTCCCATGAATAACAAAAGGCTGCAAGTGGCATTCCCGATGAAACCTGTTTTTCTGCACCTCGTACTACTTCGTGGTGTATAAAAACAGGATTCATCAGGAATGACACTTGCGACCTTTTGTTATTCATGGGACGAGTTGTGACTGTGAGCCTCCTCCTCCTGAGGCTGATGTACTTTTTTTGTGTGTGTGCGCTAATGCGTTTCTTTGCCTCCAGTTTCATGTCAAACCATTTATGGTTCACCTCGGACATTGTTCTTTGGACTACAGAGACAACATAAACGGCATCTGTCACCTCCCTCCAGGCCTTCGCTTTACCAGTCCCTGTCACACCACTGCTAACAGATGAAAATAAAATGTTTTTCCTGACTCCACTTCACCCAAAATTATTACTATCTCCGCTTCGGAATAATTATTTTTTCTTTCTCTCTCTTTCTTTGTTTGTGCCAAGACTGACAGGTCTACTGGATGCAGCTACACCTCCTTATACGGTGGTCATCGGCAATTCATGGGCGGGAATTTATGCTAATAGCTGATTACCGGGAGCACGCTGTCACTTTACGCTGGATTGGCATTCATGATAATACACACAAATTCACGATCAGATCTGATTTTCCCGCGGCGTTTATGAATCCGGAGTAGGTTTTTAGCCGTGTAGGCTTTTATGTGCAAATCTCCGCACAAATTTACTAATGTTTCATGAATGAGACCCAATGTCCCTCAACGTCTAACTGCAAAGGCTTTGAAGGTCTCATCATCGATGCAAACTCAAGAACCTTGTCTCCTCAATGCTCAGATGCCTCCACTCTGCGATAAAAAGAAGAGGGGATGCTACACCATGGTAAACAGGCTCCTGTCCCAACTTTTTTGAGACCAGTAGCAGCCATCAAATATTTTGGATAAAATTGTAAAATTTATCTGTTTCAACATTTTCTATGTTACCTCTGTTCTCCTGTGAATAAAATACTGGCTGGTGTGATTTGAAAGTCATTGCGTTTTAATTTTATTCACAATTTACACTTTGTCCCAACTATTTTGGAATTGGAGTTATACTTTTCCACAATTTTTTGGTGAAAATGTATTGAAAAATATTATTGTCGGCAATGACAACAAAAAAATTAATTCCCACACGTATATTGAGGTAAAAATATGAAACGCTGAAAACATACATTTTTTAAAAACGATTGAAAGGTGTTGCAAATTTTATTTTTTTAAGTCTTGCATAGCCTGAATTCATGATTACTGATGCTAAGAAATATATTTAGACCGGATTTAGGCAGCATTTATTCTGCAAATTACCTATGATGGTCAGCTGTTACAGTATATATGGTGACAAGAACTTTGAGCAGAGTTGATAGGGTTGAACAGGATGGCACGACGGGTGGAGCTCTCTGAGATTGTTCGTAGCTGCGTGGTGGCCTTACGTGATGCTGGTTGGTCACTGAAGGCATTAAATACTGCCATGGCACTGTAAGAAACACCATCAACCATTTCAAAGGGACTAGTTTGCTGAAAAACAGTAGTAAGAGAGGTGCAAAACAAAGGTTAAGTGGCTTTCATGTTCTATATCTGTGTATGACAAGAAAAATAATTGGCGTTGGACAGCACAACAACACCGTGATGATATTAACAGCGCCGGAAGTGAGGTGATGAAAGTATCAAGATCTACTATTTCTAGATGCCTGTGTGAAAATGGTCTGATTGGACGTGTGGGTGCCAAAAGCTGGCAATATCAAAAAATGATTTCAGTTTCAAGGATTGGAAACTAGTCTGACTGGGAACAAGTCCATTAGACCGATGAATCAAAATTAGAATTTTTATCATCCGAACGCAGAACGTTTGTACACAGTACAGTTTGAGAACGTTTCAAAAAGGACTAACCCCATTCAGCAAAACACGGAGGTGGTAACATTATGGTTTGGGTTTCAGTCAGCCTGAAAGGAGCCTGTCATCTCATAAACATCAATGGAATTATGGATCAAAAGTAGTATCACAGCATCCTTGTGAGGAACGCATTGCCATCTGGAAAGAGACTGGTTGGTTGAGGATTTTATTTTCAACAAGATAATGACCAAAAACACACTTTTACGTTGCGCAAAAATGATCTCAGATGGAAAGAATCATCTAGTGACATAAAAGTTCTGATTTGGCCGACTCAAAATTCAGACCTTAATCTATTTGAGCAAATCTGGGATTAGCTTGATACGAAGACAAACAAATCTGTTGTAACACTGCAAGAATCTCTTTGTAATGAACTTCAAACCATATGTAATGATTTAGCAAGTGAGAAAATAAAAAACAAGTGAAAACTATGTCAGAAAGATTAAATGCTGTAATCAAAGCAAAGGGTGGCTACCCTAGATATTGACTTTTTCTCTCAAAAAAAAAGACATTATTATTTTGTTTTGACCATATGTTGTTATCTGTTTACTTATTTTCATCTATGTGATTCAATAGAAATAAATGAAATAAATACTTGAATAGAACTTGGTTTCTGATTTATTTTCATCTTGTTAAGGGTAAAATCATCACTCCACACTGCTGTACTGCATATACACAAAGTAGTTTTCCAATAGAGTATGAATTTGAAAAAATGCATTGATCCGTGTATTTCAATTAAAAAAAGAAATCAAAATGTGGTCGCAATAATTAATTTAATTTAGGTGTGAGAACGTTTCTACCAAACTCCACGCTAGCAGAAGTTAGTGTGCGCTTCACATTATGGGAAGTGTTTTCAACGACCTGCGCTTCGCGCGTAATCACGCGAACGACGAGGAGCAGGTCAGGCCGTGGTGCACTCGAGGTACATACAAATTACGAAGTCGGACGAGGGTACGACCATCTTAACAATTAATACCTACTTTTTTCCGCCCAGCTGCTGTTCTCGACTTCTGCGGTATAAGAAGCACTTGTGGCTGGAGGACGTCATACTAGAGGAAAACTAGACTAGCTAGAAAGATAGCTGGTCAGATATGAGGGTTTCGGATGGCTCGCCACTTGGCATTCCCATGGGGCTCGCGACCGGCCTTTGGCGCTACCAGAATCGCCCTTCGAATGTAATAGTTGACGATGCTGATTGGTCAGATTTATTTTGCTGTACGTCTATCTTACCCTAGCAACAGTCCTTTATTGGCTACTCGTCTCTGCTTTACGGGCGCTGTTCCCAGAGCCATGCATCTTCTCGTCCCTCTTAAATTTTATTGATGATGATTTAATTTATTGACGACATTTTTTTTTCTTTCAAATTTTATATTGACCCCCCTTCCCTGTCTTTATGTATCAGCTTTGATCATGTTTGTATCGTCTTGTTTAAATGTTTCTTTCTCTGTATGGCATGTAAAGCGACCTTGAGTTTTAGAAAGGCGCTATACAAATAAAAAGTATTATTATTACAACTGTATTAATAATAATAATAATAATTAATAATTATTATTATTATTATTATTATTATGGTAGATAGCAGAATTCATGGTTCTCTCAATTTTAGAAAGTTACCAGGTCCTGTAACCACAAAGCAGCCTCAAACCATCACACTACCACAACGGGGTTTGATTGTTGGTATGTAGTTATTGTGGAATGCAGTGTTTGCTTTATGCTTGATGCCACAGGACTCATGTGTTCCAAAAAACTCATCAGTCCACTGAATATATCCCAAATGGCTCGTGGATCATCAAGATGTTTTTGGCGAAGGTGAATTGAGCATTTGTGTTCTTATTGGTCAGCAGTGGTTTTTGCCTTGCAGCTCTCCCATGGATGCCATTTTGCCAAGTCTCTTTCTTATTATAGAATAGCAAATACTGTCTTAACTGAGAAAAGTGAGGCTAGCAGGTCTTAAGATGTTAGGCCGGGTTCTTTTGTGACCTTCAGGATGAGCTGACAATGTGTTCCTATGGTTCACTGGAGTCTCTGAGCCTTAGAAATGACTTTGCAACCCTTTCCTGACTGGAAGTCAACAACTTTGTTTCTCATCTGTTCTTGAATTTCTTTAGATCACTGAATCATGTCCTGCTTTCAGCCAACTTCACATTGCCAGACAGGTTCTATCTAAGTCATGCTTTGATTCAGCAGGGCACGAAATAATCATGCCTGGGTGGATCTAGCGAGTTAAGCTAAATTATCGATTTAATGTATTTAAGGTTGATTCAGAAACTAAGGGGGGAATTACTTTTTCACATAGGGCCTGGTTGTCAAAACCCTGTCTCCTTAATTGTCTCCTCCTCCTTTCCTACAACCTGTGTCTTTCAGAGGTGTTGTCTCCTTATTTGATTTTGTGTCTTGCATTCCTCCATTCCAAGTGTAATTCTCCATTGCCTTATTATCAGTCTCCAGGATTGGGACTGCTTTCCTGTTGACCTGCCTTTCCAGTCTGTTGCTGTTCAAATACTTCACAAGCTTGGTTGTACATTCAAAAATGAATACATCTCAGGCATTCTTTTCATTGTTTTTTTTTATATTCTTTGTCATAAGTCACATAAAAATGCAAAATTTTGTACAATAATCAGAATGGATGAAGACGAACCTGAATGAGAGCATAGTTTAGTTAGCACAGCTCCCAGTGGAACATTTCCAATGTATAGTAACCTCGACATTGCTCTCTTCTACCAGTGAACTTGCATTGACATTAATTAAACGGAACTTCATATTTGGCCTATTCCCTCAGGCTATGATAACCACCTCTGCCAGATTGGTTCAGACTAGTGCACAATAAAACAAGGCGAGTCTGAGCTCAGCCTGACAGACATCCTGTCTGCAAAGACAAACAACATGGATATGCAATGTTATATCCCCCAGTTTTGTACATGCTTCAGTTAGCTGTGAAGCAGTGGCAATTGTTTCTGCAAAGAGGTGGAGAGGAGTATATCAAAGTCTCATTTTGGAAACCACACATTGATGAGCTTGTTGATGGACTTTCAAGGTGAGGATAATTCCTAGCTCAATATGAGTTACGCATCTAGCTGTGCATGTAGTTAGCTCCACCCTCTTTTTACTTCTTTCACACTAAACACCATTAATAAACACCATATACGGCTGTCACCATATAAAGTCAAATGTCAGGTTTCCTTCACATAAATTGCAGCAATAAATGATTTGCCAGTTCCTGTTTTCTTGAACCAGAGGCCTTTCTTTTTGAAGTTTGCTTGTTCTCCGTGCATTTCTCCAGGTGTTCTGTTTTCTTCCCACAGTCCAAAAACATGCATGCCAGGCTAACTGGAGACTCTAAATTCCCCAAAAGTACTTTGTATGTGTGAGTGAATGGTGTGTGCACCCTGCGATGGATTGGCGAGCTGTCCAGGTAGTGTTTCTGCCATTTGTCCACAGTAGGTTGTAAGAGGCTCCAGCAGCCTTGTAACACTGATAAAGAAGAAGTGAAAGATAATTGACATATGGAAATTATTATTGAAAAGACTTATCCAACACCAACTGGTCATACTCCTCCCTAACATTGAGTCAATTTTGCTTGCACAGTTAATGGCCACAGCATTCCTCTTCTGTTCATATTTATGATTTCTGCATCACCTCTTCCTCCTCCTTCATCACTTCTCTTTGCCACTATTCCAAGTAATTTAAATTTTGTCCTTGCCATTTCCTTTTCAGCCCTCACCCTTTTGTTGCTCCTACACATTATTGTACCCCATGCTCCAGGATGCTCGTTCTACCTCACCCACCGTATTCCTTCTTTCAGTGACTTGCCCCCTGCAGTCAAAACATTTAACCAGCTCTGCGTTAGCTCAAACCCGTCTTCAGCACACCTCTCTTTCCCACACTTCTTAGCAGGTGACTCCCAAACCTGAGTGTATCCCCTTTCTATAAATGGCCACATTTCTATGTAATGACACTAGTAACATCTCAGTGGGATCTGTTCATTGGCTCACACCCAGAAATTATCATCATTTAAGTACACCCTATGCGGTGATTCCCTGAGAAACTCCTGTTGTGTGGGCAACCTCCCTTGTTGGTTACCCCATGTCTCCTTTTCAGCCAGCTTGCCCAAAGGTCTCCGGCCATGTCCAAAGCCACGCATCCCCACAGATTGTGGAATGTCATTGACCCAGTTCGTTTAAAATAAAATAAACAAACTTTCAGTATACAAAAATCACAAGACTTGTCTCGTTGAATTTTCTTTTTAGAGTTTACGTCTTTGTTTCGTCTTCTGTGACAGCGACAAGCAAATTCAGACCTCACTTCTTCAACCAATAAATAAATGAAACGGGAAATGATGACCGAGAAAGGTCGTTATTTTAAACTACATATCCCAGAATGCAACATTCGGGGTCTTTGCAGACCAAGCTGGTGGGCGAAATCCTGGGACAAAACGGGCAACTCGTACAAGAAAGTAGCACGAAACGTGATTTTGAAATGAGTTCCGTCGGGGATAGGCAGCATGGGACAAAAAGACCTGCGTCTCCAGATGAAGTACTCTTTAATTTTTTTTCAGGAGAATGATAATAGTCTAACCTGCCGAAATCAAGGCCTCAGAAACCATTTCCTTTGTTAAAGATTTAAGTAACTAGCCTGCTAGGTAGCGACGGTGTCCAACAATTGCCAGCTAGAAATAAGCGTCAATTTCGCTTGCCTCTTCCAAACTACTCTACCGTATGGTTAAATGCCGTAGGTAGCTAGTTAGAGAGTTTTTGGCTGAGGGCTACATTTCAAGACTTGAGTGCTTTGCTTTCAAATATACGTTTGAAGACGGCGAAGACTTACCAGCTAGCTAGTAACGTTTGCAATCTCGCTACAGAATGTTTCTTTTTAGAGCACGTTACAATTTTGCTAGGCACTGACCTGCTGGTTATGCTGATTACACAGACCAACTGACCATATTATCAGTGACATGCGCGGTCAGATTTTGGCCATAATGTCTTGACGCCGTATAGCTTGAGGACTGGGTATGTTACCTGAGTTAGTCAAGTTCGGTAGCAAGATGAGCACTCGTTGCTTGGCGTGTGAGTTGTAGATAATGCTAGTCAATCAGATAAAGTTTCCGCCGAATTGTCCTCTGATTAACAAGTCATATGCTGTATAGATAGCAATTGAGTAAGAGAAAAGGCACGTGGGGGAAAAAATGTTTATTGTTCTTTATAGCAAGGCACAAATACCTGGGAGGATGCAGATTTGGGAAACGACGAGAGGAAACAGAAGTTTCTACGGCTGATGGGCGCTGGGAAGGTGGGATGTGCACACGTACGCTTCAGACTTCGGATGTGTTTCGAACTAAATCAAAACTGAGCTTGGGACACTACTGGGACCGTAACGCATGCGTAAAACGATTGGTGAGCAGCAGCTAGATCGCTCATCAATGTTTCATTCATGTGGGGCGAGAGAATCTGCTTTCACTTTGTGTTCTCGCGAGCCTAGAGATTATAGTGCTTTAATTTTGCATGAAAAGTGGTGCTGAGAGGCTGCTGAAATTAAATAAATTGTTACATCCAGCAATGAGCCCAAGGAAACGCAGCTTCGTTTATGCATACAAAAGCCCAAACCACTATAGATACTGTAAATACCCACCGTTTATGGAACGTAAGGGGCGGTAATAATGGTTTCCTGAAACGGCAGTTTCCAGTCATGTATAGTTTATTATATATGTGAGACAGCCTGTGTGCGTTGATTACTTCGAGCCATGCAGTTATTGCTTATATCAGGGCCTATATTCATGAAACCTGTCTAACCTAGATGATTACGAGGCCCGAGTAAATTTCTAAATCTGTTGTTGTTAAATTCCTAGTAGTTGACTACTGAATTGTAATTCACAAAACCTTAATAAAAACCTTTCTTGGAAGTGAAAATTTGGGGAATCTGGAAGTAAACTAGACATGGCCCGAATCACACATGCTGTGTTTGTGTCACATGAAGTGCATATTACAGTTACATGATGCTGCGCATTTTGCAAATAAACTGAAGCAAATAGCTGCTGTGATTCTGTTAAATACAGATAGAAATGGCCATCAAATGGCAAAGGAAAGCTAGCTCCTCCTGGAAGTTCCATGTACTATAGATCCAATCATTGATGTTTCAGATATGTGGTGTGGTCTGGGAATTTCACAAATACATGTATCCTGTCCTGTAAGGCTTTGGAGATGCTGAATTTCTCTACCTGCTGTGGGTTAGGACACTTGTAAGGGATCCCCGACAATGATATGGAAAGATCCTGACGCATAGTACTGCTGTGTAATTCACTTGCTGATATAGTAGCAGGGTCATGCTCCTCACTGCCAGTCGTTCAATATCAGATGTAACTATATCGGGGATGAACATTATTCCTGCCTGGGAAACTCAGTATTGCTGCATCAGCTGTTGTCCTCTAAAGATGTCAATGGGCTTTATTCGGTCTCTGAATATTCACTCCCTCTGCATTGCATGTCATAGCTCCACTGATTCTTAGATTTTCCTTGCCATGCTGTCTTACTGATGTCAACAGTAAGTCCATTGAGGATTTAGGGGTACCTCAGATCAACTCTAGTGAGCAACTTAGCCGATAACTTGGCCTGGAAAGGCTTTGTGAGTAACAATTACTAACTTGTCAGGCTTAATGACAACTAGATGTTATTTTGGTCACCTACTAAGCTTAGTGATATTTCATGAGTATGGGCCCTGGTTTTCTAAGCCATTGTACCACAAGTAATAATGTTTGCTTCTCTATTCACTCACTAGAAAGAGCACACGGGACGCATCGTGATCGGCGATCATAAGTCAACTTCGCACTTTCGAACAGGCAAGAAACATCCCCCCCCCTGCATCTGATATGGTCACGGTACTGTACACACTTCTCTGATCACATGGAGGGATATTTTTTCAAGACAAACTATGCCCCGGTTCTTTGGAAAAGGGACAGTTGGGGGAAGTGTGGAAACTGTTTGCTTTTAGTTCTGGCATTTCAATATGGGAGTGATTGGTTTCATTTATGAGGACAGTGGTGTGTAGCTCTTCAACCCAATCATATCCACAAACATGTTACGCTGGAAAAAAACTTGCTACTCCAGCACAATGTGGTTATACCTTACCTGTCCACCTTAATGTGTCCTTGCATGTGGGGTGGTTCGGATTTGATCACCCACAGAGTTTACTGACACACTAACCAAATCCCCCCAATTTGGCTCTAAGACTGTGTCACTTTTTCTCCCAGTTCATTCAGCAAAAACATTTTGTCCCCCTCAACCTCAGCTGATGAGATTGGCTACCATAAATGAGCCTATAGGGTGTTACAGTGTTTGTGGTTGGGATTATTGTTCCGCTCATCAGTATAAATAAAAGCAAGCACTTTTTTTGTGTCCATCTTGAGAGTAGCACTTTATTAATGTATGAAATTCACCATGCATGATTTTGATTGGTCTACCAGGAGCGGAGGATAAGAAGATAAGCACGGAGCTAGAGAACCAGTATCAGCAGGGCATTGAGGACAAGCTCTCCGGCAGGAACAGAAGGCACTGCGGACTGGGCTTCACAGAGGTCAGCATAGCTCGACCTGTGAGCGCTGTATCCATCACTCACTGTGCCGCGCACAGGGCTGACCATGCATCTCTGGCTCTGGATCGTATCGCATGATATGAGAGCTCCTGTGATCAAAGAGCTCCAAGAGCTGCATTGGTTCAGCTTTGTAAAATAGTTACACGGTAACTGGGGAGCGCCGGCGCCATTGTGGCCTGGAAGATCGGTGCTTGCATAAATCACGTCCTTCCAGTCCCAATCTTAATAGGGCAGATCCACCAGACAGTAAAGTTATGCACGTAACGTGACTTAATGCCTAACATAATTATTGCTGAAATTGTGTTATTGCAGAATCTTACTGCAAACCAGTTGATCAACTTTTACTGAATGCAGCTTAACTCCGCGTAAGAGCACCGAATTGAAGATCTTGCATAAATTTGTGGATGTAAGTGAACACCAAAACAAGTTTTCTAGCATGATTGGGGGGGGGGGTCAACCACGTAACATGAGGCATCTTTACGTTAAATACCCAGCATACAGTAATCTGCTGTCAAGACTCTACATCGAAATATCTACGAGAGACATCAATAATACAAAAAAAGAGATTTGCCTCAAGCTGAAAAAATGCAATGCTATGGACAAGTTTTCTAGCATGTGGGGAAAAAAGGTCCTCCATGGTAAAATGTGTTGGTTGCCTTCAGCTTATGTGACCATAGATCCACTCCCAAGTGAATTTGCAGATCATTACTGTGCTATGCAGTGGACTACCATACGTAGGTTTAGGTAAATTCATGCAAAGCAAACTCTTCTTGCAGAGCTTTACAGCATAGTGGTTCTGCCCTATAAATTTCAAAAAATGGATCCATTGCTTCAATATAAGTATGTTTGTCATCCAATAATTGGTGTACGGTGTCAGACAACACGAGATTAGCATTACTTGCGTCATCTTAAAAAATGTGCACTGCACTGACAAGCTCAAAACAATGAAAAGGGCGTGTTTTTCCCACATTTAGAAACATAAACAGCATCTAGGTCAGAGGTGGGCAGCGAGGGCCGTATCTGTCCCTGGTTTTCACACCAACGTCTGGTCTTTAATTAGTTGATTGTCTCAATTAGCCAAACCATTTATGAAATCTGACGTTTCATGTGCATTTCTTTAAATTATCATGAAACTACAAAGACAAGTCTTCTCTCCCTTCATAAAACATTTTCCTTTGATCGAATCATAGCGAAAATTTATATTTGTGCATGCAATCAATTAACTCAATTAGTCAGGGTAATTGATAGGAATAAAAACCTGCATACACACCGGCCCTCCAGGACCGTGATTGCCCACCCCTGATCTAGGTGCTGTGGATGAAGGAAGCTCTCCTCACCTCCCCTCCCCCACTCCTACAACTGTATCTGGCTCACCCCACTATACCCTTCCATTGTTATTGTTTGAATTTCCTTCCAAAACCCCCTGCATGTCATTCATTGGTTTTCCCCTCCATTCACTTTTCCACATCCAATCAACATGGATTTCTGCTCCGTATAGAACAGCCCATTTTGTTCCGGTATAGAGCCCATTCTTGGGCCTCTCTGGTACCAGGGGGGCCCTCAGACATCTGCAGTCTTTGTTTTTAACAATTGCGCTATTCTTTCCTCGCAATTTCACTAAATACATTGGATAAAAGACTATCAGCTTCATCATTCAGTTTATTGACAGTGCGCGGAATATCAAAATTTAAACAGATGTGGATGACAAGATATCATGCACGATAAATTCACTCACATTGTAACAATATTTCGGGATGTTTTATTTTTCTTGCTATATGTTCTCAGGAAATGATTGAAAAGGTGTCCTAAAATGATTTTGCTAGTGAATGGACTTTTAGAAAACACTAACATGCTAAATTTAACTATCTTTTTTTCACTTTATTTACTATATTTACATTACTGTTTTTGTAAACTGGTGAAACACTATTTTGCCCCTGCCTGGATACTCTTAACTGTTAATGCTGGCGCACGGTTTCCTATTTCAGAGTAAATCATTAGGCCACACAGTTTTCATTTTAAGGCAGTTTTCACATTATTTGGGTTTAAAAGTGACCGCTGGCACATTCAGGCCAGAATGTCAGCCTTCTACACGCAGGCCGTTAGACTTTTCGAATGAGCTGTCACACCTTGTTCTACGAGCTCTTTGCTTTAATTGAAGAGCACTTGTCGATGGATGCCCTCCGCACCGCATATTTCAGTAGTTTGTTGTTTAAAATTTATTACCTGGCATTTCTACGTACAATCCAGATATGCAGCTGGATATTTTAGAGAGTCAGTTTGAGTTCATGTGCCTCCTTCAGTGCTATAATGGCGAGGCCCCATCTTAGAGTTGAACCCCATTGTTCGAGTCATAGGTCATTTCCAAAGATGGAGGCTTTTCACAGTCTGTAAAGCAAACAATCTGATAATCCCTCCCTCCCTCACCCTCACATCAGCCTGACCCTCCGGAGGAAAGTAAAGGTACCCCTCCGCCAGAGCAAGAGGGCAGCCCACAGCCCGCCGATGCCACAGCTGAAGAGGAGCCCTCGGAGAAAACCGAGTCGCCACAAGGAGAGACCGCTAATCGGGACGCAGCGCGAGGCGACAGCCCGGATACCGAGAAGGAAGACAAGAGACACAGCTTCAAAGTGGCTTTTGTCAAGTCATCCTAAAGCAAAGCTTGGACTTTACGTTATTACATCTGATTGTGTGTGTCCTTGTGTTCTGGGTATGGCCCCCACCTCTGAAAATTCAGATCCTTTTCCATCATTGTGCAGTCAAAGTTAGTATCTCAATGAACTTTCCAATTACGAGTAAAATGTGATGAACTGTTAAACTTAAATAAAGTTTATCAGTTCTTTTTGCACTGTTCTTCGGGGCTTGGTCTCCACAAGGGAAATGGGGGGGGGGGGGGGGGGTGCACTTTTATGTGTGTGTGTTTTTTTTAAGCCAATTTCAAGAGGAAGCAAAGAACAGTTTGTAAGGGATTAATTTGCCTGCCGTTTATTACACAACAGGCCACACATTAGCATAATAGGCATTTTACATTCTCTTTGAAGTCCAGAGGAGAGCATAACAAATGTATATGAACCACCATCTGAATATAAATAAATGGAAACGCCAAAATCCTCAGTGGACATTCTGCTGTAGATATATGGGGGGTAATCCCTCTTTTTTTTGTGTCAAATCAGCATTACAGCAGATGTGATCCCCCCACATTTGCCCAACAGGCACACTAATACATGGAGGCCTGGCTTCTCTCTCTGCCCTGCCTCTGCTATGAACAGCCATCGCAGCTTGAACGGGGGGAGCATGGGGTTGTGTGCATGCTTCCAACAGGTGTTTATTTTTTGTAGTTTTCTGAATTCCAATATGCTTGAGACTTGAATGCATAATCACTTCCAATTAAAGTTTAAAGTCCCACATGGGAGCTAAGAAGCTAAGCTGCGTTGGGTTCTGCTTCTCAAGAAAATTGTGGTGAACAGTCTCGAGGATATTTTTTTTCTGTTTGTTTTCCCTTATGAAGTTCATAGCAGTAGTAGAGTAATAAAGGGGGGTTTTCTACTTGGGAAAAGTTCTCTTGAGCAGACATATTGCACTTGGGTTGCTTTCTCGTTGAATATTTGGGCTGTGACTCACTTGCTTTGTGGTAATGCCTCATGAGCATTATATCGTTCAAAATGTTGAACAATAACCGTTCTCCAAGCTGAGCACCTGTGTGGGTCAGTTTTTTTTTTTTTTTTACTGTTTGTATGGAAACATTTCTTCAAACTCTGACTTCTGTTGCTTAAAATGAAATTTGCTCTCCTGCCCTTCAAAACTGAATGAAAAATACCCTTTCAAATAATGATTAAGAAATATGGAAACATCTCAAGATCATCTAATATTTTCATCCCCATATCCTTTTTAAATTGGTCATTCGGTGGGCCAGAGTTGAAACTCCTTTTCAAATAATGGAGTGAAATGTAGGGGGTCAAAGCAATCAATAAAATGTTCAAAGAGAATCCTTGGGTCTGTGATGACAGAACATTTTGTTCTTTTCCTCTGTACTCTGGTTACTATGGCAAAAAGGTTATGTTGCCTCACTTGGGGCGGGGGGGGGGGGGTTAATATAAAAAATATTCATGTAACGCTTATTGCGACTCCAACGGACATTCACCAAGCGCAACAGATAAAAAAGGAACATGCAGTCGGGAAATAAAAACTTTTCAGTTCCTGCTTCTGCAAAGAAATGAAAGATGGTGAACCGAGACAATATGGGTAATACCACACGTCCAGTTCAAATGAAAGTTGTTTTTCAGTCATTTCTGGCTCTTAAAGACAGCCAAGACTATGCAATTATCTTCTCCTAAGCAGTTTTATTCTCCATTTTCTCTAAGCCTGGCACTTGAGATGTACAGCACTGGGGAATCCCTCTCTCTCTGTTCCATAAATGCACAATGAAGAACTAAAATACATTCTGACTGATGTAATAATGAGTCACATCCTCAAAAACACCATCAGATTCCACTGGTCAGGTCAAGACTTACGTTTGCTGAAAATGACAGATTATTAATACGAAAGCTTTACACATAATGAAACTGTTACTTCATACCAACACAGAGAAAAAAGTTTTTTTTAGATTTTTTTTTTTATTCAAAAAGGTAATGCAGAACTACCAAAGAACCCAACTGAGAATGGGAGGGAAAACTAAGGTTGTTGGCATTCAAAAATCAGGAACTGATAGTCAGAATGCAAGGTTACTTTTTCCACTATAAGGACCCCCCCCAAAAAAATACCACAGAAAAATATGCCTGGTAGAGGACAAAAGTGCATCCTTCCTCCGTAATGCAGTGAGGCAAATGAGCACCATCAAGAAATCAGGATTCTAGTTTTTGACTTCCACTGAGACTTCTGGATCTGACTATGCAAGGAGGACACTTGGGCTGATCAGAACAGTATCTTTGTGGAATATGGTGGCTCTTGGTTTTATATTTTGCATTTTCTGGTCCAAATGGCACGTCCTCAGGTTAAGCAAATCATGGCAAAACATTTTAGCTCCTGCCCTGCCTCCCTCTGCCATGAGTCTCAAATATGGACGCAGCAGCTAATCAGACAGAGACACCAAGCAAACCTTAAACTCAACTAAGAAATTGTTCACTGGCCTCAGTTGCTTTGCAATGGTCATCACAGGCTTCAGATGTGGGCCAAACGATGATTTGAATTTGAAAAGTTGTCTGAAAGAGCAGACCACAGAATCAAAATGACCTCATATTAAGTACATGCAGTAAAACTGGTGAAATATCTCCATTAAAATGTGCCCCATTCCTGTAAAACACTACAACATGAATTAGCATGGTCTTTGTGTAGAAACTATATACATTGGATTGAAATACGGGTTGTAAATAATAGAAAGGAAATAAATGCATGATTTCATAGGCATTATTTTTGCTTGACTGCAGAGAGTCATTATTAAAGTTGAATGTTTTTCAAATGGTAAGATTTTTTGGTTCTGTAGTCCAGGAATTTTGGGAATGCATTAAGAAGTTAATATCAAGTGAGGCGTGTAGATATTGCAACCCTTTCCATTTGCGGTTACACCATTTTAGAACATAAAAAAGAATGGAACAAATGCTCAGTCTGGTCAGTCTAGGTCATAATTTTTGCTTGGTTGCGTATCCTTTGCTATGGATGATTGCACTTTATTCTGTACGCCTGCTCATTAATGCTGATGTCTAATCAGTCCTTTATGAGTCAAAAACTCAATCCATGAAAGAATTTGAGCGGGGTTGGGAGGTTTAGCTATTGTCCAGAGCAAACACTGTGATCAGGAAGAAATGAACAGACTTTGTGGGACAATTCTTGGTCATAGACGAGGTGGCTTGAGGATTTCAGAAACTGCTGATCTCCTGGGATGTTCACAGAGAAGACATCGCCGAGAATGGTACAAGAAACAAAAAACATCCAGAGATCGACTGTCCTGTGGGCAGAAATGCCTTCTTACTGCAGGAAAGAGGTCGGATCAAAACAGCCAGGGGTGTGTTTCTCAAAAGTGTAGTTGCCAACTAAAGTTAACATAGTTTGTCCATTCTCAGTCAATGGGACTAACTACGTAAGTTAGCATCTGTGATTTTGGGAAATGCATCCCAGTCTGGTTCTAGCAGACAGGAAGATGACAATAACTCACACGACCACGCCAAACAACGCAGGAGCAGACCAGCATCACTGGGCACACAACACATGGAAGAGAAGGAGCCTCAGAAGAACACAACTGGTTCTACTCTTGTCAGTTAAAAACAGGATAACGGCGGCAACAGTGGGCTATGACTCACCAAAACAAGACAGAATATGATTGAAAAAATGTACCCTATGGTCGGATTGAAATAAATTTGTGTTTTGAAATGCAGATAGCACTTTGGCATAAACATGAATTTATGTATCCTGCCTGGAGTCAACAATCCAGGCTGGTGATGGAAAGCGTAATGGTGCAGGAAATATCTTCATGACACACATCAACATCCCTTAATACTGACTGAGTATTGTTTCAATTCCACAGCCTACCTGAGCATTTATGCTGGCCATCTTCATCCTTTAATGGCTACAGGAGACCCATCTTGCTCCTTCCTGCAGGTAAATGCACATTTTCACATGATAAATCACTCCAAGCTCGTTCCACGAACATGACAATGACTTCATCCACTCCACTGGCCTCCAGTCATGAAATATCATTCCAGTAGAGCACCTTTGCCATGAAATCGTGACCCAAAAATCTCCACTGTGTGATGCCGTTATGTCCCCACGTCACAATGGAGCACAAAGACATTTTCAGTACCTTGTTGAATCCATGGCACAACAATTCCAGGCTGTCCCGCGGTAAAGGTGGCTCCTATTCAGTATCAAAAACGTGTACCTAAAAAGTTGAGGCTGCGTGTATGTGCCTCAGAGCCATCAACAGCATCACTGCAATACTCCAACTGGCCTTTGCTACAGTCATCTCCACTTCCTGTTTGCTCTAGGGGATTTCTGCTTTCAGTCTTACCTTCAGCAAATAAAATGAATGTTCAAGTGGATTCTGGAGTCATGATTTGACTTTGGCAGTCAAGAACAATCCACTGTAGTGTGGTAAGGACAAAAAGATTAAAAAACAGGGCCAAGGGTCCTGTAGCTTACCGGCAAGCAGTCTTACAGCGATGATACAAGTTATGAAAATTTCATGTGAAGTTTGACATTTGAATCAATGAAAATCAATGTCAAGGTCACTAAATAAAAGTTCACTTACATTTATAAGACCTTCTGTAATACAGTCCTAAGGTCTGAAGCAGTTTTGGTGAAATGAGTCATTATAATATGTCAATATGAATTCAATGTCAATTGTGCAGGGGTTGGGAAGGCCACGCGCCATGCGCAAATTGCGCACAAAATCAAAATATGGCGCATTATAAAGCCACTGAGTGGGCCATGAATGCGCCCGTGCGCCAATTAAATCTTAATTTTTATTCTATTATGCAGTACCAAAATTCCTCAAGAAAAAAAAAAAAACTCCACTGATCGAAGTTGGTCGAGTGCGTTCTAATGCACGATCGATTGATTTTAATTCCAGGCCCTTGCGCGGTCTATCACCATTGCGAGGCTGTGAGAATGCCCACCGGGTGAAAGACTGATATGGAGTGTATTTTCTAAGCGGAAGGAGTTCGTGATAAAGTCTTTTGACATCATGTTCGATTCATATCAGTATGCAGTATCAAATAACTCTGTCCCTGAACCGAGTGTTGCAATACTGATTGGGTATGTAATTTGAAAATTATTTCTTAATTGTCTTTCTTAGTCAGAGACTGTTTACTTGTTTGTCATGACAGGAAAGGTTCATGGTTCACGTTCAATCACCATGTACGGGTTTCTGACAAAACAAAAGATTCATTTTGGATCGGACAAACGAGCAATAATCTTTAATTTAGAAATGCCTACACGGCGGTCTGGTCGATTGTTTGGTTGATGCGACCGGGATTGGTCTTGGCCGAACAACCGCAAATCTCTGAAGAATGATACATTTACGATGCGGCTGGTATTGACTTCCTTCACTCTCAACCCGACCAGAGTTTACTCTGAATAAATTATACTAGGTAGTAAAGGTAATATTGATGCTGTGCACAATTAATCTAAACCAATAAAAGTTAGATTTTATAGTAGGTAGGCCTAATAGTTTTACTCGTATGTGAAAAATAACGTGTAACACCTCCTCTCACACCTGCATTATACTCTTCTTAAATATGCACGCTAATGAAATGTACCGCAATGCTCGCAAATGTGCGTTTCATTTGTGGCTTATGGTTTGCAACAGTTAAGATTTGTGATCTAGACATAGGCCTACTAGCCCATTTCGATAAAGCCTTGAAAAAATGTTAAAAATGTTTCGCGTAGCCAGTTCCACAACGAACATGGCACAGGCTACACTTGAGAACGGTGGCCTAAATCAGCGAACCTACTGAATATTCTTTCCGCGCATTAATGTGTTTTATGTGCTTGATCGGTGAACATCAAGACTGAGTTGCGATATGTGATATAAAGTAATGCGAACCGAGTTATTTATAGGCAGATTAATTTGGAACTGTGTATATTAGTGCATCGCCCCCGCATCCCGAGCAGTCCAACTGCAACTTGAAGTTAACCACCGTTGTAAAAATAGACGCTGCCTTAAGGCGAACTTGGGGTTGAAGCCCGTCGTTATCTACCTCCGAAAGAGACCGGTTACAGATGCTCGTCACTGAAGCCAGTTTGACTGGTCAAATCCATTAGAGGGATTTTGAGCTAATTGACCAGATACTAGAACTTGCATCTTTTGCATGAAGGCCATCATTTATTTGTATAATGCGATTAAACCAATTAAAACTTCACGTCACGGAACATTCACCGGGCATATGTGGAATTTTTAACACAATTTAATTGTTTATTAATGTGACGACGCCTTAAAACGGTAGGTGGCCGTGTAGGGTATGTTTTTAAGTTGGAGAGCCATTTATGTTCACTCAGGATGGCAATTCACTTTCGATTTGAGGCATAATGTGTGGATTTGCTTTATTCTATTTCTTTGGTAATTCCTTTGTTATTCATAATATATAAAATTTAAAAGTGCCTACCACCTGACCTCCTCGGAATCAGCAAATTATTCTTGTAGGCTACAATAATTTAAGTATGAATACTTGCCAAATATTACTCTGATCTCGTGAATATTTTTTGAGTTACAGGCTCTAAGAGTACACCAGAGTGGGTCC
This sequence comes from Gymnothorax reevesii, assembly GCA_029721435.1. Taxonomy (NCBI): domain Eukaryota; kingdom Metazoa; phylum Chordata; class Actinopteri; order Anguilliformes; family Muraenidae; genus Gymnothorax; species Gymnothorax reevesii. The sequence continues at coordinate 35,261,474 of CM056589.1, read as the reverse complement.
AAATTTCAAGCTTTCAAACTTGCATCAATTCTTCGCAGCATTTTTGATCCCTCATAACATTGTGTGTATTAAAGATGGCGAAATGCAATTTTCAGAACTGAAAGACATATCGGAACACTATTAAAAACTGCAATTAAATCAATTGTATGCCAATTCTGGGCGTCACAGTCTTAAGCCAAAATCTGTATTTTTTTCAACAAGATTTGTTCTGTAACCAACATCAAGCTTCAAAATTATGAGAACAGTGAAAGTTTCAATGGCAACACTGCACCAATTTAATAACTATGATACAGTGAATTAAAAACAACTATTGGAATCGTGGATTTGTCACGTGCTCTCTGGTAATTCACCTGAGAAAACTTGAAAAAATGTGTGTTGGTAAAACTTTGCGGGTTGTATCACTATGTGGATGAAAATCAAATTACGTTATGACATATGAAAGGTTCCATTCTGATCTACATTATGATACCAAGCTCATACTCTAGCCATGATTCCTTCAGTGTCAAATAATTTTCACACTCATCAATGGTCAGCTGCAGCCAGTGCCGCTACAAGATGGTAGTGAACTGTGTGGGTAAAGTCAAAAACCATCAACTCAGAGCTGCTTACCAGTGTATCAGTAAACTAATGCTGAAGCCAGTAGTTTTATTTAACGATTGAAATTGCAAAATTGCAAAACGATTGAAACTGCAAAAAAATAAAAAACGTTCCGGACGACGGATGCCACACAACGGCAATAGCTTATCGGCCCACAGGGCCGTTAAGCTATAAATTGTGTAGCTGTCCACATACCTGCAGACAGCACAGCACTATGCATGAAACAAGCCACTGTAACACAGGTAAGTATTAGCATTTTGTTTTCCCCGTCAATTCAAGGCAGCAATGTCAGGCTATCAGTTCTGACTGACAGGTGCAGGCTGTCAACATCTGCTCCTGCCAAAAGGTACTAATCAAGCCTCTAACTCAGCAATGCAGCATCCTTTATGGAGAGAGACCACAGATGCAAACCTAGTTACTATGTTTACATGCGCAGTCATTCCACTATTATTTTGAGTATGACAAAATTCTGAATTGAAAATGGGTAATGTAAACAGCATATTTCACGTGGATATTCAGAATTAGGCCTTATTCCAAAAGTAGCATTTTCAGATTGAGACATGGAATATGTTGGCAGTATCTGGGTTTTAAAACCATATTTGGACATGCATACCACACATTCTGACCATGTGTCCCAAATTGGAGTTTTTACTGCAGTTTGCGACACACAGCTGTCCGTTTAAGGTGAGCAAAGCTCACATTTCTGGTCATAACATGAAACACACCAACTTTTAAACATAATGAAAAAAACTTGGATATCAATAGGTTTTTGGGTATGAACAAATACTGCAACATCGACATTTCAAGAAGCTGGCTAAAATAATGAAAGCTGGAGGTGGTGGCCAGACAGTAGAACAAATTCACCACCACTGGAAAACATTGAAAAAAACCCTATTTGAATCAGAATATGGACGGCAGCACAAATGGGAATATTAGTGAAATACACATTTTTATTAACCATGTAAATATCTAAACATAAATATTGTCTTTCCTGGAATAAGGGCAAAAAAAAAAAAAAAAAATTCTGTGCAAGTAAATGTAGTTGCTGTCATTAACCTATCAACAAAATCAGGAATACTTCAATTAACACATCAAAGTGCTGATCATTGTGAAATAACTCACCGATTCAATTTCAAGGCAAGAAAGGTTTTTAATACTGTACTTGCAGTTCCCTCATGTGTGATATAATGACAAAATATGAGGCAAAAAATATCTAGTTAATAACTTTAATATTTACATTTTTCAAAATTTGCATCATGTACCTTTTTTTCTGCACATTCCAGAAAATAGTTTTTGAGGTTGTCATTTTGTATCAGCAATGTAGTAAGCAAAAATAAAATCAGTTTGGCAAGCTAACATGAAACTTACACTGGCAGTGCTGGGTTACACAAAAATAATATTTTATGTGATTTGGTGTAAGAATAAGATCTGTTATCTGGCAAAAAATACAATCATTTTCTTTACTCTTTCAGAGACTTTCAGTCATACAATAGTTAAACTTTCCCTTAAAATATCCTACAAACAGCAGTATACACTCCAAGGCATTGGTGAATGTTTTCCTTTCTTAGTAAACACCACATACAGTCCAAATCTTCACTAGTATACTGTATTACCAAAAGTGCAACAGCAAACACAACACCTTTCTCTACAACAATATTGACACCGTTAGACACTTCCATAGTTAACATACGGCTTCCACCGCAAAGTTCTCATATCCTTCAGAAAATAATAGTTTTTCATTGCTTCGAGCTCTAATATAAAAACAAGGGTTGAAAAAAGGGTTGAAAACAACGAAGTCATGTGTCGGCCACAAAAATGTTAATGTTAATGAGTAAAAGGTCCATGTTATACAATCGTTAAAAGCAAGCTGTACTAAGTATTTCAGTCTCCCAGGGTCCAGTCCTCTGTGACTCAGCACATCTTAGCACCTCAGTGTTGGGACACAGCTTTGGCTGGGCAGAGGAAAGAACGAAGAGACAGGCAGTTTTTAAGATGCTCGGACTCGCAAGTCAAGATGCAACTCGACAATTAACACAACAATGAAAACAATAAAAATTGAAAATATGTAGTATTTTGGACATGCCAGGCTATTTCAGACTAAATTTGCTTTAACAGGTTTGAATTGTCATTATAAGATCCATTATAAGCCCATCCACAAAAACTAAGGCAAGGAATAATTCAAGGAATGAAATTGTGGGTGGAACACAATCATGCAAGCAGTGGAGTCCTCTAGGGAAGAAAGTTTGAGAAACACAGCAAGAAAATCTAAAGAATGAAAATATACTCAATGTGAAAGCACAAACATAACATAACATAAATAGACATCCATGGAAAACATCAGGGAGATACAAATACAAATACCATACAAATGCTGCTATGTCATGAGAGAGCAGTACCTTTATACCTGGGTGACAGGCACACTGCCCCCCCTCCCCCTCACTGCGGCGTGCATCAGAGTAAGAGAGTTCAGCATTAAAAGCGATACGCATACAATAAATAGTTCCTTTTCTCAAGCTCATACGCACCAGAGTGTAAGAGTAAAGAATAGTAAAGCAGTACAATCCCCAACGACCCATCAAAATTTACGACTTACCATAGAAATCAAATTGACTTAAACAAGCAGATCAACTGTTCAAATAGAAAAAAAAGAAGCCTAAATATGAAATAGTTAAACTTAAACTTCCATCTAAATGAAATAAAACCATAATTCCTTTGAACAAGGAAGCATAAATGTACACAATACAGCTGTATTACCAATAATCTGAATTATCATCTGATATTACCTCAGATGAAGGGGTACATATATTTCCTCAAAAATTATTGGCACCCTTAGTGTATATGAGCAAAACAGGCTGTAAAACACATCTTTGCTTTTTATCCTCCTTGTCTTTCAATAAAAACATTTGCAAACATCATAGATTTTGATTTATATAATGATAAGAATAAAAACATGCCGACAGTAAATAATTCTTCTCTCCAAAACATCCGTCGGAATCATTGGCACCCCCATAAAATAATAAAATTTTGACTGAAATATATGTCTAGTCATATTTTTCATTTTTAAGTTCATCGGTCTGATAAGGAACTCTTAAGTGGTCAAACATTATTTCCCGTTTCACTGGGACACAAGTATAATGTGATGCAGGCTGAATTCTCTTAGTCATTCATCACTATGGGAAAGCCCCTAGAGCACGGTAACGATGGGTGACGAAAAGTTGTTGACCTGCGCAAATCAGGAAATAAATTTATAAACATCAGTAGAGAATTTAAAGTGGCCATTACCACTATCAGGGCAATATTTAAGATTTTCAAAATGACAGGAAATGTTAATAATTAGCCTGGAAGATGATGTATGTGTACACAATGACCCCATGAACCATGAGGAGCATGATCTGACTGGCTAAAAAGTCCCCAAGGATCATTGCCGGAGAACTGCAGAGATTAGATGAGTCTTGGGCTGAGAAAGTCTCCAAAAACTACCATCGGATGCCACCTACATCAACACAAATTGTTTGGGAGGGTTGCCAGAAAAAAGCTCCTGCTTTCAATCTACAAAAAAACTAAAGTTTCTAACGTTTACCAAATGGCACTGGGACTTTCAAATGGCACTGGGCCAGGATCTTTGATCCCCTGAGACCAAAATAGAGCCTTTTGGCAATAAAAAAAATAAAAGGTTGGTTTGGTGCAGACAGAAAAACAGCCAAACAAAAAAATAACCTCAAACCCACAGTGATGTATAGTGGTGGATCTTCAATGTTGTGGGACAGCTTTTTTTTTTTCTCCAAAAGTTCCCGCAGAATTTGTTAGGATACCTGGTATTATAGATCCCATCAAATACCAGCAAACAATAAATGAACCTCTGACAGGAAGATTAAAATGGCCCCGGTTGGACCTTCCAGCAACACAATGGTCCAAAGCATACCTCAAAATGCAGACAAAATGGTAAACTGTCCACAGAATAAAGGTTTTGTCGTGGCTTCAAAGTCTCTCACCCAAAACCCCATAGAAAACCTGTTGGATGAGCTGGAGAAGAGAGTTCACAAGCATCGACCTTAGAGTCTGAAGGATCTGGAGAGATTCCGTATGGAAGAACGGTCTCTGATTCAATGCCATGTGTTCAGGAACCACAGCATACATCATAGGTGCAGACCGTTCACAGTGGTTTCGCTACTTTGGCTTTTCGCTGCTATACTTTCACTACTGCACACTGTACTTTCCTTGCTATGTCCAAGTCCGTTTGCTACTATAGATAAATGCAAGTTAAGAGCATAAATATTACTAAAATATCAGTAGTAGGACCTTTATAAAAAACCATTCGCATTACAGCTGAAGAATTTTTTTTGGGTTCTGACTCAATATGGACAATCAAACAAAGACAGAATCAACAACTAACACTGGTGCACCCGAGTCTGTTCGCTTATGAAACTTTCAGCTTCACTTGTGCTCATAAAGAATCCGGGTAAAAGAGTTTACTAAGAAGCAATGCGTGAAAACTGAAGCTGATGTGTTACGATTGATTTACTTCAAAGAAATACACACCGATCGTCGATCTGCTCGTTGATTATTGTTGGGAACAGAGTTGGACGAGAAGCGAAAGAACAGTGTGCAGTAGCGAAAGTACAGTAGCGAAAAGCAAAAGTAGCAAAACAACTGGTAACCGTGCAGACTCTGAGCTGCTATGCTGGCAAAGGGAGGCTGTGCAAAATATGAAATGAAGTGATGCCAATGACTGTGGCTCACATATTTTTTGAGAAAAAAATTGTTTCATGATGAGAATTTGTTTCTTTCAAATATGTTACTTCAAGTAAGGTTGGATGTTTCTCAATATTTCGAATGAACTTTCAGGAGGACAAATCGCAGAGACATTTTTTTTACATCTTATTTTGCTCATTTTTACCGAAAAATGCCAATAACTCCGGAGGGCAGTGTTGGTAGGCTGATGAGGCTCCACAGCAGTGCAGCGGGAGAGAGCACTACACAGGCTACAGGGTGACTGTCACTGACATTTGCAGCAGCATGGATGTGACTGCATGACTGAGCAGCATGAATGTAACTGACACACACAGCAGGTAATAGATGTGAGTGTAGCTGTCAATCACAACAGGTCACAGGTGACATCGGTGAGCAAGTGAGTGAAAGCAGTAGCAGGGAGTCGAACGGTAGCACACATGCTGAGATAAGTCATCTTTTTTAGATGCCAGCGACACCAGTGGCTCCCTTAGATCCAAAAAAATCCCCCATTTCCAACCCCTGGCTGATCTCTACACCAAAATTCTGCTTCTTACTTTGCTTTTACCCAAGATGTGACACATAGAGAGCAGTGTTAGCTGCAACGTAGGCCACCAAAATAACAGGGGGCGCTGCCACAGATAAGGTCAAGTCAGGTAGCTGAATTCATCAGGTTACAGACTGTATGTGGATGTGTCTGCATGTGTGTTTTGCTGTGCTTTAACCATAGAGTGTATTTAAAGATGGACGAAGCAGCCGTGACGTCACCCATTGGTTTCAGCATACCATTTAGGAAGCCTCGATTTTGGCAAATTGAACAGCGCTGTTTTTTTTATTTTGAAGCCAGGTGTGATTCCTTTTGGACGAGAGCGTGAATTGAAGATCCGGGGAGGAGCGAGGGGTGGATCTATGGGTGGATCTGACTGTACCTGATGAGGACCAGAGGATAGCCATGCCCCCAAAGCACATTTAGCTTTATCCTTCATTCTAGTTTATATGGGACCATAATTTACTAATATAAACATCATGATATATCGAAGGAGACTTGAGACTTGAAACTTGCCGTAGATACCATAAAATATTGTGGAAAATCATTATGGAAATAATACATCAGGTGGGAAAGTAGGGTCATTTTCTCATAGACTTTTATAGCATTGAATTTCTTTCTGCGACCACCGACGTCGCCATTTGCTGGCCATTAAATAGAATGCAATTTTAAGGTACTTTTGCATTGGCCTCACTTTTCATACCTGAGCGCTGCGTCCATCTTTTTATACAGTCTATGGCTTTAACGTATACTTTTGTGCATGCTTGTCTGCTATTTTTTTGCGTGTGGCAAAGTTAACGGGCAAATAAGCTGTTGAGAAGTTTCAGTATTTACACCAGACATGGCTGACGACTGTGGTCCAGCATGGTCAAGGTGAACTGACGGCAGGTAGGATATTTGTTAATAAGCTAAACTATGTTGGAAATTTCATATTAACAGAAAAAGGTTTCAGCACAAGCCCACGCAAAATGGCGACTGAGATGTCTGGATGGGACGGGAGCATCGCATTGGCAGGTTGCAGATGGCAGTGTAATTGGCACTCCAGAGTGCAGCTGTGTTTCTAGCTCCTGAGCAAAGGTGTGGAAGTGTAAGGGGATCCACTCTGAATGACTGAGACACCAGAACACAAAAGCAGCGTTTGTTCATTGTTTTCACCCTATTACACCACTTCACCAATCAAAATATGAGAAAAAAAAGCACCGATAGAATTACCAAAAACAAATCTGCATAATTTAAGCACTGCCTGCTTAATATACTTCACAACCAGCAAATGTTGGATGTTAATGATATGACAGCGTTGCAAACACTTTGCTGTTCAAAAGAGAAAAGTGTTCATTTGCGTAAGCCTTTTAGATTTTGGCGGGGTGATACGCATGTATACGAGGCCCGATGTTAGCACGGTTGGCAAAGCTCAGCCAAGCACACCCAGACGCTGCGTGAAACAGACAGTTAGTCCTTACATTGCACGCTCAGACAAACGTGTAGTGAAATCCATTGCTTATAGGGGGGCGAGGTGCCCGCTTGACGAGAGCAGGAGGAGGGACAGAGGGGTCGTACAGCTGCTGCGGAACTGGGGAGTGGGGGGGGCACAGAGGAACACATCACCATTAGTTACGTCGAAGGGACTCAGACTCCCAAACATTGGTTGGGGGGGGTTGTGGGGGCACACCAGGAGAGGCACGGCACAGATCTACAGCAGCGGGGCTCTACTACGTTACTGCTCTATCAAGCCATGACTGTTGCACACTAGAGCATAAACATGGGGCTCAGGACAGGCTTCAATCACTTGGGGCCTCTTTCTTTAACAAACACAGAGTGTGTGGAGGTCTGTGTTTCTACCTGACTGTGTATTCTTTGATTTGAGATTATTACTTGATCCTCCTGTATTCAAGCACAAGCAGCTCCTCTATTGGCTCGAAGCAAAGAGCAACAGCACAGATCATTCGTTGTTGGTCACGTTCCACCGACACCCAACCCAAATACTACAGAGGAGCATCAATGATTGGAAACTGAAGTTAAAATGGAAAAGTCTCCTGGCTGGGGTTTTGTGTCAACATGGTGGTAATGTAGTACTGGTAGAGACAGTGAAAGCCTGTAGGCCGTGAACGGGGCACCATGAGGTCAGAGATTTTTGGTGAGGCTAACCTGCCACCTCCTTGCTCTTCTGCGAGGCCTCAGATGCCAGGGCGTAGGACATGGTTATGATCCGCTCCTGCTCTTGCAGGGCGGAGTCCAGCACTGTGACGTCCGGCTTGTCCACGGCGATCGCAGGCGGGAGGTTCTGAACACTAATGTGTACAGACACACCCACAAAGGATGCATGAATGTTTAAACTGTAATCACGACTTAAATAATTTATTGAAGTGAAATTTATGAATTGATAAAATGGGATTGACAATCAGGACAGTCAGTAGCAGGGTTTGGGTCAGTACCTGGATTTAGCCAGGATGCTCTTGATGCGTTCCACCTTGCGATGCCGAGCCTCTATCTCTATTTCGCTAAGTGGCTCCTCAGGCTCCAGGTCCAGATAGCGCTCAGGGATGCACACCTTCTCTGGCTTTGATAACTGCAGAGAAACCGAGAGGGGATTGGCATACAAAAACTAGTTTATGTGGGGCGCTGCGTGTCACACTGAGCGGACAAATTGATGTTATTGCTGGCTATATCCAGACTGTAGGCAAAACAGACTTCTTTCTCAAATGCAATATTCAAAACAATTGTCCCTACTGTAATATAAAGTAGTCAGACTGGATTTGTGTGTCGAGACAACGCCAACCAATCTGCGTAGGCATGGGCACATACACAGGTGAAAACCCCAAGAGCAAAAAGCATTGGACCAGGTCCACCAGGATAACTTGGAATCGCCAGGAAACAATTTATTTCTCTGTCTGTCAACGGACTAATGTACACCACCATCATTTCTTTACCACTCCGTCACTTTCATGCTCGGGATTTCATGGCTTAGTCAGCATGTCGGGTTGAATGTGACGCAAAATACGGCTTGACATCAAAGTTGAGCAGCCAGTGTCTGTACTGAGACGCAACTTCAGAAATGTGATTAGACTCGCAGTTCAATCCACCTTCCCGATGGGGCTTGGACTCGATCAGCAAAAATCTGATTTTGTGCTGTTCAGCTTTCATAAAATTAGTCCAGTTACAATCTGGAAGCGTAATAAATCAGACATGGGCTTCCAGTCCCAGCACTGCCTTAGTGCTAGACCTCGACCTACATCCATGTCAAGAAAAGCCATGTTAGGAAAGTGGAAGCCCTCCCCATTACATTGCTCCATACAGCAGTATTCAGCCAGGTTAAATACTTAGAGAAATGGGCTGGCTGAGCTCACAGGTGGTACGAATGCAAGGCAAAACGCTTTTTATTCCTGGACTTCTTCCACGCCTCACTTACATTGACTTCTTAGGCTGCGTATAAATAGTCTTCTTTGCTTAGGAAAGTTCCTAACTCCTTTAAAATGACCCAGAAGTATTTATGTGGCAACCATGATGAGGCTGTTTGAATTCTCAGAATGCTCAGGAAAGGTGCTACAGTGCTTCTAAACCTATTTCCTTCAGCATAGAGTGCACTGGACCATCATTTACGAAAAGAAAGGAGATAAAGCCGTCCCCATACTTCCATCTGGCAGCAGTATTTAAAGTGATGACCTTCCATCCGGCCAGTCAATGAAACAGATGGACATGATGGGCAAAAGATGCAAGATCACGTCACCAAGCATAAGTGCGTTCGGATTCTTGGCAGCACGGGTTGTCTTTCCCTAAGCTGTTGTGAATTCCCCTTTACGCCTTAGCCTTATGATATTTTCCATCAAACTTAAAGAAAAAAGGTTACAAATTAGACAACAGAGCATAGTTTTTTGACTACTCGAGCGCAGCCCTGGTCTTGGGTTATTTGTTCAGTGTTTACCTCTCGGTTCAGATCCAGGTCATATTCCAGTGGCTCCAGGTCGAGTTCCCTCATGGGCGTGGCCCGGACTGTCAGCCACTCGTCAGACCGCGGCCGCTGGATCTCACAGTGCTCGGGAGGCTGCTCCTCCCCTTGTACCGCCCGCTCCAACAGCTGCCAATCAAATTCCTGCTCCCGCCTCCACTAGGGGGCAGAGGAAAGTACTGTGTAATTTCTGCCAGTTAGATGCCCATCTCAAACTTTATTTTACTGATTTTTTTTTTTATCACTTGAGGAGCCTCAAACAAGGTTTCTGTCATTCAGAAATTCACATAAAAACAGTGCAGTTGCTGCCTCTGGTACTTTTCATAATGTGCCATAGCGAGGGTTTTAGTCACCTTATATGCTCAGTGTCCAGTATATGGGGCTTAGAGAAGATGTAATTCTGAACCATGGAACGTCTCCCTGGCCACATTAACACTGCAAACTACAACCAGGTAACCCCGATTCATGTCGAGATCATTCACAATACTGTGCCTTTTTTCTTCTAGGCATATTTTTTTCCCCACATTTTTGTCAAAATTTGGCCTAAGATGGTAAATAACTACTTTTAACATGAAATGCATGAAATTAGGACAAATTAACAGCTTATTAAAATCTTATGATTGCAATGTTGGTTGGAACAAAAACCAGCATACAGAGCAGGGCACCAGGAAAAAGTGTGAGAACCACTGAATTCATGCATTTGCATGTTTACCAGACAGCAACAGTGCATGTATTGTCATAAATGATACTAATAAGCATCCATATATCAATTATATATAACAAGAAACTCCTCAGAGCCTGGACTCGGGCCGGGTCTAGGCCTGGGCCAATCGTGAAACCGCGAGCGTGCACGAGCAGGACAATTGCGACCCCAAAGAAGAAGAAAAAAAAAAGAACAGAGCCGAAACTTAGACTCGTGGCCTACCGGCCCAAGTAATTATATATTATATAACCCACTGATGACTAGTTATAGTCACAGTTACCAGAGCACATCCCAGCATGCACTGGGTGAAAACCCAGAACACAGCCTGGAAAATTAGCCAATCAATTGCAGGGCACATACACCACCCTCTCACACACACACGGCTACCAACAGGCAATATAGAGTCTCTATCTGCCTAATATACATGTCTTTGGACTCAGGGAGGAAGCCAGACTGCCCAGAGGAATTCCTGCAAACAGAGAGAATATGCCAACTCCACATACACTCTATAGCCAGAAGTCTGAGGACACCTCACTAATACCTCACTGACAAACTTAGAAATCAGATGTTTTCAAATTCAAATTCAGACATATTAACTGAATCTGGAATAAAGTGGTCAGTGCGGGTTGATAGCACAGACATTTGGCTTTAATTTGAGGTTATTTTCATATAATTTTGATTTCATACAATTGTCCCCCCCCATTCACAACTCCAATTGGTTTCAAGGGAACCTTTAGCGTGGGTTGGAGTTCCCAGTTCATTTCAATGGAGGCCTCAGAAAGGGAGGGACTAATTAAATAAACAAAGTGGTAAAACGGAAGTAAACCGTGATATATTTAATGTTCTGTTCTATTACTGCCCATGCTGCATACACAATTCTGACTTGCGTAGAGTTTAGGGGAGTTCCAGTGAAAAGAGAAGTGCAAGGTAGAATAAAAATGCACAGCCATACAAGTGAAGGAGCATTTATTTGATTGATCTCAGGAAAAGGTGTATAAATACCCGAGCTCTCAAACCAGGCATGTACCTTCTCTGAAAACTGTGTACCAGGCATCATTGTGCTTCCTGGAGACGACCAAGAATCACAGAAAACCCTCAAGAACAAAGCATCAAGAAAACACACAGGCCACTCTTATTCACAAAGCAGATCATTTTATTTACTAATTTATTCTTATATCCACAGCATTACATTAGAAAAAAAATTAAAAGTAGGAGTAAGTTATTTTTTTTTCCATTATACTGATATAGGTATAACAGTTATCCATATCATCATGCATGGAGTGAAACGTTAAAAACAGTGGCATATAGACTGATATGATAAAACACTGAGAACTGGAGGCACTACAGTCCATTCAGTTTCACCTCCCTAAAGACATGCTTTATAAGCGCTTATATTTAGAAAGTGCCCAGATTAAACTCCTGGTCAAGTAAAAGCAAACAAACTGAAATACCTTCCTAACATGAAGGAATAACAGAGCTTATATAGCCATTGAAACTACAAAGAAAAGTCTGAAGTAAAACAAAAGAGTAAAATATAAGTTGTTCTCAAAGAATAAGGATAGATGGGTGAGAGCTGTTACCATGAAGTTAGCCAAAACACTCACAGTCGGCTACAGAGAATTTCTGTTATAAACAAAAAGTGGCCATGAAAATGTAAACACTGGTTATTTAAACGAATACCTTAAAAATGCTACATTTTACATGTTAAGTGCAAGTCACGCCCTACGCCAGTAGCACAATGCAGCCTGGTCACACAGTGATCTGGTTAGAGGTTACATTCAATCTCATCACTTCACAGGATCTACATTAGAAAGCCAATGTGATGATACTGCAATGGGTTGATGATTCATCAAGTAATTAATGAATGAAAAATGCCATGGAACTTGAGAGCTTGAGCAGTGCTGTTGCGTGGTGTTGGAAGGGGAAGGGCGACAATGATGCCCCTCCCAATACTGCCATGATGTCACAGCAACAGGGGGAGCACTGCTGTGACATCACACAAATGCACTATTCCTATTGGCTGGGAATGAGGAAGAGGAGGATACAAAAGAAGATGGCCCTTGGGGACCCACCCCCAAGCAGGGAAGCGTTTCTGAATAATCGCTCCGAGCAACGCCAATCAGTGGAGCTGAATTACGATGTCAAAATAATTGCCCCCAGCTACACCAATCATTGACGCCCGCTCACAATGACACTATAGTCACTTCCCAGCTACTACAATAGCTGGAGCCCAGTCAGGACGACATGATAATGACCCCTCAACCACACCAATCATTGAAGCCTGCTTATGATGACACTATAGTCACACCCCCAGCTACACCAAACACTTAAGCGCAGTTAAGATGACATGATGGTCGACACCAGCAACAGTTATAATTGGACTCTTCTCAAGATGACTCTATCACCCCCCAGTAACATGAATCTGGAGCCCAATTAGGATGGAACAATAATCAGCCCCCAGCTACACCAACCACTGGAGTCTACTTAGGGTGATACAGTGGAGCAGGGCTGAACAGGGCACCACACAGCTCACATTCACTCATATTAAAGCAAAGCAGAAAGGCATTGAGGGTGAAAGGTGTTTTAGCACAGCAGAAACCTAGCAGCATGAATGCAGTATTCAAGATCCACCAAACTATTGATAGTCAAATGTAACAACATTCGTAAATTGAGGATGCAAAATATAAAATTTTTTCTCATCTGTTGTACAACCGACCTGCTGTGAATCTCTCACACCATAAATCAACCTGATTCTAACTGCCAACCATTAAAACTACGGCTAGTTGAAACATGGTTTTAATGACACCTGGAATTCACAGAAAGAGCTCGTTTCCTAAACACAGAATATCCATTTTACTCATTTTGTGTAGATAAGCTATATTCTATGCTGGCGCCTATTGCATTTTATCGAAAAACACAAACTTTCACCATAAAAAATACACCTTATTGTATTAATTTCCAAAAACAGTTTTACACCATGTGTGAGGAGCACAGGGCTATCTCTCAATGGTTTTATCTCAATTTTTGGAATTTTGGCACTTATTGCGTTTTGGAAAGAAACTCTTTAGCTGTTGTTCTTTTGCTTGCTGCTAGGCTAATCAAGGCCAAAATACATTCTTCTCACTGAAGTGCATTCAGAAGCCCTTACTCAAGAGGAGGCACGGGCACCATCCCTCAACGGCTACCTTCACACATTTCACCATCGGCACACGACTCAAACCTACTTACCTGCTGTACCAGTCAGCTAAGCCCTACACCTAAATATTACTCAGCTGTTGGAACTGAAAGACAGTGGGTGATAGACTCTGTTAAAATTCTGGGAGAGAGGGCGAGGAGGGGTTCCATTAGCAGTGTGTTACGGGTGTGTCCACAGTATTCTGGGGCCGCTCTAACGTACTGAGCCCAGGTCGGCCGAGAGGGGTCGTGAGGAGGAGGAGGAGGTGCGGGGCGAAGAGGACTGCCGCTCCCCCTGGCTCAGGGTCCTCTTGCGCTCCCGCACCAGCGCCTTCTGACGCCTCTTCATCCTCTCCAGCTGCTCGTCGGCGCTCATGCGGCCCCTGGGCGCCGGCTCGCTGGAGTACAGCCGCTCCAAGGCACTCTTTGGTCTCTCCTGAAAGGAGCGGCAGGATGAATTACATTACGCAGAGACTCAGGGAGCGCGAGGAGGGCGGCGGGAGACTTTTTCCAAGCATTAAAGTTTATATTATAATTCAATTCTACCCGTTTCTTTTCATATTGCTGCGTACATGCTTTTTTCTTCCGAGAAGGATTGGCAGTACAAGGGCACAAATTTGTCAAGCCAATGAAGTATACTTATTTGAATCAGTAAATAGAGAGAGGAAAAGGTGGAGAAAATGGGGATTTGAGGGGGAGGTGACAGAGCAACAGGGAGACTGAAAAAAGAGAAAAAAAGGGTAGATTTGAACAGAAAGACAGACAGAGTGACAGAATGCCAAGGGGATTTATGACAATAACACGGAAAAGGAAAACAGACATAAAAGGGCAGAATGAGAAGAATATACTGTACATTCCTTTTAAAATACAGTGTTTTCACCATAGTACGCCAACAGCATGTGAATTAAAGCGATCATTCCATAACAGTAAAGTTACACTAACAGCAATAATGCAATAACGTTGCACACTCACACTAACAAGCTCCGAAAACAGATTTTTATATGATCAGCATATTCCTTTCAGTGCAACAGAACCTCCAGTCATGCAAGCTCCAGTCATCTGAGCAAGCGGGCCAGGATAATGCTAGTCAGCAGAATATGGAGCAAAACACTATGAGAGCAGCACCACCGGCCCCTTTTTTAACGTGCGGGACCTCGAGTCGGCCATCTTAGGTCAGCAGCTGCCGCACACCCAGCCTCACCTTCAAGATAGAGGCTGTGACTCCTCTTCTCAGTGTCACGTATGACGAGATGTTTGTGGACTGATTGAGCCGCGAAGATGAGCCACTCAGTCCTTAGAGAAAAACACGAGTGAAAATGTACCCTTCATGTTGTTTTGCTCAAAACATAAAGCGCTGCCCATACTACTGTATTAAAGGCCTAAATTACATTACTGCACGGGCTGTAAAATATGGATGTCTTGTAAATGCTCACTAATTAGAGCTGACGGACTCCACCCTCATATTCATGTTTTAAAATCAAATGGGCAAAGAGTAAAAAGCCAAAAAGTAAAGACTGCTTCAACACCAAGGCTGGGCAGTATTTGGATGCGGAAGCAGTAGTGTGCACCTTCAGGGCCTCAGTGGAGAGAGGTGCTCTCCTGTCTGCTGAGAAGGCAGCAGCAGGGTCGTGAACCCATGCATCTGGGGCCCCAGCGCTTACTTACCTCTGCTGGGCAAAGTCTGGTACCGTCCCTCAGGCGTTATGTGCACTGAGCTGGCCCCCACTCCTAGAAGCTCCGGCTCGCTAAGGTACGACCGCAACTCCACCTGGTACTCCACAGGTAAACAAAACAGACCTCAAATCCCCACACTCTAACTGACCAGTGAGTACAGCCAGCTTTAGAAAATTCCAGCTTTAGCAATCCTGAGCAGGTCAAGCTTGTCTGGGTTGACTGGTTGTGTATTAGCTGACAAACCTACACAGACAGCTTATCCATCAGTTGACTCAACCAACCTAGCTTAGACCAGCTTGTCCAGCAAGAAACCAGCTTTGAATAGCTACAAACCAGCTACGACGAAACAAAGCTGTTATTACGACAGTTTAAATCCCAGCTGCAGGATTTTTTAACAAGACAAGCACTGACACAGGGCACTCATGATCCACTTGCATTAGCCGTTAGCTCTTAGCGCTGTAAACACCAACCTTGTAGTCACCATTGATGCAGTGGCCAACCTCGCGGTCACGCTTCCGCTCGTCAGACTGGCGTTTGAGGCCGCGGACGGACATGTGTCTGATGACTGTGGTCTCCTTGGGCAGGGGCGGCACAACAGGGGGGGGCTCCTCAGAACTGTACACCTGCGGCAAGGGGGGGCGAGGGGGGGCATCTTCCTCTGCCTGTAGGCCAAAAGCCCAAGACCAGACTGCGTCAGCTATCAAAAATTATTTTCTCCTAATGACAATATGACAGTGTGTTATATTCATGGATTTACCACATGGTATTATGAATGGCAGAAATTAGCCTACGAATTATTCATCTTTAAATGTAATCAATACAACTTACAGGTTAAACAAGTATTTGCCACTAACGTGTCTTAGTCCCCCTCCAGGAAATGGCAAATTGTGTCAAAATGAGCAGTGTCTCGGTGTAACCTTGAGAGTGACTCGAAGGTCACCAAAATTGACTGGCGCCGGGGCATCGCCCTAATACATGTTGACATGAAATTTGAAGGAAATCCGTCAATTTGTTCCTGAGATATCTCGCTGACAAGGGTTCGGGACGTACGGACGGACGGACGGACGGTCGTGAATTCTATGTCCCGCCGCTTCGCGCATTCGCGTGGCGGGGGACAATAAAGGCATTGTTCACAGCTATTTTTATTTTATTTTTGCAAAACATGGAGGGGCTCTAGGAGGAGGAGGAACTATTGTATACCAATTAGTTGATGTACTGCCACAGGCTATTACGTATATTTCCAATTTGCGCAAATCAATTTTATTTTTTTTAAATTGAAGAACTGAAATGTTAATACTTCCTATTTCCAACGAAGTTGGGACGACATGGAAAATGCAAATAAAAATGAAAATATTATCACCCATGACTGGTATATGACAACAATGCAAAGAAAACGTGTTTTTCCTTCCGTTTGTTTTTCAAACAAACACCCATTTGGAATTTTATGCCAGCAACACACTCCAAAAGAGTCGGGACACGGATGTGTTTACCACTGTGTTACATCACCTTCCCTTTCTTCAGCTCTCAAAGTCATAATGTAGCGCACAACAGAAGGTGATATTAGCTTGTTTTTAAAATGCTAACATTACTCATTCACACATTTTTTTTTTCTAAGTGGCAAGTCTGAGCCACTCATTGTTTATTAAGAAATGTTTTTTTCTGAAGATGCCTCTTTAATACCGAAGCATGATAGTGTCACCCGTTCAGCATCTGTACACCTTTTTCTTTTTTTTTTAGCAATCAAACACTTTTCAAGTCTTAAACTTGAAGTGTGATGCAGGCAACAAATTCAGAATGAGCTTACGTTTCCAAAAAAAGAACAAGGTTAGCAAGATAAAACATTTAATGTTATGTTTTGCCTGTTTTCAACTTGAGACAGGTCACAGATGATTTACAATTCACTGCTTTCTTAAATTAATACCATTTTAAAAATGGAACTGTATTAAACAACTGCATAAAATAACTATTTTTTTCAGTAATTATGTTATATAAGCTGCAATTTATCAGATACTTGTCTGCATGAGACAATGTCACTGCATCAAATATGCCCTATTCTAATGCAAGTGCTGCCGTAAGGGAGAAATATTAGCAAAGACAACAGTCTTAAACGCAAGTCTGATATCCCATTTCAGCCACTCACCCACTTTGGCACAGATTTGTGGAGCACAGTGCCCTGGGAGTAAAGAGTCAGGTGCTGTGAAGACTTGCTGTCATTGGCTGGCTGTGCGTGCCTGAGGGCGGAGTCCATCTCCCCTGCGGGCGCACTCTGAGAAGGCACTGCGGACGACACTGAAGGCACGAGTTTCCTCTCTATAGAGACGCACATAAGTAGACACGCACGCGTAACCGCACGTACACAAACACGCAAACAAAATGTCGACCTGGTAACTGCGACTCTGCATTCGTTTCACCCTCCGCATTATTTCTAAGCCTGCCGTACACAATCACAATCAGACATCCAATACTGTGACATGACCCATCCGGACGATACTGTATGCATTAAAATCAATATCAAACATTACACATGAGTCATACTGGAGGAATGTGTGCTAAAGTTAGATTGCTGAAATATTCCCGTGTTAAATAGCAGTAATAATAGGCAGAGCGAGTGGCTCACCTGGGTTCTTCATAGAGTCTATGGTGACTCTGTAGTTAGCTTTGCTGGAGCAGAGTCCAGCCAGCACGTCCTCAACCCTCCACAGCTCCCTCCTCATCTGCTCTTTCTCCAGCTGGGAGAGACACACGCAGCACAGGACCACAGTTCAGTTCAGCAGGAACAGGCCCTGACACTTACCGTGAGCACCATAAATACTGGGACACTGACCATATTAAAGTACTGCAATTTCCCCATGCTCCGCTCAATATGGACTTAAACAGCCTCAAATTAACCTCCAAAGTGAAGTTCCATATTGCGCAAACCACGTGGAAATTAAAACTGCGGCACTATCGAAGCAGTTATCGACCTCGCTGTGAATGTGCAGCTCGCAAACAGTTCGACGGCACACAGAGCCTGCGCAAGGGAAGGCTTTCAGATGTCCTGGGAAAAGGTGGTTATTTAAAAGACAGTACATAGAGAGATTCCCATCTTTATTCAGGTGTGTTTTAACCTAACTACGGCCGCAGCCATTGTGTTAGGTGAGTGCGTGTCGTGTGGCTGGGACCAGATCAGGGTCTAAGGCAGAGGAGTCACTGATGTGTAAGGAGGAAGGGAATCCTGACTCCGGCTCTCCCAGAGTAAAGCAACAGTCACTTAGAGCTCAGGGGGAAGTCTATTGTATTTATGGCCAGTCATCTTGAGGCTGGCAGCCAATCAGAGCTTGTGTGGAATAAAGACACTGTGCCTTAGAAGGATGAGCCATCCAGCAGCCTCCAAGGGACACAGATTTATCATCTGCTGATTATCGAGCAACAACCACAGAAATACAGTGTTTACACTCTGATCGGTTACGCATTTAATTTTTGGCTGTGATGCCCAGCGAGGGGCGCTGACCTGGGAGAGGATGTTCCGGTTCATCTGGTCATGCAAGGCCCCCCTCAGCTGATCCACAGCCAGCTCCAGCCGACAGTACTCATTCCACGCACCCTCCATCTCCTGCATTTAACACAGTTTCACACACACGACACACAGACACGTCACCTTATCAACAAATGCAGACAGCCAAAGTCAAAGCACAGTCAGACACAAAATAACGTGGGGAGTCATTCGTTTAAAAGCCAGTCAGTCATTACTAAAAATGTGAGTCTTTAACATTACAAAGAGGTCAGTCAGTCTCTGAAAAAAAACCCCTGCCATTCTCAGTAAATGCAGTTAGAATGTACAGTTAGAAGCAGAAATATCTGGGCACAGGTAGACGTAAGAAATACGACAGGCTAGAAAGGGCACATGACCTCAGACATGGCTCAAACATATTCTGAATAACAACGCCAAAAAACAAACACTCGCACGGTGTAAATACATGCACCTGTTGCCATTTGTGGCCGATACTCTTAAGCCACACTAATAGAATGTTATACATTCCAATTTTCTCCCATACAATTTGTTGTAAAGTGCTGAACAGTCCTGATTATGATATTAAAATGTGCTAGTAGCATAAAAATTAATCAAGCGATAATCATTACAGCTAGCATCATTCTGTTTTGTTGGTATAATCTCAGAGGGATTAGTTAAGCTCAGAGCCCCAGGCAGAAAGCAGAAAGTAGAAAGAAGCAGTGGTTAGGCGCTCAATTATGAAAACCCCAGGGATAAGCGCACAGAGAGTGCATCTATGGGAGTACTCGGAGGTGAGGCCCAGAACAGGCTGTAGTCTTTTCATATTTCCTCAAATATGCACAAAGCAAAACTTTTGGGCTTCTTAAAAAATTAATTCTGCTTAACTTTGCAACCCCAGTACCGCAGTGCACGAAAGCTGATGTTTATTTTTCAGCATCTCTTTCATCAGTATTTTTCCCTGTGTCTACATTTCTTTCTTTAATATAATCAATTGTGAAGTTTTTGGTCACTTTCTTTAACAGAAAGACTCGCTGTATTTGGAAATTAATAGCTAGGAGTCGCCATTTTCACCGAGCGATTGAGCTGCCCATAGATGCCAATACTGTGGAATGACACAGAATGTTCTACTCCAAAGATGGATATACAAGAGATTATCTGACTAAACCTGTACGATATTCAATGGGGAAAGAGAAGGTGCTGTATTCAGAAGAAACAGACAAGGCAGAAAATCTATATCAAGTACAAAATAGAGAAGTATTTGCGCTGTGTGGCATTTATAAAGCGCTGTAGTTCCAACCAAATCCCCCAAAGAGGTCCCAGTGATTATCAGGGAATGTTTGTTGGTCAGTGCAGCAGACGCTCACCGTGGACACCTGGGAGAGCTCGGCGCGGATGTGCACCACGTCCTCCTGCAGCAGCCTCTGCTGATAGGCGATCTTCTCGGCGTGCGCCGGCTGGTCCCGGTACTGCTCCATCTGCTGGTGGGACACGTCCAGCACCGACTCCAGCTTGTCCTGGCAGATTTAGGAGAGGAACACAGCAGTTAAGACGAGTCGCTAGGAAAGAGCTGCGTCTCAGTGAGCTGTCCCAGGGTAACCGGAGCAATCGAGTCACGGGCGAGCTCAGTAACCACAGCCAGATGCTTTTCACGTCACACAATCCCACTGCAAAACATGACTGTGTGAAAAAGGAGGCCTTTCTGATTGACTTCTGAGCTGAGAGAGGCCTGTGGTGTCCAGCATCTGTAGTGTCTCTGCCACAGGAGACTCGCTGAAGTGTGTGTGTTAAAGTATGCTTGTGTCTATACCACGCCTAGTGCATGTGCTAAAGCAATACTGTGTGTGTGTGTGTGTGTGTGTGTGTGTGTGTGTGTGTGTGTGGGGTGCATGTATTACAGTGGGCCTGGTACTGACCTGTGTGTGTGTGGGTGTGTGTGTAGGTAGTGTGTGTGTTACAGTGAGCTTCTATTTGTATGGTGTGTGTGTGTGTGTGTGTGTGTGTGTAAAATAGCAGGGCCAAGGAGTGAACTGTGTGTTTGTGTGTGCGCGCGCGTGTAGTTTGCGTAAGTAGACTTGTCCACCTTGTGTACAGTTAGTGCATACAGCAGGCCTTTATTTTTACTTCTTAAGTGCGTGCGCATGTGCAAAGCGTATGTGTTAAAGCGTGCTTCTGTTTGTATGGTGTGTGTGCATGCGTGTGATTGTGCGCAGTGTGGTCTCATGTCTGTGGTGTGCATGGTGTATGTGCTAAAGCAGGCCTGTCATAGAGAAAGTGTGTAGTGTACGTGAAAGTAGGCTTGGGTCTGTACTGTGCACATTCTAAGTGTTAGAGCAGGTCTGTATTTACAGACAGTTTGTCAGTAGTTTACAGTAGGTGTCAAGCCCTGTACCCATAGATGGGCTTGTGAGCACTGTACAGTAGGGTTCTACAGCAGGCCTGTATCTATACACACTTTGTAAGCACTGTAAAGTGTGTGTCAAAGCAAACTCGTAACAGTACTTCACCTTATCCTCTTTCAGAGTGCGGACCCTGGTCTCCAACTCCTGAAGGATCTTGTCTTGTTCACACAACCTGCTCAACTTGACCTAGACAGCAAAAATAAGGTCAGACATAAGTACAAGGAACATACTGCGCTACACTTCATTCAACTAGAAAGTGAACCAAGCACGCTGGTTTATCATACATCCCGATTTTAAAAATTGCCACCATTTTTCGTCAGAGAAACAGCAAGAATGTAAAAATAAGTGCTGATTCAGCTGTGCTGTCAAAATGGTCACCTTTCCTGGTAAGCACCTCAAAACTAAACTGACTACTTGTCAGATTTGCAGTGTAGCAAACAATAGCAAAGCACAAGCTTAGCCCAGATGAGACCTGAAGAGTTTGGTGAAATTTCAGTCTGCATGGAAAGTCAGTCAAAACCTCAGCTCTCATGACTGCTCAGAAAAGCTTGTTCCACAATGACGAGGAATACTAGACAATAATGGGCCAGTTAGTTCAAAAAAAAAAAAAAAAACAAGGAAGGTGGGAGGGGGAGAGAGAACATAGAGACCTGCTTACCACAAAGTTTCATTTATCTAATTCATTTGTATGATAGCAATTCCAAAAACATCATAATGCGTATGGGATTCTCTGCACCGGCAAGGAATAATGTGCCACAGATATGAAAACTAACCCAGATTCTCTTCACCCTTATTTGGCAGATAACTAATTGAGGAGCCTAGAAATGCAAGGTCACACAACTGATATTACACTCCTTCAAAGACAGTATTTATGGCTACATGATTTATTGAGTGAGACAAAAAAAATATTCAATCAAAGAAAGTGGGTTAGATGTGTTAAATAAAACAAAAATGAGTTGAATAAAAATAAAAAGAAGACACTTTATAGCCTGTTTGCAGAGATAACCAAATTTCTCTCACAGCAAGCGTTTCTTACGCAACTCTATTTACCATTCTATTCAATTAATAATTAAGATGCTTCTATTTCACTGCAGTATATTGTGGTTTTAATTACATGAAATATTCATTGTTCAGACATTTTCACCGACATGCTTATAAATTGTTAAAATGGGACAATGTTGATGATGCAAATGCCGGGATTTCCAAATTATTTACCTCTGATTAGACAAAGAAAAATTTCAAAACAAATGGGAGAAAAAATTAAGATAACAACTATCAAACTGAAAAATTTAAAAGCTCCAACTGCGAAATCCCACTGCATGTTTTTTTCCCTTTAAATTGAAAGCTGGAAGTGAATGCACCCGTTGATGCAGTCTTGCCTCTGAAATTTGAGTGGATGTTCGACTCTCTTTCCCCCAAAGTGTAACTGTGTGTTTGTTTATGTGTGTTTGTGTATTTGTTCCAAAGTTACATCATTACCACAAAACAAGGATTTTCAGATCCTCTACAGCCTTTCGTGGCCCCAAGTGAACTAGCAAAGAAAGTTGGTGAAGCAAGCAGGATTTGGCAGATGTCGCTTCACAGAGCTGAATTCTAAAAGAGCACGGCAAAATGTCATACTTACGTCGACGTCACTCTCAGCGATTTTGACAGGCTTTATCGATCGGTCTTTTAATGTTTCATGTCCGGTGACCTGCAATCGCCAGCAAGCAGATAAAAAAAGGCTAACTTGCTTCAGCTTCACCATGCACCCCCAGAATACTGATTTTTTAAAACTTAAAGATAACATTGACGTTACCAAATGTGGCATTCTCCATTCAATAGTTAGTTAGGATCACATGTCAGGAGCCAAGCTAGCTACCAGCTATTTTTACTAAGTAAAACCATACACACCAAAACGATACAATACAGCTAGTGCGGCAGCAATATGCAAAGACAGTAAGCAGATTATTTGTGTACACATGGAATACTTGGAGACAGGACACAACAGACGTACAGATGCGTACAAATGAAGGCACATATATGACCCACAGTGGCACTCTCCTTACACATTAAGAGCATGAAATTTGCAGGAATAATGGAACAAAGCATCTCCTTAAAATATTCCCAGACATAAACCATTCATAGACAATTTTGCAATTGTCAGAAATGACTGTGGGAAATTTTTTCCATGAACTATAATGGAAATGCCTAATAGCAGTAACAAATGATGCACCACTTTCCACACGGCTATAAACATGAAGACTCGTGAGCAATTAGAACAGTAGTTTTTATGTTTCATACATCACTACACCGGATTATAGGAGCTAACAGTTTAATACAGTAAATCACATTTATGCTGGCTACCTAACTGAAGGCTACATTGCACGTTGACCTTATATTTTATCATTTTACAGGTACGCCTGTTTTTCTGTTATGGCCACGATTTTTATCCATAGCGTAAACAGTTTGTAGAGCTAGAGCACCATAACGTTCTCTCGCAAGTAGGGGTATAATACATTTATTTTTGGTCTGATTGATTCATACAGCTTGTTGTAGGTCCTCAAACTCAGTTAGACATGAATTTTAATGAGTGCACACTGTACCGGTGGGGTTTATAGTGTACAACTCGAACTCCTAAGAAAGTTAACACATCGTGAAAAATGCAAATAAAATCTAAAGGGACTGATTTGAGAAGTCCATTTACCCTCTACTATATTGAAACAGTACAGAAAATCATTAATTTATAAATAAATGTGAATTTATTTTATCATTGAAAACATAGCATGAGATGACTGCAACAGAAAAAAGTTGCCACATTTGACCGTTTACAACTTTGCAGAATTATCATGTCTTTCACCGTGGCTTTAAAGACACCAGTTGATCAAGTCTAGTGAGCAGAATTTTTTCCCCACTCCTCCATCATCCAAGTCTTCGGCTTCGTAATAGTATGGGACCTTTGTAACAGCATATCTTGCTTCATACATTCTCAATCCAAGACAGATCAGGACTCCTGGGAAAGCCAATCTGGCACCCGAACTCTCGGCTTATGCAGCCTTGCTCTTGTAATCCATGCAGAATGTGGTTTAGTATCGTCTTGCAGGAAAATGCAGGGGCATCCTTGAAACAGAAGATGTTGAGATGGCAGCAAATGTTGCTCTAAAATTGATAGTTATATTTCAGCAAAAATAATGCCCCTGCAAATGCGCAAATCACCCATGCCATGTGCGCTGACACACCCCCATACTACCACAGATGCAGACTTTTGGATCTGATGCCAATAGCTGCTTGGGTTGTCCTAGCTGCCTTTGGTCTGAGAACATAATGGCTGCTCTTTCAAAAAAAAAAAAAAACCACTCAAAACATTGACCTCAAAACATGCTTCCACTGTGTTGTTGTCCATCTCAAACGACATTGAGCCCAGAGAAGTCGGCAACAAAATTACAGAATGTTAATACATGGCTTCAGCTTTAACTTGCAGTAGATCCAGCACGAATGGTGTTGACTGACAAAGGTTTACCAAAGTATGTCCAAACCCATGTCGTGATATCCAATACAGCCACATTACGGTTATTATGATTGACATCTGAGGAATAAGATCGTGAAAAATTCTAATTCAGAAGGGATTTTCAATTGGAAACTTTCCGCCTTTTGATTCCTTTGGGCACTGTAGCGGAAGAGATGACCAAAATCCAACATATTTGTCTTCGAGGAAAAAAACATGTGGGATTAAAAACGTACGTATCTGTAAGAAAATTGGCAACCCTTCACCCATCTCTGTTCTTAAGGGACAAGGCTTTTTTTGGAGGGGTCCACACAGGAACAGCACAAGCTCCCCAGTTTAACATTACATGCTTTACATCACCTTACAGCAGTAACTTATCATTATTAGTCCTAAATTTGCTCTGAATTGAGTCTGTTGCAGTTATCAAATGCTAAATAAGCTAATATTTTTAAAATATTACAATTAAATGGTCAAGTCAAAGCATCAAATAATGTGTAATTGTGGTGTTTTCAGTACAGCAGAAGATGAAAATGGGGTGGTCAATTACTGGCTTCAGAAAGCAGACAACATGCATCCTTAAGGCATTATCAGTTTTTACTCAAAGTAACTGAGACCATTACTGTATGTGGTAATTGGGCCATATTAGGTTTGCACTGTATCAGCGATGGCTCATATTACTAATATCCCATACTACTAATAGCCTCTTAAATTATTGTCTCACATTACTAATATCCTCTAGTTCTGACTAACATTAATAAGAAATTGAAAAATTTTAAATTCCTGGTATATATTAAGGAGAGAAAGTCAATGGAACAGGCACCATAACCAACATTATTTCACCAGTTCAGCCTTACAACGCACACATTTATGAACCTGGTCAAACATAGTCAAAACCTGCCAAACCACAACATCCGCACTCCAGTGATGGGAATGGCAGCCCAGGGCCCAGGCAAATGTATGGTCTGAAGCAGACCCCCCCAGTTGTGCATTTCACATTTTTGGAGAGGGGGGTGGTGATTCACATTCTGGTATGAAAGCAGTGGAATGGCCAGACTTTGTATGCACACAATCCTTACGTTCACAATGGTCTGATAACCTTGAGGTGAGTTTTGTAACACACTGCGAACCATGGTGATCAAAGGCTCAACACTTTTGATCTGTTTTAAATGGAAAAAAAGATTCTGGTTATGTCTTGTAAGAGTCACTATGGCCCCCAAAACACAAACAGCTCACAGTCAAACAGCTCTGACTATATCAAAGAATTTATCATGAAAGTACTTTACTGTTCCACTGCCAAGCCATAAACACACCTAATTGAACACCTTCAAACCCCGTTTTTGCTATAGAACTGCGGTTGGCAGACATCACCACCAGATGGCGCTCTTAGCACAAATAAGCCTGAGGCTAGTTTCAAGATGACAGCAATACAGCATCGAGCTCCTCACTGCATTTCACATGTAGAACCATGCAGCATTTTGGCCAAGCGCATTTGCTAGTGCTACAGAACATGCACAGTTGTAGACACACTGCCATGAGCTCAAAGCCATGCAAACCATGCTGGCAGCACCTTTTTTTGATTTACAATCAAACCGCCCAAAATGACATGATGCGCTTCATAACTTTATTACCCGACAACACAGTTAACTGTAATAACATACTGGCCACCGAATGAAGGGAAAATGGCTTGGTTACCCACGCAATACCTACAATTCCTGATTTCAAACATCCTGTGTTACTACACACAAGCAACACCTGTTTCCCAAAAGAACCCCGTAAGACAAATCATTCGAGCCACTCAACAACCCTACAGGCCCACATATGAGTCCATCAATTGCAGCTGCTGTATTCAGACCTCTGAAATTTCAGGCCAGTTTTAAATTGTAGGGGAGATCCCGAGGCTTCAAATGATCCCAAATATGTCCAGCTGAATGGCAAGAAAATGTGTATAAAATGATGTGCATGATATGGACATTTTCCATAAGATGTAATGCTGTGGCCATAAAAACACGGCGTCCTGGGTTTGAATATCTCTCTCAATATAGGTTTGGACCTAACTTAGCTGAAAAATTCTGAGATTAAGGGGTGAGGTAAAGAGGGAAGGAAGTGAGGTGCATGTTGAAAGTTCAAAGGTCAGAGCTAAAAGTGGTGGCATGGAGGGATGTGACCTAAAAAAAACGTAGCTAAGAGGAAGAAAGAGAAGAGAAGGGGACAGCAGCTTAGCCAAATCAGGTCCCACCTTTAAATCTAGATATTCCAGATCCTTCTTCAACTGCATGTAAGTGTCATCGGCCTTAAGGTGGGGAGAGGGGGAGGGGCGGAGAGAGACAGATCACGTGACTCCAAGCAGCACACAGCCCAATTAAGACCGCCCTAAGAAGCAGGCAATGCTCCCAACACTAGTGATAGGAAGTGGCCTGAACTCTCAACCTGCACAAAAACTAGTTTCCTCTAATTCCACGACGGCACCAATCACGCTTGTGCCACCGTATGTTTTATTTAAAAGATTAAGTTACTGTTAGAATAAGAAAAAAACTGATCATCATGACTATCACTACAAATGCATTATAATTGAGGCCATCAGCAGACCTAAATATGCAGCTGATGTCCAATCGTTTGTTATGCTGTACAGTTTAGCATCATAAAAATTTTCCCATAAAAAGCAAGTCATTAACTACCTAGAAAACAGCTCTGCATCAACATCACTTCGACTACATAGACTTCTTGCGCCATTGTAACACACAAACCACTCTCTCCCACAAGCCATCCATTTCAGGATCCCTTGCCCAAAAATATCAACATGCTGACAAAAAGGACTCAAGACAGTGAACTATGAAACTTAATATCATCATAACCATCAATCTGAGTGGCACCTGTTCCCCAATATACATGTACTGAGGTGAGAAACCAATTTCATCACGCCCTTGTATGCATGTGTAGACATGTATGAAATATAAGTCATTTCATGACATGTCTGGCCAATCACAGCAGAGATGCAGGAAAGGCATTACAGCCTTTAGAGCCTGAAGCTTGGAGGCCGCAAGCTTCTCACTACAGTTCAGAGCAAAACTACAGCAAAGAGAGACAGTAACAGGTTAACAGAGGCAGGGCAGCGCAGCCACAATCCAGAGGTAAAGAAATCTTTTAACTCAGAAAGTAGGAGTCCTGACATGCATTTTTTTCCCATTCATGAACTCACCAAGCTGATTTTGCACATTAATTTTCACAAATCTAATGCCTGCATGATCCATATATTAACCACCTTTGCATATGTTAAACACCACCCAATTCTTAAAGGAACAGTTTCATAACCTAGAACATGGGTTTAATATGCAGTTATCCTGGGTTCGAATTACACATTAGCTTTCAGGGGAGCCCCATTTTCCGGTGGGCACCACTACTAAAATATGTCACATGCACGTGCACAAATACAAGTGTGCAGCAGTGCGGTCATTAACAGGGTTACTGCGAAAAATATTGTACGAATACCACTGTTAGCAGGTAATACCACAGGTAATATTTCATAGAGAGTTATCAATGTGTGCAATACATATTGCAGTTGACGCACCAAGATTCGTGCCTCCATGATGAGAAAGAGGGGTTTTAAAGAGGGGTTTTTGGATCTCTACATTCGCTCGCAGTAGAAAATTTACAAATTCAGATAACTAGAAACAACGCGTTTCAAATCCAAAGTTCCCAAAATACCATCAAATTTATTGACTCAATAAAATAAAAGGGTCTGTTTCTGTTAGTAATTTCTATGCTTGGTTTTCATTGTTAAACCATTCAAAAGACAATGAGAGCCAGCCTTTCAGACAGGAAGTCAAACTCAGAAGCTCCAGGGTGAATTTATGTAGCTACAGTTTACCAGCATAACTTTCAGAAGCATGGAAAAACACAAGTAGGACAAAACTAACAAACCCCTTTTCCGTAAAACTTTAACAAACACAGGGAAAAAAAATCCTAATTAACACCTAGTGCTGGATAGGTTCTTCAAAGTATACAAATCATTCATTCTGTGATATTCGTAGGCGCAGTGCAAATGTACAGGAAAGTTAAATTTCAAACTCCTCCACTTTGTCACAAAGGCATGAAACCTAGGTGAGTCCACTGCACAATGCTGTGTGCACATTGGTAACTGCATATTAAGCCATACATTCAAAGTCACAAAAATATTGCTTTAAAACAGGTTCCACCGCACCAATGGACTAAATTAATAACATCAACAAACATTGCCCAGTTCTTGGAAATATGGCCAGCACATACCTTCGGTGGCATACAAAATCAGTTTGAAAAGAATTAAACATTTCTTACTATATAAGCTTTTAAAGAAAGGGGAAGTTTTCGACACATATAATGTTCGAAATGTGGGCCTAATGTCCTTTAAAGATGGCAAGGAGACCCGTATTCACAAAAAAACTGTCCCTGGCACATGCAAGACTTTCCAATTTTCCAAAAACTTTGCTTCAAATTTGGTGGTGATTAACTTTTTCCCAGGTGTATCTTGTGCTAACTAGCAAATCCAGATGAACAGCTGAAAATACTGTGGAGGATTTCTGCTTTCTGACCACTGGATTTTCCCAGCTCCACGATCATCGCAGTCAGCACAGGGCGCAAACAGGCCGCAGCACACAAGCTACAGCAGCCCATGCTGGTGTACCTGCAGACTGCCAACAGCAACAACAGCACAGCGCATTACATGCTGATGACATCACCAGAACGAAACGCAGCGAAGGCTGATGGGGTGAGGGAGGGCCCAGCATGCGCAGGCACAGGCGGGTGGGGGGGGGGGGGGGTTGGAGCGAGGGGGGGGGGGGGGTTGGGGTGTAGGGGCAGCTGGGCCCCCTCACCTGGAGCCGGGCTACAGAGGGGCCGCCATTCAGCTGCTGCAGGTTGGCTAGCGCCCCGTCGCGCACGCCGGCCATCTTAGCCTGGTGCCTCCTGAGCTGAATCAGCAGCAGGGTCAGCTCCTCCGGCTGCAGGGGCCCCCCAGGACCCCACGCCAAGAGGGCAGAGAGAGGAGTGTTTACTCACATCCCCTAAACCCACAATGTTCCCACCACTAGGGCGGCGACAGAGAGCACGAGGCAAGAGGAGTCAGCACTGGTACTTGGGACGGTGAGGCCTTGTGAAGTCTACTAGGGGAGTGGGCAACGCATACTTCCAATCACAACCAATCAAGAGGAAAAGTCTCAGCAAAAGGCTATGCTGAGGTTGGTTCAAAATCATGAATCATTGATTACACAGAAAAGCTGAAACCCAAGTTAGAGCTCAGGTGGCCTCACTGTCCAATCACTGATCTGCATCGCTCTGGGCTTGGGTCCCAGGGGTGCAGACAAATGAAAGGCATTGTTCCAAATAATCCCACCCCCCATAAACAGCTAGTCCCCACATTTACACCATGTCACAGAATCCCCTTTGTTTTCTGAGATTCAGGCATTGACCCACATATACGGATTTCTGTACTGTAAGTATAAGGACAAAGGCACAGCATTAAAGGGCTGTAACTCCTACATGGTTCACATAATATGAATGTAAATACCCTAAAATTAAAGTGAACCACACAGGAATTGTGGCCCATTAAAAGTGAGTCTTAATATCTACAGACTTCATTGGATACTCCATATCTCTCTTAAAGACAGAGAGCCAACAGAACACTAATGGCAAAGCGGTCTTTAAAAACATAATATTCCTTTTTTTCCTGTGCATCATGATAACATCACTTGTGCAGAACCAATAGCAGGAGTCTAAAATGTAGACTAGAGATTATGGGTCTCACCGTCTTCCCCAGCAGGCTGGGAGCGCTCACCGTGTGGGTGATGTAGCCCATGGCCGGCATCGAGCGTCTGTCCACGTGAGTCGCCTGTGGAACAGTACAGATCTAATATATACGGGATTACATGAAATTTTATTGGTTTTGCTGGTACATATTCTGTATGTATTTTGTATGTTTTTTTAAGTGCATAAATTATGTTCTACCATTCTGTGCACTTTGTCCTTAACAGTGCATTTTCTGTATCAGGGTAAGGGCTGTCGATTAACAGTACAAGTAATCAATCCCGAAGGGTACCTTAATAGATGTAATTTGTAAATTGTAAATTGTAATGTGTTGACTGCAGTGTGTCTGTGGATCCGTATTATTTTGCTGTTATTGCAGCTGTCTTAGTAGTTCTGTGTCTGAGATAAATTTCCTTTCAAGGACAACGAAGTTAATCCTGATCCTAAAAGACAGATGTAACTGAATGCTTCTGAATAAGTTTGAAACGATACAATGACATCGCAATTAAAGCAATCTATAAATTCCAGCCTGTTTTAGAACTAGACCCCCCTTTTCATTTGCAGGGGCATGAAAAAAAAACATTTTCGCCAGATGAACACAATGTAGAGTAACTTAAATGCTTGTAACGTTTGGTCACAGTTCCTTTGCATGCAATGACTGCTTAAAGCCCGCCAGGCATAAAAAATCCTTGGACACCAAAGGCTCTATTTTAGCAATCTAAGCACACAGCGCAAGTGCAATTAAGACAAATCCTAATGAGCTTCAGCCAGTTTAATGGCAGGTAATCGAAGTGCAAAGTAAAGCCCATGGTTCAAAGGGGTTGTCCTTAATCTCTTAATTAAACATAGGTGCGTTTTGAATTTAACATTAAATAAACCAATTTGAGTATCATCTCCCATTCCTTTAAAAGCCACGTGTGCTTGAACCTTGGTGAATTCCTATTATAATGACCTGAACTGCAGCCATCTTCAGTGCCCACTTAATTCTACAATTCAGCATTTAAAATGCATGCTCAATTACGATCGGATCAGATTCCGGGATTCACTCGGCAATCGGAACTAAAATAACAACAATAAATGCATCGCTGTCCCATGAATTATGTTCCTCATTGATGTTTAAATAAAAGCTTTATCCACCACATAACAGTGCTCATTAATGAGCATTTCAGCATGACCCTATTGACTGCAGACAACACAGCAAACCTCAGTATAAAATCCAATCCCATCGGCAATGCAGATTCCTGAAGTTAACTTACTGCTACATGCTTATCAGTGAGTGAACAGCTTTCAGACTTTGGCTTAAACAGCCAGTAGGCTTTGCTTTAACAGTTTTTTGCTTGATAAACAAAATTTAGAGGGTACGATGATCACAGCTGTAAAAAGGACACAAACAACAAGAGATTTAATTAGTTATACATAAATTATCCCCTTAACCACTCTCTTAAAATAACATTTGTTTGCTACCAGCAAGAGAAGGCAGCAATTGGGTGTTAATCCAGCGATATTCCAGCGCTTCAGTATTTTTGCTGCATAATAGGTTTTTTATTTAAATTTGAGATCAGAAGAAAAAGATGGTGCTGATATTTGAAAAACAAGCTTCTTATAGGGTGGCGAATAGCCCAAGGCTGGCACTAGCCGCCTATAATCATATTAAATGCACTAATGATGGTCCATAGAGACTCAAAGAACACATAAAAAACAACACCCAACAAAACAGGAAGCAAGAAGAACAACTAATACCTCGAAGAGATGCACTAAAGACCAAAACATGTTCCCCTTCAGACTGAGTGATGAGAATCCATTGCCCTGTCATCACGTCAACCACAAAATGTAGCCATTCATGAGATCCAATCCTTTTCTAGACCTTCATCATTATTTGTAGCTGCAAATGCAGCAGTATTACATTTATGCCAGGACTGTGCTCAAATTTTGCTCACTTTAAATCATAAAGACCAACTCCAAAAGTGATGGATCACGGAGGCAGAGCTGGCCCAGTCACATGGTAGGAGAAAGGCATGTGGCCTCCAGATTTTTCTCTCTGTGTGTAGTAGCTATTATGGGATGCATTGTGTAAGCTAGGGCCCCTGATGAGATTTTACACCACTGACGCAAGGCAGCCTTGCCCACTTTACCCAATTCCATATCTAATTTTTTTGTAACTTCTCTCCAGTTTGAAGTACAAAGACACTGGTGTTAGTGGCTGCCATGCTCAGGATAACGAACAAAGAGCAAAACGTTATGACAGCCTCTTTCTCCGCAGGCTATACTCCCCATAATGTTCTGTATTTAAGAATCTATGTTAAACCTACCAAGCTAGCAGCAAAAAATAAACAACTCAGCTCGAACTGTTTACCACCACTGGACCGTTCTTAACTGAGCTGCATGCATAAACGAGTGTTCATCTATAAAATAACCACCGGCCTGAAATCCCCTATTCTATGGTAAATAAAGAACAACACAGGGAATTCTTACTCATTCACTTGATTGATGCCACTCAGTAGTAGCTGACCATCCATGAAAGGTAAAATACGTACAAGTTGCATTACCTGATAGGTCTTCCACTAGATTTTTACTATTGCAGTTTCTGAAACTAATATCGAACAGTTCATTAGACGACACAGGAACCAAGTGCCCAACAGCTCTACAGACCTCATTCAGGCAGTAGGTATGAACGGCCAACCTTCTGAGCGGCACTCAAACACCCGAACCGCTAGGCTATAAGCTAAATGGTGATTGACCTCCCAATTGTTCCCAGGGGACGCAATGGAGAGAAAATTAGTTTTACTGCATTTAAAACAGCGTCTGTCCAGGACTGTGTCCTTTTTCGGCTGCAGTCGTACCTTAGAGCTGTGGGGCCGCACCCTGAGTGGGGAGCCAGACGCCGGTACGTCGGCGGGCGGCAGCTCGTCCAGCGGGCGAACGGTGACCCTTTCAGCTGGCGTGTGAGGCCTACGAGGGGACAGGGGCTTGATGGGCGGTCCCGGCGGGGGGATGTCGGAGGGGGATGGGGGTACGGACACGCAGCGTGGGATGTCCAGCGTGATGCGAAAGGAGGTGGGGTCCTGGTAGTCCGGGGCGGGAGTATAGACGGGCGCGGTGGGGCTGCCGTGCCGAAACTGCTGCCGCTGCTGCCACTCGTACAGCTGCCACACCGTTCCCTCCCGCGACGCCGAGCGCTCGCCCGAGGTCATGCGGAAGTGGCTCAGGCGATCCTGCGCGTACTTGTAGTCGCTGGGCAGGTTGCGGGGAGCCTGCGGAGAGCTCCCGCCAGACGAGAGACGGGACGTCTTGGGCAGCGACTGGTACGCCTCCACCGCATTGCCTCTGGGCTGCATCGGGGGGGTTCGGCGGGGGAGGTTCTGCTCAGTAGAACTGAAATTATGATAGGGGAAGAGAATGTTGAAGAACGTTAAAAAACATTCTCCCAAAGGGCATTGGAAAGCCAGAGAATAGGCTGGCCTTGGCAGCATAGTAAAATAAAACAAGTTGGACTCAAGAAACTAGAGGAGAAGAGTTAGCAGTGTAGTCAGTTAACTGAGTGCCAAGTCACAAAGCAATATTAAAAACCCCAGGGCTCTAGAATAGCAGGCTTGAAATCCCCTACTCTACAGCAACACAGTTGTTCACCGTTGAATCTCTTCCTCTGGTCAGACCTACTACCTTACTTCACAATGTCTGGTTTCTGTTTGCTTGAGGCCACCTGTGTGGGCAGCAGAAGTCTGATATGAAAGCTTCAGTATGTCTAGAAAGTTTAGGTCATACTGTCTCTGCAGCGAGTGGGAGGAAGCGAGTTCACAGCAGTGCGATGTGCTGCATAAAGTTTGCATTTCAAACTCAAAAGTTGCAGGAGCTCCACCAAACCCAATGTATCCTTGAACATAAGACTATATTTAACCAAGACAGCCACAGAAAAACCTGTCATATCAATAGATAGTACATGAGAAACAACATAAAATGTTCTGAATTCAACTAAATCACAAGTTTCGCTCAATAAAGCTACTTATATCGGCTACATTTTAGAGCACAGCTTAACTCACATTGACTCGCTGTACTTCAGCAATATATTCACATTCTTAGTACTAGAGGGCGCCATTTGCAAGTGTATTTCTCCTTGAAAAGTGTTTTATTTAACAGATCAAGTAGCGTTTTGGAGCTGCTGTATGCGCGCTCGTGCGAGTGCGCATGCCTGCATGTTTGCATATGTGGAGGCATCTGAGCGTGTCTGTCACTGCTCACTGGGTACAACAGTGCAAGTATGTGGCATCATGCAGATCTGTCGCTGACCTCTTGGGCTCCCCTTTATGCGTTCTGACCCAGTGCTGGACCTGAGCCAGGGTGGTCTTCCTCTGCACTTGTCTCTCCGTCTCCGATCGCGGCACCAGACCCCTCTTATACACCACGTTTCCGTTTTGTTCCGCCGGAATGCCGTTCCCATTCCGATGTGTGGGCACTGTTGAAGCTGGGCGGGGGGGTCCCGGCGAGGCTTCGGCTTCCATGATAATCGTGGGCGGGGTTCTGGACTTGCCACGCCTCTCCAGGCTGCGACGCTCGCCCTGGCCCTGCGGGGCCCGGACCTCCCCCTGGGCCCCGACATCAGACGTCCGCTTACTCATGAGCTCCACTCGCTGCAGGGCGGGGCTCTTGCTGTGGCTGTTGACGTGATTGGCCAGCTGGACTGCCTGTCGCTCCAACTTCTCCAGCTTTTCACAGTCTCTGCGTGAGAGAGAGTTGGGAATGTTCACACTTACAAGATGCTACTCTAAAACGAGTGGCAAAACCCTGCAGGGATTCAAGCAAAATGCACTATGGAAATCACCTACAGCTCTGCAGTCTTAGGAAGAGGCAATAGCATCAATTCAGCAAGTGCCGACACAGCGATAACAGATTATGACCAGCAATGCACAAAAAAACAATGCATCACTTATTTAAGTACACATTATTAGGCCAATCGTTCTCTCAAGACATACTGAGGCAAGTAATAGTGTGATGAAATATTGTTTGGAGTAATGCGGACGTCCATCTCCCTGAGAACATACTAATGCTCCGTTACACATCAGCATCTCCAGAAACCATTAACCCACCCAGAAAAGGGGGAACACATTTAACAGTATGCTGCTGTAAATGGTTTTACCAATGCGGCAAACTGAATTGGAGAAATCCAGCCAAGCTAACGTGCTCAGGCTCACTTTATTTGCACATAGCGCTTCCTCAAGAGGAAATGCTATTTGTGCGCGCAGTGTTTTCCACAGGATATGGCGGTTCTTCTCAAGCGACTGAAAATGACAGCCACTTTCATTAAAACAAATAGCTCAGGGCGGACCCATTCCTCTGAGAATGCCAGTAATATCTCTGATGATACGACTGTAATTTATCCCACGTCCCCAGTATTATTCATGAATTTTTTTCCTACTTTAAATTAGTAACTAAGCAAGCATTACAACAATTGCTATAAATCACTGACATTGATTCAGCCAGACTCCCTTGGACCTGATATTTGATAGCACCGTCCCGTAAGCATTTTGTCATTAATAATTTACACTCCGTATGTCAGTGAGATTTATGGGAGCATTGTAAAGCCTGCATGTGTCAGGTCACCGGCGTACATGACAGGACCGCCGTCACAGTGAGGCCATGAATTTCTCTGGGAATGAAATAGTCAGGCTTGCAGCCGTCTTCTTCTCTCAGGTTACAGCTGTGAATTTGACGTGGGATGACAGGGAATAGCAGAGGCCGCCCTGGAGAGCTCTGCCCTTCATCAATCTCAATACAGCTGGGAACCTGCACTCATTTTCCTCCATTTCAGAGACCTTGAACAGGCAATGAGCCCCACAATAATACACCGGACAAAGAAGATATAAATATGAACAATTCACGTCAATCAGAGGCTACAGTACGTACGGTGTCCTGCATTCTCCACACACACACACACACGCACACACGCACACAAACATGCACACACACGCACACGCGCACACACAGGCACACACACATACGAAAGGAAACTATTTTTCCATCAACCATCCACTGATGAGAAAAAACACACAGGGACTAACGACGAGTGCACTGAGTTCACTCACATTTCTTTCACTTGGTGACTGATTTTCTAAATAAAAAAATAAACACTGAATTCTCTGAAGTTAATTGACCATAAATACATGGATGCTACACTCTGAAAAAGAATCTTCCCTTTATTTTAAAAAAGGTAATTTAGTTTGAGAGACCCCAAGGCATAGCCAACAGAAATGAAATCCCTGCGGTGTACAGCCCTCCAACGGAACGCTGCTCTATTTAATAGCGAAACACAGTATTAATTGAATTGAAGCCACACTACCAGCCATTCAAACTCAGACGAACAGCAATAAGTCAGCAGAAAGAGGGAGAGAGATAAGAAGATGGGCAAAGGGGAATAGAGGTCAGAAACTAAAAACATTTTGCTGACCAAAATAAAAGTTTGTAGAAGCTGAAAATCCTTTCAGCTACGTGATAAAGCAGAGTCGTCAGATTCTGCTCTGCTCTCCGTCCTCTACCAATTATCAATAAAAGTAACACCGCGATTTAGCTGACACTTCTATTCAAAGCACCTTACAGGTGATTAGCCCAGTGCTCTGAAAGGTCGGTCCGTGGGGTCTACTGCATATGCTGGATTTTGTTCCAACTGCTGTTTCGATCCCAGAGTTTTAACGAGGTGTGCATTTTTCTTAGTCGCACTATTCATGTTTATAAGGATTATTTACCTTTTTAAGCTACAAGGCAAGGCAAATGAAGAGGAACCAAACCTGAATTGCATAAAGCTGCTTTCGCACCGGACGCGAAACAAATTTTTCGCACGACAGTTTACATTCAAAGTCAATGCAAAGACGCGAATACCTGCGTTTTGCACATTTTTTATCTTGCATGATATACGGGTTTTGCCGTTTGAGAGAATTCACCATGAGGGTAAATAATCACTTTAGTAATGAAAAGGACGAAATTCACAAAAATTAACAGTTGTTTAAAACTGCGATTGCAAATGCAGTTAGCATTTACACCAGCATATACAGCCGGTCCCCAAGTCCAAAAACCCAGTGAATTAGGCTATGCGGGGGTTAATCCCCCCACTAGAGAAATGCTGAGTAGAGGCTACATTGATCTCATTCTTGAACCACCAACTTCTCCTCAGGTGCCAGCTGAGCACCTTAAACACTAGACTACAGGCTCCCTCTATGCATCCATTATGAAGCAGTTCAGAGGTCAGAAAACTAATGGGCTGGAAATGACACTGCAAAGGACGTGTCTGCAGATATGCCTTATCCTTTAAAACTCTGAGCTGAGGTGACTCTTTTTCACGAGGAAAGAATACCAAGTTACTGGCAGAGGGAGACGGCAGCATTTCTGGGCCACTGGCAACATTTGAAAATGACAGCGCAGCTTGAACACACTATGCATTCGCCCTGCAAATGGCACAGCTAGAAAACACTCACATAAAAAATGTGCAAACGCAGCTCATTTATTTCCTCTGAGGTCATTACAGCTTTCTGTTCCCCTCTCCTCTGAATGCCCCAGAGTGCCCGTGTGGGTGCCCCGTCACGAACTGCAGGCCAGCCACACATGCTGCCTCATGGCCTGGGCAACACTAATCTCTCTGGAGCCCTGACACATATACACAGACTTCAGCTGATAGAAAAAAAAAAACGTGCACAGTGTACATGTACATAGAGCGATTTCACAAAGCAGCTACTCTCACCAGCCTTTGTAAATATCTTAAAAAGCTACAAAGGAACGCAGAAGATTACTGCAAAGTCTCCGCAAGCTGATCTGAACACAAATCAGAGCTCCAGACCGATACCCTGAGTTTAAGGCAGCAGCATTCAGAGCCTCTGTGTCAACAGCGCTGTGCTGCTCATACGCAGCTTCCATTAATGCAGCGACACAGTTCATCATCCCTCCGCTCTCTCTCACACTCACACATAATCCCTCTCTCCCTCCCTCCCTCTCTTTCTCTCCCTCTCTCGTGATTACCCTCTCCTGCATGTCTTCATTATGTAAAGGGGGGAACTAGAGCAGAAAATGAGTGTGAAATCAAGACAAAGTTTTTTTTTCCCCCTTTTTTTTCAGGGTGAATGAATACTGGTCCATACTCAGCCACCAGGGCAACAGAACTTTCGTGATTATAAAAGGTCTTAGTGTACGTGTGTGTGTGTGTGTGTGTGTGTGTGTCCGTGTGTGTGTGTGTGTGTGTGTGCGTGTGTGTGTGTGTGTGTGCGTCCATGCATGTGGGAGTGAGCTTGTGTGTTGAATTGACTATATATGCCAGCTTCGGCAAGGCTCTGTAGTGCAATTAATTAGAACCTGAGCTTGTAGTGAAAGTTGCAGCCCCAGGTGGGTTACTGTCACCACACCCAAGGGCTATGAACTTAACCTGGTCTGCTTTGGTATGTTTTGCTATAATTGCAAATTCTGAAAGTTGCTCAGGTAAAAAAAAAAACTACTAATTAATGCAAAAGGCCTGACATGTCTTGTGTGTGTACACGGGTACACTGCATGTGCATATATATGCGGTCCACACAAGCAGAAAAAAAGGAAAGAAAAAAAAACACCAGTCTAGAAATGTAAAGGTGATGAATGTTCAAGTATAACAAATCAACTCCAACCAAGCTCTGTGGCATGTATAAAAATGCAGAGTAAGCCCACTTAACATCAATATTGGATCAAGATGACTGCAGAAAAAGTGGTACTTCACACTGAAAGGTGGATCTGTTAAGCCGTGTGGGGCATTTTCCTGGCAAAGTTCTGATCCAATTGACCCTTGTGAGGAAAACGTCTGTTCTCATCAATACAAGCTATTCTGTGTGATCATCTCTATCCTACGATGAAACGCTTCTATCCAGATGACCGAGGTCTCTTCCTGTACGAAACTGGCTGATCCACAGGTCAGAGGAAATATCTGAATGAATGATTATCTGAGGAGTACGAAAACTATCTGACTCATATGCTTCGGTCTTTGAGGTGACCAGATCTCAACCCATTTGAACAGCTACTTGAGATTTTGGACGAGCACCTCAGACAGCACTCTCCACCAACATCATGAAAACACTGATATATAATCTTCCAAAATATCTTTCAGAAAAATGGAGTTCCACAGACTTGTAGAATCTATGCCAAGTGCATTGAAGATGTTCTGGTGGCTTATAGAGGCCCAACACTTTAAGAAGCACAATATCTTGCTTTGCTTTCTAAGTATATTTCAAATGTGAACACTATAAATGGTAATGACCTCTGTTTGGCCTGGTTCAGTGACAATGGCCATGTCCCTGAGTATATATGTACACTGATCATAGGTAACAGTCAGAGTCATACAAGTAAACACCGCTGACCTCTTACTGCTGTGGTTCTGCATGAGGGCAGCCTGGTTCATGGCGCGGATCCAGCCGTTCATGTCCTCCTGCGTGTCGGCGCTGAAGAAGTAGGTCCTCATGCCGCAGTGCTCGGCCTGTGAGCCAATCACAGAGCTCTTACTGTAGATGTACGAGCGCATGCCCGTGTGGCAGGCCTGCGGGGAGAGAACGTGGCAGTCAGCCCAGGATGTGAGTCCACTCCAGTGGGTGGCCAGGCAACGTTAAGGCGCTAAGGGCAAGCGTTAGCGTCCAGGAGCGAGGCCTGGTGACAGCACAAGGCTGAGATAAGAGCTGCTATCAGGACAGCCAAAGCAGCATAGCATCCAGGGTGTCTGTATAGCAAAATAAAACCTTTTATAAGAGTTTTAACAGGCTATCCGGCCTGGTGAATGCCTTTATATGGGGTATTAAAGTCATCCATTCAACCCAATGAATGTGCTTCTTTAGGGCATTTCACCCCGTGACTGTGGGCTGGTTTCACAAACACAGGTAAAATTTAGTTCTGGATTAAACAAAGTTCAGCGCAACAGACCCGGACCCAATGAAAGTAGCCGGTTAGTCCTGTTTATTCCTCCTGAAGGATTTTGGGGTAACGCATACGCTTAGCATGTTCAGCAAAGTACTTTCAACGTGAATGTAACAAATACTAGGGTCACATGACCAAACAATCTAGGCATATCTAAATGGTGTTTGTCTTCACCTCATAACATCGATCCCCAGAGGAGAGACCTGATTGGATAGTGGCAGCTCTGGGTAACCAATTAAAAGGCAGA
Source organism: Gymnothorax reevesii (assembly GCA_029721435.1). Lineage (NCBI taxonomy): Eukaryota > Metazoa > Chordata > Actinopteri > Anguilliformes > Muraenidae > Gymnothorax > Gymnothorax reevesii. The sequence goes on along the minus strand of CM056589.1, from coordinate 35,220,813 downwards.
AAAACTCAAATAACATAACAACCCTAAGCACCCTGATATGAATATCACAACTGGGGTCTGGATTGGCGCAGAGAGAACACTAACATTCTCCAATGAGGACGCTTCAACGGAGTTTACCGCAGCAACCGTATGTGCTGTATTCCATGAATTTTCACTGACTAATTATCCCAAAGCTGGTGATGTCACTGCTGGTGACATCAGAGATTCTTTTGTACAGAGATACATCAGCAGCAGCAGGCACAATGGGTGCCGGTGTAATGACATTCAGAATCGCAAGCAGGGAAGAGATGAAAAACCGAGATGGCATATATTGTGTCTTCTGTTTACAGCGCTTAAATGGACTGTGTCAGAACAGCCATTGTTATCTGGATATGTATTTTTAGTTATGCCTCATGAGTCACAATATACAGTTTAAGAGCACACTAGCTCTTTTTATGAAACAACAAGTAGATCAGAAGGATCTAATAGCTGCGACCTCGCCTAGCATCCGTCACGTGGCCTAGTGTCCATGACTGGTGGTTTCTTGTACAAGTGTGATCTTGAAATTGGCAAATGACCTTGAAAATCAATAGGGGACCCTTCTTCTGTACCAAGAAGCTTGTTCTAAGATGTAATAGCCATCCATCAAGCTAAAGTGGAGTTACGGTGCGAAAACTGTGAAATCGGGGCAAAATCGACACTTTTTTGACAAGTGTGACCTTGGGATTCAACAGATGACCTTGAAAATCAATAGGGAACCCCTCCTCTATACCAAGAAGCTTGTTCTAAGATTTCATAGACATTCATTGAATGAAACTTGAGTTACGGTGCGAAAACCGTCAAATCGGGCAAAATTGACACTTTTTTTGCCTTTGTGACCTTGGGATTTGACTGATGAACTTGAAAATCAATAGAGGACACCTCCTCTATGCCTAGAAGCTATTTCCAAAATTTCATAGCGATCCATGAATTCTAACTGGAGTTACAGCGCGAAAACCCGCAAACAAGGTCGTGACCTCTGTGAACTTGACCTTTGACCTTTAACCTCGACCTTGTGCATGGACATCACTTTGGTGAAGGTCAATAACTCCTGAAAATTTCATGATGATACGACGACAGGAACATGGTGAAAAAGGTGTCACAGACGGACAGACAGACGGACGGACAGGCAGACAGAAGCATTCATAGAGCTGCTTGGTCGCAGCTAAAAAGAAAGACTTGAAGTCCACGATTGCGAATTGTTGTCATCAGTGTGAGGTGGCAGCCTTAACAAGTTCCCTACTAGAGTGGCATTCGGAGAGCGCAGACCTCCACCAAGGCAAACAGTCCACTCTTCTATTATAGGCAAATCAGCAAGAGCAACCATCGCATTTCTAAAATTGGCCAAATGACCTTTACTATTATCTAATGGATTTTAAGATGTATGGCATTTATTCTGCCGAGGCTATATGCCCTCTCTTGCTAAGTTAACAGAAGTGGAAAATTATTTTTATGTCTGCCCAATGATTCAAATCTGTTTCAAAAATAACAGGCCCCTGCAAGCTACATCCATCCGATAAGTTTTATAAACAATGGCGGATCCCCCCGGCTGTAGGTTGTGTAACAACCTTTAAAGAGCACATCTACACATCGTGATTGACATGTGTGTCAAGTTTGGTGAAGTTAGCCCATGTAGTTTCCGAGATATGGCCAGGACAAACTCATGCTTACAGACGGACAGACAGACAGACGAACGTACGGACAGAGAGATAGCTATATTCCCCGGCATACAAAAAAATCAGACAAGTAATTTTTCCATAATCCTCCTGACAAACAAACAAACAAATGCACCGAACTGAAAACATATCCTCCTCGGCAGAGGTAATTACATTCCTTTCATTTTCCGCGAGCAAATATTGGACTGAGCGCTCTTTTGGAGCATAAGAGCCCATGTACCACAGAGCAGCCATTCACAATGAAAGGAGAATTTGCTAATGTTGCTTCCATTCATTAGTATGAGCACTGCAATTATTGCGAGCAATAGGCCTGCACCTGTCTCTGGCGACAGTGACACAGTGTGATGCAGACACAGCTACAGTGTCAGTCAAAGGAAGTGTTTCTCGGTCCGAGGGACAGCCACAGGTTCAATTCCGCTAGAAGGGGATTTACCGTATCACTACTTCCTCTTCCACTCTTTAAAGGCTCACTAAAGCATATAATTCCATTATGAAAAGTGTAATGACAAACATTCATATACCGCAAGAGGATTTTTCCACAGGACTGCACAAATTCCAAGCTAATGTGTGAGATGGTAAACTATTGACATTTCAGAGAACAGTCCCGGGTGGACAGTACAGTTAGCATAATGCTTCCTCCAAGAAACATGATTATGAACATTTTGGAATAACAGCTTCTGATGCTATTGCACAAGCTTCTTTTAGATTACACAAGGTGAAACATCTATGGTATTTTACAGAATAATCAAGCTGAGACACAGAGGGTATTTTCTAACTTAATCAAGCTGAAACATCTATGGTTTCACTTTGATTAACCCAGTTAAAGAAGTCTCTTTTATTCCTAATCAAGCATATCAGCTCTGCTTTTTTTTCCAGCTCTAGAGGTAAACAGGCAGCTAACCATGGCAGGTAACCACCATAATACCAATGTATGAGCTATTAGTGACAATTCAGTTTTCACATAATCATAAATGTGTTCGCACATTTAGTTAAAGTGCTTAAAAACTTGCCTCAGGGGACAAAGGGAATTACAGCGATTTCTCGCAAAGGGTCTAAATAAACACAGTATATATTGCAAATTCAACTCACCAACTTCAGTGCAGTCAAGTTCTGGGTGCTGTTTGAGATCCCATCTCAAACACACTCGCACAAATATGCACCCACACATATCCACACGTTCACCACAACAAAACAGTCCTCCACCCAAAATCTGAAACAACTCGTATGAACTTCTGAAGATTATCAGTTGAAGCCGCTTACCTCATTCTTGTGCTTGGTTAGTTCAGGACAAGTTGCTCTCCAGTATGATAAGTCTCACACTCCTCAACACCCCACTCAAAAAACCTGTACCCCAACCTTAGAGGCTGTCCTGTTGGTCTGGGGGATGGTGTGCAGGTACAGCGACAGCTCAAGCTTAACCACAACGCAGCTCAGCACTTTTACAAGTGGCACTGAGCCTACACCGTTCTATTCTCTCTCAGAGGCTGCGTAATGCTCAAAGCCCAGCTCATCCTCTCTCTCGCTCTCTCTCCCATTATTCTCCGGCTCTGACATCCCTCCCACTCTTCCATTCACCTCTCTCTGTACACCCTGTAATGTTCCACCCAATTTGCTGTTCATTGCTGTACTCTAATGTGCCACCCAAACCATTATTCTGCTGTCGGTGAGCCCTCTGCCCCCCTTACAGAAGACATTACCACCACCTCCAGTATCCTGGCTGGCCTCCGATCAGTAGAATACTTCCCACAGTGACCTAATGGTCAGGCGACTGCGACATGGTTCAAGCGCCAGACACTGCAATGTCTCCAACAGACCCTCTCTATCCTGAAATTTAACTGGACAGTTGGACAACCCCCAAACTACAGGCGGGAAGAAAATTCCTTTAAGTCATCTCAGGTATGAAAATTGAGATGCACCCATTTTTGTGGTCATTGAGGAACATAGCCAGCTACAATGCTCTTTCTGCATGAGTGAGGCATCAGGCTTTAGCCGCTGCCTTTACGTACATAATGGCTGTTTTGACAAGGCAGAGTCCGCCTAATCCTGTGCACTGGTTCCACTGTGATCTCAGCTACGCTCCCAGGAAACTGCTGATTAGTGCATGTCAGCCCTCACACGGCCGACCACGAGTGCCCGCGCACACGCCCCTGCTGACACGCAAACACATTTCAGCTTGGGCTTGCAAACAGACATATGCCCTTAAACACAGAGAAAACTTCAGGACAGAGTGCAACTGCACATGCATGTACTAACCCACACACACACACACACACACACACAAAAACAAACATACAAAACAAGTTATGGATGCATACAACAACACAAGTACACACGTGCAAACAAATACACACACAGAAAGGCATGCATACACTCAGACACACACCAACACACACGCACAAAGGCATGTGTCTGACCTTGAACATGCAGCTCTGCGCAGGACATGCGCATAAAAACTTGTCCACTCCTACCAAAGGCAGGCGCCCTTCCTATGCTAAACACTGAATGTTCTCAGTACAGGAGGAGGAACTAATCTCTCGCCTCCGGGTAATATTCTTCAATCCGCTATCTTCACAGCCAGAAAAAAACCCATCTACTTAAAACTCTTACACACTGCCAAAAAACTAGTGAGATTTGCTGAGTACTGCTGAATTGTGTGGTTAATGCATTGACAGAGGGAATTAAATGAATGAAAGAGGTTATACAAAAAGCAATAGACTATTTTCCTGGACATTCTGAGAAGAAGAATCACTGCAGTATAGCATCTGAACGCAGCACTTACAACATACAGCATTCTTCCTTTCTGTTTCCTCTGCCTGCGCATTGGTTTTGAGAATAATAGATAATGTTTAAAAGCCTGAGGTAAATTAAGGAATATAATCCCAAATACGTAATTAGAATGTTCTTAATGGAAAATTTTATCGCTGATGGAACAATCGTTATTAGTAAGCAAAAGCAATAGAGTTCCAGTACATTGATCTTGAAAAGTAATTAAAAAGTGAAAAAGCTACTGCTCAAAACGTTAGTGCGGAGTAAGCAGTGCAGGCCTAAAGAAATGAGAGGAAGTACCTATTCATGCATGAAGGTGTCCCGTGTTCCTAGGGCCACTCCCTCTCTCTCAGAAGGGTCAAAAGGAGCCCACCAAATCCACCAACGGGAATGAGAGAAAGACAGAGTTGAGCGAATGAGAGACAACCAGGAAGGGGCCGCGACTCCTAGAGAGGCTAGCTCATAAGCACAGAAACTCTCCACCACTTTGAAAGCCGCAGACAGCCTACAGACATCCTCGCTCACAAAATGTGAAGGGGAAACCAAACACAAAACCACAGTGGCAGATGGCACACCGGGACGACACGATACAGAGGGGAGACCGGAGAACTGGATGGGGGGGGGGGGGGGGGGGGGGGGGGGTTGGTCACAAGGGCCTGTAGCTTTATGGACTGAAGATGATCTGTGTGTCAATATCCTCATTTGAGTTCAATCACTGGTCCAGGCGCAGTTGAGAATTTCTACACAGCACAGTCACAAAAAAGCCGCAATTCCTTTCAACTTTCTCTGAAATACTGTGCAGCATCGCGGCTCCGTCACAAAGCCGAGAGACGCTGCTCAGATGGAGGTCAGATATGTGGCTACGCGACTCAGCTCACTTACACAGCAGAGACTGAGCTTGCACTCTCCGCAAGAGCGTCAGGAGCCAGTATTTACCAGCTCTAATTGACCATCAGCCTCCAAATCCGTTTAGCCGTTTGGCGCCTGAGGTAAAACCGGCTGGTCCGATTGGGCTGACAGATCGCAGATGAAGTCAGGGGTCTCGAACTCAACAGTGCGACACAAAAACGGCAGGGCAGAGACGGGCGGAGCGAGGCAGACGACAGAGCTTGTCTGGAGAATCAGAATCAGCCTTACATGGTGCTTAAGATTGAGTTGGGCGTACACACCACTAGTGACCCGGTCACGTCACTCAAGCACTGACCAGCGTACTTGATATATCCCCTGGGGCTCAGAGTGAAGCCGAGAGAAGATTTTTAGCGCCACGCAGCAGGGTGACAGGGCTAAGAGTTCAAGTGAAGGGAATGATAACTGGCAGATCAGTTGAGTGGAAGACAGACAATGGAGACAAAAACCACCATAGGAGCCATTTGCCTTCCTTATAAAGACAAAATCATTTGAACCAGCTGTTCACATTACTTTGGATACTGCAGTGATCACAGGCTCAAATCTCATACAGGGATCTGTTCTACTGCAGTATCGCTCAGTTTCACTCCAAGCTCAGTCATCAGCCACATCTTCACTGAAGCACCATTATTTCTGAAGGACTCTGTCAGCTGTAATGTGCAGGCAAAGTTAAGCCTACATAAAGCACCAATGAGAGCGTAGATACTGTGATGTCATAGTGCAGGAGTGGTAATGAATGCGAGCTGGGGCCATGATGTGAGTGTTCAGTGATGAGTGTGCTTTGGGATCTGATAGCATGCAGTGAGTGCTCTGTGAGATCAGAAATGTGAATGGCATGGGTGTGTGCTCTGCCCTGTGGTACACTGTATTCTACATTTTAATAGAACGTTCTTCATCGGCGTGACAAAATGTGCAATTGTGTTGCCAAAGCATGGCAAGAAATATAATAAATATAATTATTTATAATATAAATAATTAATATAATAATAAACATCAGGTAAAGAAAAAGAATAATAACACAATGACATGGCCTTGATTCTGTGACTATAGTATATTTCTAGCTTGTTTCCTGAGCTTTTTTCTGCAGTGTACCTTATGCGATGTAATTAAGCATCTGGTGATCTGTGTGTCAGGGAAAATGGACAGAACTAATAGTACCTACTAATAAGTACTTAAATAGCAGTTTGTTGGGCAAAACATTAGAGTTTTAAGTGAGTGGTCACTGAGGGCGGATCTGTGTGGCAGAAAGCAGTTACAGACTATACCTTAAAGGCGTATTTCCGGCTGATATGATCGCCTGGTTCCACTGGCGATATGACATAGCTGGGCAGAGGAATGCTGCCAAGGACCATCTCCTCTCGGCTGTCTGTGGACACGAATCAAAGGTCAACCATTACCCACAATCCCCTGACAGGTCACTTCAAAAACAACTGCCTGTCAGCGTGCCATACAACTTTGGCTGGTCACTTCACTGACAAGCACACTTCCTTGTCCACACATTTAAAAATAGCAGCATCTATCTTTGAATTTGGTGGTGCTTCCTGCAAGGAATAGTGTGTGTGTGTGTGTGTGTGTGTATGAGCGCTTGTGCGTTTATACAGAGAACTATCTCTGCTCATTTACAACATTTGTCATGATTGTAAGTTTGTGAGGAAGAGATGAACAACAGAGAGAGAGGGAGAGAGATAGAGGGAATGAGAGAATATATAGAGAGAGAAAAGAAAGAGTGAATGAGATGCTGTATTTGTGTATAATTGTTAAAAAAACATCCAAGGATCTTTGAAGGAGACATTCTCTGCGTGATGGAACAGCATCATGTGCTGGCTGGTCGGCGACTGGCTCTGACACCGGTGCGGGAGGGGAATTACTGAGCGCCTGAAGTGAAGAGGCCCATATTGCACACTCCACAGCACCAGCACACAGACATCAGATAACTGGCACGCTACACTCACCCGATCGCAGACAAAAAAAAAAAAAAAAAAACAGGCACTCGAGTTTAACTGATTCTGCATCAATGTTGCAAGAGCACGAGTGGGAAGCGGACCGTATACAGTTACATGAGCTACAGGCGCAAGAATTCTGACTCTAATGAAAACAGTGGCAGAGCAAAACACTGCTAAAGGTACAACTGCATTCATCCTAAATGCAATACAGATTGATCTTGTAAGAAAACATTCAAAGCACTTACTGAGTGGCTCACCTTTGTAATAGAAGAGACAGTAGTCAGACAAGACGAACCACTTGCGTTTCCATAGCCTCATCCCAGAGCTGTCCTGAAGTACACACACACACACACACACACACACACACACACACACACACACACACACACACACACACACACAAATCTTCAAAAGACTTACACTCTCGCAAGTCCCAATTCTTAGCGGCAAAGAAACAATTGGGTAAATTTCTAAATTACTGTTTTATTATTTTGTTTCTTCGTCATTGAAGGAAAAGTCAAAATAGATAATAGAACCAAAAGTGTGAGGACACCCCTGAACCGCCATTGACTTGAATAAAAAATGTACATTTTTAAATTATAAATGTCTGACATTTAAATTGAATTAGCAGTGAATTGGTCAGTTTGGGCTGATAGGAAAGACTTTCCACTTCCAATTAAGGGTATTTTCATACAATTCTGCCCCACTATTTGGAAATTGTTGCCCTTCCTCTATGGGCTTACCCTGTCATAACTTCCATTAGTTTCAATGGAGCTTTCACAAAGGGAGGGGGGTAAAGTACTGTTCAAAAATCCAAAGGTAAACGGATTTGAATCATAATGCCCTGAAATACAACCTGAATGTCTGTCCTATCAGACCATACATGCCAATTAATTCCAAATTCAATTAAAATGTCAGATATTTAGAATTTACAATGTCCAATTTATATTCTTGTCAACAAGGTTTCCAAACACTGTTCATCCACTTTTGGCTATATAGTATATATACACACTGGTGACTAACGTATACTGTGCCCAGTGTAGCCAAAAGCTAGTTTCATGGGCAGTTCCACAATGGCTGTCATACCAGTCCAGTGGCCTCACGGATCCATAGAGGGACCTCTGAACGCGATACGCTATGATGCTTCAACTATGAAATCACTGAAATAATAAAGGAATCCTGACTGTAGATATCAGATATTTACGCTGTGTAATGATGTGTCTCTCCTGAGCAGAGACAGCGTCTCGAATGGGACATCGTCAGCGATGTCTGGTTTTCTAGCACTCTGATGTGCACCAGGTTCAGCTCATTATTTAGCTGCGGGTGCTAACGGAGCCAGAGCCGGACGCTGTAGCACTATACCAGCTGGTGTAGGGAAGGCAAGTCACCACACAGGCAAGGTCAAGGCTGTCTGTTTATGACCATGGAGACGACACCTAATGACGCCACCTAACAGTGTCAGGAAATACCTGAAGGTGACTGCCACTGACTGCCAAACACTAACAGAGACTGATAGTTTGCAATGGACTGAGATGGACAGAAACTAACTGAAACTACTAAGGACCAGCAGTGGTGAACTAGGACTGACACTGGGCGACAGAGTGATTACTGTCCATACTTTGGTGCATGAAAAATGGAAGAAATTAGTTTTTAACATTTTCAATCCAAAAATTATTGCTCAGGAAATCAGTAAACAATAGACAAACAGAAAATAAGAAAGATCAACTTGCAGACAGTTTTTTAATGAAAGATGAGTCAATATTGTTCAAGTCACTTTTGACAGTTTATAACAGTAGATTGGAAGCCATAAGAGGTTTCCAGCAGTTCATATTTGAACCACAGTACTCTCAGCTGAGTTTAAATTCACAGTCTAAAAAACATGAGGCAGATGGAGTTTCTCTCGAGTAATTTCTTGATCGTATTTGCAGTGAGGCAGGAGCATTGACTGGCCCAAAAATATTACGGAATATACAGTGGTCAGTATATTTACAGGGAGTTTATTTACAGGAAGAAACTCACTGGCTGATTTTTTCTGCCCCACAGTGTACATAGCAGGCTACGCAGGAATGATGGACAGTGAAAGGGTCTCACCTGCTTGTAGAGCCATCCACGCACCACCACTGGCACATTGCGGTTCCTCTTGATGGCCTGCTCTCGTTTGCCGAAGGTGTGCAACTTCCCGCCTGTTCTGGGGCCCTGCGATACACCAACAGAACACAGGCAGTATGGACGGCTTATTTCTTTACTGCCCATTAGCGCACAGCACGCGTCGAGCAGATGGACCGGCAGTGAATCACCAGCTGGTGGCACAGCCAGGGTACGTCATCCTTAACCCCCTGACTCTCCGGCTAACGGAGCACAACTCACTCATTCAATCAGTCCTCTTCGTCTTGGAAAGGCAAACGGCAATGAAATTTCTAGCACAGACCCACAACAAAAATATGGTCCTAAAGCCTTAAGGATATTCACATGCAGCTGCGTTTTATCAGGGGAAATTAACCACCAGGCAGACACTGTATTTACGGTGACTGCCTCTTGTCTGGACTCGTTTCCATTTAATCTCAATTATAACGTGTTATTGCAATAAAGCGTATAACCATTTTAAGCAAAATTTAGCCTGGCATGCACAAATGGCCTTAATAAATTCCTGTTGAACATTTATGGTGATTTAGAAAGCATAAACAACAGATGCTGCGCCCATTTGAAAAGCTTAAAGAACAGGCTCTCGCATATGTCATTATTTCCTCTGATTCTCTGCACCCCACAGTGGAATTAATCAGATAAATACAGATCCACTTCATTGCGCCGGATGGCAGCAGTACATCCCGTTCTCATGGCGCGGGATCGTTACTAACCATTTCCCCGAAGAGACAGCGGTGCCCATCCAGAGCTGGCGAGAAATAATGTGCACCAGTTCCCTGATTTACGACCAGCTAAGCATGCATATTATTTGGAAAAACCACAAATTGGATGATGAGGTGCATCCCTGACATTTGCAAATGGCAGTACAGAGCATGCACTGCAGTGCAGTGTGAGAGAGTGCAGGAGTCTTTGGCCTCGTCAGGCCTGTAAAAACACCGAATCAGCTCTGTACCCCGGGTGGGGGAGGGGGAGACTGGAGGGAGGCCAGAAATTCATAGATGGACACCGATTACTTTAAACTTCTTTCACTTACATGATTGGAATTCAATATTCATCATCAGCCTCTGCAGAGGAGCCAAAAGCAATTTGGGATTCACCACCCCCCCTCCCCTCACTGTAATCCTTTTCTAAATTCAGAAAGGTGACTACACTTGGAGCCAAAATGGTGGACGCATTTCATTGGGTCAAGTGGCAAGATTTCATGATGGATGTGGCAGGTTTTAATCGGGCAGTGAGCTGGCTCCTGTCCTCGGGGTGTAAAATGGAGCTCCCTTTATTTCCATCCCGGCTGTGGTGAAACGCAGCAGGGTCTAATTGCAACGACTGGCATAGAATGACTGATGTACCATCATCTGTGATGTAATTTCCAATCAGGCAAAGGGGACAACTGTTGATAGGCTGGGCATATGGCATTTCTAAGGAATATAAAGCAATCGGTTTTCAAGGGGAGGGGTCATATGATGCTGGCACGGTGGATGGGTCAGAGGGACAGCCCTACGCACTGGTGCTAGCCCCGCCCCCTACTCAGAATCCGCCCCTCTAGAAGCCATTCCCAGCTGCAGTGATGAGTGATGACCGTGTCTCAGTGGAGATACAGTGGAGATAGGGAATGTGTCAAAAGGCTGCCCAAAAGCAGGCGAAATCTGACAAACCAGCCCAATCAGCATGCAGCAGGTGTTTACATCAGGAGGGAAGCAATTGGGCTCCCAGCAAATACGGTATGTGGTCTGCATATTCTTATACAATGTACATCTGCAGCAGTCACCAAAATACATCTTTTATAACTGTGGGACTCTGACACTCCCCTCCCACACCATTCAGAGGTTATATCCCCTCAATACACGCAGAGCAAGGAGAGTCATGTGATCAGGTGTCAGTGGTCCCCCACAGAGACCGAGAGGAGAGCTGGTGGGGATGATTGTGGTGCAATAAATCTCTCTTTGAGACAGGAAGAGGCATGAATGTACACTCTGTGGTGCTGAGCTATGGTTCACACTGATCTGGACAGGGGACAGGGGACAGGACAGTCTGGGGAGGAGAAAGGTGGAGGACACACCCCTTTCTGAGCTGAAAAACCCACCTCTTTCACCAGAGAGGATAAGAGGAAGAGACGGAACACTACGCGCCAATTCAAAGCACATCCCCCCCTTTTATTGATGAAATGGAGCTTAGATTCACTTTGGCAGGTATGGATCCATGAAACTACTCCATACTGCACGAGGTCAGTCAGTGGAAAGACTTGTTTTCCATCCCCTCTATTCCCAGCAGAGAAAGTCAAACTGAACTCTGACCTTTGGTGCTGGGGCGGTGTCCACCGTAGATGAGGTCACGGCCGTTGAGGACTCGCTGACCATGCTGGAGGGTCTGGGGTCAGGGACAGGCTGGGACATGCAGGAGACGGGCCTACGGGAAGAACCACAGGGACACAGCGTCACGAAAGGGGTCAGAGGCAGCTGTTCCCTGCCGGAGTTTTCCAGACATGCGAAGCGCACGGCCAAAGAACAACATTAACCTTTTAAAGCATGAGATCACAATTTTTGCGATTACATAAGGATCATTCTTATGAATTAGAATTTTGAAAGAAAAAAAAAACATTAAACTACCCTTGAGATTGTTTGGTCAAGTACAAGCACATTTGCCAATATCCTACTGTAAATACATGGCACCACGTTTACTTTTTTTTTCTAGTTTCTAAGCACGATTTTGTCTTCTGTTGCAGACTGCAAAAGTACAGAGCATGGGCACGTTCTCTGGAAAATTTACAACAGTGCAAATAAACACATTCTGCTCCAAAAGCACTCACTACCAGTCTCACTTTCACTCAGTACAGTACATTAGCCATTCAGTACACTGAGTCACAATAAAATGCTAAATTGCCGGGTACATCTTTACAGACAGTTTACCAGAGTGACTCTCAAATTACAATAATGAGGGACAGAATCTTTGCATCAGTTAGTCAGGCAGTAGTACCCTAAGTACCTTCTGGACACTGACATGTATTCTGAGAAACAAAAGTAACCCACAGTAACAGATGAGATTTCTCTCCCCTGAGCCAGATATCCATAAATACGCCCAGCTCAACCCCTGGAGAACAACACACATGCTGATGTTCGAGAGAATCCCAACACAGGTGCGCAATGAGAGGCAAATGTATGGACACTGTGCAATGGTGCTTCAATAGACTTCCATTTCCTTCATATTTGGTTCTAATAGCACATGTTGAGCGAGGGCACCAAATTTCCCAACTGATTGACTCACCAGTCCCCATAAACAGGGATTATTCCTTCACAATATGTAGCCTTAATTTTTCACACTGCAGTTTTTACTACAAAAAAAATGCTGCGAATTTAAACTTTAATTGGTTTTTATCTGTGCAATAAATAACATCACAGCAATCACTTATACAATTTCAAGTATCCCTTGCCATCTGCAGCTATCTTATTTCTCCCATTTTTTTTTCTTAATTGGCCATGAACAGCGAAAACTTAATGGTCTGGTGTGATCATGACCCTGAATGCCAAGCCAAAATTCAAACATAAAACAAAACCTGTATTGGACATTTCTGGCCAGACATCTGGCGCAACACATCTCTGCACACAAAATGCCTTTTTTTTTAATAAATAAACAAATGCAACAGACACAGATAAATGGAGGGTTAAATTTACAACAGACCACAAGAATCCCTGAGGTATCAACAAACCAGCAGCTCAACAGACTGCTCTGCCCTTCCTACCCTCTAACAGGGGTACAGGGGCACACTGAGAGACTTGGGCTCAATTTGGCAAGAGCATGATTTCAAACAAAACAAGTAGACATGGTCAACAACATGCCCAGCCAAAATGCCTTCTTTAAAGATACTATGAACAGAGGCTTCCAAAAATGCCACAAGGGCAATAACTGTGGGAAAAATAATCGTATGCTCCTTATTTTCAAACTCCATAAGGGTCTTTATTGTCTTAAGCTACACACCAAATTTGGTTATCCTATCTCAAATAGCTTCTGAGAAAAGCTGTCCCCTTTAGAGATACCATGGACAGAGTGCAAAAATAAGGATCAAGGACAATAACTGGGGGAAAAAATAATCGCGCACATCTCATTTTCGAACTCCATCAAGGCCTTCATGGTCTGAAGCTACACACCAAATTTGGTTGTCCTATCTCTAATAGTTCCTAAGAACAGCTGTCCCCATTATCTTGGACGGACGGACAGACGGAGCTCAATCCTATATCCCCCTCACACTTCGTTGCGGGGGAAAATAAACTGAAGGACAAATACAGACATTAACTTCCATATCATATTTCACTTTAACAGTTTTCCTACTCCCCATTACAAACAGAATGGGAAGTTCAATGATAACAAAAACAAGCAAATTACTTGTGTTTGCGCTGAAAGAATTCACAGTTGCGTGTAAAATGGTAAATTAAGAATCAGTGTTGATTTAATGTGGACCGAGGCAGGGACAAATCTGGGGCGCGTTTAGCTGAATACACAGGATTAGAAACATTAGCATCTGCATGGTCCCCAGATACATACCCACAGACTGAATGAGAAAAACACTCACACACACACACAAGTGCACACGCACACACATACACACACACACACACACACACACACAAGTGCACGCACACACACACACACACACATGCACACACAAGCATACACACACACACACACACACAAGTGCACACGCACGCACGCACACACACACACACACACACACACAAGTGCACACGCACGCACGCGCACACACACACACACACGCAGGCACGTGCACACGCGCACACACACACACACACACACACACACACAAGTGCACACGCACACACACACACACACACACATGCACACACAAGCATACACACACACACACACACACACACACACAGAAACACACATATACACACAGAAGCATACATACACACACACACAAACACACACACACACACATCTGTGCACATATATACACACAAAAACACACACACACACAAGTCCATGTGTGGATGCACACACAAGCACACACGAGCACAAGCATGAACACACATACACACAAGCCCAGGTGTACTCGAACACACACACACACACACACACACACACACAGACACACACACACGCACACACACACAGACAGACACACACATGCGCACACACACACATATGCGCGCACACACGCACACGCAGAAGCGCAAACACACTTACACACTCACGCGCGCACACACACAAACACACACTCAAGCTCACACACAGCACTCCCCTCCCACACAGGCATGCTGCAGCAGCTGCTGCAGAGGGGAAAAACGTGATCGTTTACTGCAGCGCTTCTCAGAGCGCCAATGCAGCCCTCTCACAGCAGGACAGCAGTGCAGAGTCAGGCTCTGCAATATTTCTGCCTGACAAACTCTTCTCCCAACACCGCGCTCTCTGTTCCGATCTCCCATCGATTTCCCCGCACTGTTACACTGCGGCTGCACAACTCCACCTCCACCGGCTTTATGGAAAAATCTTCCCCAGTTGTCGCCCCGCACACACAATGTGATGTCAGACTGGGCTGTGCCCTCGTGCCCCTGACAGATCCCTGCGCATTAATCACACACCGAGCAGAGAGGCTGCTGGCAGATACTGTCCCTGACCGGGGCGAGGAATGTAAGCTAGCTGGGCAATGCAGGGCTGTCGAATGCTAATCTTGTCACGGTGCTGAGAGGCCAAGGCTAGGTG
Source organism: Gymnothorax reevesii (assembly GCA_029721435.1). NCBI lineage: Eukaryota > Metazoa > Chordata > Actinopteri > Anguilliformes > Muraenidae > Gymnothorax > Gymnothorax reevesii. Next base: position 35,205,647 of record CM056589.1, on the reverse strand, counting down.
GACGCCCTGGTGAGGTGGGGTTAGAGGCAGCCTGGGGACAGTTCTGGGTGTGGGCATGGGACATAATGGAGCGTAAGGCTGGCTGGAGGTTTGCTGCGTAAAAGCCCTTTGCTTTCTAGCCAGGGATCACTCACTGGCTCGATCACCCACAGTCCCACAGCATTCAGCCAGGCAGAGAACAGGCTGCAGTCTATGAGTCACTTCCCTCTGTGAAGCCGAGGCGATGCAAGACCCTCCATCATCTCTGGCGACACGCTGCTGTAACGCAAAAGACGTGCTCTGGAATCCGCAGCACCTATTCTAATTCTGGCTAGGCAGGACCCCTCATTTATCAAGGCAATACAGAGTCCAGCACCGTTTCATCAAGCCTTGGTACATGGCGTTGGGACCCTAAGTTTGGGATCGAGAACTTGCATGTATCAACAAACAGCTGAGCAATATGCTGCCACACATTCCAGACCCTCTGGGTTGTACAGGCACAGGAGTAAGAAAAGTGTGGTTCTACAATTAAGCGAAAAGATGGAGAAAGAGACAGTCCCGAAGACCGCACTCAGACCTCAGAAATGCTGAAAAACACCCAGCTGCTCAGAGGCAAAGGATTGTACGGATAAAGACCGCAGCCAATTAAGGAACAAGGAACATATCATAAAGTGTGTGGCGAGTCAGGGACATAAAAGGGAACTTGGGGACGTTTGGGACACGGGGAACACTGGGGAGGTGAGACAGTGAGATAGTCTGCAGCCCCTGGGAGTAAACAGGCTCTATAAATAACTCAGCTGTGAAGTTGTGAATGGAAGCAGCGGGCCCAGACCTAGCAACAGTAAAGCTGCTTTCGCACAAGACGCAAAACGATTTTTTCACACGACCGATTACATTCAAAGTCAATGCGAAGAGGCGAATGCACTGCACCAAATACTAGGATGCATCTCGATAACACTTTACAATAAGGGTACATTAGTTAATGCAGTAATAAGCATTAATTACCAATTAATTAAAAGTTAACTAATGCTTCAGAGGGCTAAGTAAACATCAGGTAACCTAAACTTACCATTTATTGATGCTCTTTGCCCTCCTTATTAAGAAGTTGAAAACATCCCTTAAGTATCCCTAGGTAACACCTTAAAATATAAACCGATTCAATAATCTATAAATTAATACCTTAGTATGAACACCATTAGTAAATGATTAGTAGACCCGTCAATTTATTGTTAAATAGCTGATACTAAATGCTTCTTACTGCATTAGCTAATGTTAGTCAATTTACCCTTTATTGTAAAGTATTGCCTGTATCTCAACTTTCAGATTAAATATGCAATGCAGGCAAGGTTAGAATCACCTGATAATCCCAGCACCTCATTTTCAAATAGGCAGCTTTGGCTGCTGATCCCGCACTGCCACCCATAATGACAAATCACTACAGAAGTCTGAAAGCTCTCAGATATATTCATTGTACTGGCTAAATTGTAAACAATTGAAAACAGATGATGTTAATGACTAAAAAGAAATAATCATATACAAAGTATGAGTTCCACACTTCAAAACATCCATCCATCCATTCCACACTTGAGAGTGTGGAATCACACACAGACTGAGAAAGAGGTGGGTTGAATTCCCATTTGGTGTACACAGATGGAGAGCGCCTTATGTTTTACAATGGAGAGCTCAAGACATCATGTAATGTGACTAAAATGAATTATGGTTTTTACACTGCTCAAGATGAGCACAGGACAGCAGTGAACAGACTCAGAACTGCAACCAGAATCTTTAACTCCCAAGTCAGGGTCCCTAACCAATAAACCACAGACCTCTCCAAGCTCCTTAAATAATGTACTGCACTGCCAAACCAAGTAGGACGGTCAGGGAGTAGTTAGAGTGCCATGAGTCAGAGAGATGTAACTATGTAAGAGCTTTTATTCTCAACAGTTTTTTTCGCAACATATTTTTTAATGTCAAATGCACAAGTTTTTATTGCGCAGGTCTCCCTCTTAAAAGAAAACTGCATAATAAAACCTGATGCAGGTAAGTGCACTGGAACTTGAATTGTTTGTTATTGGTATTCCAGGACAGTCTGGAGTGTATGGCCAATACTCACAGACAAACATCAAACATGCACAAGCACGTACAAACAACATTCACACAGATATACTCTGTGTCATGTGTTCTAAAAACTGGCACTGGATAGCTCGAGCTTTGAGGGTCGTAACCGTACCCCTCTTAATGACAGGCCGGGCTCCGTTACAGCCCCGGTCAGCCCTGGGTCCCCAAGGCCAAATTGTATAGGCTGAACTCTGAACTTTCGGCTAACAAGCATTACAACCTTCCACTACGGAGATAACGTCACACAGAATCCCCCAAAGCGCAAACTGGGAAGCGTTTAAAAGGCAATTACGAGGTTCAATAAAAATAACTGGCTCTCCACGGAAAGAGCTAATCTAGTTTTTGCAAGTCCCCCATAATTAACTCCCCAGGAGATGGTACAGACACCACTGGCTGGCCTAGGTTTTCAGCGGCAAGAGGAGGGCTATTCAGCACCTAAGCGTCTGTGCCTTCGCCATTAAAGGGGCGTCATCTTAATGCAAAAAGCCCATCACCTTGATTAATGCGGTTGTCTGTTGCTGCTACATATCATTCAAATCATACTGGTTGCTGTGTAATTTGTCAGTCCCGTAAAGACTGATTGCCAACGGCAAGGTGGACTCTCAGACATTGTTGACGCAGAAACGGCGCAGAAGCACCAATCACCAGGCCCCTTGACCTTAGGCTCATGGACTGGCTCCACGAGGACGATGAAGACTGATTTAGTAATGCATGCAGCCAACCCCTGCAAGAATACAGAACATCAACGAGTAACTCTCAGTGTCGTCACTGTGATCCTATATACTTTGGTGTAAACAAGACTTCCATCCATGAGTCATTCCAGATGAACTCAATCAAAGGGAAATAATCTTCCACAGACAGACTCAGATTTGGCTGACATCTTTTGTGGGAGTACCTCAAAGAGTATAACAAACAAAGGCAAAATTTTAAGCTTCAATTCCTTAGGGTTTCAGAGATATGTCCTTTCGAAAATAGGGAGGGCCATACCGAGTTTTGGGCTGAATTTTGCAATCTCAGACTACTGGAAAAGCCCAGGCTTTCAGAATCTCCCTTCAAAATTGGTCTACCTCTTCTCATTTCAGTGTAATTGGTCTCTCAAACACGAATCATTTCACGGGCAAAAATCTAAAATTTAAATTTCACGGGCCCCCTGTCAGCCCAGGATCTCTTTATGATGCTGGATTACTCTCATGCAGAGACAGGTCAGTTTGCCATTAGAATATTAACTATACTCAAGGCTTAATATGGGAGTTAAGAGCATCTGAAAAGGGTCTCAGCTGAAATAAAAGACTTCTAGAAGGGCATACTGTATCTCTGAAACCCTTGGGAGCTGAAGCCTAAAATTTTGTATGCGTTTGTTATATATGTCGAGCAACTTCCACAATTATTTTCACCAAAATCTTAAGTCGTTCAACCACAGGTTGAGTTCATATAGAATGACCCACACAAGAGATGTTTGAAACTTGCATACACACAAACACTTTTTACAAAAATTGCCACTACAGGCAAGTGCCAGATATAAATCCTCATAACTTCCTTTTTCCATCTCTTCAGCAGAGAATGATGGGATGGTGGAGGTAGAGGCACTACGTTTGCGGCTCTGGCACAGGAGATGCGGGAGTCTGTATTGTTCTCCGGCTTACAAGGCATGCTGTGATCGCTGTTTTTTCCTGTGAACCGTTGGCCAGAGCCGAGACAGCTAAACAGGGAACAATGGAAGTAGGGAACCTCCGTTTTGGGAAAGTAAATCCTTCCATTACACAGAACTCCTCAAAATGAAAGATATCCAGAGCCTTTTCACACATCTGCACATTTCCTTTAGAGTGACTATATCACCCCACGTGTTTTCTGAGTCTCAAGCAACAGGTTGACAGAAAAGCTGGGGTCCCATTCTAAGCTACAGGAAGGAGAAACATAGTGACACAGCCAATTTAAAGTGCATGGCTGCCCTGCGCCTCGATGCACTAAATCATGAAAACATATGAGGGCGATGGCCAGGGAAGCTTTAATTCTCCCTCAAGCACAGAAAGTGATGCATCAGCAGGGTTATTTTCTCTACTGTCTTCAAAACCACCTACTCATTCACTCTGGCCTGGTTCTGGCCTGCTTCTCAGCTGGTCCTGGTCTAGTTCTGGCCAGGTAGTGGACATAATCAAAGTATACAAAGGGTCAAGGAAGGGTCAAAAAAGGGCATTCCGCATAGGGAGATACTAATCTAACAGTGTCTTAGGCAGAGGTAGGAAATCACATTCACAACTACTGTTCCAGCCCCTTTTTTTCTAGACTATTCACTGATTTTAGGGGACATTGTTCGTCTCTGGCAGCTTTATGCGTCCTGGCATCTACCTCACCCCCACCCCATCTACTCAAAAAAACAGGCTGAACACAGGCCCTGTCAGGTGAATAGAAAAGAACCTCAATAAATGCCGTCCATGACCTTACAGCATGTTCGGAGCCGAAAGGATCAGAGCCAGATTGGACTGTGGATCGAAGAAGCTTATTTTAATGGGTCCCTACATTTTACTCATATTTATGTGAACCTCCAATCATTTGTCATCCAAACATCACTGATTTTATAAACAAGAGCCATCTGGCAATGGCGAATCCCCCCGGCTGTAGGTAGTGTAACTTACAGGTTGTGTGGACAGACGGACGGACCGAAACCCCCAAAAGGCACAACTAGACCATAAGGAGAAGCTCCATACCAAATTTGGTGTTTGTAAGTGGTATAGTTTTCGAGTTCTGGTCCGGAAACGATTTTATTACAGACGGACGGACGGACGGACGGACGGGCGGACACACTGATCGCTATATCCCCCCGCATTATATGCCGGGGGGATAAAAAAGGAGTTATTTGCCATAGATTCCCTCCATGTTTTTGCCTCAGACTTTAACATTGCTTGGAGGCTGCATGACCTCAGTAGAGTAAAGCAACCATGTAAAAAAAGGAAAATAAGTATTAAGTACATGTGTTGGTTTAAATATGAGCAAGTACCTCACCGCTGTCAGCCTGCTTCCATACCAAAATCAAATGGAATGTTCCTTCCATTTGCTACATTAACCCTTTCACATTACCAGAAAGACCAGCTCACTAGGACCTTGATTAGGGGTTCAGTTAGCAATAGCTGTGGTCACGTGACCAAGGAGGTCACTTCTCTCCCATTCCCGTATTTAATCTGGAGTTCATAACCCACCAATTCCACGGAATTAGGAGACTACAGTCAACCAGCGCAAGCTGTTAGTCTGTGGGAGAGGGGGTGAATCACCACATTGTTCAAATGATTTTCCCAAAAATCACCTGATATCTCAACTGTTGAATGGGAGGAGTAGGTGGGATGACAGAGGAGTCGATGTCCTAAGTATCAGGAAGGGAGGAAAGGAAACAGTGGTTCATCCCAGGTGTAATAACGGGAGAGCAACAATCTCACCATAAGCAACCAGAGTCCTGACAATCGCTGCTCCGCCCCCGCTGAAACGCCGGTCCTCGGATCATTACCTCCTGCCCACCGGTGGAGGCGGGGAGGTAAATAGGACAGGCCATCAACTCCACAGTTACAAACAGAAATCATGCCTCAGTTAGCCTCCCATAAAGGCGAGCACTGGAGGAGGGTTAGCGAAGGCTAACGCTAGCTCTCAGTCACTGGCTCAATAGGTCCATAGCTGAGATGCTTTGAACTCACAATGAAACTCATACTACGGAAGGAACCCTGTGTGGCCTCTCCTCCTAGCTTCACTGACTACATATACACACAACCCCTCCCCCCACATGGAACTGTGCACGACGGCTTTCCATCAGGACTGAGGCTATATCTGCCAGCGGCAATATCCCGTCTCTTTCCTCAAAAAAATTGATTCATGAAATTCATCTGAGCGACTCATTCGTCTGTCAAATCCGCTGCTTTATTGGCTCATAAAGGCTTCACTTTCAAGGGAATGGCTTTTTCTGAAGAACAAAAGATGCAAGTGTTTAACTTCAAGCGTAAAACTACTGCTTAAAAGCATTAGAAACCATTTAAACCGCCAGTTTCATTGCAGAACCGGAGCAAAAACCAATAGGAGGGCTGTTTGATGGGACACTGATGTAACATCTGTATTTCTATAAAACAACAGGAACTATGGGTTCATAAGGAGGCCTTCAGAAACAACCCAGGTCAGACAGGGGAGGATCAACGTGAGTTTGTGTCCATGTATGCGTACGCTCATGTATTCTGGAATGTATGTGCATCTCTAAGAGAGCGACATGGCCACTGCAGAATACGCATTCACAGATTTAATCCGGAACACAACCTTATGCTACATACCAAGCGGAGCAGGCTCTCCTGGATACGGTATGGTCTGCAGGCCTGAGGTCAGATGTTGACAGTTTAAGTCCAGGAGCTGAACTCAAGACCTGGTCAGCTGCTGATAGTTCAACACCAGCGAGGGGCTGCACCTCAAATGGTCCCTGTCGCAGTTCGAGCACCCTTACCCTCGATACGACTCCCAGTGTGCCCTTAACATCCTCACAGTGCCGACAGAATTAATGAAGAGCCTGCTTTATCTGAGGTCCACAGCACTAGTAAAATTGTACAATAAATAACACATACAATTATCAATGCTTTGTGTTCGTTTTTTTTTGAAGTATGAATCACATTGCTAGTGACACACCCCTCCTGTATACCAGTCCAATAATTCTGTGCCATGGCAGGTTTATTGATCCCTTTTATTTCTAGGAATTCAATTGAGGTAATAAAACCAGCACAGATATAAAGCCTCAGGCCTTGAATCAGTGGTTGCGTAAGCTGTTATGAAACCGAGAAAGTCCTGAATAAATTTATGGTCATTAAAAATTGTGATCACTTCGTATTTGTATTTCCTCCTGCCTCAGATTTAAAGTAATGTCTCGGCGGTTTGCTGCTGCTCTCCTTCAACCCCAACCCTACTCAGTCTGCTTGTGTATTGAGTGCTGGGGGGGGGGCACTCACTGTTCTTGAAGGACGAAGTCGACGTTGTCAGGCGATATCTGGCCCGTTACGGGGTGCCGAAAAGACGTCGTCCTCTGGTTATGGCTGTCAGAGTGAAAGGAGGAGGGAGGAGGGGAGGTGGAGGGGAGAAAGGCGGAAGACAGGAGGGAAACAAAACGAAGTTAAACCACAAGGACATAAATCATTTCAAGTATGTTTCACTCTGCATCCACTCATCTTCTCAGGTAAAGGAGAATTCCGTGAGAGGCCGCTAATTTCCGAGGCGTACCGCGATTTTCCCTGGGAGCGTTAGGAATGTACGGCGCCACAGTGGGCTGGAGAGGCCAGGCTAACACACAAAGCATGGGGGCACCGGGGGGGACTCAGCGCGAGCGTCGATTCATCATTCTGAGCCATTACAGCATACCACTCCTGACACCACTATCAAGCTGGGGAAAATACGGGCTCCCTCAGCGCTTAGATCTGCGCAACGGTGATGCGAACAACGGCTTTTTCTAGCCGAGCAGATGATACCAAAAGGCATAATGCTGTAACAATTGAACGTGAACTTCGAGTGGGGACAGGAACTTCAGCCAAGACTATGCCTCGACAACAAAGGACCCAGCGCCACTTTTACACTGAGCTGACACATTCCACGGTCTAACTGCAAATGTTTTATCGAGACAAACATCATTAAAAATGGGCTGCCATGACACTCGCTGGGAGAACTAAGGAGAATCTTGGACTCAGGCAGGAGGCTTGTGTACCGGGCGTGCATTCTCATAACGCGTCATTGGGATGAGCAATCGGAGCGGCAAGGGGTTGAAGATAACAGCAATGGTTTCAGACTTCTGCAACACATTACGAGATAAATAAGTACAATTTCTTGAGCATCCCTGCCACCCCTTCAGTCTGCAGTCGCTCCACTGCTTCATTTAACCCAACCTGGTCCCGGTGATAAACCACAGGCCATTTGGATTAAGCTTACAGCTAAAATGGATTAGGATCGATTTCATTTGTGCCCATTTTTCCCCTGTGGCTGCATTAACATATTTGCAGCAGGCAGGACAAAAATAGAGTGGGATGTCACAGGCCATTCAGCCAATGCGGCGGACGACTGCGAAAGCCTCCTGGCGAGCAGGGCCATTTCTCACTGAACCATTAGCAACAGCAATTTGGTATTTGACAGGCAATGGCAGAATTTGTCAAACATTTCTAAATTCGGGGTAAAACTAATTAATTCCAAGCTCCATTTCACAGAAGTCAAGGTATTTGCTGAATTGAAATAAGCATTAGGATACTACTGTAATACACCTGCAGCATACTAACCTATGCGTGAAAAAAGGGCTTTGGTATGGAAACAGCTGGACCCTGACGGAAATTCACTTGACACTATGCGCTAAAAGACATTTTTGGAGGTTTTAACACAAGACGAACTTTAGGGTCAAACAATTATATTGCAGCCTTGCCATTGATTTAGTTCGTTGTAGGACTACTTTCCCTGGAGCGAGACTTCTTTATGAAAGCAGAGCTCAATCAAAAATGCATCTCTTCTTCCCAATAACTTCGCTAAATGGATTTACGATTCTAAATTACATACATTTTGTGCCTGCAGCACAGAGAGAATAATGATTAAAGGTACAGTAAGATCATTTCCTAAAAGGCGAAGCACCTACAGAGCCTGGTCTTTGCAGACTGCCAAAGTTAGAGAATGGGTAGAGACCCCCATTAGGGTGGAGAATACAAGAGCCTATGACCTATCAGACTCCATCTCACGTGACCCAGAAGGAACTACTGGGAGTGACTCCATTGAAGAACAAATATGGGGGTTGATTCCACTTGACCACCATGCATAGCACCTTGAACTCTCGCCGTCCATTTGCAGAAGTAGGGAGATTTTTCGGACAATGAAGCTGAGGGGATGATTTAGTGGCCAGATTGAGAGAACCAGGAGGAGACTTTTTCCAACTTTCCCACAAAGAGTGATAGATCCATTGACGGAACCTGCTTCAAATTCATGCGCATATCTTTTATTTATCGTCCAACTAGCACAGGAGCCCAAGGGCCCGGCACAGAGGAGGACAATGAACAAATCCATATCAAATGGATTGTATTATGCTTTTCTGGTTTTTCCCCTTTCCTTTGGTGTGTTTTATATTTCTGTGCATGAAATACGTGTTACGTGACAAAGCTCAAGTCCACACCAAGGGGATTTATTGTCGCTGACAAGAAACAAAACTTCCAAACTGCTATAAATGCCTCTCTACCGTAACAGGTCTACATAACGATTTAACAAACTAGCATAGCGACTTAACTGCCAGCTAGTTTGTCATGCCTTTGAACAAAGCTAGGTAGATCGAATACTAGGGAGAATTTGGTTATTGCATACTGCTATGTCCAGAAGACACTGTCTTTTTCAGAGCAAAGACAAAGTCCCTTTGTGTGGGTTTCCAAAGGAAAAAGAAGTAATGAAGTGAAGAATCGGTTAAAATGAATATTTAGCCACAATTCCTCAGCAGTACAACCCCAAACTTTCATTGTGTTCCTTTCATTTCACAGAGTTCTGCTATCTGAACCACAGTTGGCCAATCAAAACAGAGCAGGCTTTAAGAGAGGGGGCCTTCAAGACACAGGAGCCAAACCAGTCTGTGATTGAGCATGAGGTGTTGCACACACAGCCCGTGCAGCTATGACTAGATGCTACTTGACTGTAAGAACATGCAAAACTTGATAAATCGATAACAAAAATGAAAATCTTACATGAAGAAATGGGCACAATATGACCCCTTTAAATCCACTTTTTCTGTTAGCACCATTATTTTAAAGATAGTTGTCAGTGCACAACATCTCTCCATAAGATCAGGAAACCAGGCTTCAGGATAAAGGCTCTTGATCGTGTTCAATTGGTTCCTCCCTAGCCGAAAAACCCCAATTGCCCTTTCCATGCGAGCCTCAGCTTCCCCTCTCCAAAAGGCCACGCGGGCGTGTTTCTAAGAGACATGCTCCCCAATAAATCTGTACCTTCTCTGCTGACACACATCAGTGAGCTCTTTACTGAGGCTGGGCTGCTATAATGACATGGCCATCTGTCTTGGGGGCCCCTGCCTACATGATATAGGCTGGACGTTTTCCGCCCCAGCAGCCTGCCGGAGCTCCATCAGATCCTGACGATTAAAGTCTGCTCTGAGAGTTTTCCCTGACGAGCAGCTGAGCAGTCGCAAAAATGCCCACAACAGCAACACATAAAACACGTGAAACGACTGTATCATTACAACGGGCGAGAAAAGGTCGTCTTACCTTTTAATAGCAGCAAACTTAAACAGATAGCTGTTTCATTTGCACATTCTTCCTTCATGATTTAAAGAAAAAGAATGGGTGAGATACATTGTGATGGCCCCAATTTGTTATGACATATCGGAGAGCAAGGGATGACAGACAAAATGTTAAAATTGAACAGATTTAATTGAATAAAGCACTGACCAAGATTGCAATATAAATTAAAAAAATAGATAGTTACAGTCCCTTTGTGATTGACATGGGGTTGCTATGGTGCGATGTCCTGGGACAGGAAAATGCTCCAACACAGGCAAAAATCCACAAAACGCTTCACAGGTCTTGAAAAGAGTGACAGGTCTGGTCAAATGTATCCTTCCACTATTTCTCCTTGCAATTTCTCCTACTACTTTACTCTCAATTTTTCTCCTTATATACTCCTTTCCAGCCCCCTCCCACCTTCCAGACTTTTTTCAATTTTCTGGGACTTTCCCCTCTGAGGCATGCCCAGGACATGCCCAAAACCCTAGCTCCAAACTGGGCTTAACAAAAAAAAGTCAACACTGCCATCTAGTGGCTTTTTTCCCCCCACATTACAACATTTACAGGATTTTCCAAGTTTGCTCATCTACTAGTGGAGGACAGATCCTGGAAGGGGGGAGAAACATGGGTGTAGAGGTGCTCAGGACAAGCTCAGCTGAATGAACAGATCACAGCTGAGAGCCTCAGGGTTAGTACAGCCAACCCAGCATTCCTACAGCCTTCCAAAACCTTCAGCTTCAACTCCCAAACAGTGAACAGGACAGCCCACTAAACTCTGGCATTCACACCATGCTCTTCTGATTCTCCATTAAAGGCTAAGCTAGCTCGGGAATTGGGGCAGGGCTGGTGGCATTGGCTATAACAAGAATTCTTCAATGCTTTAGTGATGCGACCCACCCATTGACTGGGATAAATCAATATCTAGGCCTTGCGGTAGGCAGTCATACATCTTGGATGGCTGTAAAACTCCATCTGTTGGTATAATAGAGAGGGGACTCAGGGTGGGATTGAGGCCATCTTGAGCCCAGACATAGTCCATTTCAAGCAGCTCAGGACGTAGCTTATGGGCGTCAGATGAGACATAATGAGACACAGCTGTGGTGCTCCAGTAAAATTTGGTCAGCATGTGCATAGATATGTCAGCATATTACTGCGGTCAAACCCTTTTTGCTACATCAAAAATAAACATGCCGATCTGACCTGATCTGACAGCACCGAACCAGCACCACTCCAAACTGATGGAAATTCTCCAAGAACCTTCTACAGAGTCTAAACATTTCAGACGTCTATGAGCATTCCCAGCTATATTTTCAAAGTAATTCAAGTGCTGAAATTATTCAAATCACCATATCAAAATCAGAAAGAACACATTAAATATCGTACCGTCATATTGCACCATACCCACGTAAATCTCAGATGAGATCAAGCCGCATCACAATCACACTTTTAATTAAGCAGCGGCATAGAAAAAAGTACAATCGGTTGTGTTGGGGCGATTTATAGACGGTAAATCCTCCCATGCTAGAGTAAATCAGGAATAGGCACAGCAGTAATCTGGGACCTGTTCCTACTAACAGCATGCTGTTCTTTTGACCGCATCAGGGCTGCACAATGGCCCAGCCCCCACTTCGGATAATTGCAAATCTGCATTCTTCAGTGCCTTTGTCTCTCCCACATTATTTCTGAACTACTTGTCATGGAATTTACTGCGGTAGCACACTGCGAACAAACAAGCACGTAGAACAGCGGCCCAGTTCGTAGTGCTGAGTTACTCCGCAGCTTCTAGAGAAATCAGCAAAGCCCTGAACCGCATCCAGCAGGAAATTAACTTCCCACCCAGCTGAGCTGGTGCTTTGTGTCCACTTCACATGTGCAAAACATCCCTACTGATTCCCAGAGAACCTGCTCAAGTACAGTCATCACACATACAAATTTGCAACTCGGTTACCGACCAGTTTTTTGGCATTTTCACCCAAAATAAATCAAATGAACAAAATGAGCTATTTTGTTGTTTGAAGTATAAGGGAAGACCTACACAAAGCCATTATTATTGTAACTCTATCTTACTTATTTTTGGAGCTATGATACAAAATACACCAATTTTGTAACCCCGATACCACATGACCTGGCCCATAAGAACTCACAAACACACACAGATGAAGACATTGAAACACGTCAACACATCTACACACAAGCGCTTCACTCGTCCACTGGGTTATTCAAACGGATGGATTAAGTTTAAACGGCGAGAGCTACTCCAGCTGTTCCACTGCTATCTAGACATAGGGACTCTGTCAGCCATCCTGTCAGCAGAAGAGACATGGGATGAGCTGTAGCAAGAGACATCTGCTGCCACAGAGCTTTCCAACATCAGCGATACGGAGTTGTCCTCACCAAACCACGAGCACATCAGGTCAGTCCCAGGGGTGACACGGGGCAATCTTCAGCCTAAACACACCCCATCCCCCCAGCCCTGGGGTCTTAAATAATCTGAGCGGCATTCCTCACTGACAGACAGTGGTAAGGGGTCACATAAACATTGCATTTACATTACAGAGGTTGCCCCCTCCCACCCTTGATGCATCGCACCTGTCCGTACAAAAGGCAACGAGGCAGAATTACATCACCAGCACATTCTGCCGCCCTCCAAAAATTGCTGTCAATCACCTGATTGGCTGAGAAAATCTGCTGCAGGCGGTGTGTTTCACCAAGACTATGCTGCAATGATAACTCCTACCTCTCTGCTTATGATATACCAACATTATTCACTATCAGTGATGGTCCTTACAGCCAAAGGCTCACCTCTGTCACAGGCTATTTCCTATCAGCATCAAATCGCCAGCAAGCAAGAGAAAACTCCGGAAGCAAAGCGCTCCAGTCCTGTCAAAAATCCACTCGCCGCTTCAAATGAACCTGGAGTGCTTCATTCTGGATACTGTCACAGAGGCAGACAAGCTGACAGAATTTATTTATTTTAAACATAAAATGGCACAGACACGACCTGGCAGTAAAGGTAAACTATGGTAGCTGTTATGGCTCTTTTTGCTGCAATTAATCCATTAAGAAACAGAAATTGTTTCCCCAGCTAGCATCTGTACGCATAAACTGGCATATGTCCACTGTGTCTTTTGGGAGAGTGGCTGTGTTATGTCTAGTGTCAGTTTAATTTAAAGGTTAATAAATGCATTAAGCACTACAAATGACCCTAAAGTTTATCGTTTAGACATAACATCTTTGAAAACCATTCAAGTGGGAGGATTCTAGTTCAAGTGTGGTCACCATGAAGTAATTGTACTTCTATCTAAAAATCACATATTGCATTCAAAACCTGACATACCATGTAGCCCATAAATTCACCAAGAATACAATAACTCCCAAATCTTTCAAAAGATGCCCTCTTATTTAACCGCATTCCTGCCTCTGTAAATCATATCAAGGCAGTGCTTTACGAGTATCCGGGAATAAGTGAGCCCGGCAGATCTTTGATCAGTACCCATAATCACTTCAGGCTTCTTTCAACCAAGAACATTGCCTTTTTTCATCAGTTTAATTACAGAATATCCTCAGCAGCAGAACAGCCCTGTCGGGGCAGCTAAGGCTATTCTCTGAAAAGTATGAGAAGTTCTTCTGATAACTTTTCTGGGGGGAAAAAGTCAATCCCTTTAGACGACACAAGCTAAAGTTACTGTAAGCAGAAAATCAGGCTATGGTCCACAGAGCCAATAACATTCATTGACAAATGGATTGTTTAAAAGAGAATTATATTTTAGAGACAACTTCTGTAGCAGCTACAGCGCTTCAAGCACCTGTCAAAGAAACAGTTCCATCTTGTTATATCCTTGTCGCTGTTCATTTTGTCAATGTCTGGCCCTGGGTGCCTTTCAAAACCAAATCCTTTAAAAATGAAAAATGCATGCTTTAGCTTTACATTGCTAACCACAACCAGCAGACAGCACTGAGTCCCAGAACAAAACCCATAGCTTTGCAGTAAATCCTTTACCTAGCATGCCAAGCTAAATACCCACATCAGACCCTGAGAGGGCATCAGTGGCACATTCATTACCTCAGCTTAATTGAGCTAAATCCAGTTATGCAGTTAGATATACAGCCCGGCCACTTTAGCACTTCAAAGCTGCTTAGCCATCCAGCTTCTTTCTTGCATATCAGGAGTCCAAAACTTGATCGCAACTCTGATGTAGAGAATCCTGCTCTTCTGATCAGCGTTTACCTCTCTTCTCAGAGCGAAGCAAATTTATGGGCTCTCCCTCCCCCCCCCCGCCTTAATGTGCGGTTCCTCTCGATCGTCCCGGCTCCCTCGCACAGAGAGAGTGGAGTCAGTGCGGTAGCGGTGGCCTGACACAGGATGGGAGGGAGGAGGGTGGGGGGGGGGGCAGCTTTAGTTCCTGCAGAAGCTGCTGGCCGAAATTTCCTTCAGAGCACAGTGCCTACGCTGGCGCTCACCTCCCAAACACCGTCCATCGGAGAAATGCCAGGGAGCTTATCAACTCGTTACCTCCCCTGCCTCACCCCTCCCTCCCTCCGGCCAATATCCCACAGTCCATCTCACACTTCCCCTCTTCCCATTTATCTCTCTATCCCTACAGCAACTCTATCAATCTCCTACTTTCTACCGCTCTCGGCCTTTTTCTGCTTCTCATGAAGACAACACCTAACCCCGCGGGAGTCCTTATACAAAGGAGAATGGAGTATTTTCATAGCACTTTTTCCACGTTGCTGAAGGCTGGAACACCTTCCCCTCTCAGCTTCCCTAAACTGCAGTTTGGAACCATTTTGATGAATGATTCTCAGGTAGCACCAGGGCTCGCACTGTTGTACACAATGGCGGGCCCCTGCGTTCAGATACCATGAGACAGCTGTGATATGCCACTCTTGGGTAAGAGAGGGAAAGTTCCACTGTTCCAGATTGGTCAGGGCTTTGTTGCCATTCAGTCCACTTGGCAACAGTGGTCCTAAAAATTACCCCATCTCTTGGGCTGTGGCCAGGGGCACGGAAACGGGTCCTCTGAGTTCAAATACGAGAGAGTGCGTCAAGGGCAGCTGTGCTCCACCAAACTCAGATCACATACCTCAATTACCACTTCTGTCTTTTAGCCAGAAACTATATCGTAACACGTTAAGACGAGTCATAAAATTAGATCAGACTCAAGAATTCGCGCCACTGATGAACAGGTTTCGGTGACCACTGACACAACTCAAGACTCTCATGGGCGACGCAACCATTGGTGCTGCCTGACCAGGGATAAAAGGGGTTAAGATGTTAAATTTCATTAGTTCATTTCTCTGTAGCGACCACCTCTGGTCAGCAAGGGGAATGTAGGTGTACGAACAACATTGTTCGCTGACCATATGATCATCCGATGGCATAGTCCGTGTGTAATCGGCGCTGTGACTGCAGAGTTCAAAGAAGTGAGGGCTAGTTGTCAGGAGTCGGAGGCATCACGTGCCACGACATTTTTCTCCTGGGCTGATGGGAGCGGGTCACTTTGAGGAGGGCTAAACAGTTTGGCTGTTTTCAGGGTGGGATTAGGGAAAAAAAAAAAAAAGACATTTCTGAGAAAATATCTCAAACTTCAGTTTCAGATCAAGGTTGACGCCATTGGGACTATGTTATAATATAGCCGTTCGTCTTTTGTTTGGTTTGTGATGCCTTATTTAGACTTCAAAGAAGAGGTTATAAAAATGAGCCGATTGAAGTGTTTGTGTAAAGACGAAAGAGACGGCCTTCAGGAAGCCCAGCTGTAGATTCATGACCAAGAACAACAGAGTTGATATTATTGGATTTGGATAAACAATGTTAGGCAGTGGCCCACCAGGCTTTACTCAAATAGGCGGTCAGACAGAGCGATGGATGAGGACAGACAGACGCGAGTTTGTGGTCAGGCTTCTCAGTGCTCATAGCAACAGAGCAAAGTAACAAGAATCGCACAGACAGATTAGCATCATGCCTTTTAAACTGAAGTTAGACCACAATCGCATGCTGCTACATCGCAGGATATCAAACATATTTTTGCTGGGGTATGCAGAACAGAAAATCATGGCCAAAAATGACTATTTAGGAGGGCAGAAGAGCAGACTGCAGTATTGATTCCACTGTTGCCGAAAATAGACACGAAAAATAGGCACCACGCAGAGACTGGACTGAGTGAGCGATGAAGGCCATGATTGCACTTCTAAGCCAGCTAATGCTTTCATCTCAGAATTGTTTTTGCAAGACCAGGTTTTCTCAGCTTTGTAACTGGCAAAGAACTTCAAAGAGCCAGTGAGGGACAGCTCATTTCATTAAAACCACCCAGAACCAAAAAACAGGGATATTTTCATGTATTTAACTAGAGAAGAATTTCAGTCAGTTACCATCATCGATTCATGCCATCACTTCGAAATACAAGCCAGCTGCTTTCTTCTAACAGAGTCCCTGTTCTGTTGATCCTTTGGCACAAAGGAGAGTCATTTAAGAGGACATTTCGCTATAATTGGTTCATATGTCTTGTTACGACTCGTCAATTACGCTGCAAGACAACAAGAGGTGATGGATTCGAATCTGGGCCTTTCAGCACTAAGTTGAAAGGGCCAGTGTCTCCCAGTGTTTATATGGGTTTCCTCCAGGTTTTCCAGCTTTCTTCCGCAGTCCAAACCTAGAGGCACTCAGAGTGCAAACCTCTGCCAAGGCAGTACAGTCAAAATCTTGGTCAGTGGGAGCGAAGTTCAGTTATCGCGTGTCATAGGATTTCAAGATGGCTGCCGTGGCGGCCATATTGTTTGACTAATCGCGGTCAAAATGAATAGGGTCTGTCCCTGGTGTAATAGCGACCCACCCACAAAATTTCAGAGATATCCGTTCATTGCTTATTGAGTTATCCTGTTCACAAACAAACAAACAGACAAACAAACGGCGCCGGTCACATAACCTCCTTCCAACTTCGTTGGGCAGAGGTAATGAGACATACCAGGTTAAATGGAGACTATTCATTTATTTTAATTTATTATTCTTTTATTCAGAAAAAATGTAATATATTCATCTCCATGCTTGTATCCACCTCATTCCTCCAGTGAAAGGATTCAGTCTCGCTGCTAATACAGCTTTGCGAAGGTAACATGTCCTGAATACAAAAGGAGAGGGTTTATGAGAATATGACAGGGGCTCATTTAACACTGAAATACACGTTATCAGCTATTCATCATCCCATTCACACGAGAGAAGAAGCCAGCACCACCGGAAGCACCTTCTCGAAGCAAAGATTTATGCTTATTCGAACGGGAGACAAAGTGCTATTGACTCTTCCTGATTACATGTTGTGGCTACGCAAACTGTGAGTAATGGCCATTGCCAAAGGAACTGGGCATATATGTCAATTCTTTATGAGTCCGGTGATTTCCAATTTCATGATGCGGATCTCGAGGAAACTTGATCTACATCCAGGGATCAGAACTGCTCCAGACTATTTCCCAGGAGCAAAATCAGAAAGAAAGGTAGACAGAAAATTCAACATTCCAAAACAATAATGATTTAAAGCTTTATTTACCAGTTGCTTACCAGTTACTACACTAAAACCATGAAAGCTAAATGTGTACAAAATATACTGTACACTCCTAAAGAAAAGAGATGAAGACTTAGTGAAAGATAAATATCTATAGGGATTTACTATTAAAAGGAACGAGGCTTCTTACCTGAAGCTCTATTTGTAGGCAACATAGCATCCTAAAAAAACAGCTTAAGCTGATTCTGTGCTGCTTGCGATATAACTTTACATTAAACAATGCCATGCTGCAAAAAAACTAAGACAAAGCCTTCGGGCCCCGTCTGATATCATGCTTGTAGTACTGTTGGGTGACTCGTGTCATAATACTTGGGTTCATTGTATTGGCACACTACAGGGACTGCGCTTGTAAGAGAGCTCAAAAACTCCTCAGGTCATCTGGATGCCTGCAGTTTGCTTGCAGCAACCACACTCAAATAAAAAAAAAAAATGAAGTGCTTCTCTCAAGGCAGTGACTGTGCAACTGAGCAAATGAGCCGTGGACTATAAAAAAAAATGCGCCCTGCAGCATATGCTGCTCAGGAGAACGTGCTCATTCATAAATTACATTATGATACGGAGAATGCCATTCAAAAGTTTGGAATCACACATCATTGTTTCTGAAAATAAATGGAGAATTCAATTTATAAGGTACCATTAAATTGGTTAATTATGCCAACACTTTAGATAATGCTTCAAATGAATAAATGATTTGAAACCCCCATTTCCAGCAGCCATCGCTCCAATACAAGACAATACACCGCATCCACTAATCAATGCAATTCTGCCAATGTGCCGTTTTTGTGCCAAAAACATGACTGTCAGTTGCCACACAACCGCAAGCATTTATAGGGTTAAATTCTATTCTGGATTAAAATTTCCTCAACAAACAAATTCTTTATCTCTCTCTAGCCAGTCACTGCTTTAAAAGATGACTATTCCACGCATGCGATTCTCCAGAAACTGATTCATTCAATTGCTGATCGCTGACGTGAAGAAGGATTTCATACAAACGTCCACAATTGTATTGAAAGAATAGCAAAAACTGGGTCTATGCAGAATAGAAGGATGCGGAAAGCCCAGGTGCAAATCTGTGCAACAGGACAAGAACATTAAAGCTTGTAGTTAGAGAAACAGATGCCTCCCCGGCCCTCAGCCAGCAGCTTCATGGCGTAGCTGAACGCCAAATATCAGCATTCGAAACAGTGACGAGAACACTGTGGAATGGTGACCTTACACTGTGGGCAGAGTCTTTAGATAAAAGCTATCTCTGAAACTGCCAAGTATACAGAGGTAAAATTATCACAAGTATACAAATATTGGACCGGTTCATGACCGACACGGCCTATTGGGATAGCATGCCAGCCTAATCTTCACACCGTTTCAAATGTGACTGTTTAACAAAGCTGCTACCAAAGAAAAAGTGAAAGATCTGAGAGGCATCAGTAACTATAGACTTTGATGTCTTTTGCCTTCTTACTCAGAAGTACATCAGGGTATTTTCAATAGTAGCGCAAATTTTTGTGTGAAATCTTCAGTGACTCTGTTCTCTCATGCATGTAATTGCCTTCATCCCTCAAAATAACAATTGACAGACAGGTTTTGAGAGAAAGCCCTTTCTTTTCAGCCATTTCTAAACCAATTTAACTTTAAAAAGCCAAGTGTAAGAGATAGTGCAGGAACTGACAGAAGATATTTTTAGCTTCTGAGGCACTTAGCATTATTGGAGGGGTTTTTCAAACACCAATTTAACGCATTAGCATGATAACTTACGGATGAGATGACAGCGTGTTCATTAATTCAAAATGAATAATGGCCACTGAAATTGGGGCCTTGCAATCATACATAAAAATTGAAATAAAAAAACCATTTATAATAGTAATTTGTCACATTTTCAATGTCTTGGCCTTATGTATTCATTAACATATGCCATGCTTGCAATTTAATATGTATCAATATTATTAAGCATCCCTTTCTTTCAAAAACATCACAACTGTTGATTGGTACTGTGTAACTACATTTTTTAATAATCATTGGACAGAAACACTCACTTTCACAACAATTTACCTTCATTACAATGACAAATACATACTCGTCAGGGCGCGCTTCAGTACTTGTATGAGCAACCTGGCAAATCTGTTCATCATCAATAGTTAAGCTACCACAGAAAAAAGCCTCCAGCCCAAAGCACAGTAATAGCAGAGGCTGCATTTATACAGTCCTTAAGTCTTTCATATGATCAGTCAGCCTTACATGTAAATTACTTTAATGGCAACACAACTATCCACTCTGAATGACACAGCCCATTAAAATGGAGCAAATTCACTGTTCAGACACACATTTATTTCCTATTTAAAGCTAACTCACCTGAACACACTACAGACTATTACGTCAGATTTTGTTCTTGGGCATAAGTGCAGAGAGGAAATAAGTATGACTTTTGTTCAAGGTAATGCAAGGTTTTTCTCCGCTTAAAGTAGACTCTAAAAATACTCAGCAGACGACTCAATTATATTGTAATTCTGACACTGCACAATAACAATTGAAAAGTGTAGCTTAGATCTGCTGCCCAAATTAGCCATCTGCAATGGAGACAACCTTTCCAGGTAACTTATGAAAAGGAAAGTAATTATACTGGGAATAGTCTTATAGACTAATAGAGGTCTGGTTTCTCTCACTCTGTGAGCTCATACCAAAGCACAACTCCCCACCTTGCATTCTCCTCCAAAACACTCCCAAACACCCCTCCCAGCTTCAATTCCCAGAGACCCTTCTCCACCCTAAAATTACAACCGCAATGCAAATGAGCAGTTTATTCATCATTACATTGTAATCCACACATCCACCATGCATTTCAGTTCTCTGAGAATGTGACCTCCTCTCAGGGGCTGTGGAAAGCGACAGTCACGGACCTTCAGCTTCATCCAAGGCCATTTTCTCTAAAAAGAGTCCCACCAGAGTACAGAAGGGGAGCATTTGCTAAGTGGCGCCGACAGGAGCCAAATCTGGGACCTCAGGAAAATGGAAGGGTGGGAGCCAAATCTAACTCACCATACAGAGTGAGCCAACTCACTGTCCCTGGCAAGCGAACACAGACAGCCCGGTCATAAAAACAAGTGATGTCCCCATGTCCTTCACGATGGCATTTTAAGAAAACACACACTTACACTCACACACGGTGAAAATGCAGACCCATTCTAGATAGAATGCTGGCTGAAAGCTAATCAGCACGAACTGAAGGGATGGGGGGGGGGGGGGGGTTGTAAGACATGGGCTGAGTGATTTTGCTGGAACTAAGGTTTCCTTCAGCTTTGTTCTCTGGGCAAAAAATAAATTGAAACGGTGCAATGTCACCCTTCTCCTGGGGTGGGGATGGGGTGGGGGGGGCCAAGCTCCTAGTGCGGCAATCAGGCTGCTACGAAAGTCGTGCCGCTCAGATAACTCTCCAGCTGTTTCCAAGCTGTATCATCTCAGATTCTCCTCCCAAACCAGGGAATCAAGGAAAGCAAAAAAAAAAAAAAAAAAAAAAAAAAATGACTGTACCACAGAACCCAGCTGCAGATTGATTATAGTGGTCCCACATTCCCCTCGCCCCTCCAAGGACCCACATCATGCAGCAGGGCATTTCCTCATCATCTCCAACGGTCCAGTCATAACCGCACTCTCCTCCAGCCTCCTCCATCACCTTGTGAGGTCATCCACTGGCATGTGTCCCCTCCAGGGCCCACTGAGAAAGCCAGGCAGCCAGCCAGCTGCTGTGGACAGGACACAGGTGCCAGATGGATCAGAGAAGCTGCTCTCCAGCTGCACGGTGGGAGCCCAGGCCCACACAGCAGCACTTAGTAATGTCACATGCTCACTGAGCGCAGTGTCCCACGCCTCACTGCCCAGTAACTCCCCTGTTCCACAGAAAAAAAAAAAAAAAAAACTGTGATGCACCTCAGCCTGAGCCCCGTCTTGCAGCATCCCAGGTCCAGGCCTCAACGTTCTAATCTCAGCATGCAGAGGACATGTCACGTACACTTGCGGTGGGACATTATAAACTGAGACAATGTTCAGAGAACAGAAATTTCAATCTTCGATGACTCTGGGGGAAGAGAATATCTGCAATGAATACCGTGGTTACTGATATAGATTCCAGGCGGCCGCAAAAGGTCTGCTCAGGTCGATTGATTTAAAAAAAAAAAAAAAAAAAAAAACTTCACATAAATCTTGCTGCATCTTAAAAAAAAAGATCAAAGAATTTCTCTTGGCAGTGAAAGATTATGTATTGTTGGCTCACACCTAAGTCATCTTGCCAAAGGCTATAAGCTAAGCCGTTCTCCTGGGATCAAGCCAAAGAGCAGGATGTTAGCACACGCCCCTAAATATCATCAGACACAAAAATCTTGATTTTGATCCGGTTTTGATTTTGAACCAATGAGGCCGAATGCAATTTGGCTCCCTCCAATATAGAAATGAGGCACAGCACTACAGCAAGGTTCCAGTTAATTGTGGCTTTCTCTCGACTTATTCAAAAGGCTGTCAAATGCTGGGATCCACAGAAAGAGTAGTTTCGACCTTAAAGCATTCCCATCTTGCACTCTAAGACAGTAAAAACGGTGCGAGAGCATTTAAAGAAGGTCGAGGATTATACGTGGGCGAAATCATCTCAATATCGCAAACCACTGGGTCGTTTGGCATATTCATTTACCTCCCCATTTAATTCCAGCCATTTTACAATGGCACTCCAAATCAAATTGCCAATTAATTGCAGTCATCCTACAGATAATCAAACTGTTCACATTAGCATAACGAACTTTGGCAGAGTCATTCACATGCTTCACTTTGGGTGGTGGTGGTGGTGGTGGGGGGGGTGATGTCTGATGTCGGGGGGGCGGTACTACCGAGGTGCTTTTCCAGAACTTCATTATGCAGGAGCTGAAAATGAGGTCCTCCTGCAGTCAGGCCATCAATTACTTGTAAGAAGCACTGCCACTTTCAAGGGCTACAAGGGGAGTAAAAATTGATGAGGAGAGGTTTTTTAGAAGGGGGATTATGAGTAATGCAGGATCATTACTAAGTTAACACTGGTGTGGATTTAAAAAACATTGAGATTGGACCTCATTTTTAACTAGAAACGGAGGTGACAGCTCCTGTCAAAATTCTCACTTCAATTACTTCACTGTGATGCAGCATTGCTGGGGGAAGGTCAGGAAGCGAGGGTCAGGCGAGTACAGAAATGACTGCAGTGCTCCTGACTCCCAGCCAGCCCAGCCCCGGTCGCCAGCGCAACTAAGACGGGGAGATTCTGATTGATCCGTAAATTGAACTCAACTAACCTCAAACTATTCTAGCAAATTGCACCCATCCAACATAGACTGGATACCAGAAAGACTGTTGTGTCTCCAGAGATATTGATTCCACAAACAGAAGTTCTGGGTTCATGGTATTTACAGATAAACCAACTGACACATTAACCAATCAACAGAATACACAGCACAGACGAGCCCGCAAGCAAGGAAACTAATGGGAAACTGAGAGAAGAGACTATATGACGGGGTTCCTTTTAAAATACAAGATTTGACTCCAGTTAGTACCTCAAAAGAAATAGAGAAACAGTGCACGCATAAAATCATGGCACCCGTCTGACCTCAAATTAATCCAAACAACTTTTCTCCAGGCATGTTTCTCAATTTTAAGAAGAGGAAGTGCTTGAAAACAGATCAGTGTTTTCTTCTCTAAGCCACAAACAGTCCAGGAATTGTTTAATTTCTAGTGGGGTTGCGAACTGCAAAAGGCACAAGCCAAGACCTAATCACCTCATTTGTTTTCCCAATACGCTGTTCAGAACAAACAACAGCACGCGTACCAGACCAGAATATCCTGCTTGAGAGACAACAGTTTATCAAGAACATAACCGCGTTTAGTCTATCTCGAGCAAGCAGTCACAGCAAGAGATCCTTCACCAAAATGTTCGCAGCTGGTTCAATGCTCCCCTAAAGCTGGGCTGCATAAAGCTACGCTCATTTTTAAATATTTATACCGGATGTTGATGTAATTCATCACAGAAATTGGAATTTCAGAGTCCCATCTGACCAAAAAAAAGGCAGTCTCATCTCAGGATCGATAAGAGACAGCAATTTGAGGCCCTGGGAAATATATTAGAAATACAGCAGAACGTCAAAGTGAGGTGGAATGTTATTGAGTGGGGGATACAGAAAAGTACTGTTACACTTTCATACCCATAAGACTTTGCAATTGCCAGAAAAAAGTGAAAAATGACTCACAAGGCCATGTTTAATCCTTTGGCACATGCCTCTTTCTCCTCGAAACGCTAATAAATAAACACAGCAGCAGGTATCTCAACTGACTGGATACTCATTGTCAAGAGGGGAGCTAACCTGCAGTATTGAAGAGCCACTGAGTCTGTAGGCTATTTTTCACATATAATAAAATGGGATACAATTTCAGGCCTAATAAACCTAATATTGATTATTCTGCTCTTCAGTTAAGGGAGCAGTAAACCAGTCACAACTGAGCATTTGGTCACAACACTACTATTGACTAAGTAACACTGCATATTGCACTAGATATCTAAAAAATAAAAAACAACAAACCATTAAAAAAAGGTCCATTGGCAACTTGGCAGGCACTCACAGACACGTTACATATAATGAGTGCTTTAGGCCCCTGATCAGAAGTCTTCAACAAATCACTGGCCATAAGAGTCAAAAAGGGTGGGGCATCAGAGCAGAGGGTTGGGATCAATTCCAATTCCACTTAAATTCCAAATTTCAATTTTAATTCCAGAATTGACCCCAGCCCTGCAGGGCAGGAATGCAAACAGCAGTCTACTCCTCCCGCTGGCCTCTCACCAGTGGCGTCTAACACACATCTGTTTACATCTGCGGTCCAACAGAGTTCACACCACAGGAAGCGCCAAAATGGCTGACTTCACAGTAAATAAGGACACAGCTAATCTGGTAATACTGCAGTTTACAGAGCAAAGTCTTGCCTACATTAATTCTGGAACAAGTATATGCACAAGACCAATCTTCTGAATCAATAGAACTTTTTTTGTAGAGAAGTAATCATGATGCTTACGGAGGATGTTGAAAAATTACTCAGCGAAAATGAAACTCACGCATTCATCGTTACTTCAGGCCCCAACTGACTTGATCTCCACAGAATGAATTGCGCATCCATTACACTTTCACTGGTTTACCAGATGGCAAAGCCCAGACAGGTGTCTTGTATCAGTGCGAGATTTGTGTCAAGGCAACAGTGTTAAGTGGGGATTTGATTAGAAGGATTGCACAGGAACTCTACGAGGGAATTTGATCGGCGAAATCTTGGTGGTGGATAAACAACTAATTCATCAGGCAGGAAATTCACACTCAGCACTCAGTGTAAATACCCTTGAAGCCCATCTTGCAATAGATGGGGACTTTCCATCTTGGCAAAAGCAGAAGCCGCAGCCGGTGTCAGTCCTGGACATGGCATATCTCACCCATCAGAAAAGTGAACCAAACATCTCACCCCCGTCATCCAACAAAAATGGCAATGGAATGAATTCCACCAGCACTGCAACAGACAGCTATTCAATGCTATAAACACATCCTCTCAGAGGCGACCGAGGACTTTAGGTAAATACCGCAGGCATTGCAGCCTTTCCCGGTTGTTATGTTTGCATTCTGGAAGTAAGGCCAATGTTACTTTTAGGATTTGATCTTGCAACTTCATTGCATGCAACTGAGCTTCAAGAGAGTTGCATAGAGTAAAAAGCCCATGCAACAAGCTGAAAAGCTGTGTGAAACTCAGAGGCATTAAGCTGAAACTGTTTCAACTCTTTGTGACAAGGTTTATGCAACAACTGATCATAGCACAGTTTCGTGACCCCCGCAGTTTCAAACCACTCTGTTCAGCTGGTCCTTCGAAACAACAACAAGGACGGAAAGACTTGAGCAACAAACATGGAGGTAAAACAAGAAAATCAGATATTGAGTATTGTGATGGTGAATGAATACCGTATAAATAGTCCTCCATTTCTTTTTTTTTTTTTGCAGTCGTGAAATACTGTTATTGTTTATTAACAACTGTGAAAAATTCAAATGCAATGTTTTCAGCTACAAGCAATTAAAATGGCACTTAAATCTTGAATAGATGAGAAAGCACGGTGAAAGTAAGGACATAGGCTCATCAAGAGAAATTCCATTCCTATCGCTTTCATTAATTATAGCACATAGTTTTGATTGCAATTATGTTGTAAAATACTTAGTATAACGGTTAAGTTGCATGAACTTCATAAATGCGACTTTGTTGCAAGAAAAGTTTCCCTTGAGATGTCAGCTAAAGTCTTTAAAGAGTTGCTTCATTTTTTTTGGAATGCTTTTTATCATTTTTTGTTTGAATTAAACTCTGCCTACTGAAGTGATTGCTTGAAATATTTGGTCAATATTCAGGGATCTAGACTTCAGTTACTCCAAGTGACCTGCAGTCATTGTTATACCAGCATTTGAATGTTCTGATAAGAACCTTCCTATCACATAATGTATCTGTGATTGCAATCCTGAAGGGGTTATCATGCATTATGACCTTTGGACACTCCTCTATGTCATACATGGAAGTAACAGGCTTAGGCAGAAGAAAATTTACCTCCCCTTCTAGCCTAGTGCGACTGCAGAACTGTTCAGAAATGTGAAGTGGCCAACTACTTTTTCCACATTAGATCAGATGGTGATGGCTAACTTTTTTCTTTCTATAAATGAAATAATGTAATAATTACTGTATCTTGTTTTCATTCATGTGGTCTGTGTCATAAGTTATTCTTTTTTGAAGATCTGATACGATTAACGGTGAAAAACATGCAAAAACAGAAAAAAATTGGGACGGTGGCAAGCACTTTTTCATGTCACTGTATTATGGAACTCTTAAATGACTACTTTTCAAGGGCTTTGTTCCAATAGAACACAAGAAACGTATACTTCCTAGAGAATTAAATAAATGTGCGAATTTGTAAGAAATGGAGATCAAATGGGAATGTAGCCATTATAGTGTCCCTAATATGTTGCTGCAATTAATCACTAGCATGAAGGGCTATTTTTTACTTTATTGAGCAAGACAGAACACACTGAAATGTCTGCTTCAAGCACTTACATCTTTAAATTGTTGAGTTTCCCATCCATAAAAAAGCAACAGAGACCAGCTCTGCCCCTCGTATAGGGCATACAAGTTAATGTACCTCATCCTCGGAATAAGCAAAGCCGCTTTTATATTTTACCAGGATGAACTGGGAGCCAGATTTCTTCTCCCTCTAAGAAATTGATTAACACACCAATATTTTTTATTATTTTTTTTTAATTTGGCATCTCCAATCCCACCCGAATTTGGAATGCCCAATTGGGGAACTATGTACAAAGCTTGCTCGTATGCGACCCCTTGCTGCCAACTCAGGATAGTGAGACAGTTCACGGTTCTCCTCCGAAGCACGTGCCTGTCTGCCACTGATTATTATACACTCGCTGGTTGAATCTTCGCAAGTTCAGAACTAGGGCAGAGGATACCCGGACATGAACCAAGCCGGAGTCTTCCTGACGAGCGCCCGTCTGGCCAACAGAAGGCGCTGGAGCAACGAACAAAGCTGTTATCGAATACCCAAATCCGGCAGTCCCTTCCCAATTTGAAACCCTGTAGCGCGATAGCCAATTGTGCGCTACTCTGAAAAAGCTGCCGACCCCTGCCGGTGGGTACGCCGAGGCTCGAACCCGCGACGTGGTGATCACCTCTGCACTGCAGAGCAGTGCCTTAACCGAACACACCAATATTTATCCGTGTACAACTTCAGTTTTGACCTGGAAACTTCAAAAATTTGCAAAGAATGAACATCCTAATCTTGACTGTCAATCACAAAATATTTACTCTCCTCTTGATTTCGCCCCCAAGTTAATGCTTCTGTACACTGGCCCAAAGATCTCAATTTTACTTAAAAACATAATTTTTGATAATAAAACTTAAAACAAGTGCTTGACAACTGCTATAATCTCTGTGACATCAAGCATCATGTGACGACAACTAAAGACATCTACATGCCGCTTCACTGCAAGTGAGGCTGGGCAGGGTTTAAACTATGATGGAGCACTGGACCAGAGTAACAGGAATGTCTGTGGAGTTTATGATGAAAAGCAATGGCTAAATCACATGGCAAAACTAAACAAGGAGCTGGAAAATGGTAGTAATGTGCCTTAACAAAACAGAAAGTGAACAGGGATGAAATTGCCAGTCACTGCAGTTCCCCCTGCTGTAATTCATCCAGCTGCATCCACACTGCATATCTAATGTGCAATCAAAGCCCTTTTTCACACAAAGCAGATTTAAATTAGTTACAGACAACAAAAACAAAGATAAAGTGGGACACACACACAAAGGAGATGCTAATCCAATCACAGAGATGAAAAACAATGGCTAATCTAGTCAGGAACCAGGCTGACTGCAGCAAAAATGAATTGCAAAGGACAAAAGACTACTGGGCGTAATAAATATACATTATACTTTTTTCCACCAGTCTTCAAAGCTGAAACTTGTTTCACTCCGCCATGGCCAGGACTTGGGTGGCTAATTGCAAGCCTGACGGAAGTACTGTGAACTCAAACCTGGCGAGGTGTTAAGTATTGACAGCGGCCAGATTACAGCAAGTAATTAGGACATGTTTGATGGCAGAATATCACACAGCCAACCAACTGGAAGGGTTCCAGCAGCTCTGTAGGGAAGGTAAAGCTGTAGCTCCAGACTATCTGCCACCTTTACACATGCACCACCACTGAAGTCATGCATGCATTCCCAATGAAGAAAAATCATGCAGGAAAATGGCACCATGCACCTCACTGGCTGGACTGCAGAGAGAAAAGAAACAATTTCCGACATTTATAAACTTCTGTGAGAGGTGCACGCTCATCCTCTTGATTTGACGGAAGACATTACATAGCTCAAATACAATGGGACTTTCCAGTTGGAGAAGAGACAAAAGTGAAAAGGTTTAAACCCTCTGAATGGCTGCTTCCTGGAATCTGATGGGGGGAAAAAGGATGTCTGACTCAGACTGGCTCTCGTTAAACATCTCCTCTGGGACCACCCACGGTCCAAAGGCAGCTGGCCTCGAGGCTAGGTGTCAAGCCATGACGCTTTTCCTATGGATCAATTTGGAAGACAAATACAGACATGCAAAACACAGCGCCCGGGGGTAAAGAAAACATTAACTATTCAGACACTCCCTCCTCGAGTCCAGTACCAATTACAAGGAATGGGAAGGGGAAGTAATGAAAATGTGAATGCTCGATTCTGGGTGAAAGGCCTCAGCTGTACAGCTGTCGCAGCCAAACCCAATTAAACAGTCAAGAGGTTCCCAAAGCCCAGTAGCCAGAACCAGGGCTTCATCACAGCTGCCCTCAGCCTGCATACACCCCTGTGTTATCTGAACTGAGAAAGAATTACATGTCAATTAAACTGGGTTGAATGGCTCCATTTGGATACTCCACGGGAAATTGCCGAATGGCTGCCTAGAAAAAGAAATTAAACAAAAGGCATTCCATAGTCAGCCTGGCAATCAAAGGACCCAGAACAGACACTGACAACTCCACTAGCTATGTGCAGGCTGTCATGAATTTCTCGCATGCGAAGAACACATGGGAACATGCTGTCAACACTGTCACTCAATGCAGCAATATACCAGCCCGAGCTAATTTACTACACAGTTGAAAGCGGCTTTGAGAGGTCGACATTCACAATAATTTCACAGGACAGTAATATGCATCCACACAACTTCAGAAAAAAAGCCTTGCATACTGGGCCTCCAGAGGAGGCCTCTATAGCATTGAGCTGCAGCGAGGGAAAAGAGGATGTGATGGGCATCAAGAACCCCCCCTCAATCCAAGATCTGGGTGGAGTATTGAGTGGAAGCCAGGTGAACACAGACATCCATTTACCAGCAAAGACGAGGTCTGATTAATTCTTCAATTGCAGAGCAGTACAACCCTCAGAAATGCCTCAGGTGAGGACAGTGTTGTTATTACCCATTAGTTGGCATGATGAGTTAGAGTCAAGGGCCCGGTTGTTCAAAAGGTCATTAATTTAACGTGACGTTATCCACTAACTTGCCATTATCTTGCTAACTGTCCGTTAGTTAACGACTCGTTAAATTGGTGTTGCACAAAGGCACTCATTTCACTTCGATAACTAATGGTGCTATTAAAAGCTAATCCCTTGTCAAAATGTTTCCATTACCCACAATCCTGTGTTAAGTATTCCACAGGGCCCCGACCAAGATGGCCACTTGAGCTGGTGCTTCATCCACGTCTGATGACAAGAAGAAAAGAAAGAGGAACAAGCATTTAAGTCCTGGAAAACCTATCTCAAATAATTCTGCCTCGATTTCTAGCGACCTCAGCGGGCCATTCGATGAAATCACCTCAACGTTTAATCAGTGTGTTGACGACTCGACCCACTGTCCGTGATACTGTGCTCATCTCAACGCCCATGGTATCGCCAGTGACTTGCAGGAAACTATCACTCGCCAAAAATCTTAGGGTTATTAGCACCTGTTTCTCTTCTGATAGTGCTTTGTTTATTTTGATGTATTGCTGTACATCATCTCTGACTAAAGCCGCTTTCACACTGGACGCAAAACAAAATTTTCGCTCGACAGTTTACATTCAAAGTCGAAGCAAAGACGCGAATACTAAAAATTATTCTGTAATTGAATTTCCAAATGTCTTCCTTAACTGGAATAATTTTCCAGAGTCTCTGTGGTACAAATACTTGGTTATAAAGACTAAATAGGCTTATGCGTAAAAGAAAAAAAATGGCATTATTTGTATTCCATGTAAAGGGGTTAACCCCTTTCTGCAGATGTAGATGCCCGCGTCTATAGACCTGCAAATTGGAAGTACGCTGTTACTGTACTCGATCACTAGATAGCACCCCCGGATCAGTTATTGAATGTTCACAAGCAAGCAGACCTCGAACGCGGTTCTGAATACGGTGAAGTTCACTCCACCCCCTGTTTTTCGAGAGCTGCATGAATTAAACTCCTCAGCTAAGCCTGATGTGCAAACTGGTCAGTATCCTTGCCCATAGTGTCGATTCAGCAGTTTGAAAAAACGATATCTTGACACAGAAAAAATCGTTATCCTTTGTAGCAACCAGTTTAGCCACAGTGAGCTAACAGTATTCCAATTAGTAGTTCATAAAAATCAGTTTTCTGAGGCAAAAAAATCGAAATGGTATTAATTCTCTCACATTCTATTGCCTATTACAGTTGTCCCATACAAAAAAATTGTAGTTCCCTACCGTGGACTTACGCGTAGATTCCTTCATTGCCAAATCCAGCGCTTCATTATATCCACCCGAGTACTGGCGTTGATAGCCAATCACTCAACCAAACACTCAAGCTCTTCTGCGTAATTGTAGAGTTACACTTCATGGCCTCCTGAAGTTTCCCTGATAACGATGTATTGAATGGCTCGTTTCTTATCCAATTCCCGAGTGTTTAAACATTTTAGAGTAAGTGAAACACATTGATTGGACAAACACAGAGCATACAAACCAATGCGTATCAGCATGCGCTGTTGTATCCTGTCTACGTTATGCACATTACGCGGCTAAAATAGACGGGATTTATAGAAAATCGGTTCGCAAAACTGGCCTTGAAGTGTTCAGTTACATTACAGGATTTAAATGAGAACGATATGCTCTATTGGAATTATTTCGAATGAAACAGGACCGGAGGGTTCTTGTAACTGGATACATCGCTCTCTATTTTATACAGTCAATGTCTCTGGAGGAGGGATTCACGAAAAAGGTCAGGCTGCTATTTTTGTTTGTTTTTTTTTTCTGTTTCGGAATGTATATGTACTCAACTAAGTCGAATGTCGAGGTTTTTTTCCTGTTTAAAACGCGAACTGCCCGTGCATTTTGGTATGGACCCCCGGTACGTTCATTGCACGTTTCTTTTGAATCGGGAGACGCAATGGATTTGATATTCCCTGAAAGTGGAGTGTCTGTTCAGTTAAAATAAGGTATATTTCAGAATTCAGATATTACTGTGTTCGTGAGGTGTACTTGCTCCTTATAAGTGTTGAAATGGGTTCGTGAGCTTTGAAGAGGGGACTGGTAGCTTTCATTACAGGGTGAATGTTCTGACCGTTTAATTAGCAGTTTATTTAATGCGTATTTGTGCTGGCTTTGAAGAAAAATGGCCAAAACTCTAAACTTTATTATGGAGAAAAGGCACGTTCATATTTGGAGAGGTTACTGGTGACCATTGGTATTCAACTGCACTGATATTGATAAATTCATACTAAACTCAACCAGAAAATCATTCGTTCATATTAAATTTCATGCCTTAAAGCTTTAATTGTGTTAAATACATGATTTTTTAAATGATTTGACAGCAAATAATTTTGAGACTTTGGGGAGACACTTGGGTAGCTGTATAATTTGGCTAATAGCATGTAGGTAATCTAGAATGTAATTTTGAAGATGAATTCTACTTGTGCTCAAGGAGTTTATGATACCATAAATGTATAGTTTTAAGCCCCAGCAGTTTTTCAATCGTCAGAATTATTTTTTTTGCAATTTCAATGGTGAATTCTCATGAAGATTTTTTATGTTTGCTGCTCATTTTCTCTACCAAAATCATGAAAATAAACTGAAATACAATGTAATTCTAAATGCTGTAAGTGTCTTTCCTGAATTGAGCCACATTTTTCCTCTTTGTGAAGCTTAAATCTTGAATTATACAGCATTAAAGTGGGTAACCCATAAATAGCCAAATTTGGCTTCTGCACAAAGGGGTTAATAATGCCGGTGGATCACAGGAGAAAGTAACAGTAATGAAAATGTCTGGACTGCACGTGGCAAAATTCAACCACCCGCTGTTTGTATTTAATTGTCTTTTTGTTTTCATCTCTCTGACCTTTTCCAGAAATTAGTTGCACCAAATAAATTCTGAAGTCCAATATGTCTAGTGGCTCAAGCCCTGATTTACGATGAAGAGGGAAGACAAATAAACAGCTCAGAAGAAGAGGGGTTGCCAGCTGGGGTAAGATACGATTGTTTTCCTGGCCTCAGAAAGCACCCCATGGAACAATTAAAGTCAAAATCCTGAAAAACATCATCATTTTCCCCATAATCACTGGGCTCCAGCAACCTCATCGGCCCACCAGAGGCGATCTTGAGGTAATTATTCGATTTACATGCCTTGATTTATCCCCTAATACCCATCATTGTGCTCCGATGTGATGCAGCTTCATGATTGCTTGTAGACAGGTCATCATAATTCCAGATGCACTTTTCTTCTCATAAATTGCAAGAATCTCACAAGAATATAAAGCTGTTCTCGGCTCAGATCTCATCTCCGCTCAGAACAGTCAAGTTTTTTTTCTCCCGCCCTTGTAATGTTCCCTCACGGACATCAGTAGTGACACACAGGAGGGGATTTGTGATGTATGAGTGAGCTGCCCTCACAAGCTCCATATAGAAATACCAGGGTATCTGACTCACATCTTACCCTTGGATACACACTGCTGCTAAAAAGTTTGAAGTCTCGAGTGACTTTCACTCAAACTGAATGGAAGAAACTTTCTGTTAAAACAAAAGAACAATGTCAAACATGAATACAAACTTTGAAGGGACCATTGTGAAAAGGTAGAACATGAGGGAAATAACTTAATATCAATCACCCGACTCAGATCCCATTAACTGTCGTGGGATCACCTGGTTTGTGAAGTTCCAGAACTGTGTTGAGCATCCAACACTCACAAAAGGAAAATACTGCTGTCCACACAGAAATCCGATGAGAATGATATGCTAGTAAAAGTAATAACTACTATCTCATATGCCTAAAATTTCAAAGGAGAGATTAAATTGTACAGTGAATGCTTTGATGAGAGATCACTGAAATTGATAAGCGTTATTAAAAATTATTATTATTAAAAAAAGACAACAAGGCCTATGCTGTTGCCCCCGACAGTAGAGGGTGTATCAGCGAAACTCCCAAGCAAAAGCTCCCCAAAAGGAAAGCCCAGCTACAGTACTGCCCCTGAGAGCCTTATGAAATTATAACAAACTGAACCCAATTTTATGTTATGTATGTTCAGATTGCACATAATTACTCATTACTAATGAAAAACACTCTTAACTATTCTTCACATGGTCAGTAATAAATTTTAGAAGTTACCGTATAACTTTATCAATTGATATTTTTGCTGTAGTATTCAGGAATAATTGACCGTGACTGAAAAACTCAAATCCTCAATATTTCAATGCGATATTTCTCGCATATCCGCCGATACGGTGGAACTCAGGTATTCTAGGAAATTAATTAGTTAATTAATGTATCATTATTGATAATATAAAGCCCAAAATCAATCCAGTTCTCCATTTTGATAAGATCAAAAGGAATATAAAATTTAATGAGGATCTACATAATAGTTTTTGAGCTATTGGGTCAACAGGAAGGATCAGCAGCAGACGCGGATGCGGACGCGGTAGCAATGACCATTCTATATCAAACTAGCATGACTGAAAGAATTAAAATATCAAAATTTCAAGCAGATATTGCAAAACAAATCAGGCAAAATGACGGAACTCAGGTGGTCCAGGAAATGAAGTCAATTCATTTATTATTTTTAGTAATACAAAGCCCCAAATCAATCCAGTTCTCCATCTTGATAAGATATAAATGCATATAAAAGTTGAAAAGGATTTATAAAATAGTTCTTGAGGTATCGTGTTAACACAAAGGATGTGAGGCGGATGCAGACAAGGACGTGGCAGCAGTGACTATTCCAGAGTATCGACCTGCACGGCAGAAATAATCAAAAGGCAAAATTTCAAGCTGATATTGCTTACATATCAAACAATATGATGGAACCCAGGTTTCCTAGGAAATAAATGAATAAATGTATAATTATTAATCATAGAAAGCCCAGCCAACATGAATCCAGTTCTCTATCTCGATGAGATCTAAAGGTACATAAAATTTGAAAAGTATGGATAAAACAGTTTATTGCATTAACAAGAAGAATCTGCGGCGGGTGAAGACGCAGTGGCGATGAAGATGCCATAATGTCTATGAAATCTAGTTTTGCCAGTATAACTAAAATACATTTTTTGTTTCACGTAATTTGCTATTACAGAAACGCTTTTATCGAATAAAATAGCAATAACCACTGAGATAACGTGTTATGACCCAAATCGCTGGCCACAACAAAAAGGGAAACACATGATCAGCAATACGGTTCACAAATAATTTGTTTACAGAAAACTAAGGAAAACTGCAGGGGTTATGAGATGTGCGCGTCTGTAGATCAGTGCGTCAGCTGTTGGATCCATGAGTGTAATGTGTGTAAGATGCTGTATGGTGTAAAATAA
Source organism: Gymnothorax reevesii (assembly GCA_029721435.1). Classification (NCBI taxonomy): domain Eukaryota; kingdom Metazoa; phylum Chordata; class Actinopteri; order Anguilliformes; family Muraenidae; genus Gymnothorax; species Gymnothorax reevesii. The sequence continues at coordinate 35,170,348 of CM056589.1, read as the reverse complement.
GGGAAAGTATGGGGCCGAAGCCAACAAAGGAAAACCCGATGCCGAGTGGCGTGGTTCACGGTGGCTGGAAGACGAGTGAGTGAGTGAGTGAGTGAGTGAGTGAATGCGTGAGCGAGAGAGAGAGAGAGAGAGAGAGAGAGAGAGAGAACACAGCTGATGTGGGGTTTAAATGCACCTGGGACACTGGCCAGGCACTCCCAGGTACAGCGCAACCCCGCCCACTCAGTACCTGCAAGGCAGAAAGCGAAAATACAAGGAAAGGATCCCGGAGCAGGATTGAGCACCGCTAGGGGGCCGTCACACATGTAATTCCACACTTTTGAGCAGTGAAAGGTTTATTTTTTAATCAAGTCCAGTGTTCATGTCAAGAGAACTGGCCATAAAAAGTTCAGTAGGTACGCTGATGTTAAGAAGCAGGGTTCAGCTAACACCTCCAAACACACCACGGAAGGAAAGTGAGCGCTTCCAGGCACCTATGACCAGTACAGAGATTCATATGAAGAAGCATACATGCATGCACAAGATCTGCTTTTATTCCTTTCAAAACAAAAAGTCTGAGACAATAATAGGACAATGAACCCATCCAGATGAATAACTGGCCAAGAAGTGACTTCTGTAACTCCTTCATCCCAAGTCCAGCCATTACACACACATACGCACGCATACACAGACACGCGCGAGCACTCACGCATTCAGTAATGCCTTATAAACACACACCTGTGTTGGCAACACAATCTCTTCACCAACAAAGCAAATTCCCCACACACATCAGAAACAGAATGGCAGGCTAATGGAATGTGTTTTTCAGACTCATGGTAGAACAGAAGCTCATGTTTCACTCATACACCCAGGCACGCACTTATGCACACGCGCGCACACGCACACACACACACACACACACACACACACACACACACACACACACACACACACACACACACACACACACACACACACACACACACACACACACGCACACACACACACACACACACACACACACACAAACACCTTCCCCATATGACAGATATTTGATCAATTCAAATAGCTTGCTGCAGTGGCCTCAGTAAATGTATAAAAACAAACCTGCATGTTTACATGCACTGTTAGACTGCCCCTAAATTAAAACCCTACCTTAAAAAAATACAAATATTATTATTATTACAGTGGATTTACAAGAATACCATATTGTGGATGCATACAGCTGGGACCAATATAAATGATAGGAAATGAAGGCATTAGCTGGCAAATTAAAAATCAATACCTTTGACTGTTGTTTGACCCTTCAGATAAACAAGACGCATAAATTGTTTGCACACAGACATTAGGGTCCAAATGCTTTACATCCTCTTAAACGACCGAGAGGAGGATGAATTCCAAAAGCCCAAGAGCTACTTTAGCTGTGTGATCACATTACAGGTGATAAAATGAATGAGTCAGCTAGCATGCTCCTACTACATCAGTCACAGAGCACACGCTAGAGCGCATACAACATCCTGCCAACAAATTGACATATGAGGGCAGTAAGATGTGCTGCTAGCACAATCACAGCGATAAATTCAAGGTATCCTGTCTCCAGATACCTCCCACCAAAACATAAATAACAAGCATATCACAAACTGGGAGATCATTATGGTGAAATAAAATCCACATAAAGGACAAACCGAACGCGACACACCCGTCAAGTCTAACGCGGTACTTATTTGTCGGTTTTCTTTTTACCTTAAGCACAGGTAATCTTTAAGGTAGCCACGCCATGTGCGGTGACACGGGAGCCTTGCCAATGAAATTTGACTAAAAATCATCACCAAAATCAATATGGATCCTATTCGTATCACCACTGATGAACAAAACAACAATGGAAAGAATCCAACAAAAATTGTAGGCTGTAGAGTCAGAAGAGTGAATTGCGGATCGACTGACAGACAGACAGGGGCGATCACAATGCATGCCCATCCAGTGGAGTGGGCGTATAATAAGGCACAAATAGGATTACTACGGTACCAGTGAGGAGTAATTGGGATTGAGGCTCAGTGACTCAGCAGCTGAGGGGCTGATGAGGGACTTCATACCGGCTTTGCTTTGGGCTGCTCACTGATTGCAGTTCAGTTTTTGTTCCACCCCGGTGACCAGGACTCGGCTCCCAGTAGACCCTGATGAAGGGCAACACATCTCTCCTCGCCCAAAGGCGGAGGCGACATTCTGTACTCTGGGAGAAAAGTGTCGCATTCAACTGCCTCCCCGCATGAGTCAGGGAGCATTTTATTTTGTCTGTTCCCTTCGAATCTCAGAGAGCGCAATCGATTACACCCGCAGTCTGCATCTGCAAGTAGCGGGCTGAAGCTTCCGGAAGCCGAGGAACTGCAGAGAGAGCTCGTCTAAAGCGATTTGCAATGATGTTAAGTTATTTATACTGACAGGGCTACACCAAATTCATCTCTTGAGAGTTGACTGAGTAAAATCCTTCACAGGACCACGGGCAAGACATCTCATAGGGAAAAGACGATGATCGTCTTGGGTGCGGCAGAAAAGCTGGAACAAGTAACTTCAGCACCTCAGACATCATATCCTAAATCGGAGGACAATGCCGGGAGAGCAACCATGACGGATGACTAGAAACCGCCCACACTCCAGTCCAGCACAATTCAGCTGATCACCATTCTAGACTCAGGGCAGCACCAGCGGCGGTATCCCCATACACTGTTAACATAGCAGACTCAGAGAGACAGATAAAAGAGGATTTACTGACAATACTGTGTTAACAGCCCCCGTGCAGCGGAATACACTCAATCCATTTAGGCCGAGGAGCATCAGCTTAAACAGCCGCCACCCATCAAGCGAGCTGGAGCTGTCCGCCAACATCGCAGCAATCCATTTAGGGCAGCGCATCCTTATCATCTGCGGCTTTCAACGCCCCAGAAGCCAAATCACTCGGAGAAACAAGGGGGTCTGACACAGCTATGCTGATGGATGGGGTGTGGAGAATGACTATTTAATTGAGTGCAAACACCTCCACATCTGATGGGTCTCCATAGAGCAGATCACTGAACCACCTCAGTAATCCGCCTCAGTAAGCCACCTAGCTAAATGCTGAACTGAACACAAATGCATTGAGCATACCTCTAGTCTATTCTATGCACCAAGCTATTATAACACTTTGACAGAGCATAAGAACATTAATAATGCAATAGGCATGAATAAAAGAATTGCCGAGTTCAAGAGACGATACTCATTCATTCAGACAAAACCTCAACAGGTTCGCAGGCAGCCTATAAATATTTGCTTTCCCTCCAAAATACTAGCTTTAGCATTCCAAACACGGAGTACTCCTGGCTCGCAGTGGCAGGGCACACAGGTTTTTATCACTGTGCCAGGACACGGAGCTAAACTCACTCACCGCACTGCTCTCTCTGGACAAACAGGAACAATCTGGGAGGGTATTCAGCTGCTCCTCTGGGTGTAGCACTCTGGATTACTCTGGTTCGTCCTCCATCTTAAACTTTCTGCTCCGCCTGAACTGCTGCAGTTCCCAGATGGACACTGAGGACAATGGCCACCTCACCTCTTCCGAAGAAACCATCCACCTATGCGCCTCTAAATCAAAATAATTATGCGCCGTTAAATTTTAAATCAAAAATAATTAGCTGACCCCCGTTTCAAACTATCGTGGCCGTGTTCCCGATAGCCAAGAACGACCTCTTTCAGAGTTAACAGACCGCCTTTATTGAGAAGTAGAAAATGATTAACTTTGCAGTTCTGTAACCTTGCAAGCACTTGTTTGGTCATATTTCTGCAGAGAGTAATACGTTTACCAAAGGCACGGATTGCCAGATCATTACTGCCCCAGCATCCCAGACATGACTGTTAGGCTCATAATGATAGCAAGTGAAATGTGCAGCAAGACAGGGACGCAGCAATGAGAGCAGAGATCCATCACACTGCTCATTCACTGCGGAGCTGCTGTGATTGAACAGTCACTTAACCCTGTCCAAGGTCTTTTCCTGCTGCCAGAGAGATTGTTTGTGCTGCCCAACATGCTTTCAGCCAGATCGATGGCAGAGTTGACTAGCCTCTTCTTGGTAACATGGGACGTCATTAGTCAGAATTGCTCATGAAGATCTCCAAAAGCAGCACTGCCACTGTACGACAGAGGACGCATACAATTCGACATATTTGGTATCCGCACTTGATATATAGGGAGGGGCAGGGCATTTCTATTTCAAAGGCCTGATAATAAAGGCTTTGTGGCAGTCAGACAGAATGCTTACTGCTGGACAAAGACATTTATTCAACATCAGAAGATAATGGCTGCACGAAAACATTCACTCACTTATATGATAGACTAATAGGTTATTACAGCGTTCTCCACCAAACATTTTATTGGCATTTAATTTCTTATATAATAATCACCACTCGTAAATGACATTAGTCAGACTAAACAAAAAAAGGATTTACAAAGGAATATACTCTTAAAGGAGTTAAACACCTGAAAGAAAAGGAGGTCATATCCCCTCAGCAATGGCAAATGTAGGCCAATTATCTCATTTCTGCTGTACAAGTAATTTGAGAAAAAGGAGAAAAAAAAAAAAGTTGGTGAGCTAGTAATGTCAAGCAACAAGCCACTCATTCCGCAGGGCGATCTAATTCCCTGTTTCCAAACGCAGATATCCACAAAGACATAATTGGAATAGTATTTGGAACAGGACAGTTTTCACGGCCCGAGGCGGATGTAATCATAAACAACCAGGCCATTTTTGAAGAGATAACAGTACCTCCCTCTGGGGGCGGTTGCCATATGTTTTCCTATTCCTGCTATGTACGCTCTGCTTTCCAAAACCACTCACAAGAAACAACTCTTTTTTGGCTGCCATTTGTGTCTGAGTCAACCAAACCATTTCGAGATTAGATTAAACTTTAAAAATCATTTGGACTCTGAAAAACCTCCACCAGCTACTGCCAACAGTATTCCAGGAGGCCAATCTGTAAAGTAAGTCCAAATACACAGTGCCCTGAACCATGCCAGGATTTACTAATGGCAGCTGAGTGCCACAGGTATCTTGTTCACCTGTACCGGCTAAAACCTGGAACGTCCAACCCCACTCCTAGCGGCAGTTTAATTCAGGGAGTTTATAAGTGCTGATGTCTAGTACTACAGATAAAAACAAGATTCTCATACCATTTCCAAAGTCAAATTCAAGCACTTTTTAAGCATTTTCAAAGTACATTTTCAAGATTTTCCAGTGCCTTACAGTTGTGGTAAATTAAAATATTTATCAAACTACTAAAATAGCAATTCATTATTAAGTTAATGTCATTAATGTTACAATTATGAGCAGTTTCAAGCACTTGATTCAAAATCCAAATTTCAAACATTGAAAATCACACATTAAAATTTCAAAGCATTTCCAAGGATTTCCAGCACCTGCAGGAACCCTGTAAATATCAAATGATGCAACACATTGAGATCTATAAGTATTTGGAAGTACATGGGTGACAATACTACCAGTATAAACACAGCAACAGTACAGCTATGTAGTGATATCTTCACACAGTTCGGTTTGTAAGATTTTGAGGTTTCAAAAGTGTTTCCTCAACATTTCTTAATGATTCCATATGACTGTTTCTCTGAATACACAGGGATGGGCTTTTGTGAAGCCCATCGGTGATTGGTTTCAGCCAAAATGTGGATGGCTGTCAATTGGATTTCCTTCACAAAGCAATTTAAATCAATCGGGCAACTGAGGACAGTCACCATCATTTGTCTAAGTGAGGGTGAGGGGTCTCGACATCCTGTTAGGGAAAGGTTTAGACAAAGCTTATCTACAAATACTGTGAATAGAAAGCCATCTCGTTGGGTCGGCCAAGGTGGGGGAAGGCTGTCTGGCTGGGTCATCATCTCACATTACATAAACTACCCAAGTTTCCTAGGTAGTTGTGTGACGTTGACATCTCTGTGAGCACGACCATGTTTCCACCACAACAGAACTAATAATAGACAGCTTCGTGCGTCTAATTATTACCATTGGATCCATATTATACACATCCTGAAGTCAACCGAGAATTAAACAGCCAGCTTCGAAATGTTAAATAAGCGATAAAAGAGGAAACGAAACAATAGAGATTTTCTTCACTGTTTTATAATCTCATAAGGTGAAGCACAGGTGCCAAGCTTAGGCGGCCAACGCAGGTCAAGGTCACACCGTTGGCCCCTACTGTCCCTGACTCACAGGACTCCCAGGCTGGAATCAGCGCACACTGTCTCCGGCTGCAGACTACATTCCAGGCCCCACAGACTCATAGGTAAAGAGGAAGCAGGAAAGTGACTGGCGAAGTTGGCGGTGCTGCTCCGCACGACATGGCAGCAGCTGAGCAAACACGAGGGTCGCTCGGATGGAACCAACCAAAGGAGAGCACGCCATTCCATTAAAGCCCTACAATACCACGCAGGTCTGTAAACAGCCAGCGCGCCAACACACCCACTCCTTCAAACAGCCAACAGCACACCACAATCGGCAACCAATCTTCACAATGAGCACGCCGTCCCGCCCAAAATCACACTTCAAACGCAGGGACAGCTGGAGTCTGAGGCTGGAGATTAAAGCAACACTGCGTTGAAGGTTAGCGCGAGCCAAGACCGCACTGAGTGCAGGTGAGGGGTCAGAGGTTTGCTGAGTGATTGGCTGGTTTGTTCCACCCGGTGGGTGGGTTCCAGGGGAGGTCAGGGTGGAGCTGAAACAAGAAACATGTCAGAGTGTGGGAAGGTTTCAGTGCCGAGCAGCGACGCCAGCCTGCCCTGGGAGTGTGTGTGAGACTCCCCCACACGCAAGGAGCTGGGTTTACAGGGGAGTGTGTCGTCAAAGAAAGGCTCTGATGTGAAGTCAGACAGCATAGGGAGCACTAAACTGAAGAGGTGCATACAGACACACTCATACCACCGAGTTAGACCCAGCCTCCAGGTGCTGGAGACCATCTGCGGTAGCCTTCAGCTGTGATCAATACAGTATCAACCACTCACACACAAGCATATACGCCACATAAACACACAGAGCATCTCTCTCTCTCTCTCTCTCTCACACACACACGCAAATATACACAAACGTATACACACTCACTCACACAGACAGACAAACTCACACACACACAGATGCAAATACACAAAGACTCACTTTCTCTGATGCTCAAAAGTGCACACGCTCACAAACTCAAAGACGCGCTCAGACAAGCACAAACAGCCATGCACATATTGTGCACATTCGCATTATCCCACAGGAGTGTGCGTACACAAACACACACACCCATACACACACATCACCGAAACAAATAAACAAACACACGAAGACTCATAAACACACACACACACACACACACACACACACACACACACACACACACACACACACACACACACACACACACACACACACACGCACACGCACACGCACACACACACGTGCAGGCCGGTGAGACAAGTCTAACAGCAATAACAGTAGCGGAAAATTTGCTGCAGCTCACTCCACCACATAGAAGATCCAGCAAAACACACTAACACACCTGTCCACTCACCCCCTGGCGCACGGAAACACACCTGTACGGCTCTCTGTAAAAAAGGTGACCCTGGGGCCCGCGACGCCGGGTGTAGCCATGCTGAGCAGGTTGAGGGGGCTGAGAGACGTGTCCCCACATGTCTGACTGTGCGCTGTAATCCACTCAGCTCTGGCCCCCTCCACAGAAACACGTACCGGAGTGGCCGGCTTTCATTTAAAACTGCTTGGCGATCCTGCAGACTCTAGCGCGCTGCGACCCTCCTCAACCGCAGGTCCCGCTTGCGCCAGGAAAGGACGGGGGCCAGCCGGGCATCACAGGAGAGCTACGGAAGGATCCGGAAGCATGCAGTGGATGAGGGTAGCGGGGAGCCAGCTGTTAGCGGAGCTCGTTTTCTCCGCCGTGTCTCCCCCCCGACCTGCCTGCTTCATGACACAGCGGCTCCGTCTGTGACGGACACACTCACTCTCTATCCCTCGCTCTCTTACTCTCCCTCCAGCTCTCTCTCTCTCTCGCTCACACTCCTTCGCTCTCCCTCTCTCTCCCCACTCCCTCTGCACCGACTACTCAGTACAGGCAGAGAGACGGCAGCCGGCAGAGTATATGACACCAAGCGAGAGAGAGAGCGAGAGAATGAAACAGCGATGGAGGGAGGTGGCGGGAGGGACAGACAGGGACAGGAAAAGAGTGAGCAACGGAAAGGATAGAGCGACGCTGAAAAAGAAAGAGAGAAGGAGAGAGTGGGATAGGGAGAGATGCAGAGGGAGAAAGTTCCAGCAGCCGCTGGCAGAGCTCCAGCTGTCAGAGAGACTGATTAGGAGCTGAAATCCCTGCTATCAGCTAATGAAGATCAGCCTGCGGCTGACCAGCCTCCAGAGCCACATACAGGATGCACAGACACACCGCTACGCACAGTAATTCATCTTAACCAGAGTTTCAGTATCATTTTTACTACTGAAATGTTTTTTTTTTTACTTTTTTCAAATAAGACAAAGCAGAGCCAAAAAATGATGAGGCACTTTGAATGCATTACTCAATTTCCCTTGAGAAGAAAAAAACGACGCAAAACCTGGATAAGATATTATATTCCCAGTCAAAACACTTGTTGAGAAATACTTTTTTCAAGCCCACCCATTCCTCTTCCTTCTAAGGCCTGCGTTTAAGGCACTTGACATAATCCTTACCTAAGCTACCTGACAGCAGTGCAGAGCTAGCTCCTCACTGCTAAAGCTTTTAGATGGGGTCAGAGCACCAGGATCAGGAGTAAAAGTTAAACTGAACATGCTATTGATTTCTCAATCGGCACAAACAAAACAGCTTATGGCATCGCTACTGACAGAGTTTACATTGCTATTGGCCAACGAGTGCAATTCTGCCCTCAATGGTCACTCAGTTTTAAAGAGGTGCACAATGACCAAATCAGTCCTGCGGGTCAAGAAATATCCTTCACAATCACAGCCAGCATCAGATGCTTTTCTTTCCAATGCCCAAGGCAATTTATGACACAATTAGTGCTACAAATTCTCCAGACTAGCTTCACATCTGACTCCCAGGGTAAAGAAGAATGGAAAATGAAATCTAAAGCATTTTATCCACAGCAAAAAACCAGGAGTCCTGTTCCTCATACTGGACCGCGATTTGAGAAACAGGGTCACACATTATTAAGTGGTTAGCTCAAGGGTGTGAGAAAGCACATAATATGCACAATGACTGGTGCTTTCACAGCCAATTATATGACACAATGTAGACCAATATGCCGTTGCTTAGAGCAACAAGCAATTAGTTCAACATGGTCCCACTCCCGCAAACAATAATTAGGCTTTCGAGTTGAGTCAGAACTCAGACAGCCTGCATTTAGCCTGGCTTTCTCTGAAATTCAGCATCTATGATTTCCTCCAGGCGTACGCACAGACCACACAGCACAGGCACACTGGAGACCATCAAGGATACTCACCCCTGACTGGCTAAAAAAAGTCTAACAGGATGAGTTTTCATGCCTGGTACAAAATCTTGGCGCAAATAAGGGCATTCACACTCACGCACATACACTCACACGCACACACGCACACGCACACGCACACGCGCACGCGCACGCGCACACGCACACGCACACGCACACGCACACGCACACGCACACGCACACGCACACGCACACGCACACAGACAGACATTATTGTACTGTTATCTTCGTGAGGACATTACATTGACTTCCATACATTCCTTCTATGTGTCTACAGCCTTTTCCTAATCAATAATAATAATTAATCAAATAATAAGCAATGTTTGCCAAAACAAAACCCTCACCCTAACCTTAACCAATCCCCAGTTCCAACGTTACCCTCATCCTTAACTATAAAAGTCACAGTTTGTTTTTGTAGTTGCGAGGAAATTTGAAAACTGTCCCGTTTCAAATAATTTCCCCACTTTTTTTGGTGCTCACTTTATAGCATATAAAAGAAAGCACGCATACGGACACGCACATGCGCGCACACACACACACACACACACACACACACACACACACACACACACACACACACACACACACACACACACACGCACGCACACACGCACAGAGTTCAATGGAGTAAATCAAAGGTTATGGGATGCGATAAGCTTTAGAGTAGCATGTAATGGGATCCCCAGTGGTTTAACCAGTGCTGTCCCTGCAACCTTGCCCAAGGTCAGGAGGCAGCTCTACACACACATCCCCCAGTCACTTTCATAAGCAACCTGCCCCACAGTATCTCATTTCCCTTCACTAAGCATCAATTGCACAGGTGAAATCCAGCATTCTTTAGCTTAATCTCACAAAGAACCCGTAAATCCTGCAAAATCCATATTTAATATAGCCCCATCAAAGCAAATCATTGAGGACTTTTATTTTTTAAATTCTACAATGCCTACCACAAATACGTGATGGTGTTATTAAATAGACAATAAAAATAAGATATTATCAGTACTTTTTTGCCTTCTAAGAGACAGAAGTGTACGCAATGGCCAACACTATAATGAAAGGCAGAAAGTCCAGGGGTATGGGGGAAAAAATTCATGGTTGGTTTCACTAATTAGTTCTGCCTCTTGACTTAAGAAATGCACTAAACAGAAAATATAGTTGATACGGAGGAGGATTATGCTTTCTGAGCCAGGATTTTCCACTTTGGATTAAAATGAACAATGGTTAAATAGCCAAAGTATGTATCTAGCTGACCTGATCCATGGCTTTGGAGATCACTTAATCTATCCACTTTCTTAAAGGATTTCCTTTCAGGATAGTGTTCCTTGGATAGCTGTGCAAATAAGAAAGGACAGCAATATAGCAGTTATTTGCTTTTGTTGAAGACGTGAAATGTAGGATTGTTTGGCCAAGGTCATAGGTATTATAAATGTTCATTTAGTGCCTTCAGGCTGATATCACAGTTTCCAAGACGAACACTGAAGAGCTCTGAATAAGTGTGTCTGCAATCAGGTTGTAATGTAAGGCAAGTAACCAAGCAGCTCTATTTCATTGAAGCAGCACCTCAGATTCTATCCTGCCCCATGTCACCTATTTTATCAACATTATATTTACAGAAAACCCAGACTTGCTTATCAGCCCTCACCCCTTTCCTGTGCAATAACATAAATATGTTATTACAGTCTCCGCAACAGAAAAATGTATTGATTATGTAAAAAATAAATGCTAGTAACTTTTCAATGGATTTAAATGGACTTTGAAAAAAAAAAAAAAAAAAATTGCCGAAAGCGTACTCTTTAAATGGTTAGTCATAATACAATCGGCACAGAAATTTTACTGTCATTTTCCACCTCTTTGAGAACTACACAGTCAAATTTCAACACACTGGCCTTCACATACGTATTGACACAGGCCTTGGACCTACACGAGACACCATTATCTACAGCATGTGAAGACATTCAGTGATTTAGCACTCAGTGGGTAGTATATTCAACAGGGCGCTGATGCATTTAACACAGGATAACACAGGATTTTTTTTTCCACTTCATATTATATTAAGTTTATGAATCTAATTTTTCATTAAGGGGCTTTATCTCTTGGAGTGCCAGGAACAGATGATGGGGGAAGAAATTAATAGTCTGCCAGTGTTCATCGGCAGAGTCGACTACAGCTTCACTTACCAGCAACTGAAATGAAATCCCAGTGCAGCCCAGAAGCTAACAATGTGCGATATTGTAAAAGAGTCACTTTGAGTATATCTCTTCATCTGGCTGGGGAAGTTAATGGTGTTTAAATTGAATTCTACTGATCCCTAGGTGATGGACACCTCGAAGCTCACTGCAGGAGAACAGCATGTACAAAATCAAAATGTTTAAAAAGACTCCGCATGACCGTCATTACAAATAGAATTTGCCGCATGGGAAAACAGCAACCACAATAATCCCTTGTCCAACTTTCAAACAGGAAGCACACTGGAGAGATTTTTCTTCAATGAACCAACTGTCGACATTAAAGATCAGTTTTAAATGTTTACACCCGTCGATGTGGTCACAAATTAAGTTACACTGAGAAGCACGAGAATCGATGCTATATTTCATAGTTGCCTTCCGTATGATCACTGAGAAAGGGGCCTTTTCCACAGCAAAACAAGAGCACCAGGAGCTAGTACACCATACGCCGCCGACAAAATATCTTGATATCGTCCAATGTATCTGTCGGGTTTGTTGACCGAGCTTGGAGAAGCAATAGAGGACAGAAGGACTGGGAGATGGATATGAGCTATCACAAAAACAGCAGAAATAAAGATTCCCGGTATTGTATGTGAGAAAGGGTACAGGTATACGAGTTGTACAGACCATAAAATTCTCTTCCATTCCTGTTGTTTTTCGGCACTGACTCAGGTAATGTACCTCTGAAGTTTCCTCCCAATCGACCAGAAGGCTTGGACACAAATTGGTGGATAAAGGTAATTTTGGTATAAATTTGACCTTTGACCTCCATGTGTGACCTTGACCAAGGACTGACCCAGCCGAAAGTCGTCAAGTGTCTAGACCCTGACCCAGGTAATGTACCTGTGGAGGTTTGACCCCATCAAACAGACAACTTAGACACAAATTCGCAGACAAAGGTAATTTTGGTATAAATTTGACCTTTGACCTTGGAGTGACTGAGCCAACAGTTGTGTGTTGTCTAGACCTTGACCCAGGTAATGTATCTGTGGAGTTTCATCCCAATCGGTCGGAAGGCTCGGACACAAATGCGCAGACAAAGGTAATTTTGGTATAAATTTGACCTTTGACCTCCATGTGTGACCTTCAACTTAGCGTGACAGAGTCGACAGTCGTCCGGTGTCTAGACCCTGACCCAGGTAATGTACCTGTTGAGTTTCATTCCAATCGGTCTGAGGGCTCGAACACAAATTTGCGGACAAAGGTAATTTTGGTTTAAATTTGACCTTTCACCTCGATGTGTGACCTTGACCTTGGAGCGACGGAGCCGACAGTCATTCGGTGTCTAGACCCTGACCCAGGTAATGTTCCTGTGGAGTTTCGTCCCGATCGGCCTGAAGCTTTGCACACAAATTTGCGGACAAGGCAAATGTTAATAGACGAACGGACGCCAATATACGACCGCCTCTGGCGGCGTATAAAAAAATGGTTAACAATGACTGCCAAGCGAAATTAGCAAGGAACCATTCTGAAGCAAATATTCATATACGACAACACAGCTGTAAGAAAAATATACTTTATCCATATATTCCCTCCTAAAGCAAGAGCATATTACGGGGCATTCTCTCAGTCTATCACTTGGTGGTCATGCATAGAGTCTACATCAGTGGTGTCCAATTATGCAATCATGAGCTCTAGAGGGTTGAGAGTATGCAAGTTTGCATTCCAACCAATCACTTAAGCAGATTTCACTAATAAGCATACTTTCAGGCAGAGAGGAGGGAACTAATCAGTGAAATCAGCCTGTATAATGATTGGTTGGAATGAAAATGCACATACTCTGGGACCTCCATGGCACATGATTGGGCATCACTGGTATATATATACTCAGCAACAAAAGTTTCTGTGACACCATTTATGTGTATGTTATAAATGACACGCAAAGATCTCAATGCAATCAATATGTTTATTTAACAGGAGAAACACTGACTTTTCAGTGCCAACGTCACTCAAAACGAAAAATGTCATTTTCATGCGTCATGAAGCACTTGTCTGACGTCTAACCAATTGTGACCTTCACACTTCAATACCGGGTGTGACTTCCTCGTGCCATGATGCAAGCAACGCATCTCCGGCGCATGGACCGTATCAGATGTGCCAGAAATTGCTGTGGGATGTCATTCTAAATCTGACGTAGACGTTGTCGCAATTCCTGGAGTGTAGCTGGCGGGTTATCCAACCGCCGCAGACGTCGATCCATCTCGTCCCAAAGATGCTCGATTGGGGACATGTCTGGGGATCTGGCTGGCCATGGCAGGACATTGACATGTTGTTGCATCAGATACTGCTCTACAATCCTTGCAACGTGTGGTCTGGCGTTATCATGTTGCAGCGTTATTCCGGGACCATGTTGCATCAAAAACGGTACCACCAATGGCCGTAGCACTTCATCGCGATATCTTTGACCTGTCAGATTTCCATCAATAACAAGCAAATCTGTTCTGTTTCTAGCCGTGATCCCTCCCCAAATCATGACACTACCACCTCCAAAACGATCAAATTCCTGAACACAGTTGTTGGCATAACGTTCTCCACGTCGACGGTATACACGTAAACGACCATCACATCGGTTAAGCAAGAATCTTGATTCATCAGTGAAGAGTACAAGATCCCACTGACGTTGGATCCACCGTCGATGTTGTTGTGCCCACTGTAGACGCAGTCGTCGGTGTTGTACTGTGAGTATTGGACGTCTTGCTGGCCGACGTGGGACAATGCCAAAATGACGGAGACGGCGACGGATTGTCTGTGCAGACAGTCGCCTCAAACCAGGTATCGTTCTTGCAGTTATGGTTGCAGGTTGGAATCGATTTCGGAGATGGGTTGTTCGAATCCAGTTGTCCTGTCTGGGAGTGATTACTCGTGGACGGCCGCTGCGAGGACGGTCTCTGACATGTCTTGTCTGCTGATGACGCTGCCATAAGTTCCAAATGGTGTTTCGGTGGACATTCAGGCGATGAGCAACTTCCCTCTGCGAGGTTCCGGATTCAATCATCCCAATGGCCCTCCACCGATCATTTTCAGACAGTCTTGGCATTTAGAGGGTAGAGTTCCTGATCCGAAATGGCTGTGTTTTCGATAAGTGATGCTTCCGTCGTTCATCAGGCACAATGTGAACATTCCAAAAATTCTCCTCTTTTATTGCCATCCACAAGCATGATTTACGCACATTTTCACGTGCAAAGTCATTTTCTCGCATTTTCATGATTTCCATTTCAATGTTGTGTTTACGTGTACTGTTTCAGTCTGATATCACCATGTATGACAATTTCATAATTGCGTTATGAAAAATAATTAACAATATTGGGGTCACAGAAACTTTTGTTGCTGAGTATAGATGATAATTAGCTTAATGATTACCGCTATATAATATATACCTAGCGATAAACGTATAATTCCCCCGATAAGCAACTTCTGAGAAACAAAAACTGCAGAGTCTGGGCGTTGTGTCAGCGATTGGAGACAGTTAGGTTTTGGAAAATATTCATATACATGCAGTTTTACATATTATAAACAACACACTGATGAATGGCAAGTGGTTTGAATTTTTGATAATGACCATTTCACCGTTACCGGAGTGCGGATTTATCTGCACTTTTTATGTGACTAAGCAGCTATTGAAAGGGGCAATAAGCAAAATCGTTTCACTCCTAAGTTTGCTGTTGTGCACTGCCTGCAGACCAAAACAAAGTGTGTCATGAGCCACACCTCCCTTCACCTCTGCTATTCGGCAGAATGACGGGCCAGTTTAAGTTTCCAAGGCGTTTTTACTAAGTACATCAAATCTGAAATGCTCACCAAACTGCAGATTTGCACTAATTGCAAATGTTAGCTGGCTGCCGGGCTACTCACCTAACACAACCGTAACACCTGGCCCATTGCTGGGACCGAGCCGCTAACAACTCAAGCTCCAGACATGAGCCCATGCTACGATTGTAACATTAAATTTAATTGAATCAACAAAGCGACATGTGCCTAAAGTTACTGTAACACTAATTAAAGCAGACATTTGACTTTATGTTGTTACTTACCTAACCAGGAGTCAAACTGTAGCCTCTTTAGCTCTCACAGTGCTCTCCACCTTGGAAATGCAAGGCCAGTATCAATACAGGTTCTGTCCTTTTCTTTGTTCGATAGCTTCTTTGCCAACGACCGTTGTTTCTTTAGAAGTAATTTCGGATCCTGCTCGTCTTCAGGTGACCGTTTCGTTCCGCTCTCCGCCATTTCGCTTTATAAAAAATACGCTCTGCAACTCCTCACTGACTGTATAAATGCATTCTCGGGAAGAAGGAGGCGGCGATTTTACATGAACGTACATGAACACACGGCCGGACCGGCCTTGTAAACAATGGGCTGGAGATCAACACAGAGAGCAGGTGTGTGACGTCCTGTTATACTCCAGATGAAATTACACCTCTCGTTCTTCGCATTGCGATTTTTAATTCCTTCAATCTAGAAATTATACATTTTCACTTATTGCCCCTTTAAATCAGGGTGTCCAACCACAATTTTATTACCAGCGCTCTAAAAGCCTATTCCCTCTACATTTTGAGACGTGCGAAGAGAGCCGGCCAGCGCGAGAGGTCTACCCATGAAACGAGACTGAAAGCGGTTCCATTTAAGTTATGGCGAAGAAACCGTGCTGGCTGAGGCCAGAGGTTGTGTATGGCGAGTTGGAAAACATTCACTTATTTCACAGCATTTAAAAATTATAGTTTGTTTGTTCAGATCCACAGGAATTTTTGTTCGATCAATGAGCAAAGGACAGGATTGCTAGCTCCACCCCTTAGTTCCTGGTTCCTCTTCTGCTGCCCCTCTGAGAAGGTAATGAAACGTAGTTTGGAGAACTATGGCGTTTCACGCAAGAGATATTCACTCAGCTGCTTCTCCTCTCTACACCACGCATCCCTCTGGTCAAACAGATGTCAACAGCCCGTCTACGCAGCGCTCCTAGATACTAACTTCCTGTGCAGTAGCTGCTGCAGAAGATGTGGCGGATGGACTACAGAATCCGCAGCAGCCGACAGCTGGCTGAAAATATTTTGCGGCCCGAGCCAGGCCGGTTTCACAGAGTAAACTGCGGTCGATCCACAGCTGTGATCGAGCATTCTGAACCAATGGGACAAAGGCAAACAAAGAGGCTGACATAAGAGGCAGAACAAATGTCAAATGTTATTTAAAACATGTTTTTCATTGCAGGCCATTTCAGACAGACCAACAGGTAAACTAGCACACACACAAGGCGGGAAGTCAAAAACACCAATCTCCATAGATCCCAAATCCAGAAAAATAATTCTGTTTCAATTGTTTTGCTTTGAAAAGTGTTTTGGCAAGAACAGATAAGGAGGCCTGACTGTGGCAGGTAAGACCCAATATTTTCAGAGTGGTAAAATGGAACAAAATAGAGATGCAGTTTCTGAACCAAGAGCAGTGCAGGTCCTCAGCAACAGAGGCTGTGTTGCGCTATCTACATGTGTGTGTGAGAGTGATACAGTAGGGCTCTCAGGCCCGAGTCCCAACTCCCAGTGCCACAATATGAGCAAATTCCAGCAGTCAGTACACACAGCCCACACTCACATCTGTTCAACATCAAGTTAAAAATAAAAATGAGCCCTTGATCTGCCACTTGTACTGCCTCAGTCAATCTTAAAAACACGGAGGAATGCGTATTGAGCTCTAGAGGAAATGAGTTTAAGTGTGATGTAAGTGAAAATGTACTGAAAGGCAAAACTTCATGGCATCCAAAGAAAAGCACCAGCAACATTTTTAGGAAATATAAACGCACACAGAGCAGACAAGTGGACTTGTACGAACAAAAAGAGAGGATACAGACGAACACATATACACTCAAACACTGGCAAAAAGGCATTCATGCACATGGACACACAAACTAATTGTAGTACCGCAACGATTAAAATATGCACAAGTTAATGAATTACATTTTTTGGTAAGTCCTTTTCTATTTTAGTTTTATTTAATAGTTAGATTTATAGGTCACATACAAAGACTGTATAAAAAGGTGGACAAATCAACCGTGACGTCACCAGCTGGTTTCAGCATACCGTTTAGGAAGCCTCGATTTGGGCTATTTGAACAGGGCCATTTTATCATTTTGAAACCGGACGTGATTCCTATTGGACGAGAGCATGAATTGAAGATCCAGGGAGAAGCCAGGGGTGGATCAATGGGTGGATCTGACCATATCTGACGAGGACCAGAGGATAGCTACGCCCCTAAAGCATATTCTGGCTTCATCCTTTATTCTAGTCTATTTAGGACCGTAAGTTACAAAAATGAACATCACCATATATCGAAGGAGACTAGAAACTTGTGATAGATACCATAAAGTAATGTGGAAAAGCATAATTGAAATAATAAATCCCGTGGGAAAGTTGGGTCATTTTCTCATAGGCTTCTAAAACATTGAACTTCTTTCTGCAGCTACTGACATCGCCATCTGCAGGCCATTAAATAGAATGCAAATTTTAGAGATTTCCGCATCGGCCTCACTTTTCAGATCCGGGTGCGTCCATCTTTTTATGCATTTTATGGCAGGGGTCACCAACCCTGTTCCTGGAGAGCTACCATCCTGTAGGTTCCTGCTCTACCTCCTATTCAGCACACCTGATTCAACTAATTAGCTACTCAACAAGATCACAAGCTGGGCAATTAAGTAGCTAATTAGTTGAATCAGGTGTGCTGAATTGGAGACAGACCAGAAACCTGCAGGATGGTAGGTCTCCAGGAACAGGGTTGGTGACCTTTGGTCTTTGGTCACATGCAGAGGCCTATAAGCAGACACATACAATATGTAATGCAAAGATTTTATGAAGAGAAAGAAATGGGTGGTCTCTGGTGTCCACAAGAGGTAAAAAACATCATCAGTCATCCCAGAACCTCATTCAGATCTCATTAAGAACCCCATTTGTCACTAATATACTCGCAAATGATACTTATTGATTCAGGAAAGAGCTCAACACAATTAATTGACATTTAATAATGTCTAAATAAAATGAATGCATAGGATCGGGATTACATACCATTAGCAGCGGCCCAGAGGAAGCAGCACTAATGGAACACACTAAAGGCACTTTACAAATAGGAGGAGAAAAAAAAATCAGGGTGTCTTTTCTAAGCCAGGGTTTTATCTTACAAACTTGCACTTCAGTGACCGCTTACCAGCTTTCCAGGCCCGCAGTCGAGCCTCAGAGAGGTAAACAGAGAACAAAAACCACACAAAGGGAGGGGGGGGGGGGGGGGGGGATGATAAGTAAATGGTAAAAAGTGGGCCGAGTGTGGTTTCTCTTGGGGGTTAGACCTCACTGGAGAGTAGACTGGGAAAGGAGCCTTGCTAATAGGGATATTCTTTTTTGTATCCAGAAATAAGGTGACACTGGGGTCTTTGTAAGAGACCTTTAGGGTGCAGTCTGGCCAGACTGACCAAGTCCCTAGACAGGTCCCGGAGCAGTCACTGAAGAGGAGTTCCAGCGCTACAGAATAGGAGCCAAAAATACCTCACACACACTTTGGCCTCGCTGTCCACCATAGGAATAAGCACAGCCCTGCATAAGATTTATTGGGGGGGGGTGAGTCCAAACTCAAGTTCAACCCAAAAAGGCCACAGCTGGCGATGGTAGCAAATGCATTATAAGTGCTTTATTGGCATGAAAAACAATCGCACCGAAGCCAAAGAATTGCTTAAGCGAAGAAAATTACCCTTCCTACTCATTAGTCCTCCTCACTCATACATACACACTCTCTCCCTCCTTCTCTCCCCATCCCTCCCTATCATTGGAACTCCATGAGCCAGTCATGGACTTGGGGTCACAGGCTTGACAGAGAAGAGTCTGTACTCGGTGGAGATCATTCCAAGGAGTACGCCTGTCTGCACCTCCTGCGCACAAACCAAAAACAAACTTCTTCACCACTTCCTCAATCTCCAATGAAAATGAACAAAACAGAGTGCAGACATAAGGGTCTCTGTGCATTATCTTCCAGGCCAAATTGATAATGCTCTAAACTGGATATTCTTATGATGATGTAATAATCAATACTGCCATTTGAAAGAAATCAAGCTCAAGAAAACTGACAAAACCATTCCAATTAATTACTGTACAAAGGGTACAGAGGGAAGGAAGCAGCTATGCCTTCACATTACTGGCACAGTGGAAGCCATCGCTCATTAAGTCAGACTGTACTGTCGCCATCTACCCTACCGATCAACCAAACCAACACTGACCTAATTAACCATCTCTGAACCCAATTCAACAAAGACGTGGAGCCCCCTTCACCTTATATCAACACTGTCCACTACTTTGAACCCCCAATTCAACGGCACACATAAACATACCGTGCTCTACACTGCTCCTTATCACATAAATCCTGTGCTCCAGACATTATTTTTCATGTACAATCATCCGCAAGCTCAGCGTAAAGAGTATTTATGGAGGGCGTTAAGGATTGTATACCTTCTATCTATCAAGAAAAAATCCCACTCTGCTGCAGAAATGGCCATCTCTGGGGGCGATATAATTCTAAGGACAGGCATAAGCCTGAATGAAAGGTTATGGAAGCAATGAAAGTGAACAAATTGACAAAAATGATGGCAAATAAATTTAAAGGTCTGCGACTCAGCCGTTTCTGGTGACTGTGCTGTAAAAATACACAAATTTTTTGGGCATCATTATTTTGTTTGTTTTTAGGTACAATATTTGTTAGATGACAGAAGACAACACGCTAAGCACAAAATATGACTTTAATCCTCATAGATAATTGGTCATAAGAGGTTTCCATCTTATACTCGGTCTGAGAAGAAAACTTGAACTTTGAGAGAAAAAAAATAACCCTTAACCACACTTTTCCGGTTCACTGAGGTAATTTACTGACTTCACAGAGTTAATTTCAAATAAAAGCCATATACCATTGAATTTTTAAAGCAAAAGTGAAGCATGCATATATAACAATGTTGGTACTTGAAGCCAGCACGTAGTCACTTTCAGATTTTGCAAATAACTTCCCGCAGAAATTTAGTCCATCACCATTGCCTCATAAATTATTCAAACAATATCACACTTCATATCTTACATAAAAATATGTGCACATTGACTTCAGAGATTAGAAATACAGCCAAAAACAGAGATTTGGATTGCCATGATGTATTCTGCATCTTAAAGACTAAATAACAAATCATACGGCCATGCTAAGAAGTGAAAAAAGTTGAAAAGGCCAAAGGGTGAGGCAGCGTGACGTCAAATCCCAACTGCTGGTTGCTGTCATACAAAGGTCTAGAGTCTAGACTCAACAGTAGTCCCTGGTGGCAATTATTAGTAATTGCAAGTAGAGCCACTACTCACGCCTCACAGCATTGATCTCCAACGCAGCCCCTGGTTGAAGGCCTACGATCCTAAAGGTTTTCATTCCAACCAAAGCAAACCACAC
The DNA here is from genome assembly GCA_029721435.1 of Gymnothorax reevesii. NCBI lineage: Eukaryota > Metazoa > Chordata > Actinopteri > Anguilliformes > Muraenidae > Gymnothorax > Gymnothorax reevesii. Next base: position 35,149,183 of record CM056589.1, on the reverse strand, counting down.
CTCATTTCCCAGTTAGAGATCTTATTGGGTCCCTAATTAGCCCAATCAGGTGTGCACCGTTAGGGTTGGAGTAAAAACCAACAGGATAGTAGCCTTCCAGGGAGAGGGTTGGAGACCACTGCTTTTAAGTTTATTTACATGATGAGCAATAGGCTTGGAAAAGAGAGGTCACAAACCACGGGTACATGGAGCCGCTAGTCAGGTGTTGGACTGGAGAGGAAGGGAGCTCATAGATATTTATCAAAGTGGGCTTTGAGGATGAATAACTGCTCTAAACATGAAATACACCAAACAAATTCATACAAATTTAACTCTTCTGGAGACAGCATCCTTCACTTGCTATACATTTCCTGTAGGGATCTTAAGGCACCGCCATAGACCGCAGCAAAAAAAAAAAAAAAAAAACCACTGCAACAAACTTCACAGCAGTGCTTACAATAAACACTGTATATTCGCGATATAAATGGCATCAGACGATTCCTCAAGGAGGTACACTTTGTCTCCCGGATAAGAGCTAGGAATGATTATAAAATGGAGGAGAAAAAAAAAACACAGAAGCATATTAAATCTGCCTAGCAAACAATCATCCTCACACCAATCTTCAGAAGTGTTTTTTGATGGACTTCCATCTGGCAGGTGTGAATGAGGTTGTGATAAACGGACATCGCGGCATGGATGGCATTAGCGTTATCACAGCGCTCGCGAAAATAAAAGCGCTAATTCCAAGGGCCGCTCAATTCTACCGTGAATAAACAATGCGCCCGGGCACGGATGCGAAACTAATCAAATTACCAGGGAGCTGAGATTTCACATTTCCGCTTCGTCAATATACTTTCTGGACGACAATGCAGATGATGCTGCTGTAGTCCGAGTCTGGCACTCGGTTGAATTAAAGGGTATTTTGTTTCGAAACAAAACGGTCCAATTATGCAAGCGATAGTCCAAAGACCCAGCTCAACAAAAACGCGTAATATTGAAGCCAATCCTTCCCGGGTCGAATAACGAGGACTTCTATGAGGCTAACTTGCAGTCGGAACTAGCAGACCCCGCGGCTGCTCTGGAGAGCACACAAAATGTCCTATTAACACTTTAATAAATGGTGATATTTTACCTGGTTCAGTGCAATAACTTGATAATTGTCGACCTCAGGTTTTATGGAATTACACAGAATATATTTTCATGTACCAATGTTGTGTACAGGTCAGAAATCTGTTTCCTCGTGATATATTGTTTCTTAATCAATCTATGGGGATATTTAACTAAAATATATAATCGTTTTATTCCCCTCTTTTGTACGAAACATGAGATTGGCATTTATCAAGTTATTGCATTGACCCCTTCATATATAATTATTCTTCCATGATGGTAAAAATATTTAAAATATACTGCATTTTATTAGATTTCCATATGGGGAAAAACCTGCCTAGGCCCTCCTCCCCCCAAAAAATGATATGCATTCCTTCCCCAGGATAGGGCTGTATATCTCGGAGAGTTAAATCCTCAATGGTAGCACTTTATGGCTTCCTGTGCTGGGATATGTGGGGTATATTCAGGATAACAGTGCCCTCTTGAGAGGCATGACATATGTTCCTGTCAGACGTAATGGTGCCAAAGCTTGCCCCAGAAGCCCCCATTTACTACTATACTTACATTTTCTTGCCGGGTGCAGGTTCCTTCAGAAGGATTGTTTATTGGCCAGGCACACCCTCCTTAATTGAGTGACGTGTCATTCTTCCAATCGGAGGCAGACATTAGTATAAGTCCAGTTAAAACATTGGCAATCAGGATGTAAAAGAATGAAAATTCCATCTCTCAACTAACTCCCTTTCAGGCTAGAGGAGCTCTCATGAAACTTAGTTTAGGAAAAATTCTCTATTGTATTTTTATCAGATACAAGTATAGCAAACCCGTGGTAATTTATTTTGTCTAATCCTGTCCAATGAGCTTTGGATAAATTGGTTACAATACCTGCACCAACTTTTGTGTAAACTTTCGAAGTCACGACACCATAGATGTAAATACAGCACCTTCAGACAACTTTTGTCTGTAGGTGTCTGTAGGTGTGTGTGCGTCTGTGTTTGTGTGTGTGTGTGTGTGTGTGCGCGTTCATGCATATGAAAGAAGCAGGCATAGTGTGGACAGAGTTAGGTGCCATTCAGAGCACAACCGGGGCAGAAATCAGCAATTCTCCTAGCACAGGGTACAACAAAGCAATGTTTTCAGTCAGGGACAGAATTCTCATTACTCATTCACTGAACAGTAAATTCATGTGAGAGGTAAAGTGGTTTGTCAAAACATGAATTAGGTTCCACATTTTATCTTACACATGCAGTACTGATATAGATATGTGGCAGCAACAGCCAGTCCTCTGGTCAGTATCTCCTGCATAAAACTGGGGCAGCCTACGCGCTTGTTTGTATCTGTGCAAGGGAGGCAGTCAGCAGTCTCATCAGGCTATGGATGTAGACAAAGTGCTGCTGTAAATTCTGTGCCATCCGTGTTTTGTTGCTGGAAATTACCTCTGTGTCCCATTTGCTCTGACTATTCAATTGCGCCAGAACAGATGTTTCTCCCGTTCCGGCCAGGCTGGAAGGTGCAGCAATAACTGCTAACGTCTCTGGGTGGCAAACCAACAGTATAAATAGCATGCAGCAAATGTACAAACAGCAGGCAACCAAGTCCTTCATGCCCATTAGATTCCACTGAGACCAATGAAAGTAAAGGCCAAAAAAGCAAAGCCTAACTTCATCTGGGTAAAAAAAAATACCTTGTATGTCCAAGTCATTACGCACTGCATTTTCATAATTGCCAGGACGACACTGCGGTTCAGACACATTGTGTTTTTGAGCCGATTTAACGTTGTTGTCATGATACAACAATTGAAAAGGTCAAAAGGTTATGCATAAAAGAATACATGAATTTAAATACAAATTGCATTTTCATAACCTCCCCTACACACCTCTTTCTCCAGCCCTCACAACTTAACTCTCAAAGGCTCCAGTGTTGTTGGATTGACATGGTGATCAGTTAAGGCCAGTTCCTCAAGTCCCCATAACATAAATACGGATAGATGGAGCCTAGAACTTTTCCTCATCTGAACTCACCTCTCGAGCCCCGCTTGGGCCCCGTCCCCGTGCAGTTGGAGCAACACCAGCTCACGATCGGGGCCCAGCTCCGACAGCGGGCAGCAGCAGCAGGTGGCCATCCTCGCGCTCGAGTCGGCCGTTCCGGAGTCCTCCCGCGGACACGGACCGCTCCCTTTTAATCCGTCACTGAGCAGACTGGCCAACCGCGTACGGGCGCGCGTGATTACCAGGCACTCATCTCGCAGGCAAATGTCAGCGCATTCGGCAAGCGAGACGGAGGTTAAATATTACAGGTTGCACGCTGAATGATGGGACAGTGGCATCACAATTTTGCCCACTGAACCACATCCAATTCACACAGTTAACCTCCTCATCCCCAGATGCTCTCACCCCCCAATCCACTGGTTAAATTCAACAACAAAATAAAGCCTTAAAGGGCATCTAAAGTCGATCCTCAGACGAGACTTTGAATGTCCCATGTTTACAAACAAATCACTTGCTTTTGTTGACACCTTGCATTGTCACATGACCAATTTCATTCATATAAACCAATAATTGTGTGCACGCACAGATAATCCTTCTATTTCGGTTCGTTTGCGCAGGTGCGGCTTACTGATTGGCCGATAAACAAAAACAATGGGAATCGACTTTAGATGCCCTTTAACAAAGCAGACCCAAGCTAGTTAGCTCCAAACCTGGTTCTTCCCTGATGTGGAAAATATTATCTTTTCAAAAGTTGCTTTTTGCAGGTAATTTGAAATTGTCTTACCCCACTGCTAAACCTGTGATTGCCAAAAACTGCCTCACTGCATCAGCAATCTTTTGTCTTGTTCAACAAAACAAATAATAGAAACAAGATTTTAACTCTAAACATGAGACTTTAAGCAAGTTAAGATCATCTTATTAATAAATGCCATTTTCCCACTGGGCCTACATTTTCTCAGAGCAACAGGCAAGTAATTTTTGAAAAGCCTCAGGCTCAGATGGCAAGCCCTGGATTTTTTGGTCTTTGCAGTGTATCCACACTGGTCACAGGCAAACACTTTCCAACCCAAGTTTGAGAATGCCAGTGAATTCTGGGTAATGTTCATCCAGAAGTACATCTATCACCTCTGAGAACTATCTAGAGGACCACATTGTATTAAACTATAACAGATCCAAAGGGAGCAGGGAAGCTACCGAGGTGACCATCACATGCAACAAACAAGATCTGCCTTTTAAAAACAGGGAGTAGTTCACAAGGCAGGATTCCAGAGCAAGTGAGTAAAACTCATTTTACTTCAGTCCATGAGCCAGATACAGGAAAGTTCCAGATTTTACTCAGAGTAGCAGTTCTGCTTTTGAGAAACATCTGGAGCTCCCTGCTCTCGCACAAGCTATAGTCAGGTGGGGCTTGTAGCCCACACAGCCTGGCTGTGTCTCTCCAGAGGAGAGGATGGCTGTGAGCAGGGATAGGCAGTGACCTTGACAATTCATCTTCTGTGTCATTACTTGCTCTAGCGGCGCTGTCACAGTCACATTAGACAGCCGATCAATCTTCATGGACACCTCGGCGGCCCTCAGGATAACAAGGATGTAACCAGGGGCATAATTTACAGATGGATTCTTATGGGGCGGGACTCCTGTAACCCTTTACACACCACAATGCATGCCCTCCCAATTCAATTACCTCTACCGTATCATGAATGAGTTTTTACTAAATCAGTTAGAAATGCTTCACGAGTTTCCTCTCAGTCGAGCTGTAATACGATTTCACAGGGCCTTAGAGTGCTCGTGTTCGTCGGAGAGAGAACGGAGTCCTTACTTTTAGAAGGTTTTTGAAGTGATGCCAATGCTTGTTCCAAACACAATGGAAACTCCAGCCCATGCCAGTATGAATTTTAGCCAAGTACACTTTTAAACAAAATAGCGGCCTTTACAAGACAGGCTCATTCAGCAGAAAAAAAAAACAAATGGAAAGTTTCAGTTGGAGTCACATGAAAGCAGGATGGGCAGAGGGTGACCCATGGTAGTTTAGTTATTACACAAAATGCAACAAAGAGCACTTACATGATGGGATAAGTACAACAGAAATTTTTAAGTGGAAGCCAAATTTTCTACCATTTCACACTTCATTATTAAATTCCATTAATGACATTAATGCATAACCATTCATCTAAGGTTGAAGGTAAAGGTTAAAAGGGCATATTGAGGGCATATTTTGCTAAAGTAAACCCTAAAAAAAAAGACAGTTAACAAATGAATGTATCTATGATAGCAAGATGGCAAGATAGCTAGGGGATGCATTATGAAGATAAATAGTTGCATTTTGAAATTTCCGGGATTCACTGGAATTCAACGCCCGCAAATTTAGTTTAAAACCGACAACGTTATTCGGAGGTTTTAAACGTTTAAATTTGCGGGCGTTGAATTCCAATGAATCCCAGGAAATTTCACAAACGTAACTATTTATCGATATTGCAAACCAAAAATTTCACAAACATAACTATCGATATTGTAAACCATAAGCGAGAAAGAAACGTTTTTTGCACGGACTCTTTCGTATGGCGACGTGATCCGTCACAATTAGGTCATCGAGTCACGCGCTAGAATTCCGCAACCTGTCAAGGTGAACTGATGGGCTGAATGAGCGAAAGTAGGTCCGTTTTCATGCTAACAGAGGTGTATAATCCAGGTTCAGAAAATAAAAGTCCATCCCAGGATATTGTTCCAGCCACAAAAGACCTGGCAGCTGACACTATTCTTCAGCTGGGTGGTAAAACTAACAAGTCAAATCTGCTGACGGGAGATTACGGTTGGAATGAAAACATGGTAGGATTTTTACTTTCTGACCCCTGGATTATACACCTCTGCATGCTAATGTATTCATGAGCAGGTGAAAAGGTTCTGTCATTTCAGGGATGTCGAACACTATTCGACAAGGGTAATTAACCAATCAGATTGCGGAAAACACCTGCTATTGGTTTACCATTGGTCTTTAATGCAGAGTGGAGATTGACATGTCTGGAAAGTTTGATAGATTACAGCAGACATACGCTGGCATTCTGAATCACGTCAGTTCTCACATGATATATGTAGTCAAACATTGCTCTAAAATAGTGTAATCGGTTTACTATTGCTTTTTGTTCTGATCTTGCCTTAAAGCTGCTGGAAAGGTTGAAGGATTAAAAAAGTCAATGAACGTCTTCAGATAGTGGCTGAAACATCTAACCTACCAACATACCAAGCACACTTATTAGCTCACAAGTCACTAAGCATATTTTTCTCAGCATTTTCTAACAAGGAATTCTGTCCTCGCACATACGGTAATCCAATGTGGCAACTACTTCCTCACACTACAAAAGTAGGCAGACACCAGACACAATCATTTCCCTATTATGGGAACTACTATGGAACTGATTCACCTTTTGTTGTATTATCAGGCATGGAGCCTTGGAGAAACTCTTGGGAAGGCTTAAGACTGGATGTTGTAACCTTGCTGCAGAGATTCACGACCATTCAGTCACAAGAGCATCAGTGAGGTAAGGCATCTTGGGCACAAGGCCTGGCTCGCAACCCTTTAGCAGCTGAAGAAAAGGTGCTGGATGTGGTTGAGGTCAGGACTTTCACAGTGCCAAACAAGTTCTTCCAGTGTTATCAACAACATTATTACAACTAGAGTGCCAAGAGCCCTGAAGGTTGCCGGCAGTTACAGCTCCAACAGCAGAAAAGTAACTAGCATCAGTCCGCGGATTCAACTGCAAGCCAACACGAATTCTTGCGAAAGCACCACACTGTCTACACGATATTGGCGTTAAAAAAGCTCCAGCTCGGACATCCGCAAAAAAATTAAACCTGTTTAACTTCGTCGCGAATTTCGGCAGTGATGGCTAATGGTCCCATACCACTGCAAATCAATTCATGGTTCTTCAAATCAATTCCTCTCTGCGAAAGAAGAGAACTGTTTCATCTGCACACTTCCACGGGCCAACGCAGCTCAGTGAGAAAGGGGTTTTTGTTACCATTATCGGGCAACTCAACTGAGCAGTCACACTTTTTCATGAGTCACAGACAGCAACATTTCTGCTATTTAGCAAAAGTAATCTTGTAAAGAATAGATCATGAAATCTGATTAGATTTTTTTTCCCCAACATGAACTTACACTGTCGTCTGCTGTCAATTTGTTAAGTGCGCCCTCTTCTCAATTCATTTCTGGTTCTTGCTGTGCTTTCCGACAATGATTTTTTTTACACAACACTGTCACCGAGTAGGTCTAATTACTATTATTCTTTCTATTCCATGATGCTAATAGGAACCAAAACCCAAAAATGGGTTTAGACCAGTTTTTATTGCTGCAATTGATCGTGAAAGAAGGTCAACCATGCGGTTACAATGCCCGTAAAAATTTTAATTATATAAAGGGTGTTTCAAAAAAAAAGTATACCCAAATAAAATCATCATTTTATATGTAAAAAAACGTTTTTGTTTTTTTTTAAGTGTAATATGCCGTTGGAAAGGGCTGATTGAGCTCTTTCCAATGATGCCTAAAACATGCATTCATTTACACGGGTGAATGAGCAGCAATGCATCTTTTGAAGGGCACCAGATCTTTACTGTACCAAATGTTGTGTTCTTCATTACGGAGAATTGGGAAGAGAAATCAAACAAAAAGATCGATGAAGATTACTCAGTTATTCAGTGAAATGTTCCCAAGAGTAAATTCATGGCCCATCCAAATTTGCTGGAGGTGTGATGAAAACCTTATCTTTCAGATAACCCCACAGAAATCCCCAGATCTTACCCCCTGTGACTTCTTCCTGAAGAAAAATTTTTTGCTCGGGCATTAACTCGATGACTGATTTGATCACATCCCCAAATTAAAAAAGAAGAATTCATCTGCTCATTTTTGAGATACGGCTTTAAACGGACGACGCCGACGCTGCCGCCGGACGCAAAGTGACGACAATAGGTTACTGGTCTACGGCCGGCAACCTAACTAGATCTTGCAGTGTGCCCAGGCCACTGCAATCTGAAACAGGCAAAGATCGTCTCCAAACAGCAATGAAAGCACTGAATTGTCCATAATAATGTTGCATGCTGAAGCATTATAATTTGCATTCACTGGAACAGAAGGGTCCAACCCAAACCATTAAAAAACAGCCAAAAGTCATGCCAGGCACAACATAGCCTTCCCAAGGGAGACATTTTAGTGTTTGGGTGTTGAATAACCTGGGACCCCCCTGACCTTCAACCCCTACCACTAACAAGTCTAATGATGTCAACAAGTCTTAACCATAGTTTTGTATATGGTTGGCAGTGGAACTGAAAAAAAAATGCACATTTTAAATCTAGTTGGAACTTCATTGTAGCTGATTTAAGCCGCGTTTCCATTGGGGTACTCTCAGTATAGTACCCTTGAAACAGTACTTTTAGTACCAAACCCCTAGATCTGGTTTGCATTTCCAATGCAGACAGTACCCTTAAATGTAGGCCGGATTTTTTTTTACCGGATGGTAAAATACAATGCAAACACGCAAATACACGTGAACGCATTGACTTCGAATGTAATCTGTCGTGCAAAAAATTTGTTTGGCTTCCGGTGTGAAAGCTGCTTTAGCTGGCAACCTTTTTATTCGGCATATTTTAATGCCAGCTAGCGAGCTAAATGCTCACGGTGCAACTCCAGCCAAATTAATGGCTATACGCATTTTAAATTGACTAAATTTAAATTCATGAAATATACATCTGCACCTCCTCTTTGCTCCATGGCGCGTTGTTGCAAGCAGACATTTCCAAAAATGTTTTTCTCAAAACGGTAGAGAAGACGGGTGTTTTCCTGCTGTTTCCTTATGGAAGTCGCGCTTGGGTGACAATTCTGTTGGCCAATCAATAGATGGCAGTGAAGAGATTCCCGACAGGAGGTGTGCTTTAGCTCCACTTCATTAGTATTGGATGGTAACCCTCGTTACCCCAACCGGAGGGGTGACGAAAAATGTGTTATGAACGGTTCCAAAGGTTCCAAACTGAACTGTTCCGCTTGATGGAAACGTGGCATTAGATAGTCAAGAAAAAAAAACAACACTTTTTTTGGTTTTTTGGTGACCTTGACAAAGACCAAATTAGGTCAAAAAGTTTATCAAGAAATTATTGGCTCATTGTACACCTTTTCTGAAAATTACTTTTTATTTGAGCAGACTGTTTTTGCGCTTCACTGCTGAGAAACAAACATGCAGACAAACACAGAGACAAACAAATGCCATCAAAAACAATACTCTGCAAAGGTGCTAAGTAACTTAGCTCACTACTGTTCTGTCATGTCCCATGTATACTCATGGGTATCTAGTTCCTCATGCAGGTATTACGCATAAGTTATTTCAATTTAAATACTTCCCTCTAGTGTCAAAATTAAGTGAACAAATACCCAACAAGTGAGAAATTCATAACTGTATGGAAAAAAAAATTCAAATAACTCGTTTGCTATTCACCCCTTTCTCCATTCAATTTAATTCCATTAAAAATAGAAGTACATATTAAATAGAGACAGAAAGTAGAGGAATCTCACTGATTTTATGCAAGAAAGACATTGTTTATATAATAAATGGCTAAGGATCTGTACTCAAAGCAGACACAAAAATTCATTAGTTCAGTCTGAGGAGTCTGATGTCCACTTAAAACACTTAGTCTGCCTTCCCCACGTGAAATGGCTCATATCTAATTAAGTCACTGCACCCAAATAACACCTAGAGCAGAAAGCAAACCAATTAGAAACAGACTACGGGAGAGACTAATGGATCTGCCTTAATAAACAAGGTACAAATCCGTGAAGAAGAGTTTGTCCTGTCTTGATTTCTCCCATTTCTTGCATATTTATCACACTTCATCATTTCATATCTTCAAGCAAAATGTAATATAAAACAAAGCCAAACTGATTAAATATACAGTGCAGTTTTTAAATTAATTTATTGAAATGAAAAAGGTTGTCCGACACCAAATGGCCCTGTGTGAACCAGTAATTACCCCCTTTGTCAGTGAATTAGCCAAATAACCAAATTTAATCCATAATTGGGCTAAATTAGACTACAAATACCTAGGCATATTTACTGCTACAATGCATCAACAAGCTGCACACAATGCCAATCAAAACAAACTGCAGAAAAGCAGTGAAAGTTACTAACATATATCAGCCTGAAAGGGTTACAAAGCCATTTCGAGAGCTATGGGTGCAAGAAACATGTTTTTAATAAATGGGAGACCAGCCCTTGGTCAGCAATGGTTTTCATCCTTCAAATCTTTATTAGATTCCTTTTTTCTCAGTTTCATCCCAATACTGAAACCATCAATGCTGACCTCACCTAAAGCAAGCAAGGGTAGCAGTTCTTTCGGTGTTTGTCCAGGTTTTTAGTGACTTCCCAGATGAGTCTTCGATGAGCTCTTGGCAGAATTTTTGTAGGCGGGTCACACCTGGGAAAATTCACAACCATCTTGTTTTGGAGGTCATAGCTCTCACTGCAGTCCCCAGGTGCTCCAGAGCCTTCAGCATGGAGTTGTAACCCTAGAAAGGGTTACAAAGAACCCATTCCATGCTCATACATTTCCTAGAACTCTCTCATCCCTTCATGAATTACACTTCACCATGCCAGGCATGCTGCTCAATGAGACCTTTTATGCCACCTCACATTGGAAAGGCTCTAATAAAACAAATTAAAAGCAGTAATCAAGGCTTAATTCTAATTTAACCTAATTATTAAATATATTTGTATTGAACTTTTTTAATGTAGGCCAGTCGGTTGAATTACCTTTTCCTTTGATAAAAAATTAAATTGCCATTTAAAAACTGTATTTTGAGTTTACACTATGCGGCAATATGTAGGCTTGGTCCCTCCAGTAATGTATTGTTATCATGTGTGAACTATCGTAAACCAACACAAACTAGCATTTTCAGACAACAACTGGAAAAGCGGCGAGAAGCCATGTCAAAAAACAAGTTGAAATTACTAAAATAAAGTGTTTTCTGAGTATATTCAAACGTAAGCTGTGTATTTTCCTTGCAAAGCATAAAATCCATGTTTTGTAAGCTAGATAGGCTATTGCTTACAGTCTAGTTAGCTTTGTAGAGTGCAAAATAAACAAATGGAGTTTGAATGTTAAAACCGGACATTAGCAATATTTCGCAGTCGCAAAAATGTAAAATTGCGTAACGCATTGCAAATGTAGTGATTACTCGCACAACACAGCTTGGGTGCTGCAGGCTAAGTGCTAAACTATGAGATTGTGGGCTGCAGTCCATCTGATGAGGGCTAGAATTTGAAAAACTACAAGAGGGCTGAAAAGCAATCCTTTGGCCATATCACATAGCTTAGGCTGGCTGTAGCCTAAAGTAGGTTGCATCCGCTGGCTGCCAAGTCAAATGCAGGCTGTTCCATTGTGAAGGTACTTTTGAATACACCAAAGAAATGCAGCCTTTATCATGCCTGATATCAGACGCAATCGACAATGGGGTGTAAAAAAGCTGAAAATTCTGTCAAATATTGGGCAAAATGAGGGCTACAGTGAGCCTGTCCACTCCCTATTAATGCCACTGTATTAAAGAGGGCGCTCGAAAGATAGTCCTCAATGAATGAGAGTGAATTTAGCTAAATGGCTAAAATAATTATTTACACCTGCTTCTGGACAAAAAAAATTGCAAAATTTTATTTTAGTTTAGGCAAATATAGTATCAATTATGGATCAGAACTGAAATGAAAAAAATACTCATGTCCGTTCATTTTTCTCACAGGCTTGACGATTTTGCCCCTAAAATGTTAGCAGTCTGAATTACTTTACAACTAAACACCCTCCCACGATGAAGCTGTTACCATAGTCTAACTTACTGACTCTATAACAATCATGGGACCACAATCATAATAATTATGGTTGCGGGTTTTTTGTATACTACATTCCTTAAATATTTTCCAAACAATAACTACAGCAGACATTTGGTGTGTGGTTGAATAAAAAAAAACAAAAACTTGTATTTGCCTCTTGACCTACTGCTAAGTGGCAGGGCGATTTCCACAAAATGGCTTGAGATGCGTGATGTCACAAATACAAAAAAATACAGACAATCCAAAAGGCCCACTCAGAACGGGGCGAAGCAGAAAAGAAGCTCGGATCTGCAGAATATTTGCCGCGCAAAAATTCAGCATAAAACCGTGTACTACGGACTCGGTGCAAAATTCCACGTTTTTCTGTTCCAATTTCACACAACAGACAAACAAATCCACCAGTTTTCATTTGATCAAAATGGACCTTGAAAGCAGCACTAGCTAACATTAGCCTTTGCGGTCCTGGCAGACCTTAGCTTACAATAACGCAAGCCTCACGGTCTTCTTTCGCACTTGCAGTCATCTCCGTGGCCACCGAGCGTTTTCATTATTGATGTCCAGACCTGGTCTTTCAGCTCGCTGTCCAGGTAGAACCGGACACTCTGTTGATTGGCTATCTTTGACAGGAATGTATCCCAAAAAAATCCAAGTGCGAGCAGAAATGTTCGGTGTGCGAGCAGAAAAGTTTCAACCGCAGAGATAATTTTGAATGAGAGTAGAAAAAATCTGAGCGCGAGCAGAAATGTTCAGTGTGCGAGCAGAAATGCTTCAAGCGCACAGAGATAATTTAGAATGAGAGTAGAAAAAATCCGTGCGCGAGCAGATATGTTCAGTGTGCGAGCAGAAATGCTTCAAGCGCACAGAGATAATTTTGAATGAGAGTAGAAAAAATCTGAGCGCGAGCAGAAATGCTCCATGTGCAAGCAGAAATGTTTCAAGCACGCAAGCACACTTTTAGCGTGAGGAGAAAAGGTTGAAGTTTGCGCGTAAAAAAAATCTGCCCAAGCAACACCAGACCCAAGAGCAAACAGGGGCTATTTGAGTGCGAGAGCAGAATTTTAGGGGAAAATTTTCCAAGATCTACACATGAAATCGATGCTTCTGCTCTCAAGTCGAAAAACAATGCTCTCAAATGAAGATGGGGATTTACCTTCATAACCTGAGGACTGATCGGTTTTGACAGTGCCTGACCAAGAGTCCCCCTCCCCCACACAATTTAAAAAAAAATCTGTTTGGTCGTGTTTGTTTCCATTTGCTTTTTTTCAGCTCGCTAATTGCCTACAGTCTAGTCCAGACGATACTTGTTCATGAACTGGCAGCTCATGCTCAATACCGACTGCACCTTGTCTGGTCTGTTCTGTAACGGTGTCAATGACCTAATTTTACATACTTCCTGCACGTCGCTTTGGATAAAAGCGTCTTGCACGTCGCTTTGGATAAAAGTGTCTGTCCAGTAAATGTAATGTAATGTACTCATTTTTTTAAACTATCTAAATGGACATGAAAATGATAAGAGGTCACAAGGTTGATGTGGGCCGGCTGTACTCCAAATATTATGCTTTCTCCTCTCCAAGTCTTTTAGGATCAACTGCAAAAGATAAAGCGTCACTGTCCCGACAGGATGCCATTGTTCCTCGGTGAGATTCTGCGAGCCTTCAGTGAGGTTTAAGATTTCACCAGCTCAGTGTACAAGGTCCTTGGCTCTTCTTGTGTGGAGGAGTAAAAGGACAACAACTTTTTGCACTTGTTTTATGCCTGTTGATTCGCTTCCGTCTTATTTCGCCAAGCCCAAAGATTTACGGGATTATCAGCTATGCTCTATAAGAACAATGAAATGACACGCAGACTCATTCAGATTAAAAACCAAAGCATACTGAACAGTGTGGTGGCTAGAATTGCCTTTTCAGGTATACGTCACTTGATGAGGCAGAGACGAGCAGTAATTCTCTAGTGCGGGTATCATCAAATCATGATCGCATTTTCTTCCATCCCTTCCCCTGGAAATAAGATCTGAAGACAGACTAGCTAATCAAAATAGCAAAAAAGCTCAATAAATGATCTGGAGAAGTCTGGATTCAGATTTGAGGTCCAGAGTTTATGATTCTAGCTTGAGCATTGTAGCCTTCCTACTTCGGAGAGAAAATGGCTCCTGCACCGTGCAATGCGCTGGGGCGGGAGTAAAGGAGCGTGATTACCCTCAGCCATGCTGGCAGATCTCAACAATCCACTCTTTGTGCCAGCGGTCCCTCACGCACCCACCGCCGACTGGGAATGGGCTGTTACCATGGCAGCAACATGTGGGCCCCGGTCCTGCTCAGCTGGCCTCAAAGTACTGAATTGACCGTGACTGCATACGCACACACACACACACACACACACACACACACACACACACACGCGCGCGCACAAACACAAGAACAAACAGATCTGCAGCCTCATTCTGAACACTGACCTAACCTTACATCTAGTGTCCAGTATTTAAAAGGTGCACCTTGTGGCTGGACAAGTTCATCAGCTGAGAAAACTGAATTTCCATAGAGTGGGGGCACAGGTCAGTTTTAAAGCCCAGTGAAAAAGCTGGAGCTATAACTCTGTTTACAGAACACTCTGGACCCCCTCCGTACAGAGCTACAGGCCTAGTGCTCTCTGAAGTCCAACAGACAGTATCAATCATAAAAACACTTCCATCTTCAGCCCTCAACCGACACCAGACCAGGGTGGGAATCGCAGAAGCCCATAAATCCGTTGTCACATGCTGCAAGAACAAAGCATCATTGTCATGCAATATTCAACCCTGGTTTTTCGAGGCAGCACTAACTGAAACGTCCTTTGGCCTTTATTTAGCCCACCAAATCACGACTGCGCTCTGAATTAATTCCAAATCAAGTACAACCACCTGCTCTCTTCTTAGAATAAAAAAACACTGTCTGAGGCCGTTCTGTCTCCTTTCCCGGCCTGGCTGGGCAGTCACTGCAAAGTCAATGAAAGGAAGAAAATGAGGACTTTCTCATCCCAGCCTACATCCATATAGGAGGGAGGTGAAATACCGCTCTCCTATCACAGCACAGCTCACATCCACTCAGCAGGATTTGTGTAAACATCTGCTTTAGGATGCACTACTGTGGCGCATTAGGCTTACAACTCCGTGACAGACATCAAATCTCATCCATTGTAAAACTCCTCTGAATTTGAAATCGCTGAAACCAGCCAACGGCACAGACAAGGGAGGTAAGCTTAGACCCAGTGCATTATATGCAGCGTCACGGAAGGTCAGTCACTTAACCGCAGGCACTCCTCCATTCTATTACAGCTCCAGGCTAATCTGGATTAAAGTGCAACATTCCACACGCATTCCTGCTGGCTGTGTACTCAGGAGTCGAATGATCACAACACTATTCCGAAGAGGCACGTGCCACCGAACCAACTGACTGAGCAAGCTTCCCATTTGCAATGAGCCAATTAACCGTCCGCAGCCCCCTGCGAACAGGCAGGCAATACAAATAGCTCACACAATCCTTGGTCAAATCTAGTGATAGATCTGGATCATTATTCATGAAATAGACTAGAACAGTTGATCCAGAAACAGTTCTTATTATTTTAAGTCATGGGTAGTGGTTAGGTCCAGGTTGGGGAAACCAGAACCTAGATCAGTAGTCCAACTCTGAGGCTGTCAATGGGTGTCAGCTCCCATCAGCAGCATCCTGTAGCTCTCACCTCCTACTTTCACTGCATCATAACTTTACCTTCATGGGAAAAAAAACTAGCACCAGACAGTGTTTAGCACTACTGCCTCACAGCAAGAAGGTTGTGGGTTCGAATCCGGCCTGGGGCCTGTCTGTGTGGAGTTTGCATGTTCTCCCTGTGCTCGCGTGGGTTTCCTCCAGGTACTCCGGTTACCCCCACCCACAAAACATGCAATATAAGAACACTCCGGTATGGCTGTGTGTGAATGTTTGGTGGTGGTCGGAGGGGCCGTAGGCGCATACTGGCAGCCACGCTTCCGTCAGTCTGCCCCAGACCAGCTGTGGCTACAAAAATGTAGTTTACCACCATCAGAGTGAGAACGTGTGAGTGAATGAATAATGTATCCATTGTGAAGCGTCTTTGAGTGCCAAGAAAAGCGCTATATAAAATCGATGCATTATTATTATGTCTCTGCCCCGACCACCGTGTCCAGCAGGTCTGCCGCCACAGAGATTTGGCAAAGGTGCGATAACTGTAGTTTTGAAAAGTTGGTCTCTATTCTTGACAGGTAGTTCCACATCGTAGAGAGGAAGAAATGATAAAATTCTGGCAAATTTCTTATAATACACTTTTCCACCAGGGGGTGCTTTGCTTGAGAATTTTACATTATTGGCCATAACGTAAAAACTAGTTGATTAGTTGTAATTTGGCTCATATCGTGCATCCAGTTTAGAGATTGCCTAGATTGGCCGTACAAGCTGATAGTGGTGTAGGGGAGCGGGGCATTTCAGGGATATTTCTTTGCTGTCGTGAGCAACAGTGTAGGCCTCATTTCAATGCTGAGTCGAGCCTTCCACAGCTGTACAGCCCATCTGGTGGTGAAACCACAGATTCTGGTACATAGTTGTGTGGTCCACGGGGCATGCAGATTCATTTCATTGCAATGGATGTCAGTGGGAGGCAAAGGGCACTGAATGCTTCAAATAAAAAACATCCATCATATTTGAAAACTACCAATACAAATTAATGAGCCTATAGCAAATATAAAATGTAGACATGTTCAAGAAAAAGAAAAAACTTCATAAGCTTTGCTCCACATTTTTCACCATATACTGTGATAGAAATAGTGCCATTTACGGGTAAAACAGGGACAGTCGCACATCATGATATTGGGGATTTTAAATTTTCCCCCCCCAAGAAGCTAACTGTCCATTACATGTCCCAGGGTTCCAGGTTGTTCAACAGTTTCTTCAATGTCGACAAAGGCAGCCCTGCAGCCAAATTCAAATGAAAGTTTCCACAGATAACAGCCTTGCCGTTACTTAAAGAGGATTGAACAGAGTTATCAACTTATCTCACATCTCCACGAACCCAGAAAGGAAATGGGGGCAACTTTTTCCATTAGATTCCCTCTCTGCTTCCCATGCATAGATAAAGGCAGTGGTCATGTGATGCACAGCGTGAGGTGAAAGGCAGGAGTTTGGAGTGAAAAAGGGCAGCATCATGTCGCTGTGATGAACTAAATTCACTGCATGCGGCTCTGCGATGATGATGAAGCAACATTAATAAGGCAGGTATGTTGGCCAAAAATATTAACAAGCAGTTCATTAATTTATGAACCTTGCAGTAGTTTTCAAAATGATGTCAGAGGTTTCGCATGTGAGTAAATACGCCACAAATGCCGCCAAAAGCTAGATAAGTGAATTCGCACAGTGTGAAGCTTTTAATAAAACATAAATAATTGGAGCCAAAGGTAACATTATCATTGCTACTCAGATATGTCTGCATATTCAGCCCCATTTTTTTAAAAAGTTGGAGAAGTATGGGAAATGAAAGTAAAAAAAAAAGCAATTATTTATAAATATTCTTTAACCTGTATGAAATTGAAAACAATAAAAAATATTTCATGTTTTACAAAACTTAATTGTGCACAACATCAGTGGTAGGTGAGTTTTGCAAATCCCTCATTTTTAGCCAACCAGAGTCATGATGCGTAATCAATCAAGGCAACATGTTTATCAGGTCTACACAATACTGAATCTATGCTGCTCCATCTATGAGAGATACCTCAGCATCTTAGTTTTTGTTGAGCGACCGCACAGGCTGCAAAAATTTGATTTAATTTTTACTATATTTTGTATTAATTGGGGTATTTATTTTATTCATGGATTCGCAAATAGAACTGAAAGTTGCAATAAAGTTGTCCCCGAGTAGATAAGGCTCAACATAAGCAAAAGACATCCAAATAGCTTTTGTTCTTGATGTACAACATCATCTCTAAAAGTCACCAAAATGAATAATTTTGAAGTGATTCGATCAAAGACAATTTGTTGGGGAGAATTTCTTAGACCCCCAACTTCTCACCTATAACAACCTCAATGTGCCCCCTCATATTTCTAACCCAACAGCAGCTTCAGCCTTTTTATTTAGCAACCCAGATGCAAAACGTGGCAGCCAAGAGGATTAATGGTTAACTAAGAATATTTACCAATGTCAATTAAACAACTCAAACAGCGTCACTAGAGGGGGCAACATGTTACTATGTTGTGTGCTTATGCAATATATCACATTCACACATGAGCTCAGAGAGCTTTCCATGAGTAAACATTCCGGTCTAAGTTCAAAGTGTCAAAGTGGTTTTTGAATTTGACATCTGAGTGAAGTAATCTTACTTTTGAACTGATGAGCACACAACTCAGGGCAGACAGCTTAGCCTCAGGTGAAGAGGCATTGTTGGGCCGAAAAAAGGTGATAGCACAATAAAACAATAAAATTGTGTGTAAGTATAATCTGAATGAATGTTAGCAATAGCCCTTATCTTAGCAAAGGCATTCTCCATGCTGTGCAATACAGTGGCTAGTTCAAGTATCAACCCCAAAACTAATCATGAGCTGATGTAAAGGTAATGATAAATATTGCGACTCGAGGGTTGAAACAGCAGCGCAGTGTGCACCGAGAAGCATGAAATGCATAGCACTGCTCTGGCTCCAGTCGTTGTTGATGCATTACCGGTTCATTCGACTCCCACAGCCCCAATATCCAATAAGACAAAAGGAAGATGTCCACTGGCAGAACATAGAATCAAAAACAGGGACCTCAAAGTCATTTACAGCAACAAACAGCATATTTATTCTATTCTCCTGACATTTAGAACCATTCATAGATCTCCGCAAATGCCTTGTTGGACTCTGATCTCTGACAGTGCCACACAAAGGCTCCCCTTCATGTAGTAGGCTATAAAAGTGTCAGCACCCACAATTCCCAAAATCATTTTCATTGACCTTTAAAGTCTGACCCTTTCAATGCCAGCAATCCCTTCTAACCATCACTGGACTAGGCCATATCAGCGAGCCATTGGCTCCACAAGCCAAAGAAATTAATTCCAAGCCATGACATTGCTATTAAAATGCAAAGCAGGGTTGTGGACTCTCAAGGAAGGAGGGGTATGAGGACACATAAGCATTGTTTATAGCTTGTGCAGGTGAAGCTAGTTATGGACCAATATCTCTCCTGAATTTCAAACATGGTGCTGGACTATTAGCCATTGGGTGATTTATGTGGAGGAACCATTACTATGGGTACATGCTCATTTGTCCGCTTCACACAGGCTTTTGATGATGGCTTTATTGCACTATACATGGTGACAATGTCTTCCCTTGTCATTGAACTATAGATTATACCGTAAGTTGCTCCGGGCAAAGGGAGTTGTTCATATACAGAGCAAATGTAAATGATTAATCACAAGAAATGAGACTGTCCTGAGTGTCTAGAGTTAGGCGATTATCAAATGCATGTAGGATCATTGCCCTGTGTGGAGTATTAGCTTTTAGCTTTTTTTTTGCTGTTGAAACAGATGCAGCCATAGGCTTTGACTTCTGAATTTCAGATGGTACATGAAATGTTTCAAGACAAGAAAAAAACCACCTCTTGTATCCAATTTTCTCCTGGGCGCCGACTGCCAATCAGCAAAAAGTTAGAGCAGCTTTCAGGAGATCATGTAAAGAAATTCACACAGTCATGTTTCTTTTGCTTGCTTTTAAAATTTTTGTTTAATTTCACATTTCCACAATTAATTTTAGAGAGGAACAACGCTACACCCCACCCACCCACCTTTAAAATCACACTCCTTATCCACCTTATTCCCACATCCCATGATCCCTTGTGCGAATATTGGGCGTAACTTTCGCTGCATCCTGTCACTGAACTGTTTACTATGGTAGCGGCTCTCTCGAATCCTCTTTTTTTAAGCGATTGTGTAATGTGAATATAGGCCACTAGATGGCATTTACCTTTTTTTTTGTTAAGCTCAGACTGGAGTCATGTTTAGACATGTCCTGGACATGTCTGGGGCAAGTCTCAGAAAATTAAAAAAAAGAGGTCTAAATGTGGGTGGGGTCTGCAAAAGAGTATATAAGGAAAAGAATTGAGACAGTAAAGTAGTAGGAGAAATTGCAAGAAGATGACCAGACCTGCCATTCTGTTCAAGACCTGTGACGTTTCTTTTGTGGATTTCTTTGCCTGTGTTTGAGCATTTTCTTCATCCAGGACATCACCAAGCCACCCCACCAAAAAGGGACTGTAATTATTTCTGTTTTTTCTTATTTATCAATCTTGGTCTTTAGTTGTAGGTTGTTATTAGTCTTTGTCTTTGTTAAAAATTAAATGTGTTTTAGTTGTTAAAACTGTGTTTGTCATCCCTTGCTGTTGCTGTTGTGTTATAAATGTAATAACAAATTGGGGCCATAACAATTGGAAAAGAATACATGAGGGAATATCACCTTTACGGTACCGCTGCCTTCTTCTATCGAAGAATGAGAGAACGACCTGAAGCAGTGGCCCCACTAGCGTATTCGGCTACATTAGCAACTCCGTTGCCACAGACTACGAAGCTATGAACAATCTACAAAGCTCCGAAGCGTACGCAGTACTTCCACAGCAACAAGGTCAGTCGCGTTTTGTTAAAGGAGGTAGTATACGACCTTATGTACCTTAAAACAGATATACAAGTACTTTCTGAGAATATTTATGAAGGAAACACTATATTTCATCGGTATATATTGCTCTACGTATGAAACGTAATGGATTGTTATACAAAGTAAATTAAGCCATCCGACAGTACAAGTCAAATTAGCTCTACTCCAGCCAACTACATTGTTGCTAGCTGATCCAATACTATAACCTGTAAAACACAGTGAATCCATTTTTCCCATACTTTTAATTTTAGTGAAATGAGGTTTGGAGTGCAAGAACATATTGATTGGAACAGAGTAGGCCATTTTCAAATTGTAGTAGACTATTGCTACTTCTACAGCCTCATCTTAAACTGTACAGGATAAAACGTTAGTTACACTGACTGGCATTACCGGACGAATGGAACAATTTTCTGACCTACCTACACGTGAAATCATTCTTTGTGTTCTCCTGGCACTGCTGTCAAAATGCTTCTGAGGACCCGCCGTCTCCTCTGCGGCGGTCTGTCTGAGCCTAGCCATAAAGTAGGAATTGTTGTTTGTCGACATAATGAAATGAGCACCTAATGTTTTTGGGGGTCTTTTCGAATTCAGGTTTTCAGCCAAATTCTGACTTCCTCTTCTGTAGGTAGGCGGTGGAAACCGTTTCGCTGAGCACAAGGACAGTCCACTATGTTCCGGGTGCTTGCTCAAAACACTGTTGATCAAACCATAAATTTAGCTTCCTCTGGTTGTTAGTACAACCTCGAACAGCACAATAGGTGCCGGAGCTCTGAAGGGACATTTTAAGAAAAGCAAGTCAATTTGTTAAAAAACCAAGCTGTAATCGCTAAGTTTACCAAAAGAAACGCCGCTCTTCTTGACAAGCCAAAAAATCATATCTACAGTACTGCCCTCAGGAATACGGAGGATCGAAGTCACAGTACTGCAATTCCTCCCATACTTTGACAACAAAGAGAGGCCTGATCAGAATTTACCCAGTGTTCAGAGCAGAGATCACCCCTGAACACATTTCCATCAGCCGAGCACATGAAGGACTGGATGGGCGAAGGACGCGGTCATACCCAAAGGGCCGCAAAGTTCAAGGCCCTGCAGGTAACTACAGTAATCCAGCAATAAGTTTGTCATAAAACAACTGCCTCTCTGAAATAATGTAGCTGTTACCTGTTGCTTTTTTAAAAACAACAGTGTTGCTCATTGTGGTGGTGTGGAGCAAGGATGAACACACCACTGGAGGTATCCCAAGCGACGCACTGCCACGTCACTGACATGATTAAACACCCAGAAAAGATCTAGTTGGGTCAGTCTCATTGCCAGCACGAATCACTTGTAGTGTTCTGATTTCATTTAAAATTAAAAAGCCAAATATGCTTGTTTTTTCAGTCAGCATGATGTTCATTTCCAAATCTGCACCCAAGGGAATGAAATCCAACAAAGGCTAATGCTTCAAAATGAATCTGGTAAACAGGGATTGTAGCAGCAGAAGAGCACCAAGTGGTTCACCAGACAAAAAAAAATCTCACATTTAATGCCAGGACTTTCCTCACAAGTTACTTCTTCGTCTGAGCTTGAATTGCTGACTGGGCCATTGTTGTTGTCTGTCTGTGTACTAGGATTCAGTTACATGCCAAGTGGATCTTTCAAACTCACCCGAGTACAGAGATGCTACTTCATTTTCACACTCACTGACACAGACAGAATTACAAATACATTAAGCTGTAAAAGGAGCACTTCACAGACATTAACCAGCAATGGATGTGTCAAGTGTGAGAGCTCCTCCTCCCAGCCCCAAACACAGTTTAACATACACCCCCACTCGACGCCACAAGAAAAAAAGTTCAATTTACAAATAGTCGGACAGCTCCACTCACTCACAGACAGACAGTACCACCTACTCACCCCAAAAGAGCTCCACTTACTTGCCCAAAGCTTGACTTATTTGGCCACCAACCGAGAGCTACACCCCACTTACTCATCCAGACAAAGCACTCTACCTACCCACCCAAAGACAAAGCTCCACTAACTCAACCACAGAAAAATCTCCATTAACTTGACCTTAACCTTGACTCTGCATACTCAGCCAGAAAGATAGAGCTCTACTTACTCACCCAGTAACCAAGAGCTTTACTTATTCACCCTCAGAGGGAGAGGTCTGCATACTTACCGTCAAACAACAAGCTCTACTTACTCATCCACTCACCGAGCATACTCGCCAACAAACAGAGAGCAACATTTACTTTACCATAGACCGAGGGCTCTACTTACTCACACATACACAAAGAGCTCCACTAATTCACCCAGTCAGAGATCTGTGCACACTCACCAACAGAGAGCACCACTTAAACAGCTGCAGACAGAGAGCTCCACTTAATCCATTAGCGCTCCGTTTATTCACCCACAGACAGAGAGCCCTGCATACTCGCCTACAAACAGCTCTATTTACCCAACCACAGACAGAGAGCTCCACTAACTCACACACAGGCTGAGAGCTCCACTGACTCACCCACAGACTAAGAGCTCCATTTACTCACCCACAGACAGAGAGCTCCATCTACTCACCCATACAGACAGCTCTAATTACTAACATGTAGACAGATAATCACCCACAAACCAAGAGCTGCATTTACAAACCCACAGATTACTTCCTGCAGAGAGTTCTGCTTACTCAACCACAAACCGAGAGCTTTATTTACACTCATCCAGACAGAGCTCTGCTAACTCACCTATAATCAAAGAGCTCCATTTACTCACCCACGGGACAGAGCTCTACTCGCTCGCCCACAGACAGAGCGCTCACGTAACTCACCTACAGGCACAGAGGTCTTATTAATCACTCAGAGAGAGCTCTAGTTTTTCACCCACAGACAGAGCACCGATTCTCTCACTCACCAACAAAATTCTTCCCTCCAAAGTGCTCATCAGCAAACACCCTCATAATTAAGGAATGCCTCATGTTCAAAACAGGAGATCTGTTGCCCGTACAAAGTACTCGTGCACAGGTGGCCTACAGTGCTGAGATAAAGTATTTTCCCCGTTCCCCATTTCTTATACACTGCCCATACGAAAAAAGGAGTTGCCGTTTGGATTTAAATAAGCAAATACTCAAAAGCCTATGATTGAATCATTATTGCAGTGAGGAATATGTTTCAGCTCGCGATAATTCTTTTAATCCTGACAGATTCAGTGCGTTACTTCTCATTTCTTAAACTACCATGTCAGAAGACGCATCTCATGGTTGTTGAGAGGATGTTACTGCGTTTCAAGAGGGGCAAATTACTGGCCAGCATCAAGCAAATAAAACAGCGTCCATTGTGGTCAGCACCGTATTAAATTTACTCAAAGCAGAGCGGAAATGGTCAGCGTTCGTTGAACAGTGTTCCGCTCATGCGCCAAATGAAGGCGTCGGTGTCCAGGAAGTGTGTGTACTGCTGATCAGCGTCATTCGCCCTCAGTTTGATTAATGAACGTATCGGCCTTATATATTCATTTTTTTTATACGAATGCCCATAGTGCATCGCGCGCGATCACGCAAGGGGAATTTCCAGCCCATGCCAAGGCTTCGGTTTAGGAAAACGATACCATGATGACTAAAAGGGTGGCAAGATTTCGATATGAATGGGTCTCACCGATTTGATGTGGATATTTTATGACTTTTATACAGTGTTTTCAGGTCAATATGATTGGGTTTAAGTGGGAGTGCCGATCCGCAGCAGCACCGGATCGTGATCGGGTGTGTAGACATGAATCTGGTATTGGCCAGGTCTAGGCTTAGCACTGTTCTGCAACAATTCAATTAATTCAGCAGACCACCTGAATATATTAAATGACCTGTAACCCATCAATAGACAAGTTAATCCCTGATGGCATGGGCATATTCCAGGATGACAATGCCAATACTGATCAGGCTCAAATTGTGAAAGAGTGGTTAATCGAGTATGAGGAAATATTTTCACACATGAATTGGCCACCTCAGAGTCAGGACCTTAACCGATTGAAAGTCTTATGGATGTACTGGAGAAGGCTTTACGGGGCGGTTTGACCCATCCATCATCTATACAGTATCTCAGATAAAAATGACTGCAAATCTGGTCAAAAATAAATGTTGCTGACAAATTGATGACCAGACATTCTCCTTCAGAATTTTCTATGGAGAGCGGAATTCATCGTTCCATCAATTATGGCAAGTCACCCAGGTCCTGAAGTAGAAAAGCAGCCACAGATCATCCCACTACAACCACGGTGTTTGACTGTTGGCAAGATGTTCTTATTCTGGACTGCCGTGTTACCTTTATGCCAGATGCAACATGACCCATGTCTTCCAAAACGCTCTACTTTTAACTCACCAAAACAAAGAATACAGGCCCAAAGGTCTTGGGGGTCAACAAGATGGTTTTTTAGCAAATGTGAGGGAAGCCTTTGTTTTCTTTTTGGTCAGCAGTGGCTTTTCCCAAGAATCTCTCCCATCAATGCCATTTTTTGCCCAGTATCTTTCTCATTGTGGAATCATGAGCACTGACCTTAGTAGAAGCAAGTAAGGCCTGCAGTTCTTTAGATGTCAGTCTGGGTTCTTTGATGACTCTTTGAATGACTTGGATGAATCATTTGAGAACCTTAAGAATAGCTCTGTAAATCTTTCCAGACTGATAGATGTCAATAGTGTCTAACCAAATTCTAGGGTAACAGAAGCCACCAATGGAAATAATCTATCCTCCCCTTCAAGCTTTTAATTACTTTTAAAGGGCAGTCCTTTCACAATACCATTTGAAGCTGGTGGTTGGTAGCAGACACCAGAGCCATTCCAGCTCAAATGTACCAGAGATTTAGTTGATTTTTGTTCCAATAGTTGCAATATGTACATGGACAAAAATCCCCAAATTTTGGTTGCCAACTCCAACTGATTACAAAATGGCTGCCATTTAAAAATCGCCTTTTCCACGCGTTGTGATGTGCCCTCCCACTTTTTTCCAAACCCGTTTTTCGCAATAAATCAAAAACTATAGCACCTATTGGCAGCAAATTTGGCACTCTTGTGCAATTTTTCACGCTGATTCTGAATATGTGATGTCAAATAAGTGATGGATCCTATGGTTTGGAAACTATTGGATGAAAACCTTTTTTGGTGGTACCAAACTTTGGCCCTCCTTATCTCAATGCTGCCACCTTATATCAAAATAGAACTTGTTTTATGCTCATCACCATCACTTCAACTCTATAATATCAAAAGAATTGAGAGGTGTTCTGCTTTGTTTTGATGTAATCCTCCAGAACGTAAAATAGATATTTTGTGAAAACAAAATCACCATGTATACACGCGTGTACAGAGTATATAGTAGTATCTATAGGGATATTGCTCTCTCATTCATTAAGCCAGTCGTCTTTAACGTTGTTCCTGGGGACCCACACAGTATGCTGGTTTATGTTCCAACCACAATTGTAATTGCATGATTTTAACAAGCTATTAATGTCTTAATTAGGTGTTTTTCAAGTTTAGAGTTGTGAGTTACTCTCTTTAGCCAAATGTTATATAGAAACATCCATACACGCCATGAAGAAAAAAATGCCTAAGAAGATAGTGTGATTATATCTATGCAAGAAATTTCAAGTAATATAACATTTCAAAAAGATCAAATTAGACACTGAGGAAATCCATAAACCCCAAAGTTGGCTGATGGACACAACTTTTTCAAGTTATTTAAAAAAACTTCAGGTGAACTTAATCAGATTAACATAACACAAATCTATCTTGACTTTTTACAATTTGCTTGTTGAATAAATTTGTCATGATGTTCCAATCAGTTTTCAAAAATTAGGAGCCAACTACATCTATAATTTGTTTTGTTTTATGCTGTTATTTCCAATACATTGTAATGTGGGTATGGTATTTTTACTCTTGATTGCAAACATATACTGTGCGGTGAAAAAGTATTTGCCCCCTTCCTGATTTCTTACTTTTTTGCACATTTTTCACACTTAAATGTTTCAGATCATCAAACAAATTTTAATACAAGACCAAGATAACCAAGTAAATACAGAATGCAGTTTTGAAATGATGATTTCATTTATTTAGAGGAAAGAGCTATCCAAACATACCTGACCTTATGCGAAAAAGTAATTGCCCCCATGTTAAATCATGAATTAACTGTGATTAACCACATTTTTTGAGTCCAATTTCACTAGCCACACCCAGGCCTGATTACTGCCAAACCTATTGAATCAAGAAATCACTTAAATAGAACCTGTTTGACAAAGTGAAGTAGGCTAAAAGATCTCAAAAAGCCACATGTCATGCTGCAAACTAAATTCAAGAACAGATGAGAAACAAAGAAATTGACATATATCAGTCTGGAAAGGGTGGTAAAGCCATTTCTAAGGCTTTGGGACTCCTGTGAATCATGGTGAAAGCCATTATCCACAAATGGAGAAAACTTGGAACAGTGCTGAACCTTCCCAGGAGTGGCGGGCCTACCAGAATTACTCCAAAAGTGTATCGACAACTCATCAAGGAGGTCACAAAAGAATCCAGAGCAACATCTAAAGAGCTGCAAGCCTCACTTGCCTCATTTAAAGTCAGTATTCATGATTCAACAATAAGAAAGAGAATGGGCAAAAATGGCATCCATGGAAGGGTTCCAAGGCCTAAACATCTTATGCGATAAACACAGAAGCCTTTCCTATGTGTTTCACGGGTGATTGGTATAACTTCTTTACTGCAATAGTCACAGGCTTATCGAGCACCAAAAAAAAATGCCAGCTCATGAAGCACTGCATGGTAGGCTTCAAAGAAACCATCAATAATGCGTGGCAATAAAATAATAAACACAACTGAACATTTCTCAGAGTTAGTAAGGCTCACCCGGAATTTAGCATGATAACCAACCACCAAGCACTTCCAAATAAAAGGGTGGGCACTCAATTTTAACAAAAAGCAAAAGTAAAGAAACCACCCACTGTTGACCTTATCATTGTATAGTGTTTAAATGCTACCAGGCTAATCATCTAGATCTAAATAACTCCAAGTCATTTCCCTCAGTTCCGGTTGTCAATGTCACAGTTCAAACTAATCGATGTTCGAATGAATTAATGTCATTTTTGAACTCATATGGCCACAAACCCGAGCTAAATGTGACACAAGCAACTAGTACACAAAAACCGAGTAATTCAACCAAAATCTACAACGGAAAAGCAATATATAACGCAGAAAAATCTACTCAAACTCTAAATGTGTTTACTCCCGGTGACAAGTTTCACTTTCAGAATATTACTTTGCGTCGCAAAATTAACTCCAGTTTATTGGTGCAAGTGAAAAAAAATTTAAATTTTTCTTTAAAGGTGAAACAGATTCTTCTGAAAGCCAAAAAGCAACATTATGCGATTTGAATTTGTTGCGTTACTTGGATCTCAGGCTCATAATAAATAAATAAAAAATTCCCGCCCGCCCCAGAAAATTTAAATGGATGCTGACCAACTATTCATTACATGGCCTAATTCAAGTAAAGTCGAAGTGCACTTCAACACGTGCCGCCTACAAGTAAATACTACAAACATACTTAAGCCAAGAGCGGAGACGAGTTGTTACAACGAGAGCTGTCCAGCAACTTCTCAGTGAAACAGACTGGTAGATGAACACTACGGAGACTGTAGTAGAATAGTAATTCAATAACTTGGGATATACTAGGCTTTCATATAAGTCACCAGAGATTCCATCATTTCAGACTTCGGACCATAACTGACAGCGGCAGCCAAAACAATCCGGGGGCCAAATTTAGTACGAAGCCGTACCACGGACTCATTCAACTTCAAACAAAACGCATAAAACTTGCAACATTGTAAAAATTTCATAATCCCCTAATAAGTTCTTGCATACGTGGCGCGACAGCACATACCCTAATAACGCACAGTGGTCTAGAAGTAGTAGTCTGAAACAAGTTGCAAACATTCTTGCAGTAATGCCAAAGCAATCTTGCTCGAAATGCTGGGAATACTGGATTCTTACTTAATGAAGTAGCTTGCCCCTTCATCTGTGAATCCTTCTTCCCACCCCCGTGGTAAATCTTCGAAGAAATAGGATAAAAAAGATGAATTACAGTGTAGAAAGCCGTGGTTAATGCTCTCAAAACTTAGTTACTGTATGCACCTAAATAAAGTGCATTTGCATAGACATGCAACTATTTGCTTAAATAGCCTAAACAAATTAGATTTTTTTTTCTTTTTTACGATTTAATAGATCCTCACGTGTACCTGACCGTATCATATGTCCAGAATTGACAGGTTCACCCGTGCGGGGATGGAGCCAAGTTGTGAAGAGAGTTTTATCACTGAAAAAGAAACAACCACCTGTTAGCCACGGAGAAAAATAAACGCGACAATTCAATTACGTCGCAGTGGAAATGTTGAACGCATTTAAGTGGCCGACAGAAAGATGTAATTCGCGCTCACTTAATGAAGAAAACTCTTCCATCCTTGCATACTCCGTAAGACCAGTGATCAGGTAGAGTATCCTGCCCGAGAGGAGCCGCCATGATCCCAGTCATAAGTGCAACTTCACGCTCCCCTCCGTGTTGTCTCCAGGGAGGCAGACATGGCCAAAGACTCGACAACAGAGCTTCACAGCAGTTAAAGGTGAAGACCAAACTTGGGAGAAATTGCAGCGCTTGCCCTTGTTGTTTTGGCCGACAGAAAATGTGAACGGTAATGCAGCAAGGGACTATGCAGGGGACGCGAGGAGAAAAAAAAAGTTCAGTCAGTTGTGGCCACTTAATCCGCAGGTCTGAGGCAAGAGTAAAACTCTTTGTTTGCCGCCGTCCGGCGAGATAATGGGTATTACTTCAAGAGATTGACGTTTACAATTCATTGGGCGGATTTCAGTATTAACGCTGTCAACGTTAAAAGCTAACATACAGGTAAATCGCTTGCTTTATTATGGTGCAACTCTCACGAAACACCACGGATGTTATTCAGTTCTGTTGTACAACACAACTGCATAGATGGAAGTGAATAAATTGGGTCTTGACGGGAAAATGTGGACGCATGGCCTCTAACTGAACATGAAAAGTATGCACTTAAGGCAATTCACTTTTTGTTAAAAACACTGCAACTTTAGATGGAACAAAAACAATCATATGGGTTCCCCAAGACCAAGGATGATAAGTTTTTCCTGAGGCTGGGACATACGACTGAGTCATTTTTTATTTAGATTGTGAAGTTCTGCTCTTAATTAACTAAAAGTTCCACAGTATTTTCATTCAATTAGCATATACAGTATGAGCCACAGTTGCACAATGTGCGCATATTATAATAATATATAATAATTTATTGTAATCAAGTGCAAGAGTGAGCAAACATGGTTTATAGTGGTCAGAAAACTAAAACTTCTAGTGGTCAGAAAACTAAAGGCTTCTGGTTCAGGCCATCTACAATAGCAGTTGAGCACCCCTGTCTTTAATATTCAGAATTTATTGACTTCCTTGTAATAACATGAGACAAAGTGCCCTCACTTATGGAACATTTTCCCTATAAACGAAAGCCATTCAATCAGTTGATTTATTAAGTCCGTAAATCAGAATCCAACATTATTGTCAGGACCTTCACTTTAGAAATATTGATCGATTGCAGACTTGAATACTTTGTGTTATGGGGGGAAAATGTTAACACAGTTATAAATTAACTGTGTCTGTATGAGCTGTTAATTACAGGTGTAGGGCCCATAATGTAAACATTATGTTTTGACCCCAATGATATAAGAGGCTCATAAAAGTCAGTTCACAGGGCTGTTAGTTTTTCATCCAACAGTACAATATCAAGTCCAGTGATGAGTTCCCGGCAATTTCATATCGTTCTGCTAGAGTCAATCTTGAAGGAAAGGTTTCCCCCAGCTGAGATGAAGAGGTCTTCATACCCACCAGCAATGCCTCACTGCACCCCCTGGTGGGAATCTCGTGAAGTGTCCATTTGCGTGAATCTGAGGGAACTTGATTGGCCAACCACGGTGGGAAAAGAGAACATTATCACATGCTTTTGAGAAAAGCACATGCTTGTCTATGGCCCTCCCAGTTTGAAGTTAGCTTGTAGCACGTGCATGTCTGGGCATCTTACCTTAAGGAGGAGAAGGGGGCGATGATTTGACGGCCATCTTCTTGTGCTTCTCAGCATCATTTAAGATATGAGTCTTCTCCGTGAACCAAGTGGTTGCTGGAACATTTTGAGAAATGCTTGTTTTTTCTGTTGGCGTTCTGCTTGCCCCAGGCCCTTTGGCACCTGCTACCTGGCTTCAGGCAGCTTTGAAAAAGTTGTAGAAAGATTTTTTTTAAACGCAAAAACTATGAACTGTTGTTGGACTGCCAGCTTTTCCTTGAAGCCTGTCCTTAAATGCACTGCTGTTGGCCGTCCATCCTTTGCCCTGCTGGTCTCATCCAGTGTTTTCATCGCCTAGGGGCCAGTAATTGTGTGCTTTTGTATCTCCAACACAAGCTGTGATGGATTCCTTGCATGCTCTGCAGAGGAAATCATGGTGTTGGAGGTAACTATAGAAACCGCACACTGGCTGGACAAGAGAATGAGGTCACAGAGGAAAGATAAGGTGTATGGGAACCAATTCACTATCCTTGTTTCTTTCTGCTGTTAAACACCGGAAAACTTGGGCACTGAAATGCTGAATAAATATTCAAGGCGTATTACAGCACATACTGTATACTTTCCATCTTTAGCCTACCTGAACCAATCCGTTGAATAATACTTTGTGTTGTATGTCACATAGGTTGGCATAAAATACTCCATGCACAACTGCTTCATTTTTTGAATGGAGACAGCACATAAGGTTACTATTGCGTATGAGAAAGGATGAATGAGGTGAGCTGAAAAACTTTGAAGAGAGCTTTAAAGGGGTTTGCCAGAATGGAGAAGGGGGGCACATAATCCTAAGGTACTTCTTCAGACCAAGCGTGTGCCAACTGTGTTAGCAAGTGCTTAGCCCTGGCGTAGGTCTGCAACTACTTGAGTCGGTTATGCACCTGAATCCAGCACGCGTTTGCCCTGTGTGAACTATATCTTACTGCTGCCGCCACCCACAGTAAAGTCACTTCTCCTGTGTTGGACATTCACATCCTCACACCAGTGAACTACTGGTATCTGCTATTTGTGAGTTAGCTATCACTGCCTGACACTTTTCCAGCTGGGTCCGTTGGCCGATGACACAGCATGTCCAAAATATGAGGCGCATTGTACAACATAATACTGCTTATGCTGCACTGCTGGGATGTGCTCTCTCTCTCACCTGCAGGGTAGGCGGTATGGCACAGAGCCATAGCACATTTTCATATTCGCAAGAGGAAAGATGCTGTGTCATGAACAGCCTGAAGGAACAAGATTTATCAGCCCCAGCCTCTTGCTGCTCCATGGTGCATTTAATGCGATATTTGCGGTACAGGTTTTCCTCTTTGCTTCATCATTGTTGTGTTCCGGGGTTACAGTATTATTCATGGTTTTAACAGTTTCATGTTCCATAGTTCATGTTCATGTTCATAGTCAGTTTTAACAGTTTCTTGTGTTAGGATCAAGTATTTCATCATTCATGTTTATTGTTCATGTTTTTTACTTTTCCATGTTTTTGTTTTTGCCAGGTCTGCTATGCCACTCCACCGCTTGTCTGCGTTCCGCCCCGTGCCTTCGTTGCTGCACATTTCTGAGCTCTGGTTGGCTTTGTGGTTTCTCCCTTCCTTCTGTGCTGTGCTGATTCGGGGCTCTCTAAGCTTAATTGGCAATTTACTGTTTTTAAGTTACTAACATTTACTAACACTCACTGGGTTGGTGTAATTCTTAGATAGGCACATTACTAATATTACTAATTTAGACAGGGAGTTTATTGTCATGATTCCTGCTTTGCTATTTCAAGATCTTGCTGTGCTTTTCTGTTCTTAACATTCATGCTTGCTTCCAAACTGCATACTTAATTGGTACTTAAGCTGAGCACGCTCATTCTCTTAATGAGCAGGTCATGTCATCCAATCTCTGTCCATGTCTTGATCTTGCCATGCCTCTTGTTTCTGCTTCTCCAGGTGTTGCCCCTCATGTGTCCTTGATTACTTAGCCTTTATCTGGATGCGGTGGAAGTTGGCTGGCAGACAGTGTCTCAAGTTCCCTTGCATGTCAAGTTTCAAGTCTTGTTCTAGCCTCTTGTCAAGTCTCGTGATTATAGCTCTTGTCTTGTATATATATAGCCTTGTTATTTATTTTTCTTGGTCTTCTTGCCTGGAGTTTCCAGTGCCTTTTGTTTTTTGTCGTTTTTGTATTCTTTTGTTTATAGCTCCGTGTAGCGTACATTAGTTTGTCTTTTGCAACCCTTTGGGCCGAGTTTTTTGTTGGCCCTCGTGCCTGTTTTGCTTTTGTTTTAATAAATTCCATTTTCCCTTCCACCTTGCGTTTGGTGTCTCTCTGATCCCGCATCAAACATACCCTTTGGAATTCTGTGCGGTGTGACATCATCACAACAGTTTTATCGATTCACTAAAGAACACTGCTGTGCACTGACTCCTTCTTACGTTGATAATAACAATATTTGGATATTTGCAGAAAAATCATTCATCGCTATTTATTCATTAGTTTCTTTGGCACGAACATTTGAGACACATAAAGCATTAAATGCATTGGAACAGAAAAACATCCAGAAGCCAGAATTACAGAGAAAAGATAAAATCAGGGTTAAAATTATCCTACAGAAGTACACCGAACAAAGATATAAACAAAGTGATTTTTTTTTAGAATTTTTATCAATCGATAAATATTTCAACAAAACAATTATTTTATTCTTGCCTTAATATTCAAGCAACAGAAACATGACTAACAATTTACTGTACACAATTCATGAGTTATCACAGCCTGAACCCAACAGGGGTCAGCGGGCAGAGTTCACAGCACTTAAGCGTGTCCACCATCGGCATCATGTAAAGTGGTTCACCTCCGGCGAATGGAGTTCGCAAGGTTGTCAATAGTGGCCTGTGGAATGTTGTCCCATTCCTTCTGCAGCCCAACATGGAGCTGGTGCACGGTTTCAGGAACCGGAACACGTCTGACCTGCCGATCCAGAACATCCCAAATTGGCGACATATCGGGTGAAAATGCTGGCCAATTGAGAACAGGGACATCGTCTTCATCAAGAAGATCCGGGCAGTGTGTGGCTGGGCATTATCCTGCTGGACTGAGTAATCTCCCAGGGAGTGGTCAATGAGAAGTGGGTCACCAGAATTGTGCGAAACAAATCATTCAGTACACCCATAAACACAATTTGTGGGCATATTCATTATAGGTCAATTTACTTTTGTAACTCAGCATTTTTGGTTTGTGCGTTTATATTTTTGTTCAGTGTACATCTTCTCTATAAAAGACACTTCCATCAAATGTCTCAAACTCTATTGTCAGTTTTTGCCATATACTGTATTTTGCCAAATCTTTTACCATGGGGATCAAACATTAAGAACAATTTATTGTGTAAAAGATCATTTCATCAGCAGGAGAGACGTGGATGTGTTACCACTTTCTCATACTCACAGAAAAAGAACTGCCAATGGTACCTCCCGTGAACATGGAATAGCTAACCTTCATACGAATATTTGATCAACCAGTCGCTGTTTTGCATTTTCACCTGTTCGGTTTGACGCAAAGTGTCTTTGCTTATAGGTAATCAGGAATGAACATACCTCTTCAAACAAACACCCAACAGCCAACTGGGGCTTTTATCGGCAACCTGTTCTTCTGAGGACAAACAGATCGTACTGAGAGGGTACGGATAAGCCAGTCAGGAAACACTGAACGCTCCAGCTGACTGTCAGGTCCGCTTTGACCAAATCATCTTGATAGGCCTGAAGCACCATTCAACTGGGTTTATCTCTGATGCCACAATTCATTGTTTGTGTTTTGAATCTCACTTTCGATCTACATTCTGCAGCAGTACCGAGGACAGAATATTCCATTATCTGGCAAATATGTCGTTCGATCATTCGTCATCAATCCCCAAGGATGCTGTCGGTAACGCTGAATGAAACTGAAGGCCTGTGTTATTTCATGAGGACAGATTGTGAGGCGGGAGTAAAGAAAATGGGGAAAAAATGCATCTTCTCTGGCAATGCGAGCGCAAGGAACACATTAACATCTCCCCTTAGTGCAATTATCCTCAGGCAAGTCCAGCTCACCTGAATGACCTTTCAATTAATCTGATTTTCATCTATGGCTAATTAGCATGCAGTGAAAAAGCAAATTCAGAGCAGTGGCACATGAGCAGGGACGCTTGACTGAAGATGTCAGATGTGCTCATTTCAGCGCCCCGCACATTAAGGGCAGGGTTTAAGTTTGCAAGAGAGGGGCTGTTGAGAGGTGTATCGAGTTGCAGGAATTTTTATTTTGCCTGAAACTGATTAAATACAAGCTATGGAGCAGATTATAAAAGCTATTCTGTGTTACATACAGTTCTGGGGAAATGCCGTAAAATGGCTGGTAAAAATCTGACCAAAGATGACACTTGGGATGATCAGGAAAAAAAGGTTTTTGAAAACTTTGAGCTTGGGTAATCACTGATGCAGAGTCCTTATGGACCATTTATTTATTCATTGTCTTGAAAAGTGAGTTTTTATGCTGTTAGGCATCTGGACCTTTTATTGTTTGAAGTTATTATCACACATCGTACTCTGGCTGCAGTATAAGTTGGTACTAAAGCATATGCCTGGCAGCTTTAAGGCGGCACTGGGAGACAGTTCTATAGGCAATGACTATTCAGCCCCTACACAAACCTCATTTCTTGGCAACTCAATGAAACCTTTTTTTCTTCACTTAAATAATTTGTTGCATACAGTGTTCCCCATTTTCTATTTTGCACCCACTGCAGCTGAATTTTATTAATTTATCCGAATAATTACATCATCATAATTTTCCACCTCTATACCCAACATAATCATGTGGTTACGCTTATTTAATTCTCACCTCTCAAGCTGCACAGGAAAGCTGAAAAGTGCCTGTTGATTGCATCATTCGGTCTCGGTGTGCACACAAAAGGTCTTAATTACAAGATTCCCCTCTGCTAAATATGGCTGGTAGCCTGGAATGGTGGTCTTTAATTGCCCATAAGGTCACCTGAGAGGGAAGTTTCTAGCTTGTAGCAGAATTCCCACCTTTTCAGCTTTTTCCCAATCTGACATCATTAGAGTCAAAATGGCTAAACCAGCAAACAGTGATGAGTGTAGACGGCACCAGACAGTTGACTAGCCACTACATCCAATGCGCATTAAAAATGAAATAAGCGACAATGAACAAAATTTTGGGCAAATGATAAGATAAGGATTAAATAAATACAAGGATATTTAAAGTAGACTGTTGGGTCACAAACAGAGAATTCTAAAGAGTGGGCTGTCAGCAGACCACGTGCTGACACACTCCCGAAATGATCCGAAGAAAGGAAAGTGGACAAAGAGAAGTCCTATGCATTGCTCAACATTAACCCTGGCTACAAGTGATGCCACAATTGACCCAACAAAGAAGGAATCAGGCAATTGGAATGCCGATGGCCAGAATAACAGCAGCCAGGGTTCAGGCACACGCAGGAGTGCATTGTGCTACTGTTCTATGTCTGCAACAGGAAGAGCTCAAGATCAGGACAGGAAGCACGTCTGCGATCCCCGGAGAGTCGGGATCCTCCCAACACGTGCTCTAAATGAAGAAATGCCTTCATCCCGAAGCAGTCTTTGCATCAGCTGGGAGCTGGTATGATCGAGGCGTCCTCCCAGAGCCCTGGTAGCGGTCAGCGTTGCTGGATGAAAGCGGTCTCTGAGATGCATCACACGAATGCTGCAGGGCTGCACAAGCATGGTCACACGTGTCTGCCCAGGTCGCGGTCGATCTCGGGTGCTTCCTGTCTGCCTATATCGCATTATCAGACGTAAAACAGTTGCACAATGCACAAAGTGCGCCGCAACTCTTTCTGGCCATCAGCATTCCCATCGCCTGATCCCTTTTCTTTTTTGTGTCAATTGTGACATCATGACTTTTCACAAAAATAAAGTTTTTAAGCAAGGGCACCTATAGCCAGGGTTGAGCAATGTTAACAACATTTCCTGGCTCACTCTCCTTTTCTGGATGATTTGGGAAGTGGCTCATGTATTGGACTACTGTTGTCGCCACGTAGTCTGCAGATTTACCATTTGTTAGAATTCACCGTTTGTGAGCCAATACTCCACTTCAAGTATCCTTGTACTTATTTTTTTCTTATTACATTATTTGCACAAAATTGTGTCCATCATTGATTGTTGCGTTTTTAATGCCTTTCAGTATAATTTGTTCCAAATCGTTCAGTTGGAATGCTGGAGCTAACGGCTCAGCAGTGCGACAGACAGGCACTGGGTACATCCACTGCTGAATCACTGCCGGAACAAATAAACCACACACACAGGCCTACCAAAGAAAATGGCCAGGCTGTTGCCAAGGTTTGTCAGATGCCTACTTTTTCAAAGAAGCAGCTACACACAACTGAAAACTCATTTGGTTCGTCTCTGGGTTTGTTACTTGCCGTGGGATTTTTTTTTTTTGAGTTTGGTTCAAGTGAAAATGTATCGACTTAAGTGTTGTGGTGCGAGGTTTTGCGGGCTTGTTTTCGATTTTTTGTTGCTGGTTATTCGAAAAGGGTAGACATCTGACAAACCTTCCTTACAGCTAGGCCGTTTTCTTTGGTAGGCCTGATATAAGTGCACATCGAAACTTCTGATCAATTCATCCCTCCCACTCACTGTTGAATACTCATGGAGTCAGATACATCAGGCAGAACAGAGATGGGCACATCCCTCTTCAATCACAGACACTTTAAAATGCACCAGACATTACAGGAAACTCTCACCTGTTGGTTAAGTCCATATAACATCATAGATATCACCTCACACATGAGCACCTGCTTCTCTTCTTTCTGTTCACTGATACACTGTCCTGTTCCTCATGTGCGGCCTCCTCTGACATGCCCTCCCTCCCCTCTTGACTTTCCTCACTTGCTCACACTCACTTTTTAGCAACAAGTTCCTCTACCGTCTTATGTAAATGCACAGTAAGTAATGGATGCACTTTCTCTCTTAAACCACTTGCATATCAATTAACTCACCAGGCAGTCTGAGAAATGATTCCCATTCCTCCTTAATTAGACATTCAGCAGCCCAGATTATTATATTTCTTAGACATAAAGGTACATCCTGCCCTTTGAGGTGTCTAAACAACTCCACTGCATTCTGGTCATCCACAGCAATGACATCTAAGCATGTGCACAAAAATGATAATTGGCTCTCTTTAATAATCAGGCTTTACGGCACCATACGTACTTCAGACAAAGACCCTGAAGTCAGGTCTGACATGGTGCTTGAGAGACATATGCAGACTGGGAAGTAGGTAGCTATGCCAACCCAATTGGAATACGGGGGCTTTGTATAATTATCCCTGTCTCTGAGCAGGCCCGTCAGGTGACCTCCTCTTGACTCTCCACATCTAAAGACGGCCCTTAGAGCATGGGTGAGAAAAACAGATGGCCCTCAATTAATAAAAGACAAGGAGCCTTGATAAATACTGACAGGTCCAGTGAAACGAAATGAAGGTCAAAGTATGAGAAGAGTTTCTTTGGTGTGAAATCCACACCTTGTATGACGAATAGATTTTTTTTAGTTTAACTTCCCCCATTCCTTTTAGACTTCATAGCTACTTTACATTTCATAATCTCGTTTTGATATCAAATTAAGGGGTCCAATGAGAACTGGCGATGACAAACAGTTTGTTTACCAAATGAACCTTTGTTGCTGATTTTCCATAGCACCCTAAGAACAAAAAAAAAAAACCCAAAAGATATTTCTTGCTAACCCTTCAAATTTAACAAACTTCTCCAGAGGGATGTGCAGTTCAGATTCTTTTCTCAATGCAAACCATTTGTTAAGAATGGATGCAAGAATGGTACAGTGAATTGAACATTTGATTATAGATCCTCGGTTCAAATACTGGCTCAATAGATGGATGAAGTGTATATGCATTAGAAGTGAATGCCATATAGTTAATCTCTTTTGGTGTTTTTCGACCGTCAATAATATGACTGACACAACCTGTCCAGAATCACACGCCAAGTTGTTTTCGAGTGACTTGATAATTCAAGGCAGAGATTCCCAAGTTTCTCAACACTGATCATATACTGACCTCTGTGGCATAAAGAACGACTCGCAGTTCTATTTATTAGCGTATCCTACTACATAAGATGAGACACCTCGTCTGCCCGTCTTGAATCTTTTCTCCTCAATCAGTCGGCCAATCAATCGGAAACTGCACATGGGCATTAACCATTAGCATTGATCATTTGCCCCAATTTAAAGCCGTTTAAGAGTATTCTGAGATCTGCACGTCTTTGTTGTGCACATTCCCAAGCATGGACTACTTTCTATTGATAATTAATCCACCACTTCGATCCCACAATACAATGGGGCATTCTGTCGTTATTCGTCACAACAGATCTTTTTCCTAAGGAATTTGGTCAGTATCAGTTCAATAGTGGCTGCTAAGAAATAAAGACTGTTCAAACTCATCAGAACTTGGGTTATGGACCTCTCGTCCAACACCAGTATGCTACACTACAGGACAATGACTGTCACATGTGAAAACAGCTTCCATCCATAAATCGATGAGCAGCAGTATTTCATACAGTGCTACCATGCTAAATAACATGGTACTGAACTATATCACCAATCAAGACCTCCAGTGATAGATGAGCAAGCATCGTCACCGATCACTGAGGAATGTAGAGGATGCCAGGAGAGAGGTGCAAACTGCAACTATAACAAACGTCTTCATTGCATCTGTGATTTCAGACTTATGTTTTCTAGCTATGCGCAGAGACTAGGAGTTCACTCTGAGCCCCTACTGACTCTGGAGTAATTAATTCATCTACCCGTTTTAAT
Source organism: Gymnothorax reevesii (assembly GCA_029721435.1). Taxonomy (NCBI): domain Eukaryota; kingdom Metazoa; phylum Chordata; class Actinopteri; order Anguilliformes; family Muraenidae; genus Gymnothorax; species Gymnothorax reevesii. The sequence goes on along the minus strand of CM056589.1, from coordinate 35,109,653 downwards.
ATCAAATAAATGAATTACAAATTAATGGCAGTGTTTAGCACTACCGCCTCACAGCAAGAAGGTTGTGGGTTCGAATCCAGCCAGGGGCCTTTCTGAGCGGAGTTTGCATGTTCTCCCTGTGTTCGCGTGGGTTTCCTCCGGGTACTCCGGTTTCCCCCACCCACAAAACATGCAATATAGGAACACTCCTTCATGGCTGTGCGCGAATGTTTGGTGGTGGTCGGAGGGGCCGTAGGCGCATACTGGCAGCCACGCTTCCGTCAGTCTGCTCCAGGGCAGCTGTGGCTACAAAAACATAGTTCACCAACATCAGAGCGCAAATGTGTGAGTGAATGAATAATGTATCCTTTGTGAAGCGTCTGAGTGCCCAGAAAGCGCTATAAAAAACTGATGCATTATTATTATTAAATGCTCCAGAGGCACCTTTCCTGAGTGAAAGGCCAGGGAGAAGGCAAACTTACTGTCTTCAACCTTCCATCATGTGTTCATCACAGAAGAATAACTAGGGCTACATGATCATATTTAGTTGTTTGAATATGAACCCTTATAAAATGTAAAGACTGAACTCAACAGTGTGACTCCAATCCTTGAGGGCTGTTGTGTTTGCTTGTTTTCGATATGCTTCAAGGTGAAACAATATGCTTGAATTTTGCACTGGCTAACAAAAAAAGGAGCAGATCGGAATTCCAGAGTTTTCGACCCCCCCCCTCGCACACGCACACACACAGTTTCCGCAGTTTTTGGGTCTTTGCCATGGGTGGATAGCTTTCCAAAAAGTGTGGTCGTAGGAGACAGTTCGGAGCTGGCGACTCCGCCCATTCCCTTCGCTAAACTCACATCTTCAGCCCAGAATACACACCCAATGAGTGATCAGGTACTCCATTAGTCCGACCCAATATTGGTACAAAACCATTCGCAGCAATTTCCTCACAGCAGTTGCATTTTGATACCCATCTGCGCATACGTGGTTCCCCGCCAGGGGAACAGATTGCCTGCTCACACATGTGGGGGGTCCCACCTGACTGGCTAATACGTATTGCATATACGCCTGTCACTAGAGCATTCAATCGTATATAATAAAAAAACAAAAAGTACGGAAGGGGTTCTGAACAGACAATGGCTCAGAAGCCCTTAAAATGTTCACCTGCTTTATCGTGCCCCGCGTGAAAGTGGTGTCCCGCACTCCCCATGACACACGACACGGGACACAAGTTAGAATTCCTTCAAAATGTCTTTAATTTGTCCAAAAAGTGATGAGACTTATGCCACCAGAGCTGAAGCAGTGGAGGATTCGCTGAGGATCAAAAACAAGAGAAAACAATTAGACAAAAGGAGCAGGGGAACACAACCAGTCAGCGGCGAGCAAACAGCATCATGAGCCCGCCTTGACACGACCTTCCTCTGGTTCACAGGTCGATTCAACTGGCCGTCAAGCAAGTTCAACAAAGCAAGCCTAAACCCTCCCTGTACAAACTTCTGTTTGAAAATACGCACTCTGATCAATTACTTGTACATTTGCACTTAAATCCATGCAAGTGTGCAAATTAGTCAATTGAGGCATAAAAGCACAAACTCCATAACTTCACTGACAATTTGACATGGAATAGTTCTCTCCAGCTAAACTAGATATAAAAATGACTATATTTAAAATTAGACTGCATGAGAAAAGGAAAAAAATCATCCATCTTAGGACGTGAGAGCCGTAGAGCCTCAAAAACCAACCCTGCTTGTATATCCAAAAAATACCGCACGCACACACACGAACGCACACGTCCACTCACAAAAACACAAACCTTGAGGAGAAAAGCTCGTTCTTGACAGTAACACAAACCAAAGCACCCATAAGAAGACACTGGTGGTGCAGATATTTAGGGTGGCATAGATTGCAGTGGATCGAGGGGTGGCATAGAGTGCCATGTATTTGTCTGAAGGGGACTGGCAGGGTTGGCACAGTGCAGCCACTCTGCTAATTTACCTCCAACATTGGTCTGGCACATCAGAAATATCTCAATTCTTACATGGGAAGAATGGGACAATGAAATGTGCTGATGGACGTGATGGCAAAATACATTTAAACTTAAAAGGGATCTAACAGGCAACCAATTCCAGTTAGAGGAATGAGTGACATGGATCCCATTACAGAGTGATAGATTAATGTACCACAAGTCGTCCAGCATGTAGAGAAATAAATACTCCAGTACGTACTACTTCCAGTTGGGGGGCAGCACTCTCTTTGTCTTGTAGTAACGAGCCAGACGATGGATTCTGCTTTCAATCAGAATCAGACGAAACTTGGCATCCTTGTCCTGCAAGAAAAAAGGCATTGAGGGCAATGTCAAACTTTGAAGTTCCCCATTTAAAAAATAGTGCCACAGGCCCTGTAGCTCACCTGACCACTCAAGGGAAACGCCTTGAACAAATTTAGTGACCTAATGGGTGGGAAGATACTTGTCAAGTTCCAGCTTCATTGGTCAAGTAGTTTTAGAGAAGAGGAGTTTTAAATGTTTCAGTGTAACTTTGAGGGGTCGTACAAAGTTGAAGGTCAAAATTCAAAATACGGAAAAACTCGTATTATATGTGATGTATCTGATGTGCTGAATATGTGCATAAACAGCTTTCAGGTGGGCAATTATGTGATTTTCCATATGGCCACCGTGGCGGCAAAGTTTGAAATCGGAGCAAAACGCCTTGAACAAAACATAGTGTCCTCATAGGCAGGAGGGTACCTGTCAAGTTTCACCTTCATTGGCCAAGTAGTTTCAGAGAAGATGATTTTGAAAGATTTCAATGTAACTCACAGGGGTTGTATAAAGTTGAAGGTCAAAGCAAGGTCAAAATTCGAAATACGGGACAAGCCGTATGATATGTGATGTATCTTACCACGTACTGACAACATAGCAAATTTCAGCTGAATGTGCGCATAAATAGCTTTCAGATGGCCAATTATGTGATTTTCAATATGGCCACAGTGGCGGCCATGTTTGAAATCAGATCGGAACGCCTTGAACAAAGTTTGGTGTCCTCGTGGGTAGGAAGGTGCCTCAGGTATACTTACTAAAAAAATCACTTGGAAAAAAAAGGAGGGAAGTTCGTTTTTTTATTCATTAAACTTTTGGTTGCACCACCTGACATTTTCTAGCTGGTGAAATTGCAAATACAGTCTAAAACTGTACTAAAACCCCTTAAGTTTTGTGCAACCATTAAGACTTGTTTTAACACACTCTTCCAACTTCAAATAAATGTATTCTGTACATTTTTAAAGATTTATTAGAAAAAAGAAAACATTTTTTAAAAGGCTTATTTGTCATTGACCCAGATAAAATCCTAGTGCTAGCTTGTCACTGTAAGGAGACTCGCAGAATACCAATAGTGGGAGCGACAGGGCACAGCGAGGGTCAATGTTTACGATGCACAGAAATAGTGTGATTGTATAACAACAGTGAGATTGATTCGAATTTTGCTGTTACTGATGGGCAGTTTTAGGTGCTGAAAAATAAGAATTAATTTGTAATTCAGGGTATAATTCAGGCTGCTATCAGAGGAGTGTGCAATTCAGAGTTAAGATGACGCAAGACTAACAACCCGTTTTCAGTTGCAGGCCAGCGGCAGAGTGTTTTTTTTTTTTCCCACTCGTCAAGTGATCCAGCATCATCATTCACGTTACACTTTGTCAAGTTATATTAGGAAGCAGCAGAAATATTAAGCTGCCTGGAGATGATTCTTTGATGTCACAATGGGTACAGCGGACAGTAAAGGCCACATTAGTCACAGCCAGTCGACACACATAAACACAGCAACCTGCCCCAATGCTGTAATTCTAAACTATTTACTGGCCACCCAGCCGATGACTCCAATGTAATTTTCCGCCAAACCCAAAATTTATTTGCATTTGGTGCTTGGTGGACCCTGATCTTAGCCCTAATTCATTAATTTGAACCCCGATTTTAGCCCTATACTTCACTTGGACTGAAAAAAATGTTTCACATTGAATTTTTAGTCTAATGAGACAGGATTTCCAGTGACGCAGAACATTTTGACGGACTTCAACCGGGTGGAAAAAAAGAAACTGAAAAGGTGCCAATACTCTATGCACTTTTTCAGCCTCATTAAAAAGACAAATGATGACATTGGACTGAATGAAACAAAATGCTAAGGGTGTGTTGATTGCGTTACCTTTCTGTTCCTCTCCAGATGCTTCCTCACGGCAACAGCCTTCTTGATCAAGTGGTACAAGTCCTCAGGCAGGTCAGGGGCCAGGCCCTTGGACTTGAGGATCCTAAGGATTTTGTTGCCAGTGACAAAGCGCACTTGGGCCACACCATGAGAGTCCCTGAGGATAACACCTGGAGCACAGCAAAACCACACGACAACAGTGAGCACATCCATCCACTGGGCCAGAGAGAGAACAGAGAGGTGTTATGAACCCTGTAATGGTTGGATAATAAAACTACATAGTAAAAAAATCCATAAAGCCCAATAATGAATGAGCACAAAAAACTCAGATCCCCAACCACAGGATGTCCTGGAAATAAAACCCGGTGGAGGGATTGACGGACAAAGAGGCCGAAATACGGAACTGTATGAAATTTACACAATAAGATGTATTCATATATAAAATTTCATCAAGAAATATTGAACCATTTCAGGTAAAAAATTCAGAAAAAACTGCAACGAAGGGACAGACAGACATCCTGCAGAGGGACAACACATTCCTCTATCCCCAACCACTCTGTGGGAATGAAACCAAGTATTTCAAAACAAGGAGTAAATGGGCATGGCGCACATTGTCACAGGAATACAATCTGATTGGCCACGCTAAATCATGCGACCTCTGGCTCGCAAAGGGATCCAATCTCACCCTGGTGTAAATATAATTGGAACACCTGACATTTGGAAGATTAAATGCACTCAAACTGAAAACCTCACCATAATGTGTCATCCTGTCAGCAGCGATTTATTTTTTTAATGGCAACATGACTACTGATCTAACCTACTCTGAGTCGACTCGCCTGTGCAAACAAAACAGCCAGCAAGAACTCAATGACATTTATTTTGTCACTTTACCAGCAATTAACCACCAAACTACATTTAGCCGAACAATCAGTCCACTGAGCACCAATTTAGCAACATCGAGATAGCAACAATACGCGTTTAATGCAAGGCGTACGTGCACATTTCAACATAAGATCTCTGTATCCACAAAATGTAAATGAATATGCAGGTCACACATGAACGCATGGTATTAATGAGGCCAAAGTTCAGACATAAAATTCCCATCATGCATTCCCCCCCCCCCCCCCAGCTAACCAGGATCACAGCAAAAGGATTTGGCTAATTAGTTCCACATTCTTGCCGTCATCGAATAATTTCAGAAATATCACATTTACGACAAACCTGTAACGGAACAGAGTGGACATCCTTCAATTCACACATCACCCACAAATATTCAATCAACAATGACAAATTTAGTCAATTTCTTTATGGTATAGCCATATATATCCATATTCAGATGGAACTTGACCTTCAACAGGATGAAAGGAAGTCAAGTTCAAGATGAATTCAGACCTACAGTAGAAACACATTAAAGTCCTCATCAGAAGATAAAGAAACGTACCAATCTGGGAGGGGGTCAGACCCTTCTTGGCCAGTTTGAAGATCTGCTCTTTGACATCATCAGATGTCAATTTTAACCACTATGAAAGAAGCACAGTACATATGTCAATCAAATATTTCCAGAGACACATTACTGGCCAACATTTTACAGTTGTTGACAGTGGTAATAAACATAATAGCAGTGGTTACCCCAACATGGTGCTGTGGCATCCCTGTGGATGATGTTTTTTTTTTTTTTGTTCCAATCACAACTGCAATAAGCTGTTCAATAAGCTGCTCATTTGTACTAAAGCTGTTACCATCTTAAGCCACATTTGAACAGAAATATCAATGAGAGCCACGAAGAATACAAGACCCTCAAACATTGTATACTTTCCTATCTGCCCATTACATCAGGTAAAATTTATATACAGATGAACTTCGAAATAGAAAAAAAAAAATCAGCAAGCCCAACTAGGGTGCTGAACATAGTGTTTCAATTACGATGCTTATAAATACTAGTCATATTATGTAGCACGGATGAATATCAGTCATAAATGTGTCTTCAGAAGATACATTGCTGCTCTAAACGTACATGCAGCTAATTAAGACAAATAAACACCCCTTTAATATCCTACGATTGCAAAAACCAGAATAAACAGGGTTGCACCAGGACCAAGTAGGGGGAACCACTGAATAGTGCAACTCGCAAATGCTCACCGTGGGCACACTGCGCCGGTATGGCAATGCCGACTGGGACAAGCCCTTTCTGCAAAACAGATGACAGACACAGAGGTGTTATTAACGCAGTGTAATTACAGTTAACCAGGTTCTGACCTCGTAGATACCAACTGCTGATGCAAAACAAAAGCCACTAATGAGCAGGCAAGTTCTCCTAAAGCTGACCCGAGTTGTAAACATAGCAGCCCGTCTACTTCGCCGTAATCGCATCACCCAATGCAACATCTAAAACGATTTCATCGCCCTATCCAGCTTGACAGGCTACCAAATCGTGCCGTCAAAAGGTTAAAGCTGCTTTCACACCGAACGCGAAGCGAGGTTTTCGCACGAGAGATTACATTCAAAGTCAACGCAAAGACTCGAATACAAACGCGTGTGTAAGCGTCTTTGCATTGACTTCGAATGTAATCTGTAGTGCGAGAAATTCCTTTCGCGTCCAGTGTGAATGCGGTTAACATCAGCTCAGCCAAATTCCTAGTTCTGGATCTTAAGTGCGACTTCTCTGACCTTACAACTGCGGGTAACCGGATATATTCCCAGGCCCATTCAGTCAGCCATCTATTTACTTTGACTGAACACTGTAACAGTAATAATCAACTATTCGCGATTTACAACCCGTTGCGCTAGTGACGCTACCGCTATCGCTAGTTTTGCGGCTAACGCCAGCCTAGCAAACCCTTTCAGAAAAGACTGGGATGGCCTTCAAGCGTTTCGGCAAATGTTATGATCAAACCAGTGATTGTTGATACACGCAATTTAACCCGGTGGTGAAAAGTAACGTAAATTAACTTCATGCGCTTCAACCTCCGGGATGCAAGGCGCAAACATCAAAACCTTTTCACGAGCACAGCACGCGCGTTCTAATTCCGCACACGCGGCCATGCTATGCTGAAGAAATGAGCAATAAATGTGTTTTGAGGTGCAAATCTGCAAATTTGCGGACATACGGCCTCATATTACAGTTCGCTACAAGCTAAGAGGTCAAATATCCTTCTCAACTTAGTGAGAATGTTATATTTCCAGTAAAACAGAATCCTACCCAGGTGCGTGCATACGACCCATGGTTGCGATCAAGGGAGAAAGGAAGTACTTATTGAGGCTGCGCGAAAGTAAGGGCCTGTACAGGAAGTTACGTCATCATAGTTTTCTTCTTTTTATTAGTATTATTCCTATAGATTTACTTTGTGCATATACCGCCATCTACTGGATGCATTTCCCAATATTCATGATTTAACATCATACAAAAAAGGGATAAACCTCCCACATTCCTAAACCCATCTCTTTTTACTTGAGATTTTACTTCTCTAAAGTATGACCACCACCAAAACCTCCCTCCAAAACTCCCTTCCTCTTTACATTAGATTTACCCAAAATCTTGCTTGCTGTGACCACCACCACCTTGACTTTCTGTTTTTACTTTCAAGCTTGGGAGTACAATTTATTACCTTTCCGATTAAATGCATGTCAACTGGGGGGGGGGGGGGGGGGGGGGGAGGAGATACGAGCCTGATGAACGTCCCTATATGCCTGACTGCAACATTCTTGACCCCTGCCTCATCCATGCTTCCTGCACCAAGGTCTGAGGTCCATCATAGGGCTGCAAGATGATGCCTCTTGGGCAGATGTACCACCATAACCCTCATTTCTGCTTAATTGTCTCATCGCCCTTTCCAGAAAACTGCATGTGTTTTAGAGCTTTTGTCTTCCTACTTGGTTTGGTATCTTGCATGCCTCCTCTTTCCCGGTGCGATCCAGTCCTATCAATAAATGCCCTCATTGGATTGCACCCAGAATCTGCATATATTTCCTTGAATGGATCATAACACTATTAAGGCTACAAAAGCTACAAGCTGCATCAGAACCCAATCAGAAACAAAGTTTAGGGAAGTCTCCTCATGTGCCATTCAGTGATAACCATCGATCATACATTTGACAACATGGACACAACATAGCCATCTTAAAAGGGGAAGCAAACTAATTGTTTACCATGGTATTTTGCAACTTACTTTCCCAGAAATGAATTTCACAATTCGGATGTACATAAGGGCTGAGAACCAGAATGATCCCAAAAAAAAAAAATTAGAGTTTAAATGATATTGTGACAAATGTTAATAAGACTCATAAAGCAAAATTCGTGTCATGATATGCATTAAACCAGTGAACAACTTTGGGGGTAATATACTATATTTTTATATAGTTGAAAAATGTTGACATCTATTATCTCAGAAACAATGCTCTGTGGGTTAGACTGATCTGGGGTTATGTCCTTGTACCAGAGAATGGTCACAGAGATGGCCAATAGCCAACAGACTTTATGAAATCACCAGTGACAGGTCTTAATGACTAACATTAGCTAGACTGGTAAACAAGACTTCCAAAAACGATTCGCCAGCAAATATGGGGAAGTTCCAAAACTGGTTTCAGAAAAACATTGATTTATCCTCTGTACAATATTTTCAATTAAGTAAAATGTTTAGCTACAGTTAGCCATACTCTTAAATGTAAATAGTTGACAACTTTGCCCTTATGTGCTAATGTGAGTCCTACATTTTTGCCTGTCTGTATTAATAAACATGCCCATATCTTTCATTTGGATACAGCTTTCCCTGAGAAAAACTATGTGATGTCCCACCATCTAAATTAATGGAATGGGCCACATTGCACAGCAACTGCTGCAACAGATGCTGTAATTTATTTCAAGTTTTTTCTTTTTAAGATATTTGCTTAGTTTAAAGGTGAGATCCCGTTCCTTGGCCTTTTGCACTTTGACTACTGGTACCATTTCTTCTTTCCAAGTAAACTTGCGCAACCTGTGTTGAAAGGCCATGTTTTAGTTTATGATTGGTTAACCTTTCATGATGTCAAAACAGTAAAACACAGGATGTGACAGTGACAGAATAAAACAAGTCGACATGGTCAACAACATCCCCCGCCAATCATGTGCTTCTTATTTTCGAACTCCATCAAGGCCTTTATGGTCTGAAGCTACTCACCACATTTGGTTGTCCTATCTGTAATAGTTTCTGAGAAAAGTTGTCCCCTTTCTCTCGGACGGACGGACGCACACACGCATGGACAGACGGACGGAGGTCAAACCTATATCCCCCTCCCACTTTGTGTTGGCGGGGGATAACAAGCCTTCAAAAAAGGCCAAGACCCCCAAGAGCAAAGGTGGGATGAAGATCACAAATTTGCTTACAGATGCATAAGCTTATAATCAATAACTTTGAGGACAAAATTCCCCATAGACAATTCGGTTTTGAAAACCCTCGTGTGAATCCCTAGTGAGTCTCCTCACAATTCAGCAGCCTGTATGTCTATTAGGTGTATGTATGTTGTGATTGGTGTATGTCTTATGCGTGTCTTCCCTCTCAGCTGAATCTTACTTGCTTGTTTCCTAATCAGCGAGTGATGGTATTTAAGTCTTCTATTGCATGTGCTTGCGCAGGATTGTAAAGTCGCATTCACAGTGAAATCTAAGTCATGTGTATGTTTTACCAACTTCATCAGGTTAATCTTAATGTAGCCAGTACTTTAGAGGCAAACAAAGCCTCTTTAAATTTTTATTGTCATTAGTTCATTTGAACAGTTGTCCAAATCTTGATCAGGGTCCAGGATTGGGGCTTAGTTCAAGTTAGCTTAATTCAATCCTGTTCTTCAACACCAGTTCTCAAGTGCAAGCTGCTAATCCTAATGAGGATCCAGGACTGGGACTGAGATCCTCTTAAGCAACAATCCTCCTCCTCCTGTGCGGTCCAGTGCTGGCAAGCGCTTCAACATCTGGCAGTACACTGGAGGCCACTGGCCAGTGACAGCAGCCAAGCATTGTCTATTACACCTGTGCTTAACTGCTCCTCATTTTGTCCAGGGTTCTGTCCCCGCCTATCCTCTCCGGGGTTCCATCTTCTTCATTATCGTACTGCTGCCCATAAATTACCATATCTAAAGCAAGTCCGTCTCTGTAGTTGATTCCTGGTCTGGACCATAACAGGACAATCCAGCCCCTGAATCAGCAGAGATGTCCAGCCCAGTTGATGCCCTGAGGCACCATGGTGAGCAGATTAGTCAGCAGGAGAATAAACTCCTACAACTTGACCAGTCTATTGGGTCCCTTTACAATCAACTCATGGCTGTAACAGAAATTTCACGGAAATCCACCTCCGCTGCTCAAGCAACTGGCAAGGCAGCAAGCTGTCCTTCAGACACGAGCCCTTCTGGAGCCCAAACTGGCAGTTCTGGACTCCTGTTGCGGTGACCTAACAACTTGTTGCAATTTCCTGGCCCAGTGTGTTATGGTATTTGAGCATTAATCCTCCTCCTTCCCTATTTAGCGTTCAAGAGTGGCATTTGTCATCACTCGCCTCTCTGAACGCGCCAGGGACTGGGCTGCTGCCAGTTGGAAGACCGGTCTTCCCACAGTGATGTCATTCACTGCCTTTGCTGCGGAAATAAAGAGTTGGACCATTCCTCGTCCAGTCATGCCACTGCCCCTCAGCTACTCCATCAACGCGACTTGTTGTTCCACACCTTGAGTGTCTCCACGCACTGGGATGTGTCTCCCTGTTCAGATTGGCTGACCAAATACAAGATGAGTTGACCACGTGTCCTGTCCCCAGATTTGGACTAATTGATTGGCACTGAAAGTTGACAACAGGCTGTAAGAAAGGTGGATGGATAGGTGGGTGAGTTCCCAGGCTCCTTCCCTACCTACATTGCAAGATGCGCTACTTGGAGCTTTTATCCATCTGACTCGTCCGGTACTCGTGGCTGCTGACTGGGCTTGGCTTCACATGCTTCCTGCAGAGGAACAACTGCGCTGGAAACATTTTTTTGCAATAAATTTGCAAAAATGTTGGCATTGTCCAAATACTTCTGTATCTGACTGTAAAAAATGGAAAAAAAATCCTCTCAAATCTCAACGCGGAAAGGGTAAGGCCAAGATTCATGCTTGAATGAGAGTCATCTCTGATTTGTTAGACTCTGTGCAGGATATGCAGCGGTTCTGGCCCAAATCAGAAGGAACTTGCTCTGATCCAAATTGGAGTGGCTTTTATACAGGTCATAAGAACTGAAATGCCATTATAATGGATATCACAATATGGGCTTGGCACTACTGTGATAAACCTTTGTCAGTCAATGCCATTTGCCAATAAATTCAAAGACTGTGGTCAAAATTACTGCTTTGTTATGAAAGAAGCAATCCACCCAGTAGTGGTGGGTTCAAGAGAGTTGCTGTTTATTCAAGCGAAGAAAGTTTCCCAATACAGGTAAGATTGTCTTAAGGTCTTTTGCTCAAGCTATTAGAATGGTCTTTATATAGTCTCCTCTTTTTGAAAAAATTATAATTTGGTCTATGGTTTTGTTCATGCCAGGAAGGCAGGCTCATCATTTAAACTTATGCCATTTCCTGCTTTAGCACAGCTTCTCACACATTATATACACTGCCGTGAAAACGTATTTACCACCTTCCTGATTTCTCTTTTTTTTTTTTTTGCATATTTGTCACACTTAAATGTTTCAGATCATCAAATAAATTTTAGTATTTGACAAAGATAACCCAAAAAAAAACTGGCCCAGTTTTAAAATGTAATTGCCCCCTGAACCTAATATCTGGTTGTGCCACCCTCGGTGACAACAAGTGCAATCAAACATTTGCAATAACTGGTAATGAGTCTTTCACATCCCAGTGGAAGGAGCTTGGCACACTCTTCTTTGCAGAATTGTTTTAATTCAGCCACATTGAAGGGTTTCCAAGCATGAATGGCCTGTTTTAAGGTCAAGCCACAGTATCTCAATTAGATTTATGTCTGGGCTTTGACTAGGCCACTTCAAAATCTTCATTTTGTTTTTTTAAGCTATTCAGAGGTGGACTTGCTGGTGTGTTTCCAATCATTATCCAGCTGCATAACCCAAGAGCGCTTGAGTTTGAAGTCACTGATGGTTGGACACTCTCCTTCAGGACTTTCTGGTAGATAGCAGAATTCATAGTTCCATCAATTATGGTAAGTCATCCAGATCCTGAAGCAGCAAAGCAGCCCCAGACCATCACATTACCACCACGTTTGACTTTTGGTATGATGTTCTTTTGATGAAATGGTGTGTTAATTTTATGCCAGATGTAACGGGATGGAAACCTTCCAAAAGGTTAAACTTTTGTCTCGTCAGCCCACATAATATTTTACCAAAAGTCTTGGGGATCATCAAGAGGTATTTTGGCAAATGTGAGACACACCTTTGTCTTCTTTTTGGTCAGCAGTGGATTTCGCCTTGGAACTGTCCCATGGATTCCATTTTTGCCCAGTCTCTTTCTAATTGTTGAATCATGAATACTCACATTAACTGAAGCAAGTAACGCCAGCAGTTCTTTAGATGTTGTTCTGAGTTCTTTTATTACCTCCTGGATGAGTCGTCGTTGCACTCTTGGAGTAATTTTGGTTGACCAGCCACTCCTGGACAGGTTCAGCACTGTTCCGAGTTTTCTCCATTTGTGGATAATGGCTCTCACCATGATTCACTCGAGTCCCAAAGCCTTAGAGAGGGCTTTGTAACCCTTTCCAGAATGATATGTCAATCACTTTGTTTCTCATCTGTTTTTAAATTTCTTTAGTGCGCGGCATGAGGAGATGCGTTTTGAGATCTTTTAGCCTTCTTCACTTTATCAGACAGGTTATTTTTAAGCGATTTCTTGATTTAACAGGCCTGGCAGTAGGCCTGGGTGTGGCTAGTAAAATTCAACAAAAAAAAGTGGTTAATCACAGTTAATTCATGATTATACAAGCGGGGGCAATTACTTGTTCACATAGGGCCAGGTAGGTTTGGATAGCTTTGTCCCCTGAATAAAATTATGATTAATAAACTGCATTTTGTATTTACTCGGGGTATCTTTGTCTAATATTAACATTTTTTGATGATCTGAAATATTTACGCGTGGCAAATATGCAAAAAAAAAAGAACCCAGGAAGAGGGCAAATACTTTTTCACAGTTATTAAGCCCCCACACATTTTGGCCTTGATCCATCATTCACAATAGCATGAGAAGTCAAAATTATTTGGACAGCTACCTTAGAAAACCATGACATGTGCTCTCTCTTCCTTGTAGAAAACAACTTTAAGTTCCTCTTATTGATTTTCCATTACTGCTTGTAACGCCATGCTTCCTGGCCTCCAACTTCCCAGCCTATTAAGACCTGTGACCACATTCCACGATCCTAATCATTACCTGCATCTGTTCCCTATAACAACGGTAATTTTGCATACAGCGGGGAAAATAAGCATTGAGTGCGTCAACATTTTTCTCAGTAAATATATTTCTAATAGGGCTATTAACATGAAATTTTCACCAGGTGTTGGTAACAACCCAAGTAATCCACACATAAAAAGAAATCAGAACAAATAAAGCCATAAATTAAGTTATGTGTAATGAAGTGGAATGACGTGGAATAAGTATTGAACATATGAAGAAAAGGAGGTGCCAAAAGGCATGGAAAGCCAAGAAGCCAGCTGAAATCTGTCACTATTTACAACCCCAATTCTGAAATAGTTGGGACGAAGTGTAAACGGTGAATAAAATCAAAATGCAAAGACTTTCAGATCACATGAGCCAATATGTTATTCACAATAGAACATAGATAAAATTTCAAATGTTGAAACTGAGACATCTTACATTTTTATCCACAAAATGAGCTCATTTCAAATTTTCTGGCTGCAACAGGTCTCAAAAAAATTGGGCGCAGGCAAAAAAAAGGGCTGAAAAAGCAATTAATATATAAGCGAATCAGCGGAAAGATCATTTTGCAAGTAATTAAGTTAACTGGCATCAGATGTCTAACATGATTGGCTTTGAAAGGGATGTCATTAGAGTCTCTCAGAAGTAAGGATGGCCAGAGGCTCTCCAACCTGTGAAGGCTTGCTAAAAAAAATTGTCGAATACTTTAAGATCAATGTTCCTCAACGTCAAACTGCGAAGGCTTTGAAGGTCTCATCATCGACAGTGCATAACATCATCAAAAGATTCAGAGAAACTGGAAAAAATTTCTGTGCGTATGGGACAAGGCCAAAGACCACTGAATGCCCGTGATCTTCGGGTCCTCAGACGCCACTGCATCACTCACTGGCATGATTGTCATTGACATTACTAAATGGGCACTGGAATACTTAAACAAACCACTGTCTGTAAACACAGCCCACCGTGCCATCCACAGATGCCGCCTAAAACTCTATCATGCAAAAAATTGCTGAGCGTGATCCAGAAGCTCCGGCGTGTTCTGTGGGCCAAGGCTAATTTAAAATGGACTGTAGCAAAGTGTCCTGTGGTCAAACGAGTCCAAATTTGACATTCTTGTTGGAAATCATGCTGGAAATCATGTGTTGTGTCCTACGGGCTAAAAAGGAGAAAGCCCACCCCTCCTGTTATCAGCGTTCAGTTCAAAAGCCAGCATCTCTGATGGTATGGGGATTCATTAGTGCGTATGGTGTTGGACACTTCCATGTTTTAAAAAGCTCCATGAATGCTGAAAGGTGTATAAAGGTTTTAGAGCAACATATACTCCGCTCCAGATGACATCTATTCCAGGGAAGGCCTTGTGTATTTCAGCCGGACAATGCAAAACCACATACTGCAGCTATTACAACAGCATGGCTTCATAGTAGGAAAATCCGTGTGCTGAACTGGCCTGCCTGCAGTCCTGATCTTTTACCGATTGAGAACATTTGGCGCATAAATAAAGGAAAAGTCCGTCAAAGGAGACCCAAAACTCTCCAGCAGCTGGAAGCCTGTTTTTAACAAGTGGGATCAAATTCTAATGTCTAAACTCAAGAAACGTGTCTCCTCAATGCCCAGATGCCTCCACTCTGCATTAAAAAGAAGAGGGGATGCTACACCATGGTAAACAGACCCCTGTCCCAACTTTTTTGAGACCTGTAGCAGCCATCAAATTTGAAATTAGCTCATTTTGTGGATGAAATTGTAAAATTTCTCAGTTTCAACATTTGCTATGTTATCCCTGTTCTATTGTGAATAAATTACTGGCTGGTGTGATTTGAAAGTCATTGCATTTTGATTATATTCAAAATTTACACTTTGTCCCAACTATTTTGGAATTGGGGTTGTAGAAAGCAATCCTGCTCCCCATCAATACAAATTAATATCAGCTGGTTAAGTCCTAATTGATGGCCTATAAAAAGGTTTCCTATTACCAAGGTGTCACACAAGAACCATCTTGTGATGGGTAAAAGCAAAAAGCTCTCTCAAGACCTTTGCAACACAGTAAAACACTGTTGCAAAACACACTGATGGTATTGGTTACAGATGTATTTCTAAACCTCTGAATGTTCCTGAGAGCACCATTGGGGCCATAATCCGGAAGTAGAAAGAAAACCATTTCACCATAAACCACCCTTGACCAAGTGCTCCTTGCAAGATTTCTGACAGAGGAGCCAAAATAATAATCAGAAGAGTTGTCCAAGAGCCAAGGACCACTCATGGAGAGCTTCAGAAAGACCTGGATTTAGCAGGTACAGTGGTTTCAAAGAAAAAAACAAGTAACGGACTCAAACACCATGGCCTCTATGCACGCTCACTGCGCAAGACTCCATTGCTGAAGATAAACCATCTTGAAGCTTGTTTAAAGTTTGCTGCACAACATTTGGACAAGCCTATGAAATACTGGGGGAATATAGTCTGGTCAGATGAGACCCAAATTGGATATCATAGCACACACCATGTTTGGAGGACTAACGGCACTGCATATCTCCCCCAAAACACCATATCAACAGTGCGGTTTGGAGATGGGAACATCATGGTGTGGGGCTGTTTTTCAGCATATGGTGCCAGCAGACTTTGTGTAATTGTAGGCAGGATGAATGGAAAAATGTACAGACATTCTTGATAAGAATCTGCTGCCATCTACCATGATGCTGAAGATGAAACGAGGGTGGACATTTCAGAAAGACAATGATCCCACAAACACAGCCAAAGAAACTCTCAATTGGTTTCAGGGAAAGGAAATAAAGCTGCTGGAATGGCCCAGTCAATCACTCAACTTGAATCTAATTGAAAAATCTAAGGACAGAACTGAAGATCAGAGTTCATAGAAGAGGCCCCCGGAACCCTCAAGATTTGAAGACAGTTTGTGTGCAATAATGGGCCAAAATCACATCTGAGCAATGCATGCGACTAGTTTCTCCATACAGGCGGTGTCTGGAAGCTGCCATTACCAACAAAGGCTTTCCTACTCAGTTTTAAATAAATTTCACTAAGCGTGTTCAATTCTTTCCCCTTGGGTCATTCCACTTTATCACACATAACTTCATTTATGGACTAATTTCTTTTGATTTCTTTGTATGTGTGGATTACTTGGGTTGTTACTGATATGTGGTGAAAATTTCATGTCAGTAGCCCCATTACAAATATATATCCTGAGAAAAATGTTGAAGCGGTCAATACTTATTTTCCCCTCTGTAATTATGTCACCTCAAACCAGTTAAAACAATTTTTTTAGCATCAATTATCATGGAATGAGTCTTTAAACCATAACCTTCAGGCTATGCATGAGACAAAAAATAAAATTTGCAACACCTTTCAATTGATGTTTTCAGTGTTTTTGTTTACTACCCGTATTTTTCCCTCTATATACTCGTGGGAATTTTTTTTCTTCTCATCACTTCTAACATTATTTCTCAATGCATTTTCACCTAAAAAAATTGTGGAGAAGTAATATATTAATTTGTCTCCACCCTTTGGTCAGGCAGAGTCACCTTCATCTCGGTTGCCACTCTGACGCCGCTACTTGAGTGTTCTGGAAAAACCTAGTAAGTTACAAAAACAGGTTTTGCGAAATAGACAGAAAACTGTATTCCTCTGGGATTAAGCTCTTGTCCGACATTGAAAGTGACTTAACAGTTATTTATTCTTTAAATAATAAGAAATATTTGGGGAGGACGTTTCTTCTTTTTTTGTCAGAATTCATGGCAATATGGCATAATTAGGTTTTTTTTCCATCCAAAAATGTAAAATTTCAATTATCAAAGTGATGGACAAAAATCAAGAAATTTAGCAGATGTAGTAGCATTTGACAGTTTTTTCAAGGCTAATTTCACCATCTGCTTCCCTCTTGAAGCCATTTTCAGGCATTATTAGCACGTGAATGATGTCAATTAGGAATTCAGACCATGATTGTCCTGCAAGCAACTTGAAATACGTAAGCTGCATCATAATTGGTTAATTTGATTTGCTTGGTTTTACCATTACAAAAAAAATAGAAAACTTCATTTGGAAAAACCCAGTAAGATCAACTCGTTAGGTTTTTGTTTCACAATTGATTAAATACTGATGACTTTCTAGGTTTTGTTACGGCAAATTGTAAGGAACCAGGTATTGTTTTATGTGCCATACACTATCTGATCAGGAAAAGCCTTGGAAGGTCTAAAATGGTCCTAGCTCAGCCCAAATTTTGACTTACTAGGTTTTCCCATAACCCTCCCCCCCAAGAGAGGAAAAAGGCAACACCAGGGCACCTAGGAGATCTTGAACCAGTTTATGATGCATGATAGATTTGTGTGAATAAACTGCAGTTCTGCCTCAGGGTGTAAAAGTTGTGACAAAGATCACTTTCTCATGATTACTCCAATAGTTAGAACGAGAATTTTTGATATAGCAGACTGGAGTGAAAAATTTTTAAAAAACTGATGTAAAATTTCAAAATGTACGTTCCTGTTTTATTGCCATTTCAAAATAAGCTGTTTTCTTGATCATATCTTACTACTTCCGCAAAAGCCTGTAAACCATATTTACCCATATTTGCGGTTTTATTCTGCTGTCTCAGGTGTGCCGCACCTACATTCCTCTGTATAAAAAGAACTCAAATGCTCCAATTATTTTCATTGCAGCTGCAACACAATCTTTTAAATTTTGGAAAAATTTTTCGACTGAGCACCCCAAAACGGCAAACATGGTGAGCACTGAGAATGCCTTTTAAATTTTACTAGAAATTCATTGATACATCTTGGGGATATACTGTCCCCGAGTGAGCACAATCACATAGCCATTGTTCTGTGTGCATGCAGCTTTGGGTCAGGATTGGAAAGACAGCCCTTCTACTTCTCTCCCTCTCCCTCCTGTCTGACAGAGGGGAAGGCGTTTTACCAGAAAATGATAAACTTCAGAACATTATGACTGCTATGTTCAACATGTAAGGGTGTGCTAAGGTGTGTGTTGAGTCATAACCTTACAGATTTTCATCATTTCTTAAAGACTTTGTATGTAATGGAACATAATTTTTACTTCACTTTTATATTTCAGTTGAATGATTTATAGCTTTAGTATTAATTTAGAAAAATAAGGGCCAATAGGCTGTCTATTTGTTATTTGGGAATGTATAATTTGTGATATGTGTATGTATATGTGATACATTAAACTACCTGCATGTTTAAAAAATTCTGGTGATTTCCAAAAATGGTCACATATTACCTCATTTGAGAGTGCGGAGTTAAAAATGCGAGTAAAACATTTTTATCATGCACGGTTTTTTCACGAAAGAAGAATGAAGATTTTCCTTATTATATCATCATATAGTCATCATATAGTGTGAACAAATGTGATGCACCAGAGAAAAACTGACACAATTTTTGGAATCAGCACCTCAAAATTGGCACGAGATAAGTTTTGGATTTTATTCTACAAGACTGATGCAGGGCAGTGTTCTGGGATATTCCTAACAGCAAAGGAATTACCACAGGCAGATGCATGTGCTTTTACTGACATGGCAACTGTTCTACTCTGTTTTTTTTATTACGAGTGTAGGGGGATGTAATAAAAAGATCTGTTATAACCAATCTGAGCGACTCCAGTGACTGATTTTAAAACATCGCAATACCACATACTTCACACAATACATCACCATTTAGTAGCTATGCACGAGACCTCTGTACATGGTTTTGCCTTCAGAGTTTTTAAAACGTGAAATTAACCAAATGAATAAACATGATTTAGTTGTATATTTCATAACTTTTTCATAGCCATTTTATTTCCACTAATTTTACATAGTAAAAGCTCAGTACAGAGGTTTTATGAATAGCCATGAAATAACTATGCATTGCTTACATATAATACGTTCAAATTACAAATAGAGAACTTTGGCACTTATTTTCCCAATGAATAAGAAAGCTATAGATCATTAAACTAAAGAAATGTAAAATTACAGTAAAAATGATTTTAAACCTCCATGTTTACACAAAACATGCCCTTCAGTTTTAACCAACAGAAACTGAAAGAAGAAATAGCAGCTAAGAACAACGCGCAAATGGCTGTGTAAGTACAAATGTCATATTAAAGTGAAATTCTATTTCAACAACCCAATACCAAAGTAAACGTGAAGGAAACTTGCATGCAAATAATCAGACATGTTGTCTTCTGTTCACTAGGGGCCAACAGTACAGCATTGCTCTTCAGCTCTCAAGCCAGGAGTGTCAGGAAGGTGCGCTGAACAACTTCCCCACAGACCTCCAAAACCTCAGGAACACCTTGGCAGGAGATAAAGTATATGACATGGACAATATTGTTGCAGCAATTCCTCACCATGTATATGATAAAAACAATGTAAAGAGAGGAACAGACCATTCAGAATACTTAGTCCTCAGAAAACTTATAGATAAAAACCAACAACTTAAGCCTGGATGCCTGATTGTCTATACTTATTTCAGCCCTTGTTTTTCTAAGTGCCTGGACAATGACCATAGAGCCAACATAGTTAATCTGCTCAATAATTTAAAAAACAAAAATCAAAACACAGACATAATGTTAGTTTATAGTTCACTGTTTCACCATGACAAAAATAACTCAAAATCTGATATTTATGAAAAGCTAAAACAAATCCCAGTCCCAGTTTACTGCTGTTATAAATCACAGAACACCGTTATCTGTGACATCCTTGATAAAAATAAAGATGAGAACCAGCACTGCCTTTCAGAAAAAAATTGATACCAAAATGCCGTTCCAGTACAGTGACACATCCTACTCCAACTATTACCGCCTCTGTTTCTCTGTTTGTCTGCCTGGGGTCGCAAAGCACACCATTGCTCTGATTTCCTCCAGACTTTGCCAAAACACTGCTCAGCAGTCTAGTATAAGTTTGGTTGCACCAAAAAACCTTTATTATTGCAGATCTCTGACCCCGCTGACCTCTATTTGCATATTAATAACACAGATTTACTCTTAGATACACAGTTTCAGTTTTCAGTGTTTAAATCAATTTGCTGTAATGACAAAATAAACGTTATACTGTTGAAAGCTTTAGACTTCGAGTTTTATATTTTTATCATATTGGATTCCCTTTCAGGTTTGTCCCACAATGGCAATTTGCCTTCTGGGACTGTACATGTACATATGCTAGCATTCCACAGCGGATCTGTTGGCTACAACTGCCATCTGAGACAACAGTGTTTGAACCCCTTCTAGATGAAAGTGATGGAGTATGATCTTCACTGCACACTATCTGTACATTGATTCTTCCCATATGATCCAGTGCCTTGGCTTCAGGTTGCAGTGGGTCTCCAGCCTTCGGTCAGGCAGAGTCACCTTCATCCTGGTCGCCACTTTGACACCAGCGAAATGGATGTCACCTGCAGATGTAGGGAAACAGGAAAAAGTGGCAGCTGCGCCTGCAGCCGAATCAGCCACGGAATTACCTAGAGAGGTCGGATTTATTTTCATGGGCCTGACATTTACATACTGCAAAAGAACAAGGCAACATGAGGGCTGCGAGCAGAGCTTCAAACAGTTCATGTTGCCTGATAGGTTGGTATGAATAAACTGCAGTTCTGCCTCAGGGTGCGAAAGTCCTGACAGAGATCACCGTCTCTTGATTCCTCCAATTGTCGAATCCTGATTGTTGAGTACAACCGTATTCGCTATAGCAGGCTGGAGTGGAAAATGTAAAAAATTAAATTAGCTTTCGAAATGAAAGTTCCTGTTTTTTAGTCATTTCAAAATAAGCCGTTTTCTTGATCATATCTTACGACTTCCACAAAAGCTTGTAAACTGCATTTACCCATATATGCTGTATTATTCTGCTGACTCAGCTGTGCTGCACCCGCATGCATTTACCTCTGTATAAAAAGAACAAATACTCCTTTTACTTTCAGTGCAGCTGCAACACACTCCTTTACTTCAGAAAATTTTTTTCGACTCAGCACCCCCAAATGGCAAAGATGGTGAGCACTGAGAATGCCTTTTAAATTTTACAAGTGATTACTTGATGCATCTTGGGGATATACTGTCCCTGAGTGAGCATGATGTCTTAGCCATTGCTCTGCGTTCATGCAGGTATGTGTCGGGATTGGAAGAACGGTCCTTCTACTTCTCTCCCTCTCTCTCCTGTCTGACAGAGGACACGGCGTTTTACCGAAAAATGATAAACTTCAGAGCATTATGACCACTATGTTCAAGAGGTGAGGGCGTGCTATGGTGTGTGTTGAGTCATATCCATACAGATTTTCATCATTTTAAAAGACTTTGTATGCACTGGAACATAATTTTTACTTCACTTTTAGATTTTAGTCAAATAATTTATAGCTTTACTATAGGCTCTCTATTTTTAATTTGTAAGAATAATTTGTGAACAATTGCAACATTAAAAAGGCCTGGACTAAATCCAGCTAAATGGCAAAAGCCCACCAGCTGTCATTGGTGAAAAACTGCAGCTCTGCTCCAGAGTAGATATAGTAATTTATTAATCACCTGCATGGTGAAAAAAATTTCTGCTGATTTACCAAAAAGGTCTCATATAACCTAATTTGAGGATCTGGAGTTGAAAAATGCGAGTAAAAAGTTATCATGCATAGTTTTTCCACAAAATAAGAATGAAAAATTTCCTTATTATATCACATCTTTTATGTAATTTTTTCAGAAACGCTGTAATTTTCTCTGTTTGGGTGTAGTGAAACACCCACAGATTTAGCAGAAAGCATCTGGATCATTTTTGCATTTTAGTGTGTCAGTGACCATATTACTGAGCCTGAATTAAGGATGAAGTATAAAATAATGTCTTTAGAATCATTTATACATGTGAAAGTCAGAAAATATTGGAACAAATCATTCTCACTTTGCTCAGAGGAATATGGAAGTCATGTCTTTGTGGCAGTTTTTCTGGTGATAAAGGGATGATACAAGACTTCTTAACCTTACAAGTGGTTGCTGAAAGTAACAATCAAACACACATCATACATTGAGAGAAAATGTGACGTGCTTGAGTAAAACTTACTAATTTTGGGGTGCTAATGCCAAAAATAGTGTATGAGATAAGTTTTGGATTTAATTCCGCAAAAATAATGCAGGGCGGTGTAATGGGTAATTCCTCACAGCAACAAAGGAATTACCAGAGACAGATGTGCTTTTACCGCCAGAAGCGACCATTCTGCTCTGTTGTCGTATTACGAATACGGGCGGATGTAATAAAAAGGGCCGTTATTACCAATCTGAGCGGCTCCAGTGACTGATTTTAAGAATAAATCCCAACACCACATAGTCCACACAATATATCGCCATTTATTAGCTACGCACAAAACCTCTGTACATTACTTTGCTTTCTGAGGTTTTACAATGCAAAATTAACCAAATGAACAAACATAATTTAGTAGTATATTACATAGCTTTGTTAGCCACTCTATCTCCAGTAATTTTACATAGTAAAAACTCAGTACAGAGGTTTTATGATAGCCACTAAATAACTATGCATTGCTCAGAAATTATATATTCAAATTACAAGCAGGCAGTAGTTAAAGTGGGATTTGACAGGTGGGGGAACCATAAAATTCGGTGGCGCAGCGCAGTGGGGGAAAATGACACAAATGATTGCAAATAACTAATCGCTTTATTTTTGGCCCATGGGACTATGACATTGAATTTTCGTATTCACATAATCAGGAAGTGGGCATAACGGGAAAAAGCAGCGATGGATTTGACTGAAAACTTGTAGAATAATGGGAAGTATGATAGTGAAGATATTCTACTGTTGCAGTATTTTTCATTTCCTAAAACAGTAAATCAAAACTAATACATAATTACCTAAATGAACAAGTAAGAGAAATCTATAAATCTTTCTGTGATTTCAGGACACTGTCCTTACACTGCACGCATAAACCATATTCTAGCCTACTTCCAAAATGTTCTGATTTCCAATGCAAAATTATGGCTAAACGTATCAAGATGGATCTCTAATAATTTTATTCTCAAATGCAGTTCACGACCATGCTTTTGGGAAACGCATCCCTGGATAGTATAGGACCCCTGCTGAAAATTCCTGCTTTGACCAGCTTAGGCTGGTCAGGCTGGTTTAAGCTGTGTTTTTGACAGTTTTAGATGGTAAACCAGCCCTTCACCAGCTGAAAATATCAGCTTAACCAGCTTTGACCACCTTCATCAAACTACAGAGACTAGCTTCACCAGCTAGGACCAGCTAAGAACACAGCTCAGAGCACCTTAAACCAGCTTAGAATTTTAGCAGCTAGAATTCTAAGCTGGTTTAAGATGGTCTGAGTTGTGTTATTGGCTAGTCATAGCTGGTGTAGCTGGTCTCTATAGCTTGTTGAAGGTGGTCAAAGCTGGTTAAGCTGGTATTTTCGGCTGGAGTCAGCTGGTGAAGGGCTGGTTGACCTGCTAAAACTGTCTAAAACACAGCTTAAACCAGCCTGACCATCTTAGGCTGGTAAAAGCTGGAAGTTTCAGCAAGGACGCTACAATGCTACCAGCATAATATCGCCATCTACATTAAAAACGTGCTGCTCAGCGCAATGATTTTCAAGTAGCTCTGCCTGTAGCTGGCGACTGTAGATTTCAAAGAAAAATATGCGCAAGTCACGTTACTGCTGTGCCAGAAACACAAACCAATATTGCTCGCAAAACTATGGGTGCAACTGAGCCTTTGTCAGACTTTGACTGAATCGCTAATAATTTTATTAATGCACTAGCTAGCTGGTAATTAAGCAGCCTGGTTAGCGTCATAGCCTAAAGCAGCTAACGTTTACCCTTTTTAAATTTAAATCCTTTTAGTTGGCCGGTTTGAACTATTGAATATTACAAAACTTAACCATCGACTTAAACTTGAGTTAATCCACTTACTTTGGCTATAAACGCCGTTTCAAACATTGTCAATTCCTCGCAGGCTGGTAACGTTACGTGACCGATGCACTCACACAAAAAAATAAATTAATAAATAAAATACAGCGATACAGCTGCAGCTGGGTTTTAGTGAAGGCGGGAGAGACTGATGTTGCGCTCTGATTTGTTGAGCATCTTCGTGCTTTTGAGAGAGTGGCAGGCAGGCTGTAATTGAAACCGAGGTTATGTTAGATTGATATTCAAAATGGTCTGTAGTCCGCGGCGCTACTGTAAAGGCGCTTTCACAATGGACGCGAAATGAATTTTTCGCGCGACAGATTACATTCATAGTCAACGCAAAGACGCGAATATATTCGCGGCATTGCGTTGACTTTGAATGTAATCAGTCGAGGGAAAAATTCGTTTCGCGTTCGGTGTGAAAGCAGCTTTACTCAAATAAATATTTCAATTCAGACTAAGGTGGCGGAATTAGTTCCAGACCGTTCCGGCCCACTTTAACCCCTGCAAGAAGAGGACCTTTTGGAACTTATTTTCCCAATGAATAACAAAGCTATAGATCATTAAACTAATAAAATGTAAAATTAAAGTAAAATTTTTTTTAAACCTCCATGTTAACACAAAACATGTCGCTTCAGTTTTAACCAACAGAAACTGAAACAACAAATAGCAGCTATGAACAACAAGCAAATGGCTACGTAAGTGCAAAAGTCATATTTAAAGTGAAATTCTGATTAAAAAAACCAATACAAAAATAAACGTAAAGGAAACTTGCATGCAAATAATCAGACATGTTTTCTTCATGTTCTCTAGGGGCCAACAGTACAGTATTGCTCTTCAGCTCTCAAGACAGGAGTGTCAGAGAGGTGCACTGAACAACTTCCACACAGACCTCCAAAACCTCAGGAATACCTTGGCAAAAGGAGATGTGTATGACACTGGCAATATTGTCGCCGCAATTCCTCGACACGCATTTATAAATAATGAAAAGAAAGGAACAGACCATTCAGAATACTTAGTCCTCAAAAAACTTTTAGTGAAAAACCAACTTAAGCCTGGATGCCTGATTGTCTATACTTATTTCAGCCCTTGTTTTTCAAAGTGCCTGAACAATGACAATAAAGCCAACATAGTTAATCTGCTCAATAATTTAAAAAACAATAATCAAAACACAGATATAATGCTTGTTTATAGTTCACTGTTTCACTATGACAAAAATTCCAACTCAAAATCTGATATTTATGAAAAGCTAAAACAAATCCCAGTCCCAGTTTACTGCTGTTATGAAGCACAGAACACTGTTATCTGTGACATCCTTGATAAAAATAAAGATGAGAACCAGCACTGCCTTTCAGAAAAAAATTGATACCAAAATGCCGTTCCAGTACAGTGACACATCCTACTCCAACTATTACCGCCTCTGTTTCTCTGTTTGTCTGCCTGGGGTCGCAAAGCACACCATTGCTCTGATTTCCTCCAGACTTTGCCAAAACACTGCTCAGCAGTCTAGTATAAGTTTGGTTGCACCAAAAAACCTTTATTATTGCATATCTCTGACTCCGCTGACTTCTATTTGCATATTCATGACACAGATTTAGTCTTCAATACACATCATTTGTTTCATTTTTCAGTGTTTAAATCAATTTGCTGTTATGACAAAATAAACGTTATACTGTTGAAAGCTTAAGACTTTGAGTTGCATATTTTTATCACCCTGGATTTCCTTTCAGGTTTGTCCCACAATGATAATTTGCCTTCTTGGACTGTATCAGTATGCTAGCATTCCACAGCGGATCTGTTGGCTACAACTGCCTGCAGATTATGGACTGAGACAATTTTGTGTATTTGATCTTACTTTGTTTGCATTCTGATTCCTCCCAAAACTGACTTTTGAAATTGTCCACCAACTCGTAGCCCTCCAGTCTATTTTCTGAAGTATGTTACACTATAGAATTCATATGCTGAATTTAAAGTGGCAATATTCAAGACTGGGCTCTCTAGCAGCATATTGTTATCATTTGATTACTTTTCATGGTACAATCATAAACCAACGCAAGTTGAGGTTTTCACATGAGAACCAGAGGAGAGGAGTCATGGCAACAGATAAAGTTACATAACATTGATAATATTCCATAACATTATATGCAACATTATACTTACTCAGTTATTGGCATCTCTATCCCTCTCACTCACACTCACACACACTCTCTCACTCTCTCTCTCACACGCACACACACACACACACACACACACACGGTGTATACACCAATCCGGCACAGACCAGTAAAATGAAAAACATTGATAATCTCATCATAAAGGCACCTGTAAGTGGGAGGGATATAATAGTCAGCAAGTGAATTGTCAGTTCCTTAAGCAGGAAAAATGGGGGGACATAAGGATCTGAGCAACTTTGGCAGGGGTTGAATTGCGATTGCTGGATGATTGGGTCAGTGCATCTCCCAAACGGCAAATCCCAAACAATTTGTGCTGTCCGACAAGGTGCATTACCCTGCTGAAGGTAGCCACTGCCATCAGGGAACACCGCCGCCATGAGGAGATATACTGAGTTTGCAACGATCATTGGCATCCACATGAATGGCAGAATTCGGGGTTTCCCAGCAGAGCATTGCCCAGAGCATCACAAGGCCTCCACCAGCTCTTTTTTTTTTCTCGCACAGTACAATCTCGCGACATCTCTACACCAGGGAAACAGTGCACACATACCCGACTGTCCACGTGACAAAAAAGAAAAAAAAAAACACTAAATAAAAAAAATAAACAAGTGGAACTCATTGGAAGGGTAACCTTCTTAAATTGCTCCAAGGTCCAGTTCTGATGCTTGTGTGCCCACTTTAGGCATTTCTGACAGGACAGAGGGGTAAGCATGGGCGCTCTCACCAGACTGTGGCTACGCAGCCCAATACCCGGCAGGGTGCAATGCACTGTGGGTAGTGAAACATTCCTCCCATGACCATCATTTGAAAATAGTGCTACAGTTAGCCTTCAGTCAGTGCAGACTGGAAAGGATAGACCTTGTTGCCCTTGCATATCGATTAGCCTTGGGCGCTGGTTCGCGGTTTGTCACTCCTCCGTCCTCCAAGAGTGGAAAAAGGCAACACCAGGGCACCTAGGAGATCTTGAACCAGTTTATGATGCATGATAGGTTTGCGTGAATAAACTGCAGTTCTGCCTCAGGGTGCTCAAGTTGTGACAAAGATCACTTTCTCATGATTACTCCAATAGTTAGAACAAGAATATTGAATACTACTGTATTTGATATAGCAGACTGGAGTGAAAAATTTTCAAAAAACTGAGGTAAAATTTCAAAATGTATGTTCCTGTTTTATAGCCATTTCAAAATAAGCTGTTTTCTTGATCATATCTTACTACTTCCGCAAAAGCCTGTAAAACATGTTTACCCATATTTGCGGTATTATTCTGCTGTCTCAGGTGTGCCGCACCTATATTCCTCTGTATAAAAAGAACTCACATGCTCCCATTATTTTCATTGCAGCTGCAACACAATCCTTTAAATTTTGGAAAAATTTTTCGACTGAGCACCCCGAAACTGCAAACATGGTGAGCACTGAGAATGCCTTTTAAATTTTACTAGAAATTCATTGATACATCTTGGGGATATACTGTCCCTGAGTGAGCACAATCACATAGCCATGGTTCTGTGTGCATGCAGGTATGGGTCGGGATTGGAAAGACAGCCCTTCTACTTCTCTCCCTCTCCCTCCTGTCTGACAGAGGGGAAGGCGTTTTACCAGAAAATGATAAACTTCAGAACATTATGACTACTATGTTCAACAGGTAAGGGTGTGCTAAGGTGTGTGTTGAGTCATAACCTTACAAATTTTCATCATTTCTTAAAGACTTTGTATATACAGGAACATAATTTTTACTTCACTTTTATATTTCAGTTCAATGATTTATAGCTTTACTATTAATTTGGAAAAATAAGGGCCAATCGGCTGTCTATTTGTTATTTGGGAATGTATAATTTGTGAGCAGTTGTAACATAGTTAAAAAGGTCTGTACTAAATCCAGCTAAATGGCACAATCAATGTCACCTGTTGTCATGGATGAAAAACTGCAGCTCTGCTGAAGAATAGATATTTACTATGTATCATGTATTATGTATATGTGATATATTAAACCACCTGCATGTTTAAAAAAATTCTGGTGATTTCCAAATAAGGTCTCATATTACCTCATTTGGGAGTGCGGAGTTAAAAAAATGTGAGTAAAACGTTTTTATCATGCACGGTTTTTTTCTCGAAAGAAGAATGAAGATTTTCCTCATTATATCATGTACATCATATAGTGTGAACAAATGTGATGTGCCAGAGAAAAACTGACACAATTTTTAGAATCAGCACCTCAAAATTGGCACAAGATAAGTTTTGAATTTTATTCTACAAAACTGATGCAGGGCAGTGTTCTGGGTTATTATTAAGC
This sequence comes from Gymnothorax reevesii, assembly GCA_029721435.1. NCBI lineage: Eukaryota > Metazoa > Chordata > Actinopteri > Anguilliformes > Muraenidae > Gymnothorax > Gymnothorax reevesii. The sequence continues at coordinate 35,080,747 of CM056589.1, read as the reverse complement.
AAAGGAATTACCACAGGCAGATGTATGTGCTTTTACTGACAGAAGCAACCGTTCTACTCTGTTTTTTTATTATGAGTGTAGGGGGATGTAATAATAAGGGCCATTATAACCAATCTGAGTGACTCCAGTGACTGATTTTAAGACATTGCAATACCACGTAGTTCACACAATACATCACCATTTAGTAGCTATGGATGAGACCTCTGAACATGGTTTTGCCTTCAGAGTTTTTACAACGTGAAATTAACCAAATTAATAAACATGATTTAGTTGTATATTTCATAACTTTTTCATAGCCATTTTATTTCCACTAATTTTACATAGTAAAAGCTCAGTACAGAGGTTTTATGAATAGCCATTAAATAACTATGCATTGCTCACATATAATATGTTCAAATGACAAATAGAGAACCTTGGCACTTATTTTCAGAATGAATAACAAAGCTATAGATCATTAAAATAAAGAATTGTAAAATTACAGTAAAAATGATTTTAAAGCCACATGTTTACACAAAACATGCCTCTTCAGTTTTAACCAACAGAAACTGAAAGAAGAAATAGCAGCTAAGAACAACGCGCAAATGGCTGTGTAAGTGCAAATGTCATATTAAAAGTGAAATTCTATTTCAACAAGCCAATACCAAAGTAAACGTGAAGGAAACTTGCATGCAAATAATCAGACTTGTTGTCTTCTGTTCACTAGGGGCCAACAGTACAGCATTGCTCTTCAGCTCTCAAGCCAGGAGTGTCAGGAAGGTGCGCTGAACAACTTCCCCGCAGACCTCCAAAACCTCAGGAACACCTTGGCAGGAGATAAAGTATATGACATGGACAATATTGTTGCAGCAATTCCTCACCATGTATATGATAAAAACAATGAAAAGAAAGGAACAGACCATTCAGAATACTTAGTCCTCAAAAAGCTTTTAGCGAAAAACCAAAAACTTAAGCCTGGATGCCTGATTGTCTATACTTATTTCAGCCCTTGTTTTTCTAAGTGCCTGGACAATGACCATAAAGCCAGCATAGCTAAGCTGCTCAATAATTTAAAAAACAAAAATCAAAACACAGACATAATGTTAGTTTATAGTTCACTATTTCCCTATGACAAAAATTCCAACTCAAAATCTGATATTTATGGAAAGCTAACACAAATCCCAGTCCCAGTTTACTGCTGTTATGAAGCACAGAACACTGTTATCTGTGACATCCTTGATAAAAATAAAGATGAGAACCAGCACTGCCTTTCAGAAAAATATTGATACCAAAATGCTATTCCAGTACAGTGACATATATCCCACTCCAACTATTACCGCCTCTGTTTCTCTGTTTGTCCGCCCGGGGTTGCAAAGCACACCATTGCTCTGATTGCCTCCAGACTTTGCCAAAATACTGCTCAGCAGTCGAGCATAAGTTTGGTTGCACCAAAACCTTTATTATTGCATATCTCTGACCCCGCTGACGTCTATTTGCATATTCATGACACAGATTTAGTCTTCGATACACATCATTTGTTTCATTTTTCAGTGTTTAAATCAATTTGCTGTTATGACAAAATAAACGTTAAACTGTTGAAAGCTTTAGACTTTGAGTTGTATATTTTTATCACCCTGGATTTCCTTTCAGGTTTGTCCCACAATGATAATTTGCCTTCTTGGACTGTATCAGTATGCTAGCATTCCACAGCGGATCTGTTGGCTACAACTGCCTGCAGATTATGGACTGAGACAATTTTGTATATTTGATCTTACTTTGTTTGCATTCTGATTCCTCCCAAAACTGACTTTTGAAATGGTCCACCAACTCGTAGCCCTCCAGTCTATTTTCTGAAGTATATTACACTATAGAATTCATATGCTGAATTTAAAGTGGCAATATTCAAGACTGGGCTCTCTAGCAGCATATTGTTATCATTTGTTTACTTTTCATGGTACAATCATAAACCAACGCAAGTTGAGGTTTTCACATGAGAACCAGAGGAGAGGAGCCATGGCAACAGATAAAGTTACATAACATTGATAATATTCCATAACATTATATGCAACATTATACTTACTCAGTTATTGGCATCTCTCTCCCTCTCACTCACACTCACACACACTCTCTCACTCTCTCTCTCACACGCACACACATACACACACACACGGTGTATACACCAATCCGGCACAGACCAGTAAAGTGAAAAACATTGATAATCTCATCATAAAGGCACCTGTAAGTGGGAGGGATATAATAGTCAGCAAGTGAATTGTCAGTTCCTTAAGCAGGAAAAATGGGGGGACATAAGGATCTGAGCAACTTTGGCAGGGGGCGAATTGCGATTGCTGGATGATTGGGTCAGTGCATCTCCCAAACGGCAAATCCCAAACAATTTGTGCTGTCCGACAAGGTGCATTACCCTGCTGAAGGTAGCCACTGCCATCAGGTAACACCGCTGCCATGAGGAGATATACTGAGTTTGCAACGATCATTGGCATCCACATGAATGGCAGAATTCAGGGTTTCCCAGCAGAGCATTGCCCAGAGCATCGCAAGGCCTCCACCAGCTCTTTTTTTTCTCGCACAGTACAATCTGGTGACATCTCTACACCAGGGAAACACTGCACACATACCCGACTGTTCACGTGACAAAAAAGAAAAAAAAAACACTCAATAAAAAAAATAAACAAGTGGAACTCATTGGACAGGTAACCTTCTTAAATTGCTCCAAGGTCCAGTTCTGATGCTTGTGTGCCCACTTTAGGCATTTCTGACAGGACAGAGGGGTAAGCATGGGCGCTCTCACCAGTCTGTGGCTAAGCAGCCCAATACCCGGCAGGGTGCAATGCACTGTGGGTAGTGAGACATTCCTCCCATGACCATTATTTGAAAATAGTGCCATAATTAGCCTTGAGTCAGTAGCCTTGGGCGCTGGTTTGCGATTTGTCACTCCTCAGACCACTACCCATTTCTCCAGCATCTATCACATTCATTACCAGAACTTGCCGCTCGCTTGCTGTCTAATATAATCCAAACCTTGACATGTTCCATTGTTATGACATATTCAACATGATTCACCTCATCTATGAGAGATCAAAGTATTTTGACTCATGCATTTTTTGGGGATTGGATCCCATCCATGAAAATAAGAAGGGTTAAAAGGACTAAATAGCATTTTTATATGTCCCATCAGAAATTAGACACCAAAATTCAAAAACCAAATCCAATAATTTTTTCATATTTACCTCAGCTCCATCTGGCTTCTAAGACAATATATTTGCACCCACTTGTGATCATAGACAGTATAAAAAGGTGGGTGCAGCAGCCGGGTCTGAAAAGAGAGGCCAATGCAGCAACCTCTAAAAATTGCATTGCATTTAATGGCCAGCAGATGGCGACGTCGGTGGTTCCAGAAAGAAGTTCAATGCTATAGAAAATTACCCTGCTTTACCACCTGATTTATTATTTCAATAATGATTTTCCACAATATTTTATGATATCTATCGCAAGTTTCAAGTCTCCTTCAATACATTTCTTTTTTTTTATTAAACCTTTATTTAACCAGGCAAGAATCATTAAAATTTAAATCTCTTTTTCAACATCAGGATGTTCATTTTAGTACATTCTGGTCCCAAGTAGACTAGAATAAAGGATAAAGCCAGAATATGCTTTAGGGGCGTGGCTATCCCCTGGTCCTCGTCAGATACGGTCAGATCCACCTGTAGATCCACCCCTTGCTCCTCCCCGGATCATCAATTCACACTCTTGTCCAACAGGAATCACATCCGGTTTCAAAATGACAAAATGGCACTGTAACAGCCAAAATCGAGGCTTCCTAAACGGTGTGCTAAACCCAATGGGTGACGTCACTGTTGCTTCATCCATATTTTTACACAGTCAATGCTTACGATACGAACTGGTGAAGAGCCCAGTCCCCTCTGGCTGAACAGGCTCATCCTTGAGCAGCAGTCTGTGCAACATTTTGCTGCAGACAGAGGCTGATGCCTGTGGGTTTTCTCCACTGCTGCGGTACTTCTCTCCCTCTTCTCTTCCCAAATCTGTATTCTCTCCTGCTCTACAGTGGTGAAGCCCGTGTCTGTACAGCAGGACCAGGAATTGCGATCAGTCGCAGTTTCTTCCCAGTGGTCACCATTGATGTTGGCAAACTGCAGGTCTCATTGGCAGACGTGGCCCTGAATCGAAAAGCTTAACATCTGACCTGTTGTGAAGATACAGTCCATGAGCTGAAGGTAAACAGTACGAGGGAAAAGATCCAAAACCGCTTTGGGGCTGCTTCGCACTGCTGAGTATAGGTGTGAAGACCACCCATTGAACTGGACACCCTCCTGCATGCCATTATGAATGAAAATGAAGAGATTTAGCTGCTGGGCTAGTCATCCAATCCTCAATAGCAATCTTAAGAGGCCACTGCCCTGTTCATCAGGAAAGCCTTAGTCAAGTTGATGAAAGCAGGGGCTCCCAGCTCCTCTGCTGCAGCTGTCGGAGATGATGATCAAGTAAATGTTCAATCTTTAAGCCCTGAGGACACACTGCAACCTGCTCAAGTGCCTACAACCCCTGAAGCAGTTGGAGTTGCTGTGGTCAGCACATTCTGGTACACTGTGATGTTGGGATCTTGCATGTCTTGGGGTAACTGGTCCCCCATCCTCGCTTCAGCAGAGTTGCTTGCTCAGGTGGCGGAGAGCTGCCCTCCTGCTCTGAATAACTTCGGCTGGATGCAGTGAGTCGGAAAATCTGTAGCTTTGCTGAGGTCATGCTCAGTTGAGGGCAGGTCCAGCTCTTCCATAATGGGCAGAGTGGGAATGCTGTCAACAGCAGCATCAGTGACCATGTTCTCAGTGGAACAGAGATCCTGGCGGTGCTTGGCTCACTGTTCCATCTGCTTGGCACGGACACGGTCATTAATGACCATGCCATGCATCGACTTCAGCGGGGCAACCAGCAACCCCTCACACATGCCTGGCACATTAGTGGATGTATGGAAGTCCTCAGCTGCCCTGATGTCAAGACCTTCCTCTTGGCCTCAGTGGTCAAAAAACACACAGGCAATATATTTAATGTCAGGAGTAATCAGGAGGTGGTGTGGTACAGTGACCAGTAATGATAGTGTTCCACTCTGCACGGTTACTACCACAGCCATTTTACAATATGGAATTTCTTGAAATTGACGCACTGTATACATCACACACAATAAAAATGAGACAATTTAAATGGTCGGGAAAGAATTCAATATGCACTCAAAGTTACAAAGGACAACACCCAGACACATATTAGAGGTAACATTTATTTGATTTTAAGAAAATATTCTTTACCAAAACATATTGGAAATATGCATCTAGTGAGTTAAGTGGATGAATAACATTTTTATATTGAACTTCATTACAGAGACAAGAAATTCAATTTCATTATAAACCTAGTTTCAAAAAATGTTTCATGTCGGAAATAAGCTTACAGTGCATACTGATCTATCCTGGTTAAAGATAACCAATTGAAAATAAATAACTGGCCATCTATAACTTCAGCATGTTTTACAGTTATTAAAAGAATGAAATCACTCTTACAGCATGATGTTGATTTTACAAGCTTCCACTTTAGAAATCATCTTAAAAATACACTTTCGTGTCAAGGCATATGTCCATTTTTAACTACACTTGTACACAGCTGGCTTGCAGCAGACTTCCCTCCACTTCAAGTCCCATGAAACGGTCATTCCGTTTAGTCTAAAATGGTCATGAGGGATGCATTTCTTACATAAATGTCAAATTTACTGTATTAAAACTAAAGCAGTAATGGATGCTTTATAATGTGGTCACTTTGGGAAATGAACTGAATTCATTTGTGGCTGCAACATTTTTTTTAAATCAATGACTAAAAGCTAAATCGTTAATTCCTGAATTGAGAAATCGGAGACAAGAATAGGCCCGATGGCACAAATGCTTCCATAATTAGCCTCATTAACATCTCCAAGAAGTATGCCAGCCGCAATGGTTCTGAATGTTGTATTAATGTTGGAAAAACATTTCGCTGAATAAAGAGTTTGAGTTTGAATTACATTTTACAATGCATGCTGAATAAAGACCAATACCTACAGTGAATATATTTATTTTCATTCTGTGTCTTAGCACATACATTGGGGCAGACCTTATCTACAGCACTACAGCCTCCCTACATGTTCACACATCACAAACTCACAGGGTAAAATCAGCACATCCAAACTGGAAAGGCTTTGTTGAAAAAAAAGAGAAGTAAAAAGGAGCTGTTTTACAAATGCATAGTATGTACAATATCTCACAAGAGTGAGTACACCCCTCACATTTCGCAATGAATTTATTATATCTTTTCAAGAGACAACGTGACAGAAATTAAACCTGAATATATTCTGGAGTAGTCATCGTACAATATGCGTAGCAGTGTAGATTTACTGTACTGTCCAAATAACTGAACAAACAGTCTCTATTTCCAAAATGGGTGGCAACTAAAGTGAGTACACCTCACACATGCAAAATTATGTCCATTGTGTCAATATTTAGTGTGACCACCATTGTTGTCCAGCACTGACTTGATTCTCCAAGGCATGGAATTCACCAGAGCTGCACAGGTTGTTGCTGGGATCCTTTTCCACTCCTCCATGACAAAATCACAGAGCTGGTGGATGTTGGACACCTGCTGCTCCTCCACCTTCCTCTTGAGGATGCCCCACAGGTACTCAATGGGATTCAGGTCTGGAGACATACTTGGCCATGCCATCACCTTCACCTTCAGCTTCTACAGGAAGGCACTTGTCATCTTGGAGGTGCGTTTCAGGTCATTATCATATTGGAAAACTGCTGTTTCCAAAGGGAGGGCATCATGTTTTGCTTCAGAATGTCACAGTACATTTTGGAATCCATTATTCCATTAATGAAGCACAGCTCCCCAGGACCAGAAGCACACATGCAGCCCCAGACCATGATGCTGCCACCACCATGTTTAACTGTAGGCAGTATACACTTGTCTTGGTACTCCTCACCAGGGCGCCGCCACACATGCTATACACCATCTGAGCCAAACAAGTTTCTTGGTCTCATCAGACAACAGAACATGGTTCCAGTGGTTCATGTTCTTGGACTGGTTGTCTTCAGCAAACTGTTTTCGGGCTCTCTAGTGGGCTAGCTTCAGAAGAGGCTTCCGTCTTGGCCAACAGCCATGCAGACTGATTTGGTGCAGTGCACGGCGTATGGTCTGAGCACTGACAGGCTGTTCTCCCACTGCTGCAACCTCATTAGCAATGCTGCCAGCACTCCTGCCTCTGTTATCTGAAGCCAATTTGCGCATCTGATCCAAAGCAGGAGGACTCAACCTCTTTGGTCGACCCTGACGAGGCCTGTTCTGAGTAGATCCCGTCTTGAAAAATCATTGCATAATCCTGGCCACCGTGCTGTAGCTCAGTTTCCTGGTTCCACAGATCTTCTTGTAGCTTAGACCATCTTTGTGGACAGTAACAATTCTATTTTTCAGATCCTCAGGGAGTTCTTTCCCATGAGGTTGACCATCCAGTGACCACAACGTCACGTTGCTAATGCACTTAACATCAGCCAACAGTGAACAGAGCGTGGAACCGGCATCAAACGTTTGGTACAGCAGCTCAGCATCATGGGGGAGGTCGTCAGACATCGACTACACAATGACAAGACCACTTTCCCACACTTCAGGCGCGACGTCTTCCTTTCTGGACAGCCACCACCCTAAGAAATGACCTTCATAATGCCTCGGGGGTCAGGGTATCCACTCAGTTGATACAGAATCGTCTTCATACTGCCGCCCTCAACTCAAGAAGGCCATGTGTTTGAATCCCACTGACCGTGCGTCATAGGCGTGACCGTTTGGATTGGGCTCACGATCATGTCACATGGACACACAACGATTGGGCTCCAGGTCTCTTTACTGATGAGTCCCGATATTGCTTGGACTTTACTGACAGGAGGAAACAGGTGTGGCGTAGACAACGTGAGCGATTTAATGATGCCCACATCAACGAACACAACTGTTATGGTGACGGAACAATTGTGGTCTGGGGAGGAATAAGCAGGAACAGCAGAACGGACCTGCATGTCATGGGGAGAGGGACAATGACAAGGGTACGGTACAGGGATGAGATCCTCAATGTGTACGTTAGACTATACGCTGGTGCTGTTGGCCCTGATTTCATCTTGATGGATGATGACGTCTGTCCCCATCATGCTAGGGAGGTGAATCAATTCCTAGAGCGGGAGACGATTGACCGCATGGACTGGACTGCACGTTTGCCGGACCCAAACCCTATCTAGCATGTGTGGAACATGCTGCAGGTCGCTATTTCCGGTCGTAGGGCACAACCCACAACTCTAGAAGAGCTCAGAAATGCCCTTGTTGAAGAAAGGAACAACATTCCAGTTGCGAGCATTCGGGTTTTGATGGACAGTATGACCCAACGTTGTCAAGCCGTCATTCAAGCTAGGGGAGGCCATACCTGTTATTGACATCAAACGAACACTGTCTGTTTTCACTTTACATGTCAGAGGTTAAACCATGAAGTGTTCGTGAAAGCCAAAAGTGTGAGGCTGCACGCTCATTTAATGTCATTAAAAGCACTAGCAAATGTGTTTTGTGTCTGACTGCATGTCATTTATCCAATATATTGTTCATCAGTGGCAGTTACCAAATTTGCATGTCATTTCGCAAAAAAAAATTACTATGATCCCAATCAAATTTTGAGTAGTATATAATTCAAGAGTTCCCTATGGTTCAATGTGGTTGTTCCGCAATCAAAAAATCCATTCTCATTTCATCTTGTTTTTAACAAGCCATTGTATAGAGCAGTTAATCAAGCTCTACTGATCAAATTATTTACAATAATAGTCACTTAGGCTTACTGCATAATGTGTAGTTAGCCTTTGATTTGTGAACAAGCTCAATATGTTGGAATACTTATGCTTTAATGCTCGTTCATAATAGAGGCCCAAATTAACTTCAGTTTGCTCATAAGTGCTCACCTTAAACATCACATTGATCTTTTCTCCTAGAGGGTCAGCATTGATCAGAGCAATCTGGAGAGGTGCGGCGTTAGAGTTGGAGTTGAAGAAATAGCACGCCTGATAAAAGTCAACACACAGTCATTTTCTGAACTGTCACAACACTCTACAGCTACTCAACAATGCAAAGAATTCATTATAACTCAGGATGCTTGCTTCGTGTCTGGAGGTCAAATAGTTCCTACTAGCCCAACATAGTTCCACAGCAGTAAGAAATTTGTCTAGAGTGTGCTGACCGCAAACAATTCAGTAAGTTTTTTTAAGTAAGTATTTATTGAACGTTATTGATTTTTTTTACCCTAGAAAAGCTTAATCATTATTTTACCAATTAAAATTCAAAACGTTTTAACTGTATTTCCTTGTCAAATAGTATTATCAAAGGCAGTAATTTCCATCAAATAAAGATGTGTAGCCTAAATAATCATATTACACATAAAAAAACTAGATTAAGTACATAACAGCTCATGAGGAACTTATTGTAAAGTGTTACATCTGCGTTCATCCTGACCTGTTTCATTTGCTGCTGTAAATTGCATTCAAATAGGTTTGCGTGATTTAAAAGTTCAAATTCAATTCTGTGAAGGAACCTCACATAGGCAGTAACTGCAGACTTTCTAATTCTGGCCAGAAGCAAGATGGAAGGCAGCTGAACACTTCCAGTCTCAGCAGTGCAGCAGCAGTAGTGACAAAATGCCTCACCTTAATATTGAGCTCCTTGGCCACCAGACTGGGGCTGAGGGGCAGCCGGCAGCTGTGCTTATGGAAGAAGGACTGCGCTCTTTCCAGCCCGTCCTGCAGCACAGCCTGCAACGGAACCATAGACCATCATCACAGACCAACCAGGGCCCACTTATTCCTGCAGGGCTCATCCAAATGAAGGGCTACATTCAGAGTGCAACGCGGTGGGAGGGGTGTTTCCCTCAAACATACATTATTCATTTCTCAACAGTCTCATTCCTTCTCAGATGAACCACAAGTCTGATTAATGCATTTCCCTACTGTATCAGGAATGTACTCCTAACATAAAAAATTGGAACAGAATGGCTGAAGTATAGAAAGAGCGGCTTCTAAAATCAATGCATTCTGATGTGCTTTAACAAGGGACAAACATCCCTCAGGGTGCCATTTTGGCTCTGTGTCGGATACACAAATATCAACATGATGATCTAGTGGTGTTGCTAGTGGGTCTAGTACCTGTCGAGAGGAGCTGCTAGCCTGGCGCACTTTCTCAGCCAGACCCCCCAGCAGCCGGACCAGCTGCGTCTACTTATCCAGCTCAGCCCGCAGCCCTGCTCCACAAAGGCACAGCAGGGCCCCCAGTGCGCTCCCATAGCGCGCGCCGAAACACGGGTCCTGCACCGCGTCTCGCAGCAGCCTGGTGCGGAACATGTATGCAGCCCACAAACACACAAAAACGTACACTGGATTAGGATAAAGGAAACCCACATTTATACAACAGATATTTGAGTTACTATGCGACTGTCACATCAGGGAATGCTGCAGGGCCATATAAGCAAATAATAAACAACATGTCAGTCATAATAAGAAAATAATTGCACGCCTAAGTGGTTAACCGTGTTAAGCCGAGTCATGATTACAGAACAAACTCATACGTGACAAATGCAATGCGTAAACAAGGAGAGCGCAACTGAAAACTGCTGGCTCTGATTGATCATAGTTTTACTCGAGACTTCACTAAGGATGTCCAACGGTAGACTGCAAAATTAAGGGCTTCAACAGATTTGGGCACCTCTTTAGCGGTAAGGGTCTGCACTTTGTTTTGGCCACAATATTTTTTACAGCCTTTCGCAGTAGAGTTTCAGCCACATTTTGACTTTAGATGCGTAAGCTATGACTTTTGGCGACATGAAGACTAGGTAATTTGCTTCCCGTTAGCCCAGGAAGATTCCCCAAACTCTTGCCAGAGCACTAGCTCTTGTTCAAGAGCTGGACGAAAATGAGCCGGATGCCCTTGCAAAATAGCCAGTCATTTCATTTAATTTCATATCCTACAGCTAAAGCCCTTAAATAGTGATTTGAATCCCAGGAAACTTATAAACATAAAACACAGGATCACAGAACACAATAGTAAACATCCCTCTGAAACTATTTTTTTGAAATCTGTTGCAGGCATCAAATCCAAAATGAGCACATATTTTAAACAAAACTATAAAATTTATTTTTTTCAACATGTTATGTTATCTTCGCATCAACCAAATATAGAGTCTAAATGATTTGCTAGTCACTGCATTCTGCGTTTATTTGCATCTTACGCAGCATCCCAAGTTTTTTTGGAAGTGGGGCTGTATAAGGAGAAATACTCACCAGTACAGGTGATGAGTGATGTTGATGTTGCCTTGTGCTTGAGACAGATGAAACATCACTAAGGCACTCTTTAAATGGCACTCAATCTTCAATGCTTGTGTAAGGCAGGAAATAAAGATGGGTCACTGCATACATCTGTCAGACCATGTAAAGTACAAGGCACCACAATGCAGAGATAAAATATCACAACAATACTACAAAGGACATTTCTTACCCAACATTTAAAAGTAAGTGACAGAGGTATAGATGTTCATAATGTCTGAATACAATGATTGCACCGTGCACGGCTCCATACGGGACACAGATAAAGGCAGCTAGTTTACCTGCACCAGCTGGGGCAGGTAATGAGCCAGTTCATCATCACTGCTTCTATCGAGACGACAGCCACACTTCTGAGCTGAGAAGAAACCCCTTCAAAGCATACCCAACCGCAGGTACTGTTTGTCAGAAATGATAGCCTAGTGGATAAGAGCAAGAGTCTTGTGTGCAGAGATTTCAAGTTCAAGTCCTGGGAGGGGTGTGCTCCTTGTGCGCAGGGGAGTGCATTTGTGTGCTAATTGGCTACTGCCACTGTGAAGAAAAAGAAGATTGTGGGTATTAAATTTGCATTATACTTTTAGACAACCGATAAAATTTTTATTATTATCCAATAAAATAATACCTCCTTTCCTACCCATTGCACGCACAATACTTCAGTGGCAACGTTTTCTTATCCTGATAAATATTCTTAGCCTATGCCATTATTCGCCAATTCTAAAACAATTTCATACTTCGGAAGGAACTTTTGACACAAGCAGAAAGAAGCACTACTTACAATAACCACCAGATGTCATTACATGCCTTCAATCATGATGCAAGTTCCAAGAGCAGAGAAACAACATTCTCTCGGAGTCATAACACAACCAAAATTCGCTCCGTCTAATCAAAGCAAACAAAATTTTCTCACCCTGAATCCTCACGTGAACAGACAACGAAAAACTGGAAAAGTTCAAGTCCATTAATCCAGTCAGGTTCCATTGACAGCCATAAAATGCTGCAGAATGTGAGTGAGATGGGGGAAAAAAGCATGAAGACCAACATGTAATCAGTTAATTTGTTCTTCCCAAGTGCACACAATAGGCATATGCATACATTTTCTGGGAGCATCTTCTCCATTCAGATTTTACATTACATTTATTTAGCAGACGTTTTTATCCAAAGCGACTATCAGTAAGTGCGTACTGTAAGGTCACTGACACTGTAGCCCAACAGACTGGACAAGGTACAATTCACATCAAGCATTAGTCACCTGAAGTCATGTAAGACTAAGGGCAAAGACTATAAAGTCAGTAGCACACTGTAAAAAGAGACAAAGCAAATGGAGACAAACAGTAAAGGGTTTTTTTTTTTTAAATGAAGTAAATAAAAACGGGAGGGGGGTGATCAGGTCAGAAACTGTCCGTACAAGTGAGTCTCAAGGTTACGGCTGAAGTGCAGCAAGGATGGAGCAGTTCTAGGAAGGTGGGAAGGTCATTCCACCACTGTGGAGCAAGATGGGAGAAGCCGAGTGATCTGGTAGAACGACCAGGTTTCCGACCCAGGGTAGGGGGCCAAAGTCGTCCTGCTGTTGCAGAACGAAGCGACCAGGCAGGTGTATATGGGCTGATCATCTCGTGCAGATAGGAAGGGGCTGTCTTGTTTGCTGCAGCACAGGCCAGAATTAGGACTTTGAATCTAACTCTGGCCGCAACTGGCAGCCAGTGCAGGTTTAAATGCTTTCATCAGCACGTTTTACGGTGGGAGTCAGTGGTTTTTAAAAAGGTCGTGACAACACACAAAAAGATACTACTCCAAACAGAAAAGAAACAGAGTGCAAAAGCGTGGTATTTCGTACCTCAGTTATTTGGCTCAAAAAAGACAAAACATTCTGTTCCACACAACATACCAAAAATTCACACACCCAATGAACCAATAGAAGAAATATTACAGGTAGCACGATTAAAAACACGTCATCACATCATTCAATCATTCATAGAAACTTGCGGGTGCTCCAATAGCGGAAGGTAAACATCTAACGTAGCGAAAGTTCTTTTATCTGTGTTTACAGAGTGAGCTCAGTTCAGTGGAGTTGTGTCCACATTTCAGGCAGACATCTCCCGTGTAAGGGCACAGCACAGTATGTATTCTTCCTTTCGTATGCCAGTCTTGTGGCGACGCACACATTGTTCAGGTGCTGTACGGCTCTACTGTCCCATTTCCACACGCAGCCTGTGAGAAGACATCCAAAAACCAGTAAAACTTATTCACAAAGTAGAGGGATGGACAAATCTAGTATTATGGCTCAGAGGGTCTTGTATGTTGTTCCTCCAGTCGATCATACTTTCACAATCAAATTTTCGGCACACTATTTTGTTATTCTATTGTATTATTTCATCGTTTGTATTATGTTATATTGATGTTTATTTATTATCATTAACTTTATTTTGCTATATGGCACTGTTGAAATAAGTAGTACAACTTGAATGCAGCACCACATTGTTCTTGTCACTGTCTGTGTTTACATGAATAAAAAAAAAAAAACACTCTCGCGCTCAACTCACAAAACACACTCACACGAGAGAATGCATTCACCCATGCACTCACTCGCTCAACCATGCACATACTCGCTCAACTCACTATACATTTTTACGCACTAAATTATGCGATCAAATTTTTTGGCAGATAGAAGTTTTCTCTTTGGTGTAGAATATGAATTAATGTGCTTCTAATCACAGCATTCAAAACAGCAGCTCCTGGAAGTGAGTCAGTTGAGATTGTGCAAAACTGGGGAATTATTGTTGTTTCACAAGCTAACCACAGAACAATGGAAGCAGAATTCAGTATCACTCTGAAATACTTCAAAATGTACTTAACACTTTTGAAATTAATATGCAAAAACAAAATACATAATTTTTTATTTGTTAATTATTTATACACATGCACATTTCATATGAGATACATATAGACACTGAATAATCAGAAAGTTGAAGAAAATGTTTCATAATGAAATCTTTATTTCGAACACGTTAAAAGATAAAACAGAGATAATCACCAAAACAAATGGCCACCATGCCAATACCAAAACAAAAACAAAAAGCAAACTGTTGATAACTGTCTTGCATGAGCAGCAAGATTGTATGCTCGAAAAGGAGTAGGAAGAAGTAAGAACTTATTTAATCCTACCCCTTGTATTACCATATTCTACAGTCAAGTTATTAAATTCTCTGTTATTATATTTACAACATTCACCGTCTATTCAAGAACCAATGGTACTTACAATTTGTTGACTATAATATTCAATAAGCTTCATAAAGTTGCCATTAAAATTAGCTTGGTTATATCATTCATACAAAGGTGGAGAAATGAAGCACAAACTTATGTGTTATCGCCACTCCATCTAACCATGAATTATAAGGCCCTAATTTCAATATTAACCCTTCGTATCTCCTTCCACTCCCAGCTGCCTCTGTTCTCACCAGCCCAATCCACAGATAGCTGCAGATGTCAGTGTGAGGTATGGGGAAGACATAACTTTCTTGCGTACTGCAATATCTGGCACTCGTACCATTCACAGTTTTTTTTTTGTTTGTTTTTTTACTCCATAGAAAGATAATCTTGAGCCAGTGTTTACCGTCAAAGGAATTTATGGCTTCCCACCATAATAATTAGCTTTGATACTGGAATGCAATAACAGGAAGCAGCTCTTATCAGATGTTGTATTGAATTGTGGGTTTTTTTTAAAGAATTTAATGTATGGGCTCATCAACACTTTCCTTATTTTATGTAAACCATGATGTTTGCCAGAAAACATTTTTTGAGAGCTCAATAAAGTGTGAAAGTGAGTGACAGCTTTCAGCCTTTCATCTGTTATCTGGGCAGGAATCTAAGCTTCTGTGGAATGCACTAAATCATGTGCAGATCAAGAAGGCGGGACGGGACTTTCCCCAGTGACAGGGAGATAAAAAAGGATGATGGATGAACAAATGCTGAATGTTTCCGTTAATGGGAGGTTTCTGTTAATCTCCAACTCTGGCTGAACTGAAAAAGCTGCTCAGATTTCAGGAGCCAGAGCGAGGGTGTGAAGTGGGAGAGCCTGTAAGATGTCAATCAACCGCAAGCAAAAGAAAAGTGCAACACCTGGGCTTAATGGCCAGTTCTGCTCCAAAGAAGAGTGATTTATTCCTACTGCACAAATGCATTTTCTGTTTATTCACAATTTCAAAAGATTACAGTGAATGATATAACTTTACTGAAAGAATATACACGGAATAAGTTTCTCTTTTGTGGGCAGCTACTGAGTGAATCAGGTGCTATCTGAAACCTTCCTTCCTGCATTACCAATTCCGGAATTCCCAGCATGGCTTATCCATATACAGCGCTCTCCATAATTATTGGCACGCCTAGTTAAGATGTGTTAAAAGCCTTAAAATAAATTCAATTTTTATCGCAGAAGCATACTCTCACACAGAAAATTGTAGAAAAATGTAACCTTCAACTCAATCGAATTTTAAGGGAAAAAAAAAATCCCTAAGAAATAATTATTTTTCATGAAATCACCTGTTCCACAATTATTGCCACCCCTAACAATTCCTAGGAATTAAATGTAATTGAACTCTTTCTGTCAGTTGATCAGAGCATCTAGGTACATTTAATTAGTAAATCATCAGTTCCTGTTTCCCTGGGGCATAAATATGACGTGACACAGAGGCTATTTCTCTTATCCACTCTTCAACATGGGAAAGACAAAGGAACACACCATTCAAGTGAGGCGGATGTGTGTCGACCTTCACAAGTCAGGCAATGGCTACAAGAAAATAGCCACTCGCCTGCACCTCCCCATATCTACTGTCAGAGGAATCATTAAGAATTTTTAAACAACTGGAACAGTGGTAAACGAGCCTGGACGAGGACGCAAGGTTATTTTGCCACCACGCACAGTGAGGAGGATGGTAAGAGAAATAAAAAGTTCTCCAAACCCTACTGTTAAAGAATTGCAACAAATGGTTGCATCTTGTGATGACAAAGTTTTCAAAACAAACGTCAGGTGCTATCTACATGCCAACAAGCTGTTTGGGAGGCATGCATAGAAAAAACCTTTTCTCACTCACAATCATAAACGCAAATGTCTGGAGTTCACTAAGCGGTACTGGGACTTCAACTGGGACTGTGTGCTTTGGTCAGATGAGACCAAGATAGAGCTTTTTGGCAACAAACACTCTAAGTGTGTCTGGCGGAACACAAAAGATGAGTATGCAGAAAAGCACCTCATGCCCACTGTGAAGTATGGGGGAAGATCGGTGATGCTGTGGGCCTGTTTCACTTACAGAGGTCCTTGGAACCTTGTTAGGGTGCGTGACATCATGAACACTTTGAAAAACCAGGACATTTTAAATCAAAATCTGGTGGCCTCTGCCCGAAAGCAGAAGATGGGTCGTCACTGGGTCTTTCAGCCAGATAATGACGCTAAACATGTGGTCAAATCTACACAGAAATGGTTCACCAGACACAGAATCAAGCTCCTCCCTTGGCCATCTCAGTCCTCAGACCTAAACCCCATTGAAAACCTGCGGAGTGAGCTGAAGAGGAGAGTGCAGAGGCGAGGACCCAGGTCACCGAATGATTAAGAGAGATTGTGCAAAGAGGAATCTTTCTGTATTCTCCCATCTCGTGAAACATTATAGAAGAAGATTAAGTGCTGTTTTGTTGGCAAAAGGGAGTTATACAAAGTATTAACATCAGGGGTGCTAATCATTGTGGCACACATGATTTGATGTAAAAGAATTATTTCTTAATGTTTGATTTTTTTCCCACTGAATAAATGAACTTGAATTAAAGGTTGCATTTTCTTCTTTTTTTCATTGTGGTCCTCTATTATTTAGAAAAAAAAACTGAACTTATTAGAAGCTGAAGAACTAATCTTAACCAGGGGTGCCAATAATTTTGGAGGGCAGTGTATATTTCCATCACAATGTATATTCTCAGCCTTGTACATTCCCTAATATTCCTACCATTGTCTATTTTCCTAACATTATCATTATTCCTGTATACCTCCATTACCGTATTTTTAAGAGGCCATATTATGCTCCTTGGGTTTTTCTTTTTTCAAGAGTGCCTTACATAGCTTCTATGTGCATGTTAAGCATGCATAGTTACGAAGCCAAAAGTCCCTCCCAAAGGAATTTATTTACTCTGACAAAAAAAAAAAAAACTGCTTCTGGACTGTCAGAAGTCCATGAGTCAATTGATCTTTATTTGTACAGCACCTTTTATGCAAGTTAATGCTGTTCAAAGTCCTTTTCAGAGTGACTGACAAGCCGATCAAAAGGAAAAACAAGCATATTGATAGATTGTGTCTGTCGTCACAGGAATCAAGACCGCCATGATAGATGGCGGAAGTATAGTAAAGTAGCTACAAGTGGACGGCAAGTGGACCGATATCTCTCTCTCTGCAAATATGGTAATTTCTTGCTGTGCTGTGGGCTGCAGCAATAGGCAAGGATATAAGCCCAATATATAATTTTATTGGATACCTTTGGATCTAGAACGAAAAAAAGCTGGGTACCAGCCATCAACAGGAAAGACTGACAGCCCTCCTACTTCCGCATTTATAGCGAACATTTCTTGCAAGGCACGTTTCACATATTTTACACTTGTGTATCCACTGAAATACCATAGTCTGATTCATGATGCTGTTCAGCAATACGCTTTTATAATACACCATAAAAGTGTTGTTCGTAACTCATTGAGCACGGCATAAAGTACTCCTTGCGATGCAGTTTTCCAGATCATAAGCCTAGCGCTCATTTCAAGAATTAGCCACCACAGATCTATGACACAACATTGTCCAAATGGAATTACTAACAAGACAAATTGTCATTTGTATCATGGTAAGAGCATCTGTGGGTCATTCTACTTGTTTTCTGATTATTCTGGCCGATGCACAAGGAGGAAACTGTCACAAGCCGCGTGTTTTACTTAGGCTCTCCAGTCAATTTTTACGCTAGCACTAAATCATCGAGCTGGGTAATCAACAAGGAGGGAATACAAAAACCTCAGCATTCAGACTGTGTCAGGTATTTTAGCGAACACAGAAGTATTACCACCGGCCAGTAGTGGTTAAAAAATGCGTGGAGATAAGGTGACACTTTGCCTGATTTGACATAGCAGAATCCAGCATGGCTTATCCATATACAGCGCTCTCCATAATTATTGGCACGCCTAGTTAAGATGTGTTAAAAGCCTTAAAATAAATTCAATTTTTATCGCAGAAGCATACTCTCACACAGAAAATTGTAGAAAAATGTAACCTTCAACTCAATCGAATTTTAAGGGAAAAAAAAAATCCCTAAGAAATAATTATTTTTCATGAAATCACCTGTTCCACAATTATTGCCACCCCTAACAATTCCTAGGAATTAAATGTAATTGAACTCTTTCTGTCAGTTGATCAGAGCATCTAGGTACATTTAATTAGTAAATCATCAGTTCCTGTTTCCCTGGGGCATAAATATGACGTGACACAGAGGCTATTTCTCTTATCCACTCTTCAACATGGGAAAGACAAAGGAACACACCATTCAAGTGAGGCGGATGTGTGTCGACCTTCACAAGTCAGGCAATGGCTACAAGAAAATAGCCACTCGCCTGCACCTCCCCATATCTACTGTCAGAGGAATCATTAAGAAGTTTAAAACAACTGGAACAGTGGTAAACGAGCCTGGACGAGGACGCAAGGTTATTTTGCCACCACGCACAGTGAGGAGGATGGTAAGAGAAATAAAAAGTTCTCCAAACCCTACTGTTAAAGAATTGCAACAAATGGTTGCATCTTGTGATGACAAAGTTTTCAAAACAAACGTCAGGTGCTATCTACATGCCAACAAGCTGTTTGGGAGGCATGCATAGAAAAAACCTTTTCTCACTCACAATCATAAACGCAAATGTCTGGAGTTCACTAAGCGGTACTGGGACTTCAACTGGGACTGTGTGCTTTGGTCAGATGAGACCAAGATAGAGCTTTTTGGCAACAAACACTCTAAGTGTGTCTGGCGGAACACAAAAGATGAGTATGCAGAAAAGCACCTCATGCCCACTGTGAAGTATGGGGGAAGATCGGTGATGCTGTGGGCCTGTTTCACTTACAGAGGTCCTGGGAACCTTGTTAGGGTGCGTGACATCATGAACACTTTGAAAAACCAGGACATTTTAAATCAAAATCTGGTGGCCTCTGCCCGAAAGCAGAAGATGGGTCGTCACTGGGTCTTTCAGCCAGATAATGACGCTAAACATGTGGTCAAATCTACACAGAAATGGTTCACCAGACACAGAATCAAGCTCCTCCCATGGCCATCTCAGTCCTCAGACCTAAACCCCATTGAAAACCTGCGGAGTGAGCTGAAGAGGAGAGTGCAGAGGCGAGGACCCAGGTCACCGAATGATTAAGAGAGATTGTGCAAAGAGGAATCTTTCTGTATTCTCCCATCTCGTGAAACATTATAGAAGAAGATTAAGTGCTGTTTTGTTGGCAAAAGGGAGTTATACAAAGTATTAACATCAGGGGTGCTAATCATTGTGGCACACATGATTTGATGTAAAAGAATTATTTCTTAATGTTTGATTTTTTCCCACTGAATAAATGAACTTGAATTAAAGGTTGCATTTTCTTCTTTTTTTCATTGTGGTCCTCTATTACTTAGAAAAAAAAACTGAACTTATTAGAAGCTGAAGAACTAATCTTAACCAGGGGTGCCAATAATTTTGGAGGGCAGTGTATATTTCCATCACAATGTATATTCTCAGCCTTGTACATTCCCTAATATTCCTACCATTGTCTATTTTCCTAACATTATCATTATTCCTATATACCTCCATTACCGTATTTTTAAGAGGCCATATTATGCTCTTAGGGTTTTTCTTTTTTCAAGAGTGGCTTACATAGCTTCTATGTGCATGTTAAGCATGCATAGTTACGAAGCCAAAAGTCCCTCCCAAAGGAATTTATTTACTCTGACAAAAAAAAAAAAAACTGCTTCTGGACTGTCAGAAGTCCATGAGTCAATTGATCTTTATTTGTACAGCACCTTTCATGCAAGTTAATGCTGTTCAAAGTCCTTTTCAGAGTGACTGACAAGCCGATCAAAAGGAAAAACAAGCATATTGATAGATTGTGTCTGTCGTCACAGGAATCAAGACCGCCATGATAGATGGCGGAAGTATAGTAAAGTAGCTACAAGTGGACGGCAAGTGGACCGATATCTCTCTCTCTGCAAATATGGTAATTTCTTGCTGTGCTGTGGGCTGCAGCAATAGGCAAGGATATAAGCCCAATATATAATTTTATTGGATACCTTTGGATCTAGAACGAAAAAAAGCTGGGTACCAGCCATCAACAGGAAAGACTGACAGCCCTCCTACTTCCACATTTATAGCGAACATTTCTTGCAAGGCACGTTTCACATATTTTACACTTGTGTATCCACTGAAATACCATAGTCTGGTTCATGATGCTGTTCAGCAATACGCTTTTATAATACACCATAAAAGTGTTGTTCGTAACTCATTGAGCACGGCATAAAGTACTCCTTGCGATGCAGTTTTCCAGATCATAAGCCTAGCGCTCATTTCAAGAATTAGCCACCACAGATCTATGACACAACATTGTCCAAATGGAATTACTAACAAGACAAATTGTCATTTGTATCATGGTAAGAGCATCTGTGGGTCATTCTACTTGTTTTCTGATTATTCTGGCCGATGCACAAGGAGGAAACTGTCACAAGCCGCGTGTTTTACTTAGGCTCTCCAGTCAATTTTTACGCTAGCACTAAATCATCGAGCTGGGTAATCAACAAGGAGGGAATACAAAAACCTCAGCATTCAGACTGTGTCAGGTATTTTAGCGAACACAGAAGTATTACCACCGGCCAGTAGTGGTTAAAAAATGCGTGGAGATAAGGTGACACTTTGCCTGATTTGACATAGCAGAATCTGCCTGGTGTCAGCATTCACTGCATGAAAAATGGTAATCATTCCAAAACAATCTATCGGCTCTCGTCATAAACGTCCCCCCCGTCAGAAAATAAAAACTAAGATATTGGTTTCGGCTGTGCATATAATTCTGACTCATGGTTTATCCAGGGTCATTAAGTGTTCTATTGCCTCAACCAGTGCATATGTATTTAAAGTAAATAAGACCTGTTTGATCTTATGCAATTTCATGTTAACAAGAAAACGTTATCCCAATGGAAAATTTTTTCATACAAATTTTTGAAACCAAATTAACCCTTAAATGCCCAAATATAGTAAAAGTTGAAAGAAAAATCAGTGTATTCTGTTAATATGTCTTGGGGAGGGGCTAATAACAACCCAATAGCAATTTTTTATTTTGGTGACCTTTGACCTCATTTTAGTTTTCTGACATATATGTCACAATGGGCATTTTGGGGACCTTATTGCTAAAATGACTTGAATGATAAAACAGTCGACATATAGATGGAGTATTAGGCATTGCTTATTTTTCATTAGCTTACCTGTTTTTCGACTTTATTCAGTGATGAATAGGTGCTGATCTATTGTGTGGATTCCACCATGGGGATGGCCATATTGGATAGGTTAGCTGGTGCAGCCATTGTAGTGTCAGTTCCACTTTTATGCATCAGATGGCAGCACTGATGGCCTAAATATGTCACTATGGGCATTAGGTTACAAAATTTATGTGGGGTCAGTGGTTTTGACAATCCCCTAAATCGTGTGACAAATTTGTCATGGGGCGCATTTAAGGGTAAAAACATTGGTGACGTTGTTAAAGGAATTTTGATTTTACATTCCAAGTGTTACCTTCACGAGAGAAAACTCAAGACGACTCAGGAAAAAATCAGTCGGAGGCAGAGAAGTTAATATCCAAGCCAAAGTCCGTTTACTTTTTTTTTTACGTTTCCACAACGTGAACTTTGAAATACTGTTTGAAGCAATTGGGTTACTGATCAGCACTGATTTCTTTTACCAGGCAGGAAGAGTGATGACCCTTTGTCACCCAGTTATGTACCATCTGTATTTGTCCACACAAAACTGGGTAACTTTGTAACGTTGTCAGTTCGTCGTCTGCAGGTCGTGACATTTCCCCTGCACGACTTAGCAGCCCTACCTGTATTCACCTTGCTAAATGGAAAAAAAATGCATGCAGACAAATTTTCGTAGTATGAGGCAGTGGACAGCATAACAGACATGTCCCTTTTTGACAATAATCAGTCCTGGTGTTGGGATTCTGATTCTGCATGTCATGTTAAGTTCTGTGCCTGGCTCTGCCATGTTAAGGATTCTTGTGTTTAGTGACCACTGCTCTGTCTGACTATTCTTAGGATTGTGTTTTGTGTTTTGGTAATTTAGATTTCCTGTTTATTATTTTTCATGTTTAGATCATTTTGTTTCCAAGCCATGTTTTCATTTTCATGCTTTGCACTTTGTCTCCCCTGTCTTGTCAGGTGTGTTTCTTTGCTCACGGTCCCTTGTCTTGTGACACTCATTCGGGTGATTTATTGGTTTCTGGGTTTCAATCTTCTTTCATTATCTCGTGTTCTTCCTTCCTCTCTCTTTTTCTGTCTTACTAACACATACTAACAGTTTATTGTTTTTGCTCAATACTAATCCACACTAACCTTGTATATTTGGACTAACTTACAAACAAGCACTTGGGATTGTATAGCTGCACTAACTAATTGACTAATGATCTCTCAGCTGTCGCCCAATTCAAGTCTCCGCCTCCTTGCCTATCCCTAATTATCTCTGCTGCAAGTTTCTGTGGACTTCCACTTATACTTTGTGCTTTCCTTTTCTTTTATCTTGGCACTTTAGCACTCCTTAACCGGAGCTGTTGTTTTGTACTTAGGTTTGTCTTGTGATCCCTGTCTGCGTTTTGGCTACAGCCAAATTCATGTAATTAGTTTATCCCTCATGTGTCTCTCCCTAATCATTGTCACCATTGATTGCACCTGTTCTCCCTGGTCATGTGTTTACCCTGGATGTGTATATAAGATGTCTGTTTGGTTCTCACTCTTGTCAGATCGTTCTCCCTAGTTTTCTCGTGCCACGTTTCTCGCCTTGATTGCTCAGTGTTTATCTTTCTGACTGGATTGCTCGACTATTGATTTTGGTTTGCCCTTTTTGGATATTGTTGCATCTGTGAGTTTTGACCTTTTTCTGCCCGACCTTGATTTTGTGATTACTGCCCTGGTTTTGGATTCGGACTGTCTTTGGCTTATGAGTTTGTTTCTCCTCCAAACCTACGCCTGTGTACCGAACCCTTTTTGTCTGACCACAAACTTTGTTATTGGTGCCCTGGTTACGATTCTGGATCACGCCCATTGGATACTGTTTTTGGATTGTGGACTTTGTACCGTTGCCAGCTCTGTTGGGGGGTTTCCCCATTCAGAAATAAAGCCTCCTTTTTGCATTCTACTGGTTGTCGCTCTTGGTTCATTTCGTAAATCACAACATTACGATCTGACCATGACGGAGCCAGCGTCAGACCAGTCTCTGCAGGAGGCAGTGCACCAACAGGGCGCTCAGTTAGAATTCCAAGAGCGTCAGCTTCGGGCTCTTATGCAACATATGCAAACCATGAGTCTTCAGATGGCGGATCTCACTCGCTCTGTGCAAGACGCTCAGCGGCTACAGTCTCCCCAGCCTGCCGTCCATGCCACTCCTGCTCCTGCATCTGCTCCGCCACTGCCAGTCTGCGAGCCACGCCTGCCACCGCCTGAGAGGTACGACGGGAACCCGGGAGCATGTCGGGCTTTTCTCACCCAGTGCAAGCTCATTTTCAGCCTACAGCCCTCGTCATTCCCCACCGAAAGAGCTCGGGTTGCTTTCATCATCACGCAACTGACGGGAAGGGCCAAGCAGTGGGCTACGGCTGCATGGGAAGCAGATCTACCCTGCGTGCAAACGTCTAATTTGCTGGGTGAGGAGATGAGGCGCATCTTTGACCGCACGAAGCTGGGTCACGAAGCGGGACAAGAAATTCTGCGCATTCGACAGGGGAGCCGTTCCGTGGCCGACTACGCCATTGATTTCCAGACACTGGCTACCAACAGCAGGTGGGGACATAGAGCTTTGTTCGATGCCTTTTTTAACGGGCTTTCTGAGGCGTTAAAGGATGAGCTGGTTTCCCGGGAGTTACCGGAGGATTTGGATGACTTGGTCGACTTGGCTATTCGCGTGGATTCCCGATTGGAAGAACGCAGACGCTTCGCCTCCCGCAGACGACCTAACCCACTCCTCCAGAGCACTCTGCCTCTACCACCCCCTACTGGCGACAGTCCTCCTGAGCCAGAACCCATGCAACTGGGCCGTACTCGCATCCCTGTGGAGGAGAAGAACCGCCGTCGCAGAGAAGGGGCCTGCTTCTACTGTGGGAAGGGGGGACACCACATTGCTCAGTGTCCCAACAAGAGAAGTTCCCCTGGTGCACAGAGAAGAGTAGTGATTGGAGTGACGCCAGTGCAGGAGACTAAGAACCGTACGTGCCTCCCAGTTATCCTGGAGTGGGGAGGAGGGAGTAAGTCCACCCTAGCCCTCGTTGATACCGGCGCTGAGGAGAACCTCATCGATGTGGAGCTGGCTCAAGAATGGGGAATTCCTACCGAGAGGATCTTTCCTGACCGGGTGGCCAATTCACTCAGTGGCCAGAAAATAGCCCAGATAACTCACGCTACCAGCCCCATCAAACTCAAAACCTCAGGAAACCACCACGAAACCATTCAGCTCCTCCTCTTACATTCTCCCCATGCTCCCATTGTTTTGGGCCATCCATGGATGGCCAAACACCTCCCAAATATTGATTGGCGGAAGAATGAGGTTAAGGGTTGGAGCCCCAACTGCTCCCTGGCATGCCTCCACAACGCCCGCGAACCTCAACACAGCCCATCCCAAGAAGAAATACCAGATCTTGAGAAGGTCCCCCTAGAGTTTCATGATCTCAAGGAAGTGTTCTCTAAGTCCCGGGCCACCAGCTTACCACCTCACCGACCTTATGACTGCACCATAGACCTGAAGCCAGGTATTATGCCCCCTAGAGGCCGACTCTATTCACTCTCCAGACCAGAAACCCAAGCTATGGAGAAGTATCTCTCAGAGTCTCTTGCTGCTGGCATTATACGCCCGTCATCATCACCTGCTGGTGCCGGATTCTTCTTCGTGTCTAAGAAGGACGGATCATTAAGACTCTGTATAGATTACCGTGGACTTAACGAAATAACTGTCAAGAATCGCTATCCACTTCCTCTAATGAACACTGCTTTCGATCTCCTGCAAGGAGCTAAGATTTTTACTAAGCTCGACCTCCGTAATGCCTATCACCTGGTACGCATCAGAGAGGGGGACGAATGGAAGACTGCCTTTAACACTCCCACGGGACACTGGGAGTATTTAGTTCTTCCTTTCGGGCTTACTAACGCTCCAGCAGTGTTTCAAAACCTTGTCAACGATGTTTTAAGAGACATGATAAATAAGTTTGTGTTTGTGTATCTTGACGATATCCTGATTTTTTCAGAGTCCCAGGAGGCCCATGTCAAACATGTTCGTCAAGTGCTCCGTCGCCTCCTGGAGAACCGCCTCTTTGTTAAAGCTGAAAAATGTGAATTTAATGTGGAAACCACTACGTTTTTGGGTTACATCATCTCCCCAGACACCATCCGGATGGACCCCCTAAAGGTGGAAGCTGTCACTAATTGGCCCAGACCAGAGGACCGTAAGTCTCTCCAGCGATTTTGGGCTTCGCTAACTTTTACCGCCGGTTCATCCGGAATTATAGTTCTGTTGCCGCTCCTCTTACTGCTCTCACCTCTTCTAAATCCAAGTTTCTGTGGTCCGAAAAGGCTGAAGAGGCCTTCAATGACTTAAAAGCTCGTTTCACCTCTGCACCTATCCTAACCATTCCCAATCCAGAACTCCAGTTTATTGTTGAAGTGGACGCCTCCAATATCGGTGCTGGAGCCATCCTGTCGCAGAGGTCCACAGAAGATGGTAAGGTCCATCCTTGTGCCTTCTTTTCTCGCCGCCTCAGCTCTGCAGAAAGAAACTACGACATTGGGAATCGGGAGCTGTTGGCGGTAAAGTTGGCCTTAGAGGAGTGGAGACAATGGCTGGAGGGCTGCAAGGTACCCTTCATTGTCTGGACAGACCACAAGAACCTGGAATATCTACAAACGGCCAAAAGACTCAATCCGCGACAAGCCAGGTGGGCACTTTTCTTTTCACGATTCAACTTTCATATTGCCTATCGACCTGGAAGTAAGAATGTCAAGCCTGATGCCCTCTCCCGTTGTTTTGGAATCCAGGAAGAGGAAATTAACAAAGATACCATCCTCCCTAAAGAAGCGTTCATTAATGCATTATGTCTTGATATTGAGAGAGAAGTCAGAAATGCCCAAAACAATGCTGCTACTCCCAGTGCGTGTCCCACCAATTGTTTATATGTGCCAGCTACCTTACGCTCCCAAGTCCTGGAATGGGGACACGCATCCAGACTGTCTTGCCACCCTGGTATCCGCCGCACTAAGAACTTTATTCTTCAGAGGTTTTGGTGGCCAGAACTCACTCAAGATGTCCAGGGCTTCGTTGCTGCTTGCTCGGTCTGTGCCCAGGCTAAGACTTCTCACCAACCACCTCAAGGTTTATTGCAGCCCCTTCCTACACCACACCGCCCCTGGTCCCATATTGCTCTTGATTTTATCACAGGCCTTCCCTCATCCAATCACCACACCACCATTCTCACAATTGTTGATAGATTCTCCAAAGCAGTTCACTTAGTTCCCCTCACTAAACTCCCTTCTGCTCAAGACACTGCCAACCTAGTAATCCAACATGTCATTAGACTCCACGGCATACCCACTGATATCACTTCCGATCGCGGCCCCCAGTTCACTGCACTTTTTTGGAGAACATTCTTTAAAGCTTTAGGCACTTCAGTCAGTTTGTCATCAGGTTTCCACCCCCAGACTAATGGCCAGACCGAGCGAGCTAACCAGTGTGTGGAAAGTGTTTTACGATGTCTCTGTATTAAGAACCCCTCCTCCTGGAGCTATCAGTTACCGTGGGTGGAATACGCGTTGAACAGCCACACCTCTGCTGCCTCCGGCGTCTCCCCCTTCAAAGCCTGCCAGGGCTACCAGCCCCCTTTGTTCCCGTCCCAGGAGGAGGAGGTAGCTGCCCCCTCAGTCCGCGAATTCGTCCGTAGGTGCAGACGCACCTGGACTGCCACCCGCCAGGCCCTGCTCAGGTCGGTCGCTCGGATGAAAGAACAGGCCGACAACGCACCGCGGCGCACCGCGGCGCCCATGTACCGACCTGGGCAGCGGGTCTGGTTGTCTTCAAGGGACATTCCCCTCAGAGGTAACGGGGGTAAGCTTTTCCCCAAATTCCTGGGCCCTTTC
Organism: Gymnothorax reevesii; assembly: GCA_029721435.1. NCBI lineage: Eukaryota > Metazoa > Chordata > Actinopteri > Anguilliformes > Muraenidae > Gymnothorax > Gymnothorax reevesii. Next base: position 35,052,924 of record CM056589.1, on the reverse strand, counting down.
ACCATTGAAAGGGTCCTAAGTCCCACTGCCGTTCGCCTCCGTCTCCCCCTGTCCATGCGACGCATACACCCCACTTTCCATGTGTCCCAGTTAAAACCTGCAGTACCCCCCCCCCTGTCCTCTGGACCTGATCCCCCACCACCCGCCCGGATCATCAACGGAGGCGAAGCCTACACGGTCCGTGCCCTCCTGGACTCTCGTCGACGAGGCAGAGGACTGCAGTACCTCGTCGACTGGGAGGGTTACGGACCTGAACATCGCAGTTGGGTGCCAGCAAGGCACATATTGGATAAAAACCTCATCAAAGACTTTCATGCTAGGCACCAGAGACTTTCAGGTTGAACGCCAGGAGGCGTTCATTGGGAGGGGGGTTCTGTTGGGATTCTGATTCTGCATGTCATGTTAAGTTCTGTGCCTGGCTCTGCCATGTTAAGGATTCTTGTGTTTAGTGACCACTGCTCTGTCTGACTATTCTTAGGATTGTGTTTTGTGTTTTGGTAATTTAGATTTCCTGTTTATTATTTTTCATGTTTAGATCATTTTGTTTCCAAGCCATGTTTTCATTTTCATGCTTTGCACTTTGTCTCCCCTGTCTTGTCAGGTGTGTTTCTTTGCTCACGGTCCCTTGTCTTGTGACACTCATTCGGGTGATTTATTGGTTTCTGGGTTTCAATCTTCTTTCATTATCTCGTGTTCTTCCTTCCTCTCTCTTTTTCTGTCTTACTAACACATACTAACAGTTTATTGTTTTTGCTCAATACTAATCCACACTAACCTTGTATATTTGGACTAACTTACTAACAAGCACTTGGGATTGTATAGCTGCACTTACTAATTGACTAATGATCTCTCAGCTGTCGCCCAATTCTAGTCTCCGCCTCCTTGCCTATCCCTAATTATCTCTGCTGCAAGTTTATCTCACCTGGCTGTTTCTCAGTCATTTTTCTTTATTGACGCGTTGTCTAATTATCATAACAGGCAATTGAAGGGAGGGTTTCACTCCACATGCGATCTAACAGCGATTAAATAATAGGCTAAATTCAGTACAGAGGCGTTTAAAACAATTATTCGTCCTGACCTGTTCTCAGTCATTTTCAAAATTAAAGATTTACTCCGAGAGCACTCCACACTAGCCTCGCGTCACCAGGCTCTTTATACAGAGGAGAAGAGCCTGGTTTCCATTCCCTCTGAATTTTGTCTGGATTCTGGTTCCAGTCTAGAGAGCGGATCCAGAATTCACCAAATTCACGAAAGTAAAATTGTTCACCAAAATAAAACTTTAAATTCTGGCGCACCATCAATTTCCGTCTTTGGTTTTGAAACATTTTATTCATTTAAACACGGACGTAAAAAATTATATGCCTTAAATTAAAAGGTTTCACCGCATTTTTATTAGCTTGGCGCATCCATCGAATTCTGGATCCTGTCTCTCTCGCCCTGGTTCCGGTTGCTTACCAAAACAGACAGTAAACGGCCCCAGACTACTCCAAACTTAACAGGTGCTGCTAGTTCTCCAGTATTGGGTAAGATGACACCCATTCATCTGGATGCGTATTTGCTGCATTAAATCAGCGTTATTCAAAATTGCATTCCTGTCAACTCTCATAGATATGGCTTGAGTCTCACACTTTTTATATTTAATTACCAAGTGGCACTTTCTTATCAACCCAATCTGTACCGAGAGTGAGAGGCCATATTTCATTGGAATGTGGATCAGTTATTACTGGACGGCACTGCTGCCTCACAGCAAGAAGGTTGTGGGTTCGAATCCGGCCTGGGGCCTTTCTGTGTGGAGTTGGCATATTCTCCCCGTGTTTGCGTGGGTTTCCTCCGGGTGCTCCGGTTTCCCCCACCCACAAAAACATGCCCCATAGGAACAGTCCAACCAGTACCCCTGACCAAGGAACTGGCCTGAGAACTGGAGATGGTCCCCGGGCGCTGCTCTGTGGCTGCCCACTGCTCCTAACTATAGGATGGGTCAAATGCAGAGGACAAATTACCCCATGGGGTTCAATAAAGTATATCTCTTATTCAATCAACGCAAATTTAAGAAATTATCAGGTGGAATTAAACACTTTATGTAATTTTGTCGGTTTTTAAATTGCAAATTTAAACAATCATGAAGCGCAAGTTAAATCGCCTGATGTGCGAAAAAGGTAGAGCGGAAGTTTCAGAGCAGTTTGTCTTGTCTTGTCAGTTTGGCCAACTAATAGGTAAATTACTTTTCTGTGCTGAATTTAGCCCATTTTTTCATCGCTGTAAGATCACATATGGAAAGAAACCCTGTCTTCAATTACCTGTTACAATAATTAGAAAACGCGTCAATAAAATAAAATGATTGAGAACCAGAACCAGAACTGATTGTTGTCATAAAGGTACGTGTCATGTTCCCCCCCAGTTTCCAGTTCTAGATCCGCCATTGCTGATTGTTATGCTATATCTATATATACTATGTACACGCTATGTATACTCTGATTGTTACACTGAATATTTACACTAAATTAAACAACAACACAAAATCTCTTGACAGCCTCTCGTCCTAAACTTTCCAGCTATGCTTCTGTCTCCGTCGAAACTTCCGCCGTCCGTCAGGGCGCGGTCACAGGGTTTCGTGACGTACATGCAATGGGTCAATACTGAAATAAAATGAAATAACAACTACAACCCCAATTCCCAAATAGCTGGGACAAAGTCTGAATTGTGAATAAAATTAAAATGCAATGTCTTTCAAACCACACCAGCCAGTATTTTATTCACAGTTGAACAGAGATAACATGGCAAATGTTGAAACTGAGAAATTTTACAATTTTGTCCACAAAATGAGCTCATTTAAAATTTCATGGCTGCTACAGGTCACAAAAAAGTTGGGACAGGAGCCTGTTTACCATGGTGTAGCATCCCCTCTTCTTTTTAATACAGAGTGGAGGCATCTGAGCATTGAGGAGACAAGTTTCTTGAGTTTAGCAATTGGAATTTGATCCACCTCTTGTTTAATACTGGCTTCCAGCTGCTGGAGAGTTTTGGGTCTCCTTTGACAGACTTTTCGTTTAATTATGCGCCAAATGTTCTCAATCGGTGAAAGATCAGGACTGCAGGCAGGCCAGCTCAGCATACAGACTCTTCTACTCTGAATCTATGCTGTTGTAATAGCTGCAGTATGTGGTTTTGTATTGTCCTGCTGAAATACACTAGGCCTTCCCTAGAATAGATGTCATCTGGAGAGGAGCATATGTTGCTCTAAAACCTTGATATACCTTTCCGCATTCATGGTGCCTGCTAAAACATGCGAGTGTCCCACACCATAAGCACTAATGCATCCCCATACCATCAGAGATGCTGGCTTTTGAACTGAACGCTGATAACAGGAGGGGTGGTCTTTCTCCTCTTTAGCCCAGAGGACATAATGCCCATGATTTCCGACAAAAATGTCAAATTTGGACTCGTCTGACCACAGGACACTTTGCCACTTTGCTACAGTCCATTTTAAATGAGCCTTGGCCCACAGAACATGGCGGCGCTTCTGGATCATGCTCAACAATGGCTTCTTTTTGCATGATAGAGTTTTAGGAAGCATCTGTGGAAGGCACGGTGGACTGTGTTTACAGACAGTGGTTGAAGTATTCCTGGGCTCATTTAGTAATGTCAATGACAGAATGATGCTGATAAGTGATGCGGCGGTGTCTGAAGGCCAAAAGATCACGGAAATCCAGTAAAGGTCTTCGGTCTTGTCCCTTACGCACCTTTCTTACGGCCTTGTCCCTTTTTTCCAGTTTCTCTGAATCTTTTGATGATGTTATGAATTGTCGATGATGAGACCTGCAAACATTGTTTTTAAAGTATTACACATTTTTTTACACAAAGCTTCACAGGTTGGAGAGCCTCTGGCCATCTTTACTTCTGAGACACTCAGCCTCTCTAAGACATTTCTTTTATAGCCAATCATGTAACACACCAGATGCCAGTTAACTGAATTACTTGCTAAATGTTCTTTCAGCTGATTTTCTTATATATTAATTGCTTTTTTTTTTGCCCGTGTCCCAACTTTTTTGAGACCTGTTGCAGCCAGAATATTTGAAATAAGCTCATTTTGTGGATAAAAATGTAAAATGTGTCAGTTTCAACTTGTGAAATGTTATCTAAGTTTTATTGTAAATAACACATTGGCTCGTGATTTGAAAGTCATTGCATTTTGATTTTATTCACAATTTTTACTTCTTCCCAACTATTTCAGAATTGGGGTTGTAAAATATAAATAAATGAAATATATCCATCCGTCCATCCATTCTCTATACCCGCAGCGCTTTTCCTCACTAGGGTCACGGGGGGAACTGGAGCCTTTCCCAGCTGACTAAGGGGTGAAAGGCAGGCACCCACCTTGGACAGCTAGCCAATCTATTGCAGGCCGCACTCACAATTCACACTCCTTCCTTGCATCCTCTAAGCCCTGCAAATGGCCAGGTTCTGAAAGACGAAGATGCCATTCTTGCCTGTTGGAAGTATGCACTACAAAGTCCTCCCAAACTGGCCAACCCAAGCTTCTTCCGGGATATTCCTCAGCACTCAATCATACCATGGATGACTCTCCCACCGTCACTTGATGAAACACATCAAGCAATCAAGAAGATGAAGTCCAATAAGGCTCCTAGCCCTGATAACATCTCGGCTGAGCTCATTCAACATAGTGGGAACTGCCTCCTGAGCCAAATCTACCTCCTCTTCTTTTCAATCTGGGAATCCCACGATCTACGGGATGCTTGTGTAACAATCTTTAAGAGAGGTGATCGTTCAACCTGTGGTAATTATTGTAGCATCTCCCTACTCTCCATCACAGGGAAGAGTTTTTGCCCGAATCCTACTCAAGCGCCTTCAAGATCTAAGTGAATGATTTCTCCCTGAGTCTCAATACTGTTTTCGACTGGACCGTGGAACTGCTGATATGATCTTGTGCGCTCAGTAACTACTTGAAAAAGCTGGAGAACAACAGCAACCTATGACAATGATCTTCTTTGACCTGTACAAGGCCTTTGATTCTGTCCCCCGTGCTGTCCTCTGGGGAGTGCTCTAGAAATTTGGGTTCACTCTGCACTTTGTCCAACTAGGATGAAATGAGGGGCTGCGTCCTCCATGACTCCTCTGTCTCACTATCATTTCTAATTAGCATAGGTATTAAGCAGGTTGTGTACCCGCGCCAACACTCTTCTCACTATATCTTGCAGCTGTTCTGATCCGTGTTAATACTCCCCACCCCCATCTCAGAGAGCCTACCAGATACTGGATGGATGGAGGTCTTTTCAACCTACGGCGTTTGAGGGCCTGATCAAAGACATCCAAAGAAATCATCTTGGTACCCCAATATGCCGATGAAAATTGTGCCCCAGCCTCCCCTCCTGCTGATCTACAGGAATCCACTGACGCTTTTGTGAAAGCATATGAGAGTGCTGGCCTGGAGGTCAATGAAGGCAAAAGTCCTGTCACAATCCTACTGTGCACATCCTCTCCATCCATGGAAAATCTGTTGAAAGGGTGTCCAGATTTTACTACCTCAGGTCCATGATCAATAACGCCAATGATCCTAACAATGACATAAACAACCTTATTCGCTCTGCCCATCAAGCCTTCGGCAAGCTGTAACATCATGTCTTTTCACAACATGGGCTGTCTATTCAAACCAAGATCAGCGTCTCCAGAGGTGTTGTGATCCCAGTCCTCCTCTATGGGTCTGAGATCTGGACTCTCTACAGAAGGAACATCAGAACCCTGGAGGTTTCTCCTGCAAAAACTGCGGACAATCCTGGGAATCAGCTGGGAAGAATGCATCACAAACAACCTTGTCCTAATTCGCGCTGGCCTTCCAAGTGTGGAAGCTCTCATCGCCAAGAACCAGTTGTGCTTCCTTGGACATTTACGTCGCAGGAAGGATACATCACTCCCCAAACAGACCCTGTATAGTGAGCTGGCTCATGGCTCCCGGCTAATAGGTGGACCCAGGAGGCAGCTGAAAGACCAGGTTAAACAGCTTCTGAAAAAGACCATGATTCCCGTAGACAGCTGGGAGGCCCTGGCAGCGGACCGCTCATCCTGGTGAGGCACTATTGCCAATAGTGTCCAGAAACTGGAATCGGATTGGGCTCAAGCAGCAGAAACAAGATGTCAGCAAAGACACCAACATCTTTTGCAACCATGTCCACCCCAACACTTCAATGTCCTGACTGCCCCCGACTCTTCCACTCACATCTTGGCCTCCAAAGTCACCAACAAGCACACTGATGGAGAGCCCAGACAGCCCAAAATGAAAACAATTGAAGGAATGCGAAGAACAGATCCTTATTTTTGAGGGCACACCCGATGAAGTACCTCTACATCTTTGTGCATGCTTTACTTCTTGAAAGGCATTTTCCTGAATGCTCTAATCAAACCACAGATGTATTTTCAAGGGGTTGGCAAAATATCAAAAGTAACTATGAAAAAAATTGAACAAATCTGAGCGCTAATTAGTACTGTGTGTCTGCTATAAGGAGGTCAAAAGAACAGCTCTTTGATAGGTAAGTCTGCTGAGTAAGATGAATGAACTAATGGGCCAAAGATCTCGGTGCCCAAATTGCAGGTGCTTTGGTGAAATAATATGGGAAAATTATTTAAAGTGGCATGAAGAACTCATGAAAAATTGTAACCGTGTGCGCCAAACGACATGAACAACAAAAACGAAAAACTTCAATGGTCACTGATGAAATCTCTTTGAAATCAGCACAGAATTGAATCAATTCATATCTCAGCCAGTCTCAACAAAAACGTAAATTCATGGAAATACGACCAGTATTCATGGTCGTATTTCCAATGTGCGACAACCTCTGAACATAATGCGAAGATCAAGAAGAAAATTTTGCATAATTTATCGCCTAGTCATTCATTGCGCTCAGCTTGCTGTTGTGCGGAACGGTCAGTATTCAGAAGGTGTTACATTTGGCCGTGCTTTGTTTTCAGTATGTTTGGCAGACAGTACACACATCGAGGGCATGACAGTGAGGAAGCTGTTGTTCTGACAGTCTTCCTGTCCGTCCAGCTGCCTGCCAGGTGAGCAGCAAGGTTTTGATGCAGTTAAAAAGCATCTGATCCTAAAATTCTCCATATCAGATGACTGCCATTCTAAGCCAGCCTCAAGCATCAGATTCGTGTCTGACCAGTTCAAAAAAGTCATCATTGTTCCCGAATATAAGCAGAATGCACTAAGCACAGAGAGATTTTAAGGAGGAAACCAGTTAAATGGCGAGTCTTTCAGATTTGTAACAGGTAAACATTGCTTCTGCTGATGCTGTAATATCTTTGGCAGGAAAAAAACTTCTTACATCATTTCCTTTTTTATGCAGAAACACACATGCATGCATGCACGTACAGTGGGCTCCAAAATGATTGGCATCCCAGACAGTCAATGCACCAACAACGCCAATATAGAAAAAAAAATCACTTATAGAGAAATAAACTCTAAATAACATGTGAGAAATACTGTATGATATTAATGTTCCAATGCAGCCAACCAAAATAATTTTTTGATTAAATAAAAAATCCATTTTTTCCAAATCAAGGTTTCACAGCTAATGGCAACCTTAAACATTATTGTAAATAACATCCATCAAAATTAAACCAGGTATTAAATTCGACTTTTTAAAGTTTTATCTAAGTGTTAAGGAACTATACTGAGCCATAACACCACTTCTTGCCTCACTAGGGTAAAAATGAAGCAACACACATACAATATCCCTTTGTCATCCAACACCATGAAGAAATTATAACAGCTCAGAAGAGGCAAATGGTCATAGACCTTCATAAATCTAGTAATGGCAACAAGAAGATTCACAAATGATTGAATATGCCACTGAGCATAGACAGGGCAAATATTCAAAAATTCTGAAAATAGTAAACTGTTGAAAACCTTAAGGGCAGATGATGCAACTACATTTGGCTCCCACTGGATACTGAGGAGGATGGTGAGAGATGCAACAAAATTCCCAAGAATCACTGTGAAGGAATGCAGGCCTTGGTGGCATCTTAGGGTCAACAGGTTTCAAAAAGCACCGTAAGGCGCCACCTCCACAACTGCAGGCTCTTTGAAAGGGTTGCCAGTAGAAAACCTTTTCTGACCAGAAGAGACAGAAACAAGTGCTTAGAGTTTGCCAAACGTCATTTAAATTATATGTTATGATTATGCCCTGTGTGCTTGTTTGTGCTTGTTTGTGCATTTTCCCCGTGTCTGGGTTCCTAATAAACTCTCCTGTGCCTGGTGTCCATCTGACCCATTCCTTACATTATACAACTGAAACAAGATGCTTTTGTCAAATGCGACCAAAATTGCACACTTCGGTCAGACAGAGCATCGGAATGTTTGGGGTCAAAACAGAAATGCACACAAGAATCACCTCAAACCCATGGTGAAATATGATGGTGGGTCAGTCATTTTTTGGGGCTGTTTTTATTCAAGAGGTCCGGGGGCTCTGGTTATGATTAAATGCAGGCCTTGGTGGCATCTTAGGGTCAACAGGTTTCAAAAAGCACCGTAAGGCGCCACCTCCACAACTGCAGGCTCTTTGAAAGGGTTGCCAGTAGAAAACCTTTTCTGACCAGAAGAGACAGAAACAAGTGCTTAGAGTTTGCCAAACGTCATTTAAATTATATGTTATGATTATGCCCTGTGTGCTTGTTTGTGCTTTGTGTGTTTTTCCCCGTGTCTCTCTTGGTTTGTGTTTCAGCTCCATTCCCGCGGCCTGACCGCCTAGTCCCCCTCGCCTGGTTCCTGTGATGTCGTGTGACAGCCTGCATGCCTGAGTCTCGTTGTCCAATCACGTTTCCTGTTTCGGTTTCGGCTTTGGTATTTCATTCATTGCTTCCACCTGCGCTTAATTCTGGGTCTCGCAAAACTCTGAGTAAATGCATTCTCTGATAGGGCCATTACTAACCAGCACTTAAGGGTGTGTAAATATTTCATCACGCAGTTACTAACCTTATTAACTCATTGGCGAGTGCGTGTATTTCTGGCTTTAAGTAAATTATGCCGGAAGCTTTCCCTGATTGACTGTGTTTAAAGCTATGCTTTTCCTTGCTGTTTTTGTGGTTCTTTTGACTTGTCACGTTTAGATTACCTTCCTCTAAAATGTCTAGTTTGATTGATCGTCTTGAGGTCTTCAGTCATTATTGTTACCCGGTCCTTGTGAATTTGCTTATTAATCCCATGTGTTTCTGTTTCCCCTTGAGGATGCCTGCATTATCCCCGCCTCCTCCCAAGTGTATTTACTCTGGGAAGAGGGTAGAGATGTCTGACCGGACTTCGCACGCGTTTACCTGAATCTGAGCGGCGTTGAGAATCTCCGTTTCCGAGCACCCCAAGCATTTCCATTGTTTTTGAGTTCCATGATCTCCTTTGTCTTAGTCCGTGTTTTTCACCAGCTTGTTTTTGTTATTTATTTCAAGCCACTCGTTGAGTATGTATTTTAATTTTTCCCTGCCCTTGGCAGAGTACCTAGGTTCTCCTGGTTCAGTGCATGTGCCCCGTGTTTCTGTTCGGCCTGTGTGCTGCATTTTCCCCGTGTCTGGGTTCCTAATAAACTCTCCTGTGCCTGGTGTCCATCTGACCCATTCCTTACATTATACAACTGAAACAAGATGCTTTTGTCAAATGCGACCAAAATTGCACACTTCGGTCAGACAGAGCATCGGAATGTTTGGGGTTAAAACAGAAATGCACACAAGAATCACCTCAAACCCATGGTGAAATATGATGGTGGGTCAGTCATTTTTTGGGGCTGTTTTAATTCAAGAGGTCCGGGGGCTCTGGTTATGATTAATGGCATAATAAATTCCACTAAGTATTAGGATGCTATTTTTAATTATTATTGAAGCATCACACAGGATATTTACAAAAGATGTTCTAGTCTTTCTTGTCAGTCAAAAATAACATTGCAACAGATGTTTGTTTTGGCGGTCGATCTGGTTGCCTCTGCCAAAAGGCTGGGACTCGGCCGCAGGGGAACTTTCCAAGAAGACAATGACCCAAAGTAGACCTCAGAATCCACACAGAAATGGTTCTGTGACAAAAAAAATAATAAAATCAGTATTTTGCTATTGAAAACCTGTGGGCTGAGTTGAAAAGGTCATCTGATAAATGCAAACTCAAAAATGTGAGGGATCTGCTCAGGGGAAATGGTCCAAAAACAGAAAAAGACTCCATGCTGTTATTCTTGTGAGTGGTGGTTGCTCTAAGTACTAAATGAGGGGTGCCAATTATTATTAAACCTTGACTTTGTTGAAATTTATTTTGAATTAAATTATTATGATTTTGGTTCTTTCCAGCAAAACATGAATAAAGAATTTATTTCTCACATATTTGCTATATTAATTTCTACAAAATTATATTGTTTATAATTTTTTGTATTGTTTGTGCATTGCCAGTCATGGGTGCCCCTAATTTTGGAGCCCACTCTACACACACATGCAGAGTCGCACACGCAGAGCACACACAGAAGCAGATGAATGCCCAGGCACACACGCATGTACACATACATGAAAAAAGGCAGTACATGAACGGTCCTAATGCAGAATAAAGAGTACAGAATGGAAGTATGGAGGGTACGGAGAAAACAGCCCAATAGGACACATGGTTTTCAATCCAGTCCTTAAATCATAAGTTGAATTAAGTCAAACAAACCAGGGGTTGGGTGGACAGAACAAGATTTCTGAGTTGGCTGAATAACTTCACTGAATAAAGTCTTAACCCAAGCCAGTTTTAGAATTCTGACTGAGATAAAAGGAGCTGTTCTGTGTTTTTCTTCGTAACTTCATGTAAGGAAGAAGAAGTAAACCTGTTTCAAGCCTAGTGGCCCATCGGCCCGGTGCTTAGTCCCAGTTTCTGTGGCATGAAGCAACTAGGAATATTACTACTCCCCCTTGGATGGGATGCCAGTCAGGTACTCTCCCCAGACTATTTGCTGGTACCCATTTATACACCTGGGTGGAGTGAGGCGTGGAGTGTGGGAGTGAAGTGTTTTGCCCAAGAATGCACCACGAAGGCCATGGCCGGGGCTTGAACTCAGGACCTTACGATCTCAAGTCAAGCCTACTTGACCTGCTCCGCAAAGCAGGCCCCAAGTAAGTGTAATTTTTGGCTAATTAGTAAATACAATGGATTATGAATAATCAGGGCGATGAGATGGCTGCAGGAGTACTGACTTTCAGCTCCAGGGTCAATCGTGTACAGCCTTCTACCGGGGACTGTTGCAGAAAAGGCAGGACCTAACAACTGAAGGGCAAGTGAGCCAAAAACCTTCCCAATAGGAAGAACCCTGGAGAAGAGACTAGATAAGAGGGGACAGCCTTTGCTCTGGCAGGCAAGGTGTGATGGCAAATGGATATAATAATGCAGCAAATGGGTTGGACGGATTATAGTAGGGCAAAATGAAAGATAAAATAACAGGAAGACCGAATAAAGGGAATGATGAGCGGGTTAGATTGGCATGGTGATGTGTCTGAAGCTCAAGAAAGAGGCGTGGTCCATGAGCTCCAATGAAATGCAGCCAACACCCTATGCAGGCGGCAGAGGGTTGAAGATTCACTGATACTAAAATCTCCAAACTTTTATGCACAATAAAGTCAGACTCAGAGACACGGCTGGACGTGATCAGTAGAGATAAAAGTAACGGGCTCACAAATTCTCACAATGAAGACGCTTCAATTTCTTGGCGATCAGAGGATGGGCTCTGCCAGTTTGAGGATATTTCTACCGACTAGGTTTTTTTTTTTTTTTTTTACCTCATTATAGGGATTAGGCCCTTTTTTTATAAGGTGTATTTGTGACTGTCCCTCTGTGAAAAGCTGAACACAAATAAAATTGAACTCAATTCAATTGAAGCAATTGAAGCGATGGATAGGAGTGAGCATGTGTCCTTAAATTGATCGCTATATTACTGTATGTATAAGTGCTCGCACTCTGATTGGAGTATTCTTGCTGAGACCATGGCAGTCTTGACTACAGACCACTGCTGAGGAATCTGACTGGAGTTCCCTGCTTGAAGTACTTGCAAATATTACAATTAGCCCATAATTACATTAGACATGTTGTCATAGACATGTGAATGACCCAAATGAAAGCCATTCAATAAAGGGCAAATCCCAATGCTCATGGCTAGCAAAGTTAATGTCATTCATAGCCCAACCATTTGAAAAGGTGTGCACATTATAGTCTGGTCAGAGTACGATCAGATCTCAAAGCAAGTAATATTTCCTCTCCATTCAAATACCATTTTTGTGCTTTAGTGTTCTATCTCTGTATATTTCTGCCTGCTAGAAACAGAATTTGGGTAATGTTTGTGAAAATTAAATTAGTTCCAAAAAATCAGGAAAGCTTTGTCAAATGCAGAGAAGTATTGTTCAAAACAAATAAAATTAGAGCCCCAGTCTGATTGTGATCAACATTATTTTGTCATGTGCAGCGAATCACAGAATTGCTGGTTTTGTAATCACCCAGTCACTTCTCCTGTCCAAATAAACAAACGTAAGCCTGAATCATAAATCCAGCCGCAATACCTTTCCTGTCATTTCTGTGCGCTAAACACAGGAATTTATGTCACCAACATCAGAAACTTTTCGCCGTGAAGACAAAAGTTTATGTTGATGTGAAGACAGTCTCTAATGTAAACATTCCAGCTTGTTGACTGGCTACCTGCCTAATGAAAATCATGTCTTTCTGCTTTTTCGGAAATATGTTCAGTTTTTCTGCAATATGGCAAATATGTTAAATGTTTCTGTTTAAGTGCTTCCTTTCGAATGGTAAATATGTCGCGTGTTTCTGAAAATCACCACCTTTGCCTTGGCCTGTTTGCTTTTGGAATCCAGCCAAGCGTGTTGCGCAAATTGCATTCATACTCAATGACAGCCTGCCACAAAGATGTTATCAGATTTTACTGTCTGCAGTGACTGTGTTGCTCCCACGGTCGAGATCGTTGGCTCAGAAGTTCATTCAGTCTAGTATGAATGTATACCTAATCCTTTATTACTTTTTTCTACTCACCTATATTGACTTTATTTGTATAGGTTAATTCACTCAAAGTGAAAAATATGCATATTTTTGTATGCTATTGAGGTTAAGCACGAATGTTCAAAAACATTTCAGTCTGATCAAATGATCAAATTGAAATAGATGACATATTAAAAAAATTCTGTTTCATTTCAGAAACCAGGCACCACCATTCCATGATTCTTTCAAGTGCAGTAATACAATGCTTTACTTACGCTTCATATTTATTTAACTTAATCTAGTGAACAAATCTATGCACTACTTTTCTTTACAAGTTTAATGTACTGCACATTACTCAAAATCTGTCTTCATAATCTTAAATTTCAAAGTTTTACAAACTACAAATTGCACATTTTGCTACATTAACAGCTGACTGTTGTTAGCGAGTCAGAAATAAATCGATTTACTGAATTTTATGGTGTTACTACAACATGACATAATAGTAAAACACCATGTAAAATAAAAGTTCAATAAAAGTTTATGAAAATTCCTAAAAATTCCGTTTATGACAGTGAAAATTCATTTCTGGTTGGAAGTTAATGCAATCTTGTGATAAAACATGAGCTCAGAGCTGAGTTTCCCAGTCTTGCACAATCTCCGCTGACTCACTTCCAGGAGCTGCTGTTATAAGACTCAAATGCAGAGGGTAGCAGCACATTCATTCAAAATCCAAACCAGAGAGAGAAAGAGCTCCTATCAGCTCAACCTGCTGAACTACTTGCAAGATTATAAACTTGCTTAACGACTGAACTCCAGACCACAGCAAAAGCTACGCAATTTTCAGAGCACAGAATTATGAAGACCACAATCACTGCTGTCATCGGCCTGATCCTTCTGGCTGCGCTCAGCACTGAAGGTGAGAGAATGTACACGTGAGGGAGGATAAACATGTGAACGTGTGAGTGAGAGTGGCTGAGTGGGGGAAGGGTGAATGTGTGTTTGAAAGAGTGAGCATTTAAACCATTTATTCAGTGTGAGCCTGATTGATTTAGTGAGTGTCCAATACTGATGTATGGATCACTGGAAAAGGTAACAATTTCTGAAAAAAATTTGAGCGTGCTTGTCTCAGCTCGAAAAAAGTTGAACATTCGAATGTTTTTTATGCTTCAAAATTGAAAATTAATTTTGTCATCCAAAATTGTGTGGTTACCAATGCAGCCAAATATGTCAAAGTTTTAAAAAGTGATCTTAGTGACAAAATATCAAAATTAGAGAAATAATGTCAGCAGCATGATCTAGCATACAGAGTGTTTTCTAATGATATTAATAGCAGCTGTGCTATGGCAGGAGGAGTAGTGATTGCAATGGCAGTAGCCGTGCTATTTACAGTAATCATAGCAGTAGTCTTAATATCAGTAGTGGTGATATTCATGGCAGCAGCAGATGCAAAGAAAATGGTACAAACAGCTGCAGCAGAACCGCCGTGACGCAGGGATGCTAACATTCCAATTAAACATAAAAGAATCCTAATTTGATGCTGACATACAAAAATGGCACTGAAAATCCCAATATTAAGCTAAAATTCTATTATATTGGACATTCCCATGTGATGCTAACACAGCATAGAAAAATCCAACATCATGTTGGCATGCTAATGACACTTGTGAATTCCCTTTGGAAGGCTAATATAACACATAAATTACCAGTAGGGAGCCAAATGATAACAGTATACAACAATAGGATGCAAAAATGCAAACATAATATGGGCATTCCCCACTGGGCAATAACATACAAGAATTTGTTGGAGAATCCAAGTGTCTTTTAATAATAAACCTAAACAGAATAAACCATTAAAATGCTGACTGCTACATAATAAAATGTAAAGGTGAAAAAGATAAAATCATAGCAGACAAGAGGGGTAGATGACAAGAAAGAAGAGACGGTTAGGAAAGTGTGGAAGGATTACTGGGTGTTAGAGGAGTGTAATTAATACCTCTGAACAGTGGGTGAGTTACAATTAAAACGCTGCTAGAGACAAAACGGCCAATCAGAAACTCCTCATTCACATAGTGAAACGTTAGTTTTTTTGCTAATGACCGCTGCCAGACTGAAGACAGGTGAAAAAAAATTGATCTTTCATGTGAAATCGCACAAGAACAAATTTCAGAAAACTTTTTTTGCAAAACTATAGCGATTGGTTTAGAGGACCGACTTGAGCTGAAATCAGAGCAGGTATGTCCCAATAAACCTCAACGTAAAAATTAATATAATAACATCAATTACAAGGGGAATAAGATGTGGAGAAAACTGGTTATATCACAAATTATTCAAGGTGTGGTGACTCTTCCAAAGTTTATTGTTGAAACAGAGGGAGTTCTAAAAAGAACCACTGAAAAACCCTGAAGTTGCACATTCCAGCTATTCACTGATATTGTGAAGTAAATGTGAAAAAAAGCATTATTATTTTAAAAGTTAAATTATGTCAAAATTTTGATAACAAGCTTCTTAACTTGCTGAACATTTGAACCTTTTAATAGTGTTAATCACTTTAATCATTTAAAATATTTGTAAGTAGTCACAGTACATAATTCTTTTTATTATTATCATTATTACTATTATTGTTATTATTAACTAAACTAGAAGGGAACGTGGTAGAGTGCATACCTCCGCCACGCCATATGTCACTATTATTGGTTGTGGATCTACAAGAATATTGTCCAGATCATCAACAACTATAATCAGCTCTACATTAGTGTAAATTCTACTTTACACTGAAATTTTATGAAAATCTGTTCATTACATAAGGGACAATTATTCTATTCAGGTACTTTACTGTAACTTCTTCCGAATCTAGAATTCAGAATATGTTCTTGATCACTTCCGAGATTGAATCAACTCACCCTTGGACTACCACCTACAATCTTAACAAATTTCGTGCCAATCCATTCATAACCTTTTGACTTATCCTGTTAACAGACAGACAAACAGACAAGCACAGGTGAAAACATAACCTCCTTACCGGAGGTAATAAGACTTGCTGACTCTCTGAAACTCACTCTTTATACATGCCACTCCTGTGGGGGCTGGGTTTGGTCTTCTGTTATGTTGGGGTTCTAACTGACCGTTGCCGTGTGACCTTTGCCTTTGCACAGGGATGAGTGTGAGGGGAATGGGGCTGGATTTGCGGTGCCGCTGTATCGAGACAGAGAGCCGCCGAGTGGGTAAACTCATCGAGAGCGTGGAGCTCTTCCCTCCCAGTGCTCACTGCAAGGACACCGAGATCATGTGAGAGCCACTACTCTCCTGCTCCCGACCCTTTCCCTAACCCTAACACTAACCCTCGGCTGCATCACTGTATGTATGTGCGTGTTTGTATGCGCAGTATGTGTGTACGTGTGAACATGAGTGTATTTGTGTGCATTCGTGTAACCACGTGTGAGTGCGAATATGTTCGTATTTGTATGTGTATGCATGAATATGAGCATGTTTGTGTGCATTGCAAGCACATGTGTGTGCATATGCATGAATAGGTGTGCTTACAAATTAGCATGAGCATGTGAGTGTATGTGTAAATATGTGTGTTTGCGTGTTTGTGTGTGAATCTCTGTTTTTGTGTGCATTGGTCAGTGCATGTCTGAGTGTGCGTGAGTTTGTGCGAATATGGTTGCGTCAGTGTGCATTTCCATATGCGAATACATTTGAGTGAGTCAATATAATGACATCGTCTCTATTCCTTCTGCAGTGCCACTCTAAAAGGCACCGGTCAGCAGATCTGTCTGGACACCTCTGCTCCCTGGGTCAAAAAGGTCATCGAGAAAATCCTGGCCAAGTAAGTTCCGACCAGTCGCATACAAGCAGCAAAGCTCAACAGAAATTGAGTATCAAGAATTAAATAAATAAATGACTGATCTTATAAGCTGTTGCCTCTGTATTTTAAATAGAATACTTAATAGCAAAGAATTACAAGTGTCATGGTTGTATATTGTTCATTAAATAATTTAGTATCATTCAAATTTAGAATTTATCACAAATCATTTCAAACATCATTATCCTCCTCGAGTAGCCATTGTGTTGATTTTATACTCACCCTCATACCAGCTTCCCAAGAACTCTGGCTGAAATACTCATGCACTCTTTTTTAATCACACAGCAAGAAGCCCTGAGGTGCAGAAGAATTTCCAGCTTGATTCATGATGCCAAGGGAAACAGCACCAACGTCCTGTTTTATATGTCACAATGTCTATATATACCGCTCTGCCCTGTGCTCTCCGCATATGTAACTCACAGACGAGCATTACAGAGGCATCCACCTCTGATTTGTTCTTTTGCTGTATGTCAAATTGACAAGACCAGTATTACTAAAACACTTACATTAAGTGTTACTAACTTCACATTCAAAGATGTGAATACTGCAAAAACTAAAAATTAGGCTTAGAATATTTATCTTTATTTATTATTTATTAAACAAGCCATTATTTATTCATAATATGACATAAATATTTGGATATTTGAAGATGATCATTCCATTTTACCTCTGCAAAGTTATTAGATGTATTGTTTTGTGATTTTGATCTATGAATAAACATTTTTATAAATGACACAATTGTATGAATGACACTCTCAGGTTACTACTAAAATGGCTCGGATGGCCCAGCGGATGGCTCGGATGGCCCATTGAAATGTTTGTGTCTGCTTGAGTAAATACTCTTCAAACAGTTTTGAGAAATTTGATGTACAAGTTTATCTGTAGGCTAAGTGACTCTGAAAATTGAATTGTTCTAGAACTGGTGAACATTGCATACAGTGCCACACGCTGCATGTCCATGTTTTGGCAGCACTATCTATCTATCTGGACCCATGCAATGGTATTCAGATATATTATTTATCTAGCTGAAACTTAGCAAAATATAAATAAAGAAAGAAATTAAATCTGGTCAATAAGCAGAAAAGTGCAGCTTGTAGTATCACAAGGAGCAGTAGTATCACAGATATATGCAATAGAATAGAACAGGTGCTGAGCAACAACAGCTGAAATGATTGAGTTCTACACAGAAACAGCTAACAAATGCAAATACACTCACGAGCACGAGAGCAGTTGTTGATTTTCTCAGTGCCACGTGAGGAAAAAATGAAACGCAAATGAATGTATTTGACTTGATCATTGGTAAGAAAAGCAGGAAATTAATCAAAAACAGGGCAGAGCAGATAAACTGTGTTAAACTGTGGACATATGAAAAGGTTGTTTGGACTGTACCAAAGCTTTCATCAGAGGGGAGATGTTGCATGCCTCAGAACCCTGACAGCTGGCTACATCACGACAAAACACTCCAAGACTACACGCCTTGTTATGGACGAACACCTCCGGAATACAAGTCCGGTTACAGCTGAACACCTTGCGACTACATGCCCTGTAACGGCAGAACACCTCGAGACTACATGCCCTGTTATAGGTGAACACCTCAAAAAAACACGCCCTGTTACGGCTGAACACCTTGCGACTACACGCCCTGTTACAGCTGAACACGTCAAGACTACACGCCCTGTTACGGGCTAACACCTCGCAACTACGCACCCTGTAACAGCAGAACACCTCGTGACTACATGCCCTGTAACAGCTGAACACCTCGCCACTATGTACCCTGTAACAGCAGAACACCTTGTGACTACACTCCCTGTTACAACAGTACACCTTGCGACTATTCACCCTGTAACAGCAGAACACCTCATAACTACACGTCCTGTTACAACAGAACACCTCGTGACAACTCGCCCTGTTACAACAGAACACCCGAGACTACAAGTCCTGTTACGGCCAAATACTTCAAGACTACACGCCCTGTTACAGCTGAACACCTCAAGACTACACGCCCTGTTACGGCTGAACACCTCAAGACTACACGCTCTGTTACGGCTGAACACCTCAAGACTACACGCCCTGTTACGGGAGAACACCTCGCGACTACGCACCCTGTAACAGCAGAACACCTCATAACTACACGCCCTGTTACAACAGAACACCACGTGACAACTCGCCCTGTTACAACAGAACACCCGAGACTACAAGTCCTGTTACGGCCAAATACCTCAAGACTACACGCCCTGTTACAGCTGAACACCTCAAGACTACACGCCCTGTTACGGCTGAACACCTCAAGACTACACGCTCTGTTACGGCTGAACACCTCAAGACTACACGCCCTGTTACGGGAGAACACCTCGCGACTACGCACCCTGTAACAGCAGAACACCTCTTGACTACACGCCCTGTAACAGCTGAACACCTCGCGACTATGTACCCGGTAACAGCAGAACACCTTGTGACTACACGTCCTGTTACAACATAATACCTCGCGAGTACACGCCCTGTTACGGCTGAACACCTCGCGACTACATGCCCTGTTACGGCTGAACACGTCAAGACTACACTCCCTGTTACGGGCGAGTGCCTCGCAACTACGCAACCTGTAACAGCAGAACACCTCGTGACTACATGCCCAGTAACAGCTGAACACCTCGCCACTATGTATCCTGTAACAGCAGAACACCTTGTGACTACACGCCCTGTTACAGGACAACACCTCGCGACTATGCACCCTGTAACAGCAGAACACCTTGTGACTACACGCCCTGTTACAACATAACACCTCGCGACTACGCACCCTGTAACAGCAGAACACCTTGGGACTACACGCCTGTAACAGCTGAACACCTCGCGACTACGTACCCTGTATCAGCAGAACACCTTGTGACTACATGCCCTGTTACAACATAACACCTCGCGAGTACACGCCCTGTTACGGCAGAACACCTCGCAAGTACACGCCCTGTTACGGCAGAACACTTGCGAGTACACACCCTGCTATGGCCAAACACCTTAAGACTACACACCCTGTAATGCCAGAAAACTCAGAGACTACACTCTCAGTAATGGCAAAAAATAGGAGTTTGTTTTTCTCAGTAACCTTCGACTTGTTTATCATAGCAAATGTCGAAACTGAGAAATTTTCCAATGTTATCCACAAAATGAGCTCATTCCAAATTTGATGGCTGCTACAGGTCTCAAAAAAGTCGGGACAGGGGCCTGTTTACCATGATGTAGCATCCTCTCTTTTCTTTTTAACGGAGAGTGGGGGCGTTTGGGCATTGAGGAGACAAGTCTCTTGAGTTTAGCCATTGGAACTTGATCCC
Organism: Gymnothorax reevesii; assembly: GCA_029721435.1. Lineage (NCBI taxonomy): Eukaryota > Metazoa > Chordata > Actinopteri > Anguilliformes > Muraenidae > Gymnothorax > Gymnothorax reevesii. Next base: position 35,032,739 of record CM056589.1, on the reverse strand, counting down.
ACTCTTGTTTAATACAGGCTTCCAGCTGCTGGAAAGTTTTAGTCTCCTTTGACGCCTTTTCGTTTAATTATGCGCTAAATGTTCTCACTCTGTGACAGATCAGGACTGCAGGCAGGACAGTTCAGCACACCGACTCTTCTACTACGAAACCATACTGTTGTAATAGCTGCAATTTGTGGTTTTGCATTGTCCTGCTGAAATACACAAGGCCTCCCCTGGAATAGATGTCATTTTAAGGTGAGCATGTGTTGCTCTAAAACCTTTATTTACCCTTCGGCATTCATGGCGCTCTTTAAAACATGCAAGTGTCCCACACCATATGCACTTATGCATCCCCGTACCATCAGAGATGCTGGCTTTTGAACTGATGGCTGATAACAGGAGGGATGGTCTTTCTCCTCTTTAGCCCGGAGGACACGATGCCCATGATTTCCAGCAAGAATGTCAAATTTGGACTCGTTTCACTACAGGACACTTTGCCACTTTGCTGCAGTCCATTTAAAATGAGCCTTGGCCCACAGAACATGGCGGCGCTTCTGGATCATGCTCAACAATGGCTTCCTTTTTGCATGATAGAGCCGAGCCGGCCCAAGCCTCCATGGGGCCCTAAGCAAAATTTGATTTTGGGACCCTCTATTTCTGCCAATAATATTGATTATTGATCATTAATACACCTATTATAAACTAATTATGCAGCTCTAGCAGTGTTGTTTACATTATCCTATTGTCAGCCTGACATGTCTTTACCCATGTATGGTTTTTAATCTCAAAAAAGGGAGCACATTCAGCTACAAGAGCAGACTGGGGTTGATTTACACAACATTGCAAGTGATAAAGCACTAAGTGGGATACTGATTATCATCTAGGCCTACTAAAAGTAACGAAAATAAACCAGTGAACAATACTTACTATACTTACTATTAGTAATACTTACTAATACTTTACTGTAAAAGTGTCTTCTGGTTTATTATTTTTGGATTCAAAAAACTGCAACAGCAACGTGCAAAAATAATTTGAGGTGCAAGAACAACAATAAAGTGCAACAAGAAATAAAATCACAAAGATATATGAAAATAACTTCAAATGTACAAAAACAGTATTACAGGAGAATTCTAGTGTGAAATTGACTTGGAGTGTATAGAAACATGATAACGAGTACTAACCTTTGTCGAATACCCCACTTCTGTACACACGCACATTTCAAAATATATAGCTTTTTAGCCGAAGCTCCCAACAGGCTTACAATAGTAGTGAATCAGGCATAGCGTTGCCTTGCAAAGAAATCACTATTTTTTCATCATTAACAAGGCTCAAAGTAGCTCCACACTTCATCGGTAGAATTCTGAGGGCCCTGACATTTAAAATGAGGCACTGAGATTTTTGAAAATGCACAGGCAGTTTATTAAAAAAGACTATTTATGCAAACAGTACCTTGAGGTAGTTTCCAGTCGCCTCCGTCTTGAAAGTCACAATAAGTCGATTGTCTAGCATGAATGAATAGATTGCAATCTGTTTCCCTATCCCTCCTCTTAGTTTGTGCTCATCAATCGACTCCTAATACATAATATCTCCCAAATGACCCAATGCACCATCCGTGAAGTGGGGATAATCATTTTCCTTTTTTTTTTCTTTTATATTTAGGCCATTTATTCATACCCGTGAAACTCCAGACAAGATTTCCCTGCTCCCAGACGGCAGATTTGAGTGCCGACTGACAGTGCTCCAACGAGGGACAAACTATGAACTGGACACTGGATAATTGGGCACCCAATGTTATGGGCTATGACAGTGATCCTGTCTGACACAAACTGACAGAAGGGCAACTGTAGCTCAAGTCACTAAGAATTTCAATAATATTTGCATGAGGAGTGTGTTACAACACGCAGTTCATCATACCCTGCTGCGTATTGCACTTTTTTAGCTTGCAGACCAATCAAAGTGCCCATTCTAACCTGGTCCACCTACCCATTGGGCACCTGAGTTTCAGAACTGAACATTGGAGCAGATGAAGGCGGTTGCCTGGTCCAGCGATTTTCCTTTGCATCATGTGCTTCGGCTGGGTACGTGTGCACTATTTACCAGGCAGGAGATGGCGTCAGGAAGTACAGTGGGAAGAAGACAAGCTGGTGGGGGGAGTGTGATACAGTGGAGGGAAAGTGATACTATGGGAAATGTTCTGCTTGGAAACCCTGAGTTTGGGAATTCATGTGACGTCAGTCTGATGGAACTGTTTTGGCAGCACAAAGGGGGACTTCTATACAAGGCAGGTGGTTTTAATGTTGTGGCTGATCAGTGGATTTTCTCTGCCCTTTTCTCTTACCCTTTGTGCCTAAGTGATTCAAATGATGGTTGGGGAATGCCAATGACTGTGAATGATTAGTTGAGAATGCACTGTGATTTATTCTAGGAGTGAGTGTCCAGACTGCGGTACCAGACTGTTATGGATGAGATGAAAATGCTCTCTATAATGGCTGAACAGAAGCAGCAGGAGGTGATTACTCACTCTCGATTTCTTCAGCTGACGAAGGAAGAATAGTTTTTGCAGGACTTTTTTTTTTTGAAGATGTTGTCTTCGTTGGTTTTTGATTAATGATAAATTGCTAAAGTGAGTGCTTAGAAATTAGAAAAAGTCAGTGATGGTCATTGGGATGCCAGAGATGAGTACTGTGATTTTAGAGTGTGACTTGCATCTGGAGTTGATAATGAGTTCTTGGGTTTTTGATGCGTTGTGCAGGCTATTGTCCCCACACTATGAAATTACTTTGTTTGTCTGCGCGCAAAATTCTGTTCTGCTGTTGTCCGAGACGAGTATGATGATGGTCGACGTGGAGGATGAGGGTACTACAGTGGATGCGCACATGATGAAGCGTGTCTCTGTCTCCTTGAGTTCCATTTTTAGAGATACAGATTTTTAAAATTATGGTACAGTAAAAAACAAAAGTGATTCAGAAGTTATCAAAAGAGCCTCTCATTTGAATTCTCCTCTCATCACTGATGGTATGTATGAAGAGTCTCATCGCAAAATTCAGTACAGTATTTTTATTTGAAGCAATTTAACAAAAATGCTCATTTTTGTCATGGAAAACGTTAGCATAGAGGAGCTTTCTCATCTGTTCATATGTCTTGCTAAATTAGTTAAAATACTTAACGATGATGGAATTAAATCCAAGAATAATCAATTTTGTGAAAAGGTTAACTGTCGTGATTATTTAACAAAATGCAATATATCCACAGAAATGGGTTTTGAGGTCAAATTCCTGTCAATCAATACCATAGATGCAAACATGTGAATACTTCTGTAATAATTTGTCATACTCCTCCCATGTAGTACACTGTCCTTTTTGTGATTCTGCTGCTCAGTGCAGCCAAAAACTTTATCAGCGGGAAGAAAACTGTCCATTGATGGGAACATATTCTCAAGGGAAAAATTAGGGAATTTTTTTTCCCACAAAGCTTTCAGCATAAAAATTATGCTCATTTTTTTTGTTTTGCCTAAAACAAGAGTTGCTAAACAATCTGAGCCTGCTGGCAGTGCGGGATTCTCAACCGCTGATTGGCTACATGGACATAGTGCAGTTTGTGGAAAAACCTTGAGTTCATTGCGCTTTTAAAGCTGATGTTCGAGCGTGCTAAACACTTAGATATATAGCTTCTTGATAAGGGCCGAACTCCAGATGACAACCAGCCCACTAATAATAACCTTCTTGCAGTGGCGACGCAAAGAATGACAAAAATGGGGTTTATTGCATTTCGCAATTAAACTCTTTGTATACTCTATATGTCCAGTAGAAAGATGACAAAAAACATTGAACACTTAGTCATTTTATTATGAGTCAGTCATATACACGCTTTATAATCCCTACTGTTAATATGTTTTCACTTCATTTAACTAATACATGCCCTCATAGATATTTGTACATAATGCATATAATGTAATTACCATGGGAACAGCTTGATTCTTAACATTGAACCTCCTGCTCATAAGAGCTTAAATTTCCTCCCAGGTTAGTCGCATTTCACAGTAAAGCAAAAACAGAAAATACCAACACATATTAAATATGATCTGCATCGCAAATAACAAGAAATACGACATTTTGGTCCAGGTCTTTCTGTATATGCTTAGCCAGGGTTACTAAGTCTTGTTGCAAGATTAGTTTTATCCATCTGAAGATGGGTGCCTCTCCCATACTTACAATTTCCTTTCTCCAAAATCCCAATCACACACACTCATACACACGCATATATATATATGTACACACATACACAGGCACATCTACGAAAAGCCCATACAAATACACATATACACATGCTACATACTACTACTCTCTCTCTCTCTCTCACACACACACACACACACACACACTCACACATATAGACACAAACACGAGAGGTATGAGCACTCTCATGCGCAAACTTGCTCACACACACCAGCAGAAGCTCTCATGTCGCTGCTCAATGTAAAAATATCAAGCAACCACAGGATAGAATAAATGAATGATGCATTGTGTCAGTGAGCGTGAGTGTGTGTGTGTCTCAGTGAGCATGAATGAATGTGCGTGAGTAAAAGTATGAGAAAAAGTGTGAGTTAATGAGTGTAAGTTGGAAAAAATGAGCTTGTGTTCAGTGTCAGCTGGGGTGCAAGTGAGTATGTATGTGAGAGGGAGTGTTGGTTAATGCGAATGAGAGTGAGTGCGTTTGTATGCGAGTGAGAGCGTTGGTTAATTTGAGCGTAAGAGTGAGTTTGTATGAGAATGAGATTTTTCTTTCATGTGTGTGTGAGTGGGAATGCTGGTTAATGTGAGTGAATTCGAGTAAGTTTTTATGTAAGTTAAAGTGTTGGTTAATGTGAGTGTGAGTTTGTATGTGAGAGAGAGTGTTGCTTAATGGGAGTGTGACTTAGTATGTGAGTGAGAGTGTTGGTTAATGTCCATGAGTGTGAGTGTGTTTATATGTGAGTGAGAGTTTGTATGTGAGTGAGGGTGTTGGTTACTGTCAATGAGTGCGAGTGTGTGTTAATATGTTAGTAAGAGTTTTGTCTAATGTGAGTGTGAGATTGTATGTGAGTGAGATTAATGGTTCATGTGATTGAGTGTGAGTGAGTTTGTATGTGAGTAGGAGTGTTGGTCAATGTGAGAGAGTGTGAGTGAATTTGTATGTGAGATGGAGTGTTGGTTAATGTGAGTGAATGCAAGTGAGGTTTTAAGCATTGGTTAATGTGAGTGAGCCTGTACGGAAGTGAGTGTTGGTTCATATGAGCGTGAATGTGAGTGAATGTGAGCATTTATGATCGCAAATGTGTAGTGTTTGTGTGCGCATGTGAACGTGAACGTGTGTGTATATGTGACTGTGTGTTTGTGTATGTTTGTGTGAGGGTGTGAGTTTCTCTCTAAGATCTCCATAAAAGTAACACTCAAACAAACTGTGACCTCAGAATTTCACCCCAAGCAGGTTCACACATCACTGGTTTATCCCAAGCAGCAATCACACTCATTGCCACCACCCCTTTATGTAAAATAGGCTTAATCATTAAAGCCTTTCAGCGGCTGCCATTATTTCACTCTCTCTGTGGCTATTAAATGGGGTTTAATCCTGGCCCAATATGCTCTCCTAAATCAGGCTACATTAGACAATTTTTAAATAGGCATATGTTGATAGAAACATTAAGAAATATTGTATGATATTTGTATTTGTAAATGTTCCTAAATGTGTTAAGACATGTTCAGGTTTGTCACACAGAACCCTAATAGCCTGTCCACAAACAAGCAAGGAACCAACCAAATGTCAGAGACAACAAAACATCTCAGAAAAAGAAAAAGTCTGCTTCATTTTTCAATTTACAAGGCAAAAAAAAAACAGATTTATAACTCCCCAAAAGGCTGAAAGACAATAGCAATCACAACCCATGGGCATGGAGTGAGTATTCTGTAGTCACTGCAGAGATGCGCCCCTAAACACAGTCAAAATAACAAAGGGAGTCAAAAACAGGGTCTCAATGTTGGTCATTCTATTCATTGTAACATATGCAGTTTTATTATTCTCATGTATGGGTCAGATATGAAGGGCTATATCACCCCCATTCACAGGAGTGGAGGGCTGTAGAAATCATCCTCAGGTCAGATACAGAGAGGCACTACACTCATACAATGTTTAGATACAAAAGCGTATCATACACATCCATTGGTTAGATACGAAGTGTTACTGCACTCAGTCAAAGGTTAGATATGAAGGCTTATTACACTCATTCTCTGGTCAGCCATGACAGATTATTACACTCATTCACAGGTCAAGTATTGAGGGTGATTAAGACTCAGTGACAGCGATGCAGTCCAACAGCTTGGTTAGGGGTAAGGGTTAGGGATGGGGTTAGGATTGGAGTTAGGATTAGGGTTAGGCTTAAGGTTTGGGTTAAGGTTACTGTTTGCACCTCAGTATTTAAACGCTGTGGTTAAAGTCTGGGGATCTCAAGAATACCTAACCTGCTAAACATACATACAGGCTAGTAATGTCCTCCAGTAAAGTGACATTTTAGGTGAAGCATAAATCTGTTCTGTGTTTGTGTAGGAGAAGCGTAAATAGGATTCCGAGCAACTGATCAGATTTTTGACTGTGTATGTATGAACAGACCTTTGGAACAGCAGACATGCAAACATGTTACATACATGTTAAAAGTTTAACACGTTTAATGCTTGTTTCAATACATATTTAAGACATGTTTCACAATGAATCCTATGGCAGGTTCTAAGCAGAGGTCTCTAAGGATGGTACCAAACACTTTTGGGCAGCATTCACTGATCTCGCTTACTTCAGGGCTCCATGAGCTATATTTATTAACTCACCCAAACACAAGCTGATCAACACTCCAGCAGGAATACAGTCACATGACATGCAGAAGACTACTGAGGTGACCTATGATCTATGATGGGGTCCGTTCTAAGTGTGTGTTTATACAGGCAGTGATGTGGGGGCTGTTTGGGATGGTGGAGCTGAATACTTTACACCTTTCAACGTGTCTTCAGGTTGTGTTTGCTATACTACAGTGATAAACCCAGAAATACAGAGCAGAGAAGTAACTTGCCCAACTGTTCAAATTGATATCTTTGGTTAGAAAAGGAGTGAGAGGAGAACAAAGTAAAATGAAGCTAAAAACAACAGCAACTTGTACCAAACCTGCCATGGTGCAAAGCAACGAACTCATTGTGTTTAGAAGGGAAGACAGTGGCAGGGGCCCAAGTGCATTGTGGGATTGCATAAGTGAAGAAAGTTTCAGCCTGGCTCCTTGCTGCAGCGGTGGGGGGTGCAGGGTTTCTTCAGAGCATCTGTCCCCACAGACCTCTGACTGTGCACACTACACATCCACTTCCTGCCAGGGTGTTAAGGTGTTGGGGAGGGGGGGTGTACAGCAAGATAGTCAAGTCACATAAACAAATTACGCTTAGACTCACTTAGGCATGAATTTCTTAATAATAGACATTTTCAAGATTTTCAAGAACACACAATCCCTCAAACATGTTGGATACTGCCAAAGTTATTCTTGTTTTAGCCACTTGTTAAACCACAAACATTAGCATGTGAATGCTGGACTGACCAACTAACTTCATAATGGTCTCTCTCGCATTGAGGCACTGTCTTTATCATGCCAATTTTAACTTCAAGCCCCACCCCATCAACGGACTCTGCTTCAAGTCTTGCCTCATCCAAAAATTGCGTTTGTTAATTATTAACAAACTCCTAACCTCTTTTCCTGAACCTCAACGGAAAACGTCACAAGGTTACAGAACGATGTGGTAGAAAATTCATAAGGATTAAGAGAAAGACAACCTTAGTGCTCAGAGAATCCGCCTGCTCTAACATTGGGCAATATTATCATTCATTTCTTTTCCGTCAAGTATGTTTGTTTTTGTGAATGGCCAGACGCATGATGCGTCACTTTGAATACTGTCTAATGGCATTATCTCCTTTATTTTTGTAAAGAAAAGTGCCCAGTGTATCCTATGCTAAAGGAGATAAGGAAGCACTGATGTGCCTTTGCTTAGCATTCAGTGCATTCAAACAGTACTTATCATGGCTGTCACGTAAATACTTCCAGGTCATTTCCAAGGAGTTTGGAACTTTCCTGAGCAAAAAAAATACTCTTCGAATGCCGCAACAGACCCTGGTCCCAGCCTTACCTCATCCAGAGACTCTGCCTCTAGCCTCGCCCCATCCACAGACTCCGCCTCCTGTCCTGATCCATCCACGGACTCCGCCTCCTCCATTCCACGCACCTAATACAAAATCCCCAAGAATATGAAATTAAATAAGTCCCTTTACATTGTGACTTGTTGGGATGCTGAGTCAAATTTTAACATAAACTTCGCATTTTAATCGATGCAATGATACATACAAATAATGTTGCCAGGTTTATTTAGCAATATTCCTGTTGTCACAGCTGTTATCAATGTTGTATAATTTAATTCGCAACCGAAAATGTAAAAAATTTTTATTGTGATACAAAACAGGAAACAGAGAATCTTTAATTTCTTTGGTTTTACAAATGGACAACACTAACCCAAAAATATTGTCCAACATGTCCCAGCAGTTGATACATCTAGCATCAAATGACTAACAAAGCGCATAATTGACTTTGACATTTAATCTGATTAAAATTATGAATCAATAACCCATATGAGTCAAATTAAATAGTGAGGATATTCAGTAAGCAAAGTCAAGTCCAGCAACCATAGCTAAGATCAACGCCAGATGCAGAACACTGCCTGTGAAACCAGTTATGTCCAAACAGCCAGTCAGGCAATACATGTAAGAAACATTTCAAAGTCATCAGTGATCCCTCAACGTGTATCTTCTGGGTATATGTAAACACATGCATGCATTATGCTATAGCCGCAAGTAGAAGTGATAAGAAGAGTGGCGATCGATTGAAAAAGGCAGGTTCAGCTTCATTCCCATTAATGTCCCCCCACTGTATGTCAAGGCTCTTGTGCATAAGCGCTAGTGGAAGGTGCAAACCGATTCGATCTTTCTTACTTCTGTTAAGGTGCTCACTGTGGACATAAATATGCTATTGGCCATTGACATTTGACCATATTTGACGGACTGGTAAATTTCACATCTCATAGGCCCCGTTTACACCTGGCATTAACATGTGTTTTTTGTGATCGGATTGCAATCAGATAGCGCTTGACCACATGAAAGTACAGGTGCAAATGCACTCAAGATGCATTGAGGACGGATTGTGATCAGATCTTTCAAACCTCTTTTGAAGGTGGTCAGGGATGGATTCTGGCCACATTGAACTCAAGTGTAAATGCCTCTCCAATCCGCATACAGCTACTCCATGGGTGGAAAGACGTACAGTTAAACTCAGTAGATAAGTCGCATTGGTATGTAAGACGCAATACATGCTGTCAGAGTCCCGTCGGTAAAAACGGTTTCATATCAAAGACTGTGTCTTTCATATCAAAGACCCCACCCCACCCCTACCCCTCACCCTTATCTATATACTACTTGTTTTGTCTGAATGTCTTGTTTCTTGTTTTGTATGGTTTGGTATGTCTTTGTGTGTATTTTCTTTACTTATTTATCCATATACTGCTGATCAGTAAGTGTGATTCTTTTTTGGTTTAATCACATTTTTATGTAAAACCATCTCTGCAGTCTGAATACTGAGTGTTATTGTGATTTGTTTATCTCTGTTGAATCACACTTATGGTACTCCTTTACTTGTAATCACATTTTGTGCCATTTTGTGTGGCTAAAAAAAAATAAATAATTGAAAACAAAGACTGTGTTCTAGTAGCTATTCATTTATAAAAATACGTAAAAAAGTTGTCCCAAACTATTTCAATTTATTTTAAACAAAATGGCGATTTCCATTTGTATCAGCAAAGTCCACAATGTGAAGTTTTTGGAAGATAAAATTAACTTTATGAAACGCCATTGGGTAAATTGTCCTCTGCATTTAAAGCTGCAGTTGGTAAGTCTTATAAAAGTAACTTTTTGTCATTTTTGCTAAAACTGTCACTGTGTACAGACAGTATTACATAAAACAAGCACTCTGTAATTTAAAAAAGGCTCCTCTAAACCCACCTACTGTTCCGACTGCAATTTAAATTAATCGTTCGGACTGACCAAAAAGAACCAATCAGAGCCAGGATGGTGTCTGACAGCCGTCAAACAGTGCACATGCACACGCTGCAGACAGCCTCCTCTCCCTTCCTCCTCAGTTCACGCCAGTGCTCAGTGAAGCTCAAATCTCCGAGAGAGAGGGTTCAGGAGCTCAGAGAAACTAATGGCGCAACAACAGCCATCAGCAAGGAAAAAAATACCGATACCTCCGTTACAGACAACAGCACACACGGGCAAAAAAAGTAAGAAGAGGAAGCCAGAAGAAAAAAAGCTCAAAAGGAAGACAAAACCCAGGATAAAACCAGAGAGAACATCGGAGTGGCTTTTCAGAGGTGGAGTAAACTCCGTGATCTGGAAGGATTTAAAACCGACGCAGAGTTGGCGACTTCTCTGCTTGACAGGTAAACCCCTGCTTTATTCGTTGGTTCATTTTTGCTCCGCAATACTTTGCAAATAAGCGAGTTGGCGTTGCTCACATGCACAGCTGGTACTAACCCCAGCCCTAAACGGCATCAATTCATTTTCGCTCAGCAAATAAGCGAGAGAACATCGCTTATAAGCACAGTCGCTGTTCGAATAGCCAGCATCTTGTAATTGTTACAGTACTCCGTAGTGCATGTGATGTTACTGTGATGTTGCAGTCGAGCTAACGTTGGCTTGTTTCCGATGCTAGGGCTAACGTTGCTGTGTCGTTTAATTAGAAAGTAGCAGAAAATATGTTTATGAAGTGACCTGGCAGTCTAATCGGTTGTGTTGTTGTCCTCATAAATATGTGTAACGTTTCTGTGCTCTCACAGCTAAATGCTGTCATACATGGTTTACTGGCCATTCAGCAGGATACACGACAGTTTCTGTACTCATAAAAACAGGTAACTTACTGACGGTTATCAGATCTTAACTCTAAATAATGAGGCGATTGAATGTGTATCAACATGTAAATACTTGGGTTTCCTCTCAGATGAAAAACTGTCTTTTCTTCATCATATTGAGCATCTAACAAAAAAGTTGGGGGTAAAATTAGGATTTTTTTTATTATTGCAAGAAGAAACTGATTCAAGCAACATTTTTGGCTGTAATCTACTATGGTGATGTTCTTTATATGCATGCAACTGCATCATCTCTGAAAATGTTGGACTCTGTGTACCATGCTGCACTGCGATTTATCTCTGATCAGGGTTTCCGAACGCATCATTGTACCTTGTATGAGGAAATTGGCTGGTCTTCACTGTACAATAGAAGAATGGAGCATTGCTACATCTCCCTCTATAAGGCCACCCTGCATGAACTGCCTTTGTATCAATGTTCTCTGCTGACTCCAAAAAAATGTAAGCAGTTTAAATCTGCGCTCTTATGGACACATCATGTTTGCCATCCCTCGAACTCACTCTGTTTTTGGAAACCATGCTTTCCCTGTTTTTGCTCCCTCCTCTTGGTTCGGGCTACAGAATTATCTTAAACTGGATCATCAAATAAGTTTACTTATTCGTTTAATTCTGTTTTTAAAACCAGAATTAAGGCTTATCTAACCAGTGCTTGGACATGCTTTACTGCTAAAACCGGTTAATGTATTTTTTTGCCTTGTCATTATCTGTTGTTGTTTTCTGTGTGAAACTTTTATGCTGTTGTCTTGGCTAGGACTCCCTTGGAAAAGAGACTTGTATCTAAATGGGATTTACTCCTGGTAAAATAAAGGTTAAATAAAATAAATAAATAAAAATAAGCATGTGCTAGGTTTTTACTGAATACATACAGCTGTAGATTACTTTTAATGTCGACATGATTTATTTCTGCTCATTTGTTGGCCAGCAATATTGACTGTTCACAACAGTAATGTTTAGCTTTGGCAACTTGGCCATTTTCATAATGTGAACTTGCAAAATCTCTCCACAGTCGCATGCATAAAAGCTTGCGTGCCTTCACATGCCCGGCAACCTTCTGGGGGAGGGTCTTAGGGCAGGATTGCAGTGGAAAGGGAGGGGTAGGGATCTGAAACGCATTTTTTCAAATTTTCATGCTAAACCCTCTCTCTCCTCATAGTTACCAACTGCAGCTTTAACCCATCCTATAGTTAGGAGCAGTGGGCAGCTACAGAGCAACGCCCAGGGACCAACTCCAGTTCCTTGTTCAGGGGTTCTGGTAGAAGAATTCCTATGATGCATGTATTTGTGGGTGGGGGAAACCAGAGGACCTGGAGGAAACCCACTTGAACACCCACATGCAAACTCCAAACAGAAAGGCCCCAGGCCAGATTTGAACCCGCGACCTTCTTGCTGTGAGGCGACAGCGCTAACCACTGCAGGTCGTGTGAAGTCGTATCACTCTTTCCAGAAGTAAATATATGTGGTCAAACGCTATCCAATTCCAATTTAATCACAAAAAATGCATGTTAATGCCAGGTGTAAATGGGGCCATAGCCTGGCTCTTTCTACCATGTCCAAAGGAACTGTCTTCAAAAATGCAATTCTGAAATTTAAAAAATATCACTTTATAGCAATAGAATTAAAATTGCCATGTAAGGCTAAGGTCATTTTTATTTTGACTGCAACTGGGATGGGATTTGGATCAGATAGATTAAAAATGTGCGCAACCTTCAGAGAAAGATGTCTCTCGCATTCCTCTTCAGTTAAATTTTGAATACTCTTTAACAATATATGCTTTTGTGCCACTAGGCAATTGTGTGTGTGTTCTATTGGCAACTGAATACAAATTTCTGTATGCCAAAAAGTACTTTGCCACACTGAGTGGGTAGACTGGTTGTAAGAAATGGCGCTGTTGTTGTTGTTATTGTTTTTATTAATGGCAAATGCATACCTTCAAGGGCTGACAATAATGTCATATTCATAATACAATGAAATCGATACAATTCTAATACATTACTTACATTAAAACATTTAATTACAAGACACATTATTCCATTTATCGGCACCCTTTGGTGAAATTAGGCACATACTGTGCTTCAATTTAGATGTAGTTCGAGCAAGTCATATGTGTTCGGCCTTTTGTATGAAGACGATACCAAATATTGCCCGGCACGACCTTACTTAAATAAAAGTCCCACTGGTGTCGTCTAATTTACATGGAAAGAACCCCCTGACATATAACTATGCCCTTGACATTCATCTCTCCGTCCTGTTGAGTGTAATTTGGCAGACAAATGTCAGTTAGTCCTTGCGTTTGGAGGAAAATAGCACTAGATGCAGCAATCTGCGTGTGCATGCATCTTCACATGAAGCTCACACACACAAACACACGCACACACACACACACACAAAATCAGGCCCATAATGTTTTCTTCATTAGCGTCTAATTGCAATCCAATAACCTTGTTGTCATAGTCAAGAATACACAGATCACCATGACTGCTATGAAATAGTTGTAAAAATACAAAGACCTGAACAATCATGATGTAATTATGACAATGAAATTGAAATCAAATCAGAATACACAGAACAAAAAGTGATGTGAAAGGGAGATATGCGAGTCAAACACATTGCTCAGCAGAGAAGTATTATTTGAGAATTCACATCAATATCACAGATGTCTCCATTTTAAGCCATGTCACAGATAATCATAGTTCCGGATATCACCATCAATGTTTCGTACACTTGTGGTCAAGGAGTCCATAATCCTGGAAAAGTATTATTTTACTTCCCAGCCATTTCATGTTTCCCAGTATAACATTACAAACTACAGGAGAACAACTGCAATGTTATTTAATTTTTTTGTATTTGTGGCAATTATTTGTCCCAGAATTAAGAAAATAGATTTACATAAGTTTATTTTTCTAAATACTGTAGGTGTTTTGTTTCATTGAAGTCATTTCTCATTCTCTGTGATACTCAATACCTGGGTTAAAAAGCCTTAAATGGGGGTTATACAAGCATAGGCAAGGATTGGCGGCAAGGATTGGCTTGACTTGCAATTAACACAAATGGGTTAATGGATCTCAGTGCTGTTGCTAAGAAGCACATCTTAGATTGCGATCAGGCGCTTCAGTAACTGATGTGCTTCAATGCATTGCAAGCTTGGGCAGAAGCAGGGAGAGAGGAGGCAGCCTTATCTGTCAGGGGAAGGAGTCATGCTCAAACTCTTACCCTCTTCAGTGTATCATCCTGTCTGTTCGTCTGGTTCTCCTCTTGAGCCAGGACTACAGACTGATCATCTACACTGCCTGGGGACCCACCATCCTCTCCATGCTGATCCCAGAACGTGCTAGTGTGATGATCATTTGGCATGTCATCATTCAGTTCTTCTTCTTCAGAAGATGAAGGCCTGTGATGGGACCTTTCAGTGGTAAAGGATGTGGTCTGTGTATTGATCCCTTCCTGGTGCCGAGTATCATGAGTTTGAACTGCGTTCCTCATTTTGCTCATCTCAGGCTCAATGAGGTCCGGTCTGTAATTAAAGTATTCCAAGTCAGAGTCCTTGTAAACTTGAGCCATCTGTGATTCATGGCTGATGGCTCCAGGGGCCTGGTTTTGCTCAGATATGCTCATCATATGCACTAATGGGTCCTCAGTTTCCATCCAGGAAGAAAATTCCCCTTCACTTCCCCATCCCATGGCACTGACCACTGCAGCTCCAGTTGTGTCTGAGGGGGGATCAATGCCACCAGGTGACATTTCTGTTTCTCTGTGAGACTCGCTGAAGGATCCTCTAGCTAGCTCCATGACGGTTTTGTTTGAATCTAGAGATTCTTCAGATGAATCAGGTGATTCATCAAATTCAGTTTCCTGAGGGAACTGTGGTGAAACCAAGCTGCTTTCAACCAGTGTTTTAGGAGGCTTGGATAAATGCAGGAAAGGACTGTCACTAAGACCAGCTTCACTGGTTAAATTAGTTCCAGGCATGGTTTCAGTGGACCTGAGGGGAACATTTTTTAATTCTGGCAATTTCACTGCAGGCAGTGAGTCTTCACCAACTTCAGAGAATGCTCTTTCAGGCACAGGATCAACATGTGAGGGTTTGGAGAGAGATTCAATGGATGCAGGAGAAAATGGTGCAAATTCTGTTTCTCCATCTCCGTCTAGTTTTTCATAACTGAAGGGTTCATTGCTCAACTCCAGAACATCTGACTTGGCTTGGCACGACTGAGCTTCCAGATCAAGCTCTGTTGTATCTCCACTGAACTGACTGAAGGGTCGAATTGATCCAGAGGACCCTTGTTTGAACTCAGTCCTAACTATTGAACCACTATGGGAGTCCAGCATACTGTCAGGCGATTCTAATGTATCCATAGCAGCCAGTGCAGGTGTTTCAAATGCATCCTTACTGATTGATTCAGGTGATTCGAGTTCATCTTTTGTCACTATTTCAGGTGATTCCAGTTCATCTTTAGTGACTATATCCGATGATTCTATGGCATCCATTTTGACAAATGCAACTGATTCCTCTGTATCCTCATTGACTGAATTGGGTGATTCAGGTGATTCCAGGATGTCCTTAATGACAGGTTCATTTGTTGCTGGGCTATCCATTTTGACTGATTCAGGAGATTCTAAGATATCCCTGATGGTAGATTCAGGGGATTCCAGCTCACCTTCAGTCACTATTTCAGGGAATTCCAATTCATCTTTAGAAAAAATCTGAAATGATTTCAGTGCACCTTTAGTGAATATCTCAGGTAATTCAAGTTCATCTTTAGTGACTATTTCAGGTGATTCCAATTCATCTTTAGTCACTATTTCAGGTAATTCCACTTCATCTTTTGGGACCATTGTGGGGGATTCTCTAATATCTTCAGGGTCTGATTCATCAAATTCCACTGTATTCTTCACAAATGATTTGGGTGATCCTCGCATGTTCTTCGTGCTCGATTCATGTGATTCGAGGAGATCCTTACTCACTAGCTCAGTCATTGCTGGGATATGCTTTGCACCTGATTCGGGTGTCTCCAAAGTATCCTTACTGACTGATTCAGGTGATTGTATGTTGTCCTTAGTGTCCGATTTGAAGAATTCCAGGATATCCTCTGTGTCTGATTCGGGAGAATCCCAGGTATCCTTACTGACTAATTTAGGTGACTCCATTACATCATTAGGGTCAGAATCAGATGCTTCTAAATTATCCACAGTGACCACTTCCAGTGATTCGTGCATACCTTCAATGGCTGATTCAGGAGATTCCATGATGGCTGCAGTCATTGATTTAGGTGAATCTTGCTCATCTTTAGTGAATATTTTTGGTGATTCTGGACTATCCTCAGTAGATTCATCTACTTCTATTGTATCCTTAATGAAAGGTTTGGGTGATTCCATAGCATCCTTTGTGATCGATTCAGGTGGTTCTGAGATATCCTTTGTCACTAATTCAGGAGATTCTGGGATATCCTCAGTGTTTGATTCTATTGATTCTGGGAAATCCACTCTGGCAGATTCCCATGATTCCCAGATATGTTTATTCATAAGTTCAGGGGACCCTGGTGCATCCTCCTTGACTGATTCAAGTGATTCTGGGATATTTTTAGGTGATTCAAAAACATCCTCACAAATGAGTTCAGAGGACTCTGGTGCATCCTTACTGACTGATTCAGGTGATTCTGGAGCATCCATAAAAACTGATTCAGGTGATTCTGGTATATCTTTAATGACTGTATTAGGTGATTCAACTATGTCCTCAGCGACTGATTCTGCGGATTCAACTGTATCCTTAATGACTGACATAGGTGATTCTAGAACATCCTTAGCAATCAATCCAGGTGGTTCTGGGATATGCTCAATTACTGGTTCAGTTGTTACTTGGATATCATCAGTGACTGATTCAGGTGATTCTAGTTCATCTTTGGTGCATATTTCAAGTAGTCCTGCGCTGTCCTCAGTGAATAATTCACCTATTTTCACCGTATCCTCAATGATTGATTTGGCTGTTTCTGGACTGTCCTTTGTGACTAATTCAGGTGATTCAGCAATATCTTTAATGAACGATTCAGATGATTTCAAGAAATGGTCGGTGACTGACTCAGACGATTCTACGATCTCCTTAGTGCCTGATTCCAGTGACTCTGTTTCATTTTTATCGACAATCTCAGGTAATTCCACCTCATCTTTAGTGACTATTTCAGCTGATTCTGGAGCCTCCTCAGTGTCTGATTCCACTGTATCCTTGACAACTGATTTGGGTAAATCAAGAATATCCTCAGAGATTGATCCAGGTGGTTCTGGGATATGCCTAATTTCAGTTGTTGGTGGAATAAACTTTGTGACTGATTTCAGTGATTCTAGAATATCTTTATCAAGTGATTCAGATGACTTTGGCATAGACTTTGCGAAGGATTCGGGCGATTCCACGCTATCTTCAGCATCCAATTCATGCAATTCTGGGATATCCTTATTGTCCTTTTCAGGTGATTCCCACATATCCTTTGTGACTGATACAGGTGATTCCAAGATATCCTTACAGTCAGATCCACCAACTCCCAGTGAACCCTCAGTGACTGATTCAGTTGACTGCAAGATATCCTTAGTGACAGATATCGGTGAATCTGGCGTCTCATTGGAGTCTGAGTCAGGTAATTCTGGAATCTTTGATCTGACTGCTTCAGGTGATTTCCTTATATCCTTATTGAGTTCTGTTGACTCTAGCGAATCCTCTCCGACTGATTCAGGTGATTCCGGAACATCCATAGTGACTGATTCCGGTGATTCTGAGATATTCCTTATCAAAAATTCTGATGATTCTGGGGTGGTCTCTGGTGCTTCCAGTTTATCCTCAGTTACAGATTCAACTGATTCTGACGTGACTAGTTGTGGTAATTTTGTAATATCTTTATTGATGAATCGCGATGTTTCAAGAATATCATCTGTGATGGATTCAGCTGATTCCCAAACATTTATTTTGGCTTTTTCAGGAGATTCCAGTGTGTTTTTTGTAACCATTTTGAGTGATTCCAAAACAGACTCATTGATTGATTCTGGAGATTCTGGAATATCCTTGGTGGCTGATCCAGGTGATTTTGAGATATCCTTAGTGACTGTTTCTGATGATTCAAGGGTATCCTCATTGTCTGACTCCGCTAATTCCTCGACATCTTCACTGACTGGTTCATAAGATTTCAGTGTGTCATTTGTGATTGATTCAAGTGATTCCGATGCATTCTGAGTGATATTTTCAGGTGATTCTAGAGTATTCTTAGAGGCTGATTCCAATGATTCAGGAATATTGTTTGAGACTGATTCTGGTGATTCCCAGATATCTTTACTTAATGACTGAGAAAATTGCAGTGCATCTTTTGTTTCAAATTCAGGTGATTCTAAGAGGTGATTACTGAGTGATTCTGGTGATTCCAATGCATCCTTACTGAATTTTTCAAGAGAATCCTGAATAAAGTCATCAGATTGCAATTGTCTAGCTTCATGTACCCTGGACACTATGTTACATTTTAACAGTGATGCGTCAAATTCGGGGGAAATCCCAATGTTCCCTGAAGAAAATGAGTTTACTTCAGGGGGAATTTCGTCAAACATATGGCCTGTGTGGCTTAATTCAGACAGGTCTGCTTGTCTCTCAGAAAGCTCAGATGTTTCACTTAAGAGAACTGGAGAAAGCGAAGTTTGACATGCGGTTTTATCAAAATGTGATGGGTCAGATTCAGGAGAAAATGATCTCTTTTCCGTGTCGAAATGAGATGGAACCTAAATGGAATTATGAGAATAAAACAAAAATTATGAACGTCTCAGGGTCCAAAATTTTAGGCTTTGGGGCACACATATAAACATTACACAAAATGTACATTTTTTTTTACAGCATACATTTTATATACTATCACTTTTTTTTTGTTTTTTTTTTTTTTTGCAAAAGCTCAGTCAGAGGTTTGTCTATTCTGAACTGGATCATACTGAGGGAAATGGGCTATCTTAGCTTTTTCCCCCAGGAAGTCCATTTAGTAAATTAAACTTATTTTTATGAGATAACTTGCCAAGATTGTGTGACCATAGATCAAACAATGAAACAGATTACAATTAAATATAGCATTAAATACAATCAAAACATAGTTTTCACAAAGGGAAAGACTTAATAATCTTGCATTCACCTTTCCACAGATTTGGAGCATGCAAGTATGACTGTTTATGATCTGGGCAAATAATTTCAGATAAACATGAAGGCCCAACTGACAATACCACAAGCTTTAATTTATTTTGGTGTGGCGAGAGGATGATATTAATATTTCAGATCACACTGTCCTTGAGACTATCCATTGATCCTAACCCTGGAGAATTGACAAATCAGTTCATTAAATTATACATCACCTTTCAGGCACACAGCACCAGGTACCTCACCACAGCAGTAATACACGCTTAAAACCGAAGAGACTAATCGAAAAATGAACTGTATGAAAATGTATGATCTAATAAAGTCGAATAAACATGAATACCTATGCACAGATGCAATGAACTAGAACTACTGCATAGGGGTAGCCCCCGAGTGCCTGCTTGTGATATCCGTGAGCGTTCACAAGCCATTTACTGAAATAGGCACATTTTTCGCATAAAATTCTGCTTAATTTGGCCAATTCTGTTGGCACAGTAACCAAAATCAATATGTGTCGCGACCTATCCATAACCAATGCCCACACTAAATATCAAAGGAATCGGTCGAAATTTGTGGCCTGAAGATCATCCACAAGAAAATCTCAATGGACTCTGCAATGGCAGTGGAGACGACGACCATTAATCGATAGGAATGGCCAGACTTGAACCACCAGGGGCTACAATAAAAGTATACCATCAAGTGTAGAAAAAAGCATGTAAAGAAAACTGGATTCTAAGAGGAGATTTAACCCTTTGGTGCCCGCCTGTAAAATGGCATTACCTGACTTAAAGTGCATATTGTAATCAAAGTTTTTTATCATTTTCTGATAGTTACACATAATCTTAAGATTTAATAGATGGACTACTTTGCTTTGTTAAATAATTTTTGCATCATACATTATTTATATATTTTCTTAATGAACTCAATATTTATTTATTTATTTATAGATTTATGATACAACATACAATAAAAGAAATTTGAATAACACTGCAAAGGAAGTCCTTTCCCATTGGATTTCGGCATGCGCTTTGGTATATGCGCTATAACACTCACTATGCTTCAGAATTATCCTTGCTTTTTTTTGTAAATCTCAGTGTATTTCAAATCCCCCTCCCACCTCCAGAAATGCTGGCCTCAGAACTTATGAAAACTATTGGTTTAAATACACTATTGGTCTGTAAATCAGACGCTTGATTGATTTCTCAAAGACGCAAAACGCAAAAATAATTGTCATTGCGAACATTACGTTATCCTTCCAAATGAATCGATTTTCTAAAAGGCCGGTGCCAAAGGGTTAAACAGGGAGTCGCACAGTAGATCTGATATTGAGTTACAGGCTTTTCTAGACATGGGGCCATCACAGCAAAAATACAATCACCCCTGAAATTTTAATCGGCACTCTTGAACTATCCATCTTCAGCAAAACTACTGGGAAATGAATATCTCTCTTCTTCATCAGTCACTACTGATGTAGACATAACACATCTGTAGACATAACAAAAGCTCCTATGATAGATAAAGACATTTAAACACAGGCAAAAAAAAAATCCAAGCAAAGAGGGGATGGCCCATATCCATGTGTCGTACATCAGTTAAAACATTACGCTTCTAAATTAGTGCGGTGTTATTGACAGAATTTCTAAGATGTACACTTTCAGTCCAGCCCAGCACAGAATCAGCGGTGTCACAATTATACAATCATTTCAGTTAACTCCATAAAATCGATAGAACCATACAGTATATGGGTCTGTTAATGCACTTGCTGTGTTCAAAATTATGGAACCTCAGGACTTTTTGAATTCTAGTGGAAATCCCAAGGTTTCCAATAACCCTAAATATGTCTGTGGTGTACCTGAGGAAGGCTTTAGCTCAGATCCACAGCACTCACCTGAGAAAGTCATGTGACAAAAGTAAAGCAATGTGGGGGGGGGGAGCAGATGTCTAAAGCCTAATTTATAGTTGTCCATTTCCGTCAATACGCAGACGAGATGTGGACCTTTCAGACTTCTCCATTGCTTAATGAGTGTTGCAAAGCAATTCACCGCCAGGACAATAAGGAGCGTGCGTTTTTTTTTTTCGGAGACCCGTCTACTATTTCATGACGTCTATGGTCGAGGATAGTTAATTTACCTCGGCCTGTCACACACAGGCATTCCGGAAGAGCGGCATTCCGGAAATGATGTAGTTAGCTGACCAATCACAGGCTTGCACTATCCATGGGCTCTCCGTCGTTTTGACGGATAGTTAGAAAATTTTGGAGGTGTCCGTCATGTGTCCAAGAGCATGTCGGAGAGGGTTCGCGATGTCAGAGAGGGGCTCTGCGTGTCTGCGCATTGACGGAGTTGGACGACTATAAATTAGGCTTAAGACAGCAGTATCACAAGTGAGATAAGCGGGGGGGGAACTCACCTGTTCACAATGAGCTGTCACTCTCTGCTCCATACTGACCTCGTCATGCACTGCTTGGGCCATACTCATTCCACTGAAATAGACAAAAAACAAGAATCAATAACACTTAGCCTTTCCCTGTCCATGGTAGCATCAGTACTCACCAAGCACAAGAATCAGTATACATTGAACAACACATCCACACTAGAGTCAGTATGCACTAAGCACCATATCCACACTAGCAAATTACCCACACTAAAGTCAGAATACACTTAGCAACATATCCACACTTGAGTCAGTATACACCAAGCATCACAATACTTGAGGGAGGTGAGCTATCGCCTAGAAGGGAGAATAAGAATTGAGTTGAAGTTCACAGTCCACCTGTCCCGGATCCTGGCAAGCTCAGCGATGAAGCTTGATCCATCATCACCCAGCAGTATTGATGTGACGAATGAACGCGGTCCGTAAATCGCTCTTATGCATTGTAAAATCCTTTTGAATTCTACATGTCAGCAAGTTTGAGGATCTTTGAAGATTTTTCTCTGAGCCAGGTGTCTTGCATTGCACACAGTATAGCGAGAATTGCCCGCCAGATGCTTGTTAATGGTGCTTTTTTGAGAGATTGAATTAGGGCTGGGCAGTATGACGGTATCTTTCGTAGAGATTTGGCAATAACGTTTAAACTGGGGTGAAAAAAGTTTCTGCTGCGGGCGGCAGATCTCTCTCTGAGTCACTGCAGTTACACTGCCACAACGCACTGGAGAGCCGGCACTGCAGCAGAGTGATTGCATTACAAACTGACCACCTTCAGAAGGAAAGAAGCTTCTGCGGTGTCTCGTAAAATCTAGTCCCCCAGGTGACTTTCGTTGCATATTCAGTCACCTAAGTGATTTGCGTACTAAGTATTCTCGGAAATAATCCAATTCATATCATTAAAGCGCAATGATTTGTACAGATGTTAGTGGACGTTATATAATCGTTCACTTGTACTGAAGTAACAAGCTAGCTAGCTTGCTACTAAGACAACAGTTTGCTTCTACAATGATAATCGCTAGCTAGCTAATGTGATAACGAACTGTTTAACGATTAGCTTGCACACCAGGGTAGAAAGATACCCAGCTAGCTTGCTAATAAGGCAACAGTTGGCCTCAACTATAATAATTACGAGCTAGCTTGCTAGCTAAAGTGATAAACTGTTTAATGATTGGCTAATAAGGCTTCAGCATACCACATGCTTGCTGCCGCAATTCAATTAATAATACGCTATCACTTGAAAATATTTTTTTCTTATTTGTTTTGAAGCTAGAGTTCTGTGTTTACATTGCACACATAATGTAGTTCGAGTTAGAGCTGGAGTTCGATGTTTACCAGACATTTGCTGCATGGGTGTGTGTGTGTTGGGGGGGCTTGTTGTGGTGTTGTTTGAAAGTTGGAAAAGCAGTTCAAAAGTAAAATAAAAAAATAATCAAATGTGATGGAAGTACAGTATGGTTATTTTAATTCGTTAACTGAATTTACAGTAAAAATTGCCATACCGTGATATATAGCTTTACCGTGATGGAAAATTACTTATACCGTGACATTAGATTTTTTTCATACTGCAAAACCCTAGATTTAATCAGGATTCTGTTGAAGAAGAAGTTTTTTTAAAGTGAATCATCTATTTGGTCATTGTCCTGATTTCTAGTGAGGTAGAATGAATTACATCCTTAAAAGCTATCCAGTCAATCTCGAGATATGAAGGGCCAAACTGCAGATCAACAAGTTTACTGTGAGGGGCACAGGAAAGCAGATTGATGCACTTCATTGTTTTTTTTCCCCGAGGCCAACATTTAAACCGCACCACACATGACCTTTGTAATCAGTATATCCAGTCTGCCAGCTTGTCTGGTGACGATATAGTCAATGACATGCCAATGCTTGGATCTTAGGTGCATACAGGTGTTCTTGTTGCAGTTAGACTGGCAGAATACCATGCTGCTGATAAGCAGAGCATGTCTGATACAGGTCCAGAGGAGCACAAACCCATTGCTGTTACATTTGCCAATTGCAATTTCTGTAAATTGCATCTTTCCAAGTTTGGTGGTCAGCTCCAGCCCAGGCATTGAAGTGACTAAGCATGATACGTTTATCACCCTTGGAAATGCCTGGCATTAGTGAGTTCTGGAAATCCTGGAATGAGTAAATCTAACTCTTGGGACAATTTGTCCTTGACAGCCTCTGGGTTAGTCATCATGAGGGTGTATATTAATCAGTGTACCATGTTGCCTCTTCTCTTGAGAGGTTGCATGGTCATGAGGCATATGAGGCAATCTGCACATTCTGCATTGGTCTGCACATTCTGCGTTGAGTGATTTTAACCGCAAAAACAGGATCCTCAGCAGTCTCAGTAAACTGCCTTGGGAGTAATGAAGCAATGTTAAGGGCACAAGCAGAAAGAAAATAGTGTGATGAAAACCAAAGAGGGGTATTTCTCCTTAGTTTCACTTATATTTGTGCAAGATTGCTGCTTAATCGCCTGACCCTTCACCTGGAAGATGGTCTTCTCCCTGACAGTCAATAAGGTTTTCGTTCCGGACATGGCACAATGGACACGGTGTTAGCCATCCGGCAACTTCAAGAAAAGTGTCAAAAACAGCATCAAGACCTGTGTCCCACATTTGTTGATGTAACAAAGGCATTCAGCACCGTCAGCCGTGACAGATTGTAGAAGATCACGGCCAAATGTGAATTTCCTGATCATTTTATCACCTTTATATGCCAGCTACTCAACATCATTATGGCCCAAGGCATCTTGAACAATGGTGAGACATCCCCAAATTTTCCAGCGACCAATGGCTTTGTTCTGGCAACAATACTGCTCAGTCTCATATTCTCCACCATGTTAACTGATGCATTCAGCCAACCTGACCCCAGAATAAGCATTAGCAGCACAACAGATGCAAAACTCTCCTAATCACTGAATCTGAATGTTATGACTACATTCAAGATTACCATCATTCAAGACCTGCTCTTCACCAATGACTGTGCCCTGAACACTGATTCAAAACCTACTATGCAAACTTGCATGGACAAGCTCTTGAATGCATGACAACTTTGAGCTAACAATCAACATGAAGAAGACTGACATAACGCGCCAGCCTGCACCAGAGAAACGGCATGTTGAGCGCCCAATACACGTGCATGAAACAAACGTCAGTGGAGGAAAAATTAACTTATCAAGGCAGAACTTTGTCAACAGCAGCGCCTCTAAATGACAAAGTGAACTGACCAATAGTAAAGGTAAGTGTTGCCCCTTGTAGACTCCTTTCAAATGTCTAGGGGTGAAGAGGGACCAGTGTTTCAACCTAGCTACAAATTTACAAGGCTCTTGTCATCGCTGCTCAAATGTACCCTGTAAAACATGGACCGTATATGCCAGACATGGCAAAAACATTTTATTATTCCCAGTTAATGTGCTTCCACAGTCTGTTGAACATCAAGTGGCAAGTCAATGTTGCAGACTCCGATTTCACGTTGGTCGCATGCCTGATGCTCAACTCCCGAAGCAGCGACTTTATGGTGAATTATCTGGAAAAAAATCCAATTGAGGTCAGCGGAAAATGCCCAAACACACCCTAAATGTGTTCCTGAAAAGATTTAGAATCTGCACAGACTTGTGGGAAAGCGAAGCATAAGACTGTCCTTCCTGGAATGCTGCTATAAACAGAGAATTCAAAGATAATGAATTTACACCCATGGAGAGGTGCAGGGGGAGACGTGTAGTCCATAAGACCTGAACAGCTGGGTAATTCCAGCATTACTCACATTACATTTACGGGACTCTTGAATAAAGGTGTCTCCCTATTCTGTGAATAGAGTAAACATTCTTATTTTTTCCACCATGATAATAGGTCCACATATGACAACATTAGAAAAATTCTGCTTAATGGTTCTTTCAGGCTGACTTTTGTCAGCAATACCCACGTTACGAAAAAAAGTCTTTTCGTGTCACGTGAGTAATGCTGACAAAAGTCAGCCTGGAAGAACCATGAAGCAGAATTTTTCTAATGTTGTCATATGTGGACCTTGAGAGTGGCCTACGGCTATCTTGGTGAAAAGATAAGAATGCTTAGTCTATTCACAAAATAGGGAGACACCTTTATTCAAGAGTGCTGTGCTTTAAATGTAACGTGAGTAATGCTGGAATTGCCCAGCTGCAAACAAAGGAGTCCAACATCTGAGAGGTACTTCCATGCCTAGAATGGACTGTTGAGTCATCTCCGGACACGGAAAACTACTTAACGATATGCTCATCTTCCCCATTTTCACAGAGAAATGGACAAACATCATCCATATAGTGTCAGTGTAATAACTAACTATCCTCACTAAAATCATATCTTCACAAGCACCAGTGCACACAAAGCGTCAGAGCTGCATTCTCTCAGTAAACACTGACACAACTCACATGGTATTAACTGCAAAAACCAAGTACATATAAATAATGTTCACATCAACATCTAACTCAATCACAACCTGATATCAGTTGCACTACCCCATTAAAGGTAGCCTAAATAAACCAAATTTAACCATTTTTGTCATGCATGCTACTTTAACCAGTAACTCTGTCTATAATAAAATGTAACATAATTTGTTCAGCAGTTAAACTGTATAACTGACGCCCTGTTAAACTTTCAAAATAAGTGAACACTTACGAGGCACACCTTGACAAACACAGCTTTAGCCCTTTATCCACCCTAGTGTTAGCGAGGACCAGGGGTGTCAGATTGGTGCCATGGAGGGTCAAGAGGCTGCAGGTTTTCATTCCATCCAAAAAAACTCCACCAGGTGATTTCACTGATTAGTCCCTTTTTCTTACTTGAATGTGAGGTAACCAGTGAAAACACCTGATGGAGTTTGTGGATGGAATGAAAACCTGCAGCCTCTTGTCCTCCCGTGGCACTAGTTTGACATGTGGTATAAACAATCACTGGGCAAAATACCTCGGAATCCTGAGAGATCTTGACCCCGTATATTTTGTGACACGCTGCGTACTCGGACGTATCCGGCTTTATCGTGATCGTTGATGAATCCGGGTGTGTTTTGAGTCAAGATTTGTTTATCACGTATCCGGACTGTGTTTATGGTAACCCATTCTAAGGCACATAGGGCGTAAGTACCGTAATACAACATTTCCAGATCAACAATGTGAAACTAACAAATAATAAGTTGGCTTTTAAATGTGTAACCTATTCAAGCTGTCACTAGAGCTTTTACTGTCCTTGTCCAGTATGAATTTAAAGTGCTATTCACTTCCATCAACAAAATATTTGGCATTGTCTTTGTTCAGTTCATCGTGGATATGTGTCCAATTCCAAAGGATGCTTGATGCTATTACAGGCTGCATCAAAGCATGCCAGTTTGATCAAGCCTATTTAACGAGTAAACGGACGGTTTAAAGAATCCAACGGCGCATTAATTTGACGCCAACACTAAATGAAATGAACTGAACAAAATAACTCAGAATTCGGAGGCATCCTGACGCCGTAGATTTCATGACACGCTGTGTATTCGGATAGTATCCGGCAATATCCTGATTTCTGATTTTCCGGGCGAGTTTTGACTTTGAGTCAAGATTTGTTGATCACGTGTCCGACCGTATACAGAAACATGGCTCATGGAGTGCGAGTACCTGAATGCAACAGGGCATAATTGTATGAAGAAATGTTCCCCAAGGTTTCCCCATTTACGACCTTTTAAGTGTCTATTCCAGGGGCGTCATCTTTTTTTACTTTGACCAAGTATGAATTTGAAGTGTCATTCACTTTTATCACAAACAAAAATTTGGCATTGTATTTGCTTGGTTTATAACGGATATCTGTCCTATTCAGATAAATGTTTCACTCCAAATAAAAATTACATGTAAAATGGCCTGCGTTTAACTCCTAAACTTGTGAATTATAACGCCCCACATCGAATTCAACATCATCCTGTTAACATCATAGCTCCTGTACAACGAGATGTAACTGTTAGAAGGTGAAACTTGAATCCGTTTTCATATTAACCTTTTAAACTACCGAAGTCTATATCGTAAGTGATATCAATATTATAGAGCATAATGGGCATAAGCATAAATGCCAACCTGGGCGGGATGCGGGTGGTAGAAAATGAACAGAGTATCATGAGCCTGGATATGGATGGTATTTCCTGTGACGTATCCGGAGTTTTTGCTCCAGATACTGACGGGTATCCGGAGATATTTTCCCCAGGATTCCTCAAACACATCTGGTATCCAGGTGCATGTACGGAGCCCGGATACGACGCGTATCAGAACAGTCCCAATCCAGAGTGGGGATACCCCCAGATACGAGACGAGCACAAACCGGTATCCGAAGCGTATCAATCCGTATATCCCCGAATACAGATACGAACATATCCGAGTCGCGATATCTCCTGAAATCCCGTATTTTTGCCCAGTGAATGCTCCACATTCTCATTCACACCTGTTTCAAATGTTATCAGTCAACTGAATGGCCGTTATCATCCGTTTTCAGCACCATAGATCTGAGATAGTAAGGCCCGACGCTACCCACTGGAAACAACTCTGCAATCATGGTTTTCATTAGGTTGAGCTTTGGGTTCAGGTTAAAGGAAAGGCTATCATGGTTTTTGAAGGACAGTCGTGCCTTGGAGTTGTTAGTGTAAAACTCACAGTTGAAAACTTCGAAGCAAACTTTGTGGCCATACAAGGACGCCATTGAATTGCATCCTATACCCACACATAACTTAAACGTTAATATAGGTCATATTGGGCGCATGCATTTACAACCAAATACTTTTAGTTTTGCATTTTCACCTTTTCAATTGCCTTATCTTATGGCAAAAACCATTGAAGTGATCAACACTAACAATCAATGATAACAACCCACTCAATCAACGACTAGGTAGAGTACAGCCCCACCATTCAATATCAGTGGTGCTAATGACAGATTATTATACCCATTTAGTCAACTGATATCATTCAAAACAGCTCCCATTCACATTGTTGCACTGTTGCATGTTTGACTTTTTGACCGGTGGTGGACATACTCGGGCATCTGTAGGTTTCTCTGGGGGTCAGTCATGTGACCACGGTGTCCGGTGATATCCGTTTGAGGTGTGGTTTCAGGAAGTGAGGCCAGGGACAGATCCTCCTCAGAGGCTGCAGATGCGGGCTGGTTTGAAGTTACGCACTGCAGCAACCTGGGACTGCCGCCCACGTGATCCTGCATCGCTGAGAACCCTTCGACACCAATGTGGACACACACACACATATACATGCACACACACGCACAGACGCACATAGACACACACAAAAACAAGAACACAAAAACATGCACACATACATACAGTCAAATGTACACATATACACGCGAGCAGCATAAATATGCATGGACACGCACGCAAAATAACATTGTCGTTAGCTATAAGTCAATTCTTGTTTTGGATATTACTGTAAATAGTTGTGCCGTTAAAATTATCTGAGATCGGTTGAAAGTGCACTGTGCAGTTTTCTGTGGGGTTAAAGAAGGTGATACAATGATTTGAAGGTGCTTTACCCTCGCTCTGATCAGGTGATGCAGCCCTTTCCGCGTCTGCACTGGCCCAGGGCTCAGTTTTCATCTCCATCAGATGTACAATATCCACGCGGTTCACTGCAGAGAGTGCCTTAACAAGACTTTTCTCTGTTTGGAAGGATTAGACGCATTTCAACTTATGTTAATCTGCGATACTGTCATAACATTCCAGCACAAGAATACGCGAAAACTTTTTGTATTTTGTATCGCATCAAAAGTCTGGAAACAATTATGTGAGTTGATTTACTGGGTAAATCAAAAATTGACTCCATGGGTTTTTGTGCTATGGAATTTTTATAAACAGATTATGTATGTGTGTGCATGGTTGTGCATAAAAGCATACATCTGTTCATTTGAGCGGTGTGGATGTGTTCAGTATACATATGTGTGTGCTTTGCGGTTGGATGTGGATGCGTGCGCAGCTCTGTGTGTGCTTAGCAGTTGTGGGTGGATGAGTCCAAAGCTGTGTGTGTCCTTATTGGTTGAGTGTGGACGTGTACACAGCAGTGTGTGTGCTTAGCAGTTCTGAGTGGATGTGTGCACAGTAGTGAGCATGCTTAGCAGCTGAGCGTGGGTGTGTACACAACTGTGTGTGTGCTTAGCGGTTGAGCGTGGATGCGTACACAACAGTGTGTGTGCTTAGTGGTAGAGAGTGGATGTGCATACAGCTGTGTGTGTGCTTAGCGGTTGAGCGTGGATGCGTGCACAGCAGTGTGTGTGCTTAGCGGTTGAGCGTAGATGTGCACAGACATGTTAACGTAGCGTTGGAGAGTGGAAGGGTACGGATGTGTGTGTGCTTAGCGGTTGTATGGGGATGCGTGTGCAGCTGTTTGTGTGCTTAGCAGTTGAGTGTGGATGAGTATACAGCTGTGTGTGTGCTTAGTGATTGAGCGTGGATGAGAGGAACAGACCTGTAGAGTTCTCCTTCTCCCGCTCCACCCACTGCTTCAGCAGGGCGTGGCTCTGGTCCTGCAGGGAGGTGGGGTTCGCCGCTCGGATCTGCTGAATACTTTCACTACTGAACTCCAGCTCCTGGGCCAGCTCTGCAGTCCAAGGATATGCACGTTTCACTAAAATTAATACTTTTAGTTTGATTCTACTTGATCAAAAATGTTATGATGATAAGTCTTTTGGGGCAATCAAAATTTTCGGATTGACTCCCAATACCCAACTCACCAGTCCAGCTGAAGCCTAGGTGATCCCCAACAATGGACAGCCTCTGCTCTTTCCTCTCAATGATCTCCTCTGGGTCGACTGCGAACAAAAAAAAAGATCACAAAGCGTCATACTAGAGCCAAACCGTATCAGCACAGCATTGCGCTAGGCTACATTCACCATTAGAGCAAATACAATGGCATTTGAAAATGTTGATTATTCAGTCTGGGCAAACAGGGAGAACAATCATCCCATATGACCTGCCTTAACCTTACAAAATTTTAGTATACCCATTCTTTAAAGATCTATGTGTACCAAAAACTGACACAGTGTCAATCTTGAGATTCTCATAAACAGAACAGAAAAGCAGACAACACAGTACGAATACAGACAACACAAAACAAGACAACACTGCAGCTGCTACAAAAACTGCGGCTGGAAAAGTAACAAAAATCTGTAACAGAGAGAGAAGGAAGCTGACTGGGCGTGATTTACTACCTTCACGTTGGGTTTTGGTGGCTTCATCTGGGGCCTGCTGCATAGGAGTCTGCTCAGAGTGATCTTCCCATCGGGGCCTTGTTCCACCGTGGGCTTCGGGAATTCGGGTCACTGGGTCCGACATTGTGGAAAGACTTCCACTCTCTATCCCAATAAAGACATCACAGCTGCTGCTTTCAGCATCCCTAACTGGGGTCATTTGCACTCCTTCGACTTGCATAGTCTCTTCAACAGCCTTCACCACAGTTTCATTCATTTCCTGGACTGACGTAATGGAATTTCCCATACTATCCCATTTTTCTGTTTTTTCTATTGTTATGCTGGAACAGTGAAGAGTCTGTCCAGGTTTAGACTTAATGGAGAACTTGGAGTGGGTTGTGGCCTTTGCAGATGTGTCTTCTTTATTACCGTTTACCTTCTGGCCATCTCCCTCACAGAAGCTTCTGGCTTTTAGGGACCTTTTGGATGTAGTAGCTCCATGGGCACCTGCATCAGTCTCAGATTTGCTCCTCTTTCCTTGTTTAGAGGGTGGCTGGGCTCCTTGGATCTTGGCTGATTCGGTCTGTCTCCTCATTGGGTCAGAATCAGATTTTGTCCTCTTTTCTTGCTTTATAGGCAACTTTCCTCTCTGTACTTTAGTCGAATCTAATTGTTTAACCTTTTGAGTAAAACTAGGCTGGGACATTGATAATGATGAATCAGACTCTGATTTGGTTCTTTTTTCAAGTGTTGTGGGCAACTTTCCTTTTTGAACTTTTGGAGATTCTACCCGCTTCATTGCTTGTTCAGTGCCAGGCTGAGATTTGAGCAAAGCTGTGTCAGATTCCGATTTTGTTCTCTTTCCTTGTTTGGTCGGTAACTTTTCTCTTTGTCCACTGTGGGATTCAGACCGCTTAACAGCTTTGTCAGAAATGGGCTGGGATGTAGGTGAAGCTGTGTCAGCCTCAGATTTTGCCCTCTTTTCTTGCTTTGCAGTTATCTTCCCCCTTTGCACCTTTGGGATTTCTCCGTGTTTAACTGATGACCCGCCAACAGTTTGTGGTTTAAAAGAGGATGCCTCAGGTTTCAGTTTTTGCAATGCAGTGTCAGCCTCAGATTTGGTCCTCTTCCCTTCCCTTCCTTGTTTTTCAGATGATGATGTGCCTGTCTGGACCTTGAGAGATGCTGTACGCCTCACTGAGTCAGGACCAGCCTGGGATTTGTTAGACAAAGCTTTGGAAGGTATTTTAGAGGTCATCTTAGTGCTTTCTCCAATGCTGGCTGGCAAAGGAGGGGTGACAGATTCAGGGAATGGAGGCTTGTCAGTTTGAGTTGTGGTGATGGAAGCCAGCTCAGAGGATGATATTAATTCCTCATTAAAGCCTGCAGTAGACTGTTTAGGCAGTTGGTCTTCTACAGGTATAGCAGGAGATCTCTCAGGTGGAGATGGAGATTTTTCAGAAGATTGTTCAATAACAGAGAGTTGGTCCTCTGGTGAGGAATCTGAGGACTGTTCTGGATAGATTGATCGAGTAACAGTCGAATAAGCAGCATTCACTACTGTTACAGTGGAATCTGGAGAGGTCAAATTAGTCTCTGTGGGGCCCCAGTCAGAAGGACTAACGCTCTCAAGTTGGTCCTCTGATGTAGTCACAACTTCCAAATTTGAAGATGCTAATGTCAGCTGATCAGATGAAATCAACACCTGCTGAGGAGACAGTACTGCATCTGCTTCAGAAGCTTTACAATCCACAGGATCTCCGCTGGTCTCCTCCATGAGACATTTGCCAATTTGGAAAAAGGCAAAGCCTTGGCTTTCATCCTCAAAGCTCCTCCGTGTCATGTCAATGGCACCACTTCTGGTCATCTCAAAAAGTTTCCCCTCCTGAAATAGGAAGGGGTTTTGATCCCCGGATATTGCTTCTTCCATAGGGGTTCTGTGAGGACTCATTCCCTGAGGCTGCCCGTCAGCTTCTAAGGCATCATTATCCTCCCGCCCAGTGCTCCAGGGAACCAGAGTTTGCAATGAATCTGAATCGGTAGCTGTTGTCACGGATTTTATTTCAAGAGTTTCCTCACATTTGTGGTCCTCCAGACTGACAGGAAGTGCTCTTTGCGGTTCTTGTTCTAAACCACTGAAAGAAGCATTTTGGGCTTCAGATGAATCTTGATCTTTTCCCACCATCTTCGGCTGTGTTCTGCTGCTATCTGTGGCTACATGGCCCTTGCTTTCCATTGCTGAGTGGTACATGACAGAACATGAATCACCTTCTTCCTTTTCATTTCCACTAGCTAAATCAATTCTAGTGATTTCTTCTCGACGCTGATCTTGTTCAGCTCCGCATTCCTCGTCAGTAATGTTTGGAACTGATTTAAACTCTGGGTGATTTTCTGAGGAGCTTTCATCTTTAGGGATTGTGCGGTCACCCTCTTCAGTCTCAGAGGTAACAACATAATTCATTTCTGCTGCCATTGCATCAGTTCTACTTTCCCATTTGCTCTTAGCATCATGTTCCATTTCATCAAAAGTTTTAATCCTTGCAGCCATTTTGAACATCTCCTCCTCTGGTGTGAACTGCCGAAGAGGGTCATTGCTTTCAGTATCTTCTTCCTGCTCACCATCCTCCGGAATTACAGCTGGTTTCCTGAATCCCAATTGGGCTTGTTGATCTGCAGCTTTTGGAGTGACTTCATAACTTACTTCTTCAGAACTAGGTGTTTCAGGTGAAAGGGGAGTCTTTCCAGAGCTTTCAATTTGGGAGGTCTGTTCATAACTATCATCATCAACAGCATTCCCCTCCTGGTCTCTAAGAAACCTAGTACCCACTGGATCCAGAGTGTTGTCTGTTTTAGATGACAGTGACCGGCCAGATGTCATACTGTGCTCAGCCACTGCTGGTAAGCTTGGTTTTGTTCCCGGGTCAACTGGGCTGTTCTCTAATGAATCATGGCATGGCGATTCCTTAGTTGGGCTTGGCTCAATGGAGTCTGGCGATTTGTGAGAGGAGTCCTCGACAATGGGGCTGCCCTCCAGAGAATCCATGTTACCAACTAGCACAGGGTTATCAGCAGAGGGGCTGTGGGCTAGAGGGTCATGCTTTCCAAGAGGTAGATCTAAAGTAGTAGGATCCTGACAGCTGTCTATCTCTGACTTTGTAGCAACAAATTCAGAGACTGAAAGTTGGCTGCCATCATGGGTATCTCCTTTGAGAATATATGAAAATTTGCTGACCTGTTGGGTTTGGTGACCCAAATCAGTCACAGGCAAGTCCAAGGTTTTGTCCAGGTCACATTGAACGGCAGGAGCTTCACTATCAGTTGCTGTGACAGGGTCTTTCACCTCCTCATCACTAATATTTCTGAATAACTCATGCGAAGTGTTGGCTCTGTCCTCTGAGCAACTCTCATTTATGCTGAGCTGTGAATACTCAAAATGTCCAGCATCTCCCAAAGTGTCCTCTTTTTGTCCATGAAGAGCGACACTGCATTCAACAGCATCTGTGGGCTCAGTCTTATGAGTTGCACTCAAGTGCTCCGATTCTGTAGTGATTGTGGCAGTGGAGAAAGCTTTGTGCTCAAACAGCCCAGATTTAAACTTAGAAGGGTCCTGTCCTGTTTGGAAAGCTTTCATTAGCTCTCGCACGGACATAGTCTCTTCCAGCCTCTCAGTCTGAGATCTGGGGGATTTGGGAACGGCTTGCTGCTCTGTAATGTATGAAGAGCTGCTCTTCACACTCACAATGGAAGGCTTCTGCTTCCATCCTTGTTCCTCCTCCTCAACTTTCTGTTGAAGGGCTTTCACTTTATCCTTTATGGAGCCGATTGGGGTCTCCTCCACCCCTGGGGAGGGGGCTGCAGGGCTCTTCATTACAGGGGAGCTCGGGGTGGCATCTCCCAGCAGAGATTCCTCAGAACTGTACCTGAGAAACTCTGTCTCAGAGCCAGGTGTGTCAGGTTCCTCTGCAGCTCTCTTCTCTCTCAGTTTTCTTCGAGCTGGTTTCTTGACTCCACCACTGTTAGATTTGCCATCAGGTTTCCCTCTGCTCAAAACGACCTCTTCAAAATGCTCCTGAACCACATCCTCTGCCTCTTGGCGGGTCTCAGGCAGCTGTGTGAAGTATTGCTGGAGGTCTTCGCTGAGGTGCGCAACCATGACTGTCATGTCCTTGTCCACTTTCGACTCAGAGGTTCCCCTGTTTATCCTCACTTCTTGCAGCAGGGGTTCTTGGGCCTCAAACATAGCATTTTTTTCAGCTTCTCTAATCTCTGCATCACTGAGGATGACCCAGCCCTCCTCCTCCTGTCCTGCAATTTCCTCTGACTCCAGAGACACACAGGAACCTCCCCTCAGGATCTCATCAACCTTCTCCAGATCCTCTTTAACTCTTCCCACAATCTGCAAAGGCTCCCCTTGTTCATCCCCTGCCCGGCTCTGGTGCCTGTCCTCTACTGCTGTGTGACAGGGCCCCTCAGTAGTGTCTGAGGCCAGAATGACTGTCATTTTTATCAGGTCTTGTTTCAGCTCTGACACTTCAGAGAGCAGGTCGGAGCCAGTTAAGGTAGTTGGCTGCATACTGTCATCTTCCATTTGCAAAACATTTATTCAGAGAAAGAGAAAATCAAGATGACAATGAAAAAGAGAATGGGAGAATATGATCAGGATAATGTCAGTATCACCTGTTTCAAAATGGTATGAGGTAAGAATTAAGATCACAAATAAGGGTGAATGGGAGGTCTTGAGTGTTTTTTGCTTTGGGTGGCGAAGTGTCAGCACAACCAAAATAAATAGAATTATATACTGGAACCTCAGTATGAAATAACTTCCTTTTGCAATTGGTTTGATTTTTGCACACAGGACCACAACCAAAGCAAGAAGCAATCCAAGGCAAAACAATGAAATACACCACAAAATAAGACTAAGAGCAACAATGTCATACAAGAAGACAGACAAGGTATCTCAAGATTGCAAAATAAATGTTTCAACCAACTGAAATAAATGGTGATTCAGAATAAGACAGCGAACTGTCAATTTGGGATTATATTTTCAATGCAAAGCATGACTAATTTACCAATAAAATATAAGCTGGAATAAAGGACTTTCAAGCTCCTTACAACATAACGGAAACAGGAAGTGCTAAAGTCATAGAAACCGCTGGCAGACACTCATGTACATAAAGCAAAATAAAGAGAGCACATGCTAAAAATGAAAAGAACAGCAGCCAATGAAGTGAGTGAAAAAATGCATTCAATGCATGCAAAGGTGAAGGCAAATTTGAAAATAAAGGTTGCCTATTTCCTTGTAAAAACAATATTCTGCATAACACTGGTGAATGGTTTCATATGAGGGATGAGTCATCTTGGGAAATGAGTCAAAGACACACAAATGCATTCAAGATGCAATCTGAATACTTTCCACAAGATAAAACATTTTAAAGGCATTTTTAGAGAGCACAATTTTTGAAAAAAAAAAAAAACATACAAAATTTGAGGTATACGCCTGATATAAGGTATCTATCTATCTATCCATCCAACCTTCTGAGACTCAGGCTTTGGCGCATCTGAGATTCATGCTTTGGTCTATCTGAGACTCAGGCTTCGGTGTATCTGAGACTGGGGCTTTGGTGCGTCTGAGTTTCATGCTGTGGTGTATCTGAGACTCAGGCTTCGGTGCATGTGAAACTCATGCTTTGGTGCATCTGAGGCTCATGCTCAGATGTATTGGAGACTCACACATTGGTACAGCTGAGACTACGGCTTTGGTGCATCTGAGGCTCAGGCTTGGGTTTACCATAGATTCAGACTTTTGTGTATCAAAAATTCAGGCTTTGATGTAGGTATCTTAGATTCAGGCTTGGTGTATCTGACACCCAGGCTGAGTGCACCTGAAACTCAGGTTTCGATGCATCTGAGACTCAGGCTAAGTGCATCTGAATCAAGCTTGAGGGTACCTGAGAGGGTTCCGTGCGTCTCCAACACCACCCCTGTTAACTAGGTGAAGGTGGATGGTCCCCATGTGCAACATGTACAGTATGTATGCGGCAGCATGTTCAGTATATATACGGCAGCAGGTACAGTATGTATATGGCAGCATGTACTGTATGTATACGGCAACATGTAGAGTATGTATATGGAAGCATGTCCAGTATGTATGTGGCAGCATGTGCAGTATGCATATGGCAGCAGGTACAGTATGTATATGGCAGTATGAACAGTATATACACTATATGGCAGCATTTGCAGAATAGATGGTAGCATGTACAGTATGTATATGGCAGTATGATCAGTATATACACTATATGGCAGCATTTGCAGTATAGATGGTAGCATGTACAGTATGTATATGGCAGCATGTACAGTATATATGGCAGCATGTGCAGTATGTACAATTTATGGTAGCATGTACAGTATGAATATGGGAGTGTGTGCAGTGTGCTTATGGCAGCATGTGCAGTATGCATATGGCAACGCGTGCACTGTGTATAAGTTAGCAGGTGCAGTATGTGTACAACAGCAGGTACAGTACATATACGGCTGGATATACAGTGTGTATATGGCAGCATGTGCAGTATGCATATGGCAATGTGTGCAGTGTGCATAAGTTAGCAGGCGCAGTATGTGTACAAAAGCAGGTACAGTACATATGTGGCTGCATATACAGTGTGTATATGGCAGAATGTACAGCAATGCACAGTAGAATCAGAGCCATGATAATTTGCATGATAATTCTTTTGGATGAGACAAACGGTTCACTGCATATGATTTTCAAGCATGACCGGCAATGACAGATCCAAAAAAAACAACCAGTAATAGTTTTCAGTAGATATAATAGCTAATGTTTTGTACTTAGGCTGGCCAAATTAAACACATGCAAGGCAAATCAAGCAAAATTGGAAATGCAAACTGATGTATAGATATCCAAGTAGAAATACAGTGACAGTCCATATTCAATGTGCAATGTAAAGGCAAACTATAATATATGCACATCTTACGTTTTTCGTGTATCCTGTCAGTCTGAAAGAAAAAAAATAGAAAGATAAAACATTTTGAACGATCCATCAGTTCTCTAAAAATAATGCAATATTTCTGCAGTAATATGACAATTAGTCCCCATGGACATGCCGCACTGGCTAAAGCCACAAAGAGATCACCACGCATTATTTTAAATGATGCATCAGTGATATAATGACTGCCAACCATTTTAAAAGCATTATGATACATGGCTATTCTCCTCACCTGGGACAGGGGCTCTTGTCAAGATAATCAGAATATTTAGTAACTCCAAATATCAAGGTTAATATCAGGTTTTGGCTAAAAACCCGCAGTTAATGATCAGAATATCAAGAGGAATTTCACGTTCAAAATGACAAGATGGTGCTGGTCAATTCTTGACAAAAGAGGCCTCGTTTTTGGTATTCTTAAACCAATGGGTGAGGTTACACTTGCTTTGTCAATCTTTCATATGCAGTCTATGGTTTAAAGTTAAAAAACAGAAAAAGGTAAGTCTAACCAAAGACCAATGATCAAATTAAAAAATTACACAAAATCTGACAGAAATGTTTTTGGGGTTGCTGCTAGCCACCAATGTACCAAAATTCAGCTCAAAAGCGCCAAAACATGACCGTCCAAATCGAATCAGAAAGTTCTATTTACAGTTTACTGTCCTCATTGGTAGGAACATATATACCAAGTTTCACATTCATAGCTGCAGCAGTTTCAGAGGAAATGATGTCTGAAGTTCTAATAGAAAAAAATGGGTGTGGCCATGACAGCCATATTTGAAATCGAATCATAAAGTTTTATGAAAAGTTTGGTGATCTCATTGGTAGGAACATGCATAGCAAGTTTCAGCTTCATAGCTGCAGTGGTTCCATAGGAGATGTCTAAAATTACAGCCAAAAAATGTGGGCGTGGCCATGACAGCTATATTTGAAATCAAATCAATAAGTTTTATGAAAAGTTTGGTGTTCTCATTAGTAGGAACAAGCACACAAAGTTTCACCATCATAGCTGCAGTGGTTTCAGAGGAGAAGATCTTTGAAGTTATCACAGAAAAAAACAGGGTGTGGCCAGGGATCAAAGCTCAAACCAAAGTCAATTTTGTAAATTTCACTAAACCCATCATATATGCTTCTGGGCTTCTTGCTAGCTATCATTGTACAAAATTACAGCCCAATAGCTGCAAATATGACCGTCCAATGGGCCCATGCAACATTTTCAATATGGCCGCCATGGCCTCCATATTTTAAATCGAATCAGAAAGTTTTATATACAGCTTAGAGTCCACTAAACCTTTTGGTAGGAACACGCATGCCAAGTTTAACCATCATAGCTGCAGCGATTTCAGAGAAGATGATGTTTACAGACGACGAACGACAGACGACACCACCTTTAGTCCAGGCGAGCTGAAAACCAGCAGTTAATTCCACTAGTAAGGAAGCAACTAATCAGGGTGATAAGAAACATCTGTGAGGCCCACTGACCCAATAATTTTAGCACCAGGAAATGGACAATAAAATACTTTAATGTCTCCACTGACACACTACAGCATGTAAAAAATGCCTAAAGTAAAAGCGGAGAATCTTCACCTCAACCAAACTTATTTTTTTCATTCAAAGTATTTGTCCCAAGCATTATGAAGGCTATGCATGCAAAGTGAGAGTCAAGGTAAGACTCCGCATACCTGCTGATCAATCTCCTGATCTGAGTCACTGTCCTTCTCAGCACCAGAGAGAGGCGGGAGCCAGCCATGTGGGGTTGCCATGGTGACAGGGCGTTGGCAAGGCCAAAGAGAAAAACTGAAGTCATTTCATTTGAACACAATGAGCTGGGCTCAATATTTCCCCTTCCGCTACTTTGACTCTCAAAATTTAAATGTAAGTGCAATGTTCTCTCTTCACAAATTCAAATTTAGCAATTTGCCATGTTAATCTCAGTGGTGGCTGAAGTCCTGTGTGTTTGTGAAGGCAAAATTCATACTTGCCTTTATTCATCAAAGTTCACCAGTCTATAGCCCAAATAAATAATCACCTGTGCTGCCGATTTATTGTGGTCATGCCCATGCAAATTCTATAGTAGACAAGGTCAGATATAACTGAAGGATTTCCATGAGAATATAGGGGTGTTCAGGTTTGCTCGTCTTTGAGTATGCCCAGTGTCATATGATCAGGAGAGCCTAACATTTAAAGAATTTAAAGAATTTACTTTATGAGATTTTCAGACGTACGTACCTTCGAGTATGCAGGGAGGGTGATGTTCAGGTTGCAGATCGCCTTGTTGGTGGCACTCCTGTATGCTCTGGGCTCTTTTGTGAAGGACAAACGGCCGCAGGGCTCCTGAGCGCAGTCCCGAACCTGCTCCCCAGTGAAACGCACACAACGGTCAGATTCTCACAGCGTTTGCCATTTCAGCCACTGCCTAATGCACAGGCTATATGATTGAGTAATCCACTGTACTAAGGCTCAGGCAATATGACTGAATAGCAAAATGCTGGCTCTAATGAACATGAGTAAATGAGTGAATGCACTGACTTTAACAAACAGGGCCAGTCGGTTCTCCTTGAAGGCATAGAAGCTGAAGAGATGTTGTTGACCACTCTTGGTCAGAGGAACCAGGTTCCCAAAACAGTCTGCATATATGGGCTTCCCCTCAAGCACCTGCAGTGGCACACAAGGCAAGGGACGGATAGGAGGAGAGGGAGGGAGATGAAAGGGTGTTTTTCAATAGTCATTTAAGAATATTTTGCTCTCTTGCTAACTCACCCGCTCATCCCAAATCATTGCACCACTAAGCCCAATACCTTTCCACCCAACAATATTGACCCCAGTGCTACCCATCAGCTATCAATGCAACATGGCTCAGGCTCACCCCATAACTGCTAAGCCTAACACTACCAATTCCCATACCACAAATCCTAGCACTTCTAACCTCAACACCACTGCTTCTACCATTACTAATCCCAAACACCACTCACCTCCACATCACGGCTACGTGCTACCTCAGTGAAGTTCTCCTGCTGCTCTAGGGTTTTGTCCATCTTATCATCGGTCATACAGAAGCAGCGAAGGCGGGCTTCGATTGAGTCCAGCGTTTTAGCGAATATGACAAATTTGGCCATGTAGGGTACACAGATGACCTCCCGGTACACCTGAGTGGAAATGGCCACCGACTCCTGGACTTGCAGACAGTCCACCAGCCAAAACCTGCAGAAGCGGCATGCCTTTAACCTCCCAACCAACCGCAAACCCATACCATCAACCCCACAACTATATACAGTTTAATACCATACCATCATTTGCACAACCATCCACAGCACCATACATTCAACCCTACAATTATCCACAACACCACACCATCAACCCCATAACCACCCACAACACCATGCCATAAACCCCACAACCATCTACAACACTAGACCATCAACTGACCAACGTACCTCCTCATCCACTTAACATCTACAACACCACACCATCAAACAACCAATGCACCATCTAATCAACCAACTGCAATAAACCATGCCTACTAAGCAATCCACCAATCAATAGACTAGTCATTAACCAACAAACCACAGCATTAAATGAGCCATCAATGACTCATAACACAACACTATCAAACAACCACAAAACCATGCCATAAAACAAACATCCATTACACCACACCATCAACCAACTAATTCACCACCGCATCTAACAACTAGCCAACTACAATAGCACTCTTACTAACCACCAATCAAGATACATGCCATCAACCACCCAACCACGGCAATAAACTCGTAACCGATGACCCATAAAACCACACCACCTACTAACCACAAAACTAACACACCCCTTTATAAATTTATCATCCACAACAACACATAATGAAATAACAAGAGGAATCAGGAGATGGCATATCCACCTGGCCCCACATCATCCATCTCGGATTAGCAAAAGGCACCACGTCAGGTCATGATTAATGCGCACACCGAGTTTTGTGGAAAAATATTGAGCAGTGTTCGAGTTATGCTCCGGAAACGAAATATTCACTGTGAGACGGACGGATGGACAGACAGACAACCGCACCCATGACAATATCCCCCCGCATTATATGCCAGGGGAATTACAAATGCATACCATGATCACCAAGCCAACAAAAGCACTCCATCAACCAACACAGCACAGCCCCAAACCATCAACTAACAAAACAAAACAATCCCTCAACCACACTAACCCACTAACCACAACATGAGCTCGTTAATCGAGCAAGCACAGCACCACTCGGAGGGCGCAGACCATTGTCAAATCCAAATGCCCTAACTTGCAAGGTTTCCAGAGGTGAAAAATAATGTTTGTGTCTGCCCTATAATTCAGATTCACTCCAAAATCAAACAGGTTCCTCTTTGGCACGTGCAACACACCACATTTAATATTGAAAATCTGGACAGTAGTTTGTTCATAATCCCTCTGACAAAAAAAGAAACGAACCGAGCCAAAAACACGGCCTCCTTGGCAGAGGTATTTATATAAAGAATGCTTTGAATGAATCCAGACTGGCAGCCAGGTTACCTTGCAGACACATTTGTAGTGAAAGACACACTGTCATCAGTAAAGGAGAGAGGAGTAGTGCCAGTTATATCCTCCCATTGGGCAGGTGTGGTGCCACCTGAAAAACAAGGTAGGGAAGTGAGTTATGTCAGTGCCTTTAAAACTGAAACCTCTTGAGAATGTGCAGTCATGGCCAGATGTTACAGCAACAACGAGTGGTCAGTAAGGGGAGTGAAGAGTATCCCGGTGATGCAGTAACTCAGTGTAGCCTGTAGAAAGAGTGAGGAGTCTCTTGGTGATGCAATAGCTCATCGGTGTAGCCTGTAGAGGGAGTCAGGAGTGTCCTAGTGATGCAGTAACTCAGTGTAGACTGCTGGGGAGTGACAAATCTCCTGGTGATGCAGTACCTCGGTGTAGCCTATATAGGGAGTGAGGAGTGTTCTGGCGATACCGTAACTCAGTGTAGCCTGTAGTGGGAGTGAGGAGTGTTCTGGTGAAGCAGTAACTCAGAGTAGCCTGTATAGGGAGTGAGGAGTGTTCTGGTTTAGCAGTAACTCAGTGTAGCCTGTATAGGGAGTGAGGAGTGTTCTGGTGATGCAGTACCTCAGTGTAGCCAGTAGGGACACTCACCTGTGATGCTGCATAACAGACGCAGGGTGGGCATTTCACCTCCGTACCCCCTAGGCATCGCTTCATTAGCAGAGGTCTTAGGTACTGGAATTGTCATGGTGATGGGCTTGTGGAACTTCCTCCGCCTGGGTTCCAGGGTAATGATTGGACCAAATGTGGCTTTATTACCCACAATTCTCCTGACCAACTCTACTTCAATTGGCTGAGCCTGGGGATTATGGGGAAACACCACAACAGAAAGCACTTTCATCATTTAACAAACACAGGAACATTCACAAATATAAATGCATTCAGACAAATAGACATATATGCAGACATAGGTAAACACAGATACACAGGTGGTGCGCAAGGCTGTCAGTTAGGGCTACAGGCTAGAAGTTAAATTAAATAGCCAAATATCAAGTCAGAACATGACAGGAAGGAGCAAAATGAGAGATTTTGTCTATGTGAGAAGGGAGGTACCTGCAGCCCCACACGGATGCGTTTGGTCAGAGCTCCCTCAGGGAATTGCGCCTGGACCTGAGGAACCACACTGCTGCACAGCACCCCTCCCTCCGGACCAATCAGCTGGCTGTCCTGCCGTACTCGGGACACCACCGCAAAGAACTGTGGGAAATCCCGCGTGATGATGCGGCAGATCCGCTTTCTCTCCAGCTCCTCAGGGGCATCCAGCTCTGTACATGACCACACTAAACACTGAGATCCAGCTCTGTAAATTACCACACAAAACACTGAGATCCAGCTCTGTAAATTACCACACAAAACACTGAGATCCAGCTCTGTAAATTACCACACAAAACACTGAGATCCAGCTCTGTATATTACCTCACAAAACACTGAGGGCGCTTTCACACTAGGTATGAATGTTCCGTACCTTTCCACAGTGCGATTGTCCCCCCTCCCCTTCCCCCCACTGGTCAGCTTTCACAGAAGTAATGTTGTTCGGTACCAGGGTAAACTTGCGTATGTCAAAATTCCAATACAGTAGGTGGCAGTATGCACCAAGGTGGTTTTTAAATAAGAAATATACACAAAGAAGAAGAAAAAGATACTGAAATTTATCTTTTTCATCACTTGAGCTGTCAGACTTTTGCACTGCGTACTGCACTTTGAGATATTGCAGCCGCCTTTTCTTTAGTTTTTCACGGCACTGTTCTTTTGTTCTGCAATAACCACGCAGATATAAATACTCGCAAATTAAATCTCTGCGTTCATGCATGCGCTTATGCGTTTGACCGTATTTCCAGCAGGATGTGCGTGCGTGACAGAGGGTGTACAGCAGGCCGTTCGTGTGCGACAATGTGTACAGCAGGATGTGTGTGTGTGTGTGTATGTGTGACAGTGTGTGTGCAGCAGGCCTTGTGCGTGTCAGGGTGTGTGTGGGTGTGTAAAGCAGGCCATATGGGTCCTGACCCTCATCCATGCCGTTGAGTATCTGGTTGAGGTCCTCCTCGGTATGTTCGCAGAAGTGCTCTCTCCAGCTCTCTCCTGCCTCACTGCGCAGGATCACCAGCTCCCTCTGCTCTCCCCGCAGAGCTGCAAAGTGAGGGATCTCCACCACCACCGGCCTGCAGCCCGAACACACACACACACACACACACACACACACAATCAAACGCATGCATGCTCTTTATCACAAAAATCTCACCTCAGATGTCTTTTGCAGCAGGTAGAATTAGCTCTTCTTCAATTGTAAAGAAACTTAAGCTTTGAAAGTTCAGAGTAATTAAATCCAAAGGCCTTGCTGCAGCAACGTTTAGTGACCCTGTGCATTTTAAAACTCCGTCCAATCAGCTTCGTGAGGCAGTATTTCAGCACATACAAAGCGCAATGGTGCCTGCAATTCACGAGTTG
Organism: Gymnothorax reevesii; assembly: GCA_029721435.1. Classification (NCBI taxonomy): domain Eukaryota; kingdom Metazoa; phylum Chordata; class Actinopteri; order Anguilliformes; family Muraenidae; genus Gymnothorax; species Gymnothorax reevesii. Next base: position 34,987,966 of record CM056589.1, on the reverse strand, counting down.
CGACAAACCAATATTTTACATGGTGGGAATTATATTTGCCTCTGTAGCGTGGTTTGCTGTACTTCTTGGTAACGTCTGACCACACATTATCATCTCTTTTACCCAGACAGCCTGCAAAGAAACAGCCCACTGAGGTCCACTCATCTGTGCCAGTACGCTGTGCTGAGCTGTGCTGTTTGGCATGGGAAATGATGAACCACGATCACCAATTATGCTTCGGATGAAATAACTTAACTGGTACATGTGAGCAATAAAAATGTTCTGAAAAAATTCCAGAAAAAATAGCTTCTTTATGACAAATTACATGGCCCAGCCTGGAAGTTCAAGTAGCATCTCTGTGGCCCAGGGGTGAGGAACCCTTGGACTAGCAGAGGAAATTTTTGTTTCCCCGTGCTTTATCCAAAAATAAAACTACTCCTTCAATTTAGAAAGAAAAATAGTTCTAATGACTCTATTTCATTGTATGATGTCTTCAGTTTGAAGTATTAATATTTGGACCCCAGTAAGAACAGCCTTCACAGCGGTGAGGACTAATGGGGATCCGTAATAAACAACAAACAATAGTGCCTCTAGTGGTGTGAGCACTTAAGCTGGATTTATGGTTCTGCATCGACTCCATGCAAAGGGCATGCTGTCGCCTCGAGGCCGTCGTGGACCTTTCGAAGTTCTGCGTTCAGGTCGTTCGTGTCGTGCGGTGCTGCAAAGCAATTAACCCCAAACAGCGTCAGGTTTCCAAAGGACCCGTCGTGAAATCACGTGAGACTCGTTGGTAGAGTGTTTACGTTACGTTATGGGCTGTATTTCATTCTGAGGGGTAATAATCATGGACCATCCTGGGTAATAATCCCTACACCCTGTGGAGTCACTTCCCTTTGTAGTGAAAATTCTGAAGGGCAGCAGGGAGCGGGGTTTTCAATTAATGATCGTATGGAATGTCCTTCGACATATTTCGAGGCTGCTGCTTTCTGCTTAAACAAGTGTAAACAAATGTAGCCAGTTCATGGGAGAACTGCTTTCACTGGCCATTTACCAGTTTCGCGGTAGCTTTATAAGCAACCCCATCGCTTTCATAAGCCGACAAATAGCCGCGGATAAAAATAAAAAACAACATAACTAGCAATAGCCAGTCAACTGTAGTAAACCATCAAGTTAGGTTTGTTAGCTTTCTGTGCGCTTAGTAGCTACTAGCCACCGTTGTTATTTTCTTGAATGACGTTGAATCACACGTCACTAGGCTCGCGTCGGACCAATCAGTGCCCTTGTGGTCTGCAGTGCTTTGACGCGCAGTTAGAAAATTTTCAAGGTGCGCGGCAAACGACGCAGAGGCTCTGCGATGCGTAGCCACAGCGTCGATTCGACGCAGAAGCATAAATCCAGCTTTAGGCCTAGTTGTTTTCTACCTGAGCCGTCTTTGGCCTGAGCACAGTTTCATGAGACAGCTCTAAACCACTGTATTGTAAACAAGGCTTTGTACAAACGCACCCCTCAAACCGCCTTTATTTTCGTAACTGATGGAAGTCGGATGATGTCAAATGCAGCCCAGCAGTAATTGCCTTGATGATGTCATCAAGCAGCCCCTTCCTCTCACTAGCTAAGTTAAACTAATATCCTCAGTGTGCATCTCTCACAAAGAGAAAACACACGGATCTGGTTTGACGCTAAAGTGAACATAGGGCTCAATTTGAAATGATTCAGATCATTTTCTATCTTCTGTGCTCCCGAAGGAAGGATAGTTTCTCTCCACCTTCTAAGGCTAATCCCTCCCACCTTCTGACTCCACCCCTCACCCAGGAGGCTTTGATCAAAGGAGAATGATAAAGTAGAGGATGGTAGTCGTTGTTTTAAAAGGTAGATGATTGGTGGCATGATGGTGATGGTATTTTGGAGAGGTAGAGGACGAGTGGCGATATTGCGACGCGATACAGATGTGAAGGGGTTCTTACGACTCTCCTACCCCAGAAATCGAGTCCCTGGTGGCCCCAGCTGCAGGATTCGGCTGACCAGGCTCTCTCCCTCGTTCAGTGGAGGGGGGGCTGTGGGCAGGTGCAGCTTACTGACGGAGTCCAGTGCGGCATGAGAGGAAAACAGCATCCATGAGCAATGCTTACGCCCAACGCAACAAATCTACACGCAAACACACACACACATGCACGCACACACACACACACACACACACATCCTTCTACTTTTGTACTTCTATCCTAGTCAGGACACTACTTTGATTTCCATCCATTCTTTGAGTGTCTTCGCCTTTCCCTGATCTTAAGCTCTTTAATGCTAACCCCTAACCTTAACTAATGAGTCATAATTTGCCTTTGTAGTTGTGAGGACACACTGTCTCTCACCCTCTCTCTCTACAATGAGTGGATGTCTCTTGCCCTTTCACTCTTTTTCGTGTGTGGGTATCTCTTGCTCTCTCTCTTTTTATAGTGAGTCGGTGTCACTCGTCCACTCTCTCTTTATAGTGAGTAGGTGTCTCTCACCCTCTCTCTCTTTATAGTGAGTAGGTGTCTCTCACCCTCTCTCTCTTTATAGTGAGTAGGTGTCTCTGACCCTCTTACTCTTTATAGTGAGTAGGCGTCACTTGTCGTCCCTCTTTAGTTTCAGTAGGTGTCTCTTGCCTTCTTTTTCTTTATAGTCAGTGGGTGGCTCTTGCTCTCTTTCACTATCATGAGTGGATGTCTCTCGCCCTCTCTCTCTCTCTAAGGAGACTGTGTCTCTCACCCTCTCTCTCTGTAATAAGTAGGTGTCTCTCGCTCTCTCGCTCAACGACTAGTGGCCTCTTACCCCAGGAACTGAGCCCCAGCAGGCCCCATTTCAATGAGCCGAGCTGCAGTACCATCTGTGTCCAGCAGAGGGGGCATGGTAGCGACGCGGTGCCGCTTGACGAGGCGACAGGTCACGCGCGTTGGGGCAGGACATTTGCGAGGAGGAATAATGATACGGAGGCCATGATGGCGACATCCCCGCATGGCTCCACCCCGCGCATCCACCATGAAACTGACCAGGAAGCTGACGGGATAGACAGAAGCAGTCAAGGAGTAGATGAGACTAAACTAGGGCAATAAATGCATTTCAAATCCCAAATGTGTCAGGAAGTTCTTGCCAATCAGATGGGTCATTCACATGCACTACTTTTGGGCTGAATGTGCCCTTGGTCTCCGCCTAAACATGCAAGTCAGTGATGCTTAAAACAAAAACAAAACAGGTTATGCTCTTTGCCTAATTATATCCCCGAACGCCGAATGGCATTCCGGGGGATATTATGTTTCTGGTCTGACCGCCGCCGCCGCCGAACTACGTGTTAACGCGATTACTTAAGTAATATTTCAATTACAAATTTCAAATTTTGCACATAAGTAAGTATCATAAAGAGGAAGAACTGATTCGATTTTGGACGATTTACAATTTCTAGATTGGCCACCAGGGGCCAAAAACAGAAAAAAAATCACTGTTTTATCATATCTCTAGAAATATTTGTCCGATTGACCTCAAATCAAGTGCAAATGAAAGGTCATGACCTGAGGATGTGTCCCACGATGACATTATACCTGTTTGGTTCAAAATTTTGACACAAGGTGGAGCTTTGTCACATAAAATTCACAATTTTTGCAATATCTTTGGAACTATTTCTCCAATTGACATGAAACTATGTGCAACTGCAAGGTCATGACCTCACAACGCATCACATGATGACATCATACCTGTATGGTTCAATATTTTGCCACCAGGTGGCGCTTTGTGATGGAAAATGACCAAATTGGCCATATCTTCAGAACCATTTTCCCGATTGCCCTGAAATTAAGTTCAAATGAAAATCTATTCAAGGTCTATTCAAGGATTGGGGAATTGGAGGATTGGGGGCATTCGGGGATATACCCCGAGCCGTTGCCTCAGACGGCATAAGCCTAGTTATTTTCCTGAGCCAGCACACTTTCGTATTGTGATTTTGTAAATATGCCTCTGTACTAGAGCAGGTCTGAATTTACTTTGTTTTGCATCATAAGTGATTTCACCTTTTTTCTTGCTACAATGTTAACTATGGGTAACAAAGCTTACTCTAAGAAAGGATGATGCCATAAGAAACACAGGAAGAGAAAAGAGTTTTTCAATAAAGAGTGTTTTGAACAATGTGCTTTAACCGACTGTAAAGCCTATTATGATTTTCCCCTCTTCAAATCTGATTTATTCATTGTCAGTAAGACGTGCCAAACAGACCATGAGATCAGCTCAGCCTCCCTGAAATACTATGTGCCCCAGATGGAAAGCACATCACACAGGGACACTGACAGGAAGAGGCGGAGCCAGTGCACATCACACAGGGACACTGACAGGAAGAGGCGGAGCCAGTGCACATCACACAGGGACACTAACAGGAAGAGATAGAGCCAGTGCATATAATACAGGTACGCCGACAGGAAGAGGCAGAGCCAGTGCACATCATACAGGGACAGTGACAGGAAGAGGCAGAGCCAGTGCACATCATACAGGGACAGTGACAGGAAGAGGCAGAGCCAGTGCACATCATATAGGGACAGTGACAGGAAGAGGCAGAGCAAGTGCACGTCACACAGAGTGACAGACAGGAAGAGGAGGACCCAGTGCACATCACACAGGGACACAGACAGGAAGAGGAGGACCCAGTGCACATCACACAGGGACACAGACAGGACGAAGTAGAGTCAGTGCACATCATTCAGAAAAACAGGCAGGCAGAGGCGGAGCCAGTACACATCACAGAGGGAGACATACAGGAAAAGATGGAGCCAGAGCAAATCAAGCAGAAAGACAGACAGCAAGAGGCAGAACCAGTGCACATCACAGAGAGTCAGACAGGAAGAAGGATCACCTGCTATTGTCTTGATCCAAGCACGGTGAGGAGCGTCTGAGAACAGAGGAAAAATTTAATCAGTAGAGCTACTCAGTGGAATAAACCAATCACAGAGATTATAGAAAGAGGGTTAAACCAATCACAGAGATCAGAGGGAGAGGGTTGAGCCAAACACAGATAAGAGAGAAAGAGAGGTATAAAGCAATTACAGAGACCTAATAGAGGCAGAACCTTACTGCGTGTTTCATTGTAAATTGCACATTCACAGTATAACATGTAAGTCACATAGCATGTTTGTAGCCGATGTTTGTTTGCAGTACTGAGTACAAGACCACAGCGTGTGGTATATATCTGTAATTTGCACCTGCACTTGCAGTGTGTAGTACATATCTGACGTGTTTGTTTGGGTCAGCAGTGCTTAGCATCCTTAAGCAGCATGTATGGGCAGCACGCAATATTTACCCAGAATGCAGTGGGCTGGCAGACAGAGCAATGTTATCCAAGTTATCAGTTCCCCAGCTCAGACGGTAAGACTCCTTTTGCACAGACAGCAGGGACATCTGTCACACAATTCAGCCGTTAGTACAGTTATATGAACTCAGTCAAATATGTCATATAACCTTCAGAGACACTTCAGGAAAGTCATAGGGTTCCAATTATTAAACTTATTACAGAAGCCTTTTCCGGAGCGCTATGCTTCACGCAGGCATTATGGCCGTGTTCGAACAGTCAAAAAATTACATCCTTTCGTCTATTTCCGAACCACTTTTCTTTAACCTTGAAGGAAAACGTCGTGAGGTAAAGGAACGGTGTAGAGGGGAATTCATAACAAGTTAGGAAGACAACCGTGCTTATTAAAGAATCCAAATGCGCTTTCACTTGGCAACGTGATCATGCGTCTCTTGCCCATCATGTTCCTTTGTTTCATGATTGGCAGGACGGATCGTTGTCGCTCTAAAATTTGCTGCCATGCAGTGTTGTGGGTGGCACTGTCTTCCTTCTTTTCGTAAAGGATGGTTCAGTGTACCCAATGCTAAAGGTGATAAGTAAGGAAGCACTGAGGCACCTTTCCTCATTTAGAGAAATCAAACACACTTATTATGCCTGCCACGTAAATAATTCTGGGTCATTTTCTAGGAGATAGGGACTTCCACGGCAAAAAACACTATTTGGACGCAGCCTATTTTTTTTTTGGAGGACCATGCTTAATGCAGGTTGTATGTTTATGGAAGACCATGATTAATGCAGAATAAATGCATCTGGGGGACTATGCTTAATTCAAGAAATATGTATCTGAAGGACTGTGCTTAGTCCTTAAAGTGTTTAATTTTTACTAACCCTATCCCTCCAAAAATTAATCATTCATTATTTAGTTGACAAATGACCTTTATCAGAACTCACAGGTACCGATGAAGCCCTCTGAAGGTCATCACCGACTAATATGCAGACTAAAAATGGGCTAAATTGCTGACCTTTTGAAAGCTGAAATCTGAAATTTTGCTTCATATATCTCACGCCGCGTGTAACTGTAGCAGTGATTAGCACTTAAGGGTAAAAAGGAAACATGTCTCTGGCAAACTGTGCTGAATGCAGATAACATGTTCCTGCAGGACAGTGAGTTCCAGGGAATGTCAGCATTAGTATAACCCCTCCTTCTTTTCACAGTTTTGGGTGTGCCCAATCCAACAAGTATTTACTAAATTAGGGAGAGTCACATTGTCACAGGAAGCTGGTACACTCACCTGTTGGCTAGCAGTTGTGGCCTCAATCAGGTTACCATCCTTTCGCGCATATCCATGATGCCGTGGGGTGTGCTGTGACCTGTCAGAACTGAAGGACCGAAGGCTGATGGGAATTTGCCATGGAAACAATGAGTAGGTGGGGGAGGGTGAATAAGGAGCAGCATGAAGGAGGTGAGAGAGACCGGCGGTATTAACCGGAGACACCAGCAGGCATTAACCCTTTGAATCCAACTGATGCAAATTGCATCTAGAATCACATTGCCTCCTCTGTAAAGAGCAGCTTGGTCATGCTGAAATGCAGTGATTTTTCCCCTTTCAGATTTCAGAAGAACCTCCCTTTTCTCAATATTCTAAACACTTTGATGCCCACCGTGTATTAGCATCCATAAATACATTGGGAAATCATGGGGAAAATGGGCTCCATTGAGGCATTTCTCATAACATGACATGTGTGGTAGGAACTGGCCATTCAGGCTAAAAAGGTGCCATATTCCTATCAGTAAAGCATACCTGACACTTAAGGACAAGAGAGTATCTGCTATTATCTGACATCCGGTCTTGAAAAGTTTTTGCCACTACAAAATAACTTAGCAAGTGCTTCCACACAGTGACCACACTTGGCATGAAAAAGTACGTTCCAATATTGGTGCTATGTTTGCCCTTGGTTCAGGGATGTGTAACTTATGGAGATAGTTCTGGCTGACAACTCAAGACATGCCCACATTCCCATAAACACCCTCTTGCATATCTGACACTGCTCTACCGTCCCGTAGGTTGGCTATTTAAGCTGCTCTCCAGCTCTGTCTCCATGGCACAACATGCCTCTGCCTGCTGCTGTGCTGCATTAGTCTCTGCTGCTGCATCACTCCAACCGGCAGCTCATTAACATCCCACCCCCATCCCAGCAACCACCTGCAAGCTATGAATTTCCCCCCAGTGATGAAGGAATATCTTGATACTCTGACACGCCCTGATCTCCTCTCCTCAAGCTCAGTGGTTTGCAAGGAATATCAGGGTCATACCCCAGATGACAAACTATCATTGTATCTATTTTTTAATACTACAATTAACAGTTCACACTTGGGCTAGCTGACAGAACCTCCATTTGTGACCCTAGTTTTGCCAACAGAACTTGGGCTACGTAGTCCAGAGAAGTTAATGTTGTCCATTCCTCTAATACATTTTATGGCCTAAATTAGCTCACCCAAAGTCTCCTTTTACCAAGGCTGAAGCAATTAAGATTTGTTAGCCTTTCCTCACACATTTACTTTTAATAACAGGAATTAACTGCAGTGGCATGACATGGTTTAAATAGGAATCGAATAGCCCTTACTTTCAATCGCCTGGTTTTTCTCCAGTTTCTAAAGACCACCTAAAAATAACCACCAGCGGTTTAAAGCTGATCTCACCGACTTACTTCAGTGACCTTGGCTACATGCTGTAAGTATTACTGCTAGTTTTAGTGTACATCCCCACGTAAATGGTTTTGGACAAACATGTGAATTGCGTGTATGGGTGGACATTGTAAATTTTGAATGTATACAGTAAACATAACATAACACAATATGAGCGGTGAGAACAGGCCATTCAGCCCAACGAGGCTTGCCATTTCCCTATCACTAAAGCGAACCTGACACTTCAGGTATTCAAGGACTATATGGTATCTAGCACTTTATCAAGCCTGGACTTGAAAAATTGCACAGTGTCTACCTCTAAGATATGGCCAGGCAAGCTATAACACATAGTGATCACTCTCTGTGAGAAAAAATATTTCCAAATATCAGTGATAAATTTACTATTGGCTAAGTTCCATTTGAGCGAATAGAACTTAGCCCAAGTAATACTGCATACTTAAATTTGTTAATCCCTTTAACATATTTAAAGATCTCAATCTGATCACCCTGAAGACTCCTTTCACAAAGACTGAAGATTAGGATTCTTCAGCCTCTCAGCTTTCATCACTTATACCAGGACTGAACTTTGTGGCTCTTCTTTGAACCTTCTGTAAAGCCTCTATGTCTTTCTTGAAGTATGATTTTTCAGGTATAGAGCTCATTCCAGTTTTAATCCTCCCATAGAGTATCCTGTCTAATGCTTTTATTTCTGACATGTATTACTTTACATAAGGCCATTTTGAATGTCATAGTTATGGTAAACTGCATTAATATGAATATTAGTTTCATTATACTGTCCCATAAATCAGTTGAAATGTGTGGTTCACTGCCCCTGAGGAAAATATCATGGATCATGCCTATCTGGGTTATAATGATTATAACTGTGTTTTTGCACAGTTAAAGTCAGTGCAAAAACAACAGTAATTAACTCATTTGGTCATTGTACTTTAGTTTGACTCTGGGATATGTACCTGTCTGAGCGTACAGCATCCAGACTGAAGCGAAGGTAACTCATGCCCTCCAGGTAATGTCCGGGTACAGAATCATCGCCAAGCTCTCGCAGGTCCTCAGGCCTCAGATACGCCCCACCTTCACCTGTCATGGTGTCCTCACCTGGGCAAAGACATTTGCAAACATTTCACTCCGTTTACATTCACACCCGCACATTGCATTCAAATGCACTTACTCAAGCATGCACAAATACAAACACGCAAATATGAATATGTCTACAAACACCACACATACAGTACCATGGAGGTAAAAATAGGTTTGTGCTATGAGAATGTAAACAGTCAGTGGAAAGATGGTGGTGAAGTGGAAAGCACACACATGCATACACACACAAAGCACACGCATGCATGTAAACATGTGCACAAAAACTAAAAAAAATAAATGCATGCACATACACTAAAGCACACGGATACATGCATACACACTAAAGCACACACATCTATCCATCCACACACAGTAAAGTACAGTTGCATGCAAAAGTTTTGGTATCCCCGGTCAAGATTTACTTTACAGCAAAGAGCTAAGTAGTAAGAAAGAGTTATACGCACATCACGTATAGGTGCAAGGCTATCAAATAAAACTTTTCAATGGAGAAAGGATAATGATGACCAGACAAAGATCCAAGTTGGATCAAAACGTTGTCCTATTTTAATTAATAAAGATTTTCTTGGTGGCTTGGAGTAAGTGTGCGGGCGTCTTTTCCTTTCTCCATTGACAGAAAATACCTATGCCAGTAAAAGATGACATATGTTCAAAATGGCATAATGTTAAAGATGACAAAATTCCCTGACATTTTAAGCAATATTATTTTATGTCAACCTTTTACGTTTCATAATTACAAAAAAGGGCCCGAAGCAAAAGTTTGGGCACCCTGCATGGTCAGTACTTGGTCACACTCCCGTTGGCAAGCGTCACAGGTTGTAAATGCTCTCTGTAGCCAGCTGAGTTTTTCCAATTCTAGTTCAGGGGATTTTTGCCCATTCTTCTTTGCAAAAGACTTTTAGTTCTGTGAGATTCTTTGGCTGCCTTGCATGAACTGCTCTTATGAGGTCTTGCCAGAGATTGTCAATGAAGCTGAGGTCAAGTGACTGTGAGGGCCATGGCAAAACCTTCAGCTTGTGCCTCCTGAGGTAGTCAGTTGTGGATTTCAAGGTGTGTTTAGGATCAGTTTGCAGCTTTTTTACAGATAGGGTGATGTTGGCATCCTGAATTTGATGGAATTTAATTGAAACCATTCTTCCTTCTACCAGTGACATGTTTCCCATGCCATTGGCTGCAGAACAACCCCAAAGGATGATAGATCCACCCTAGTGCTTAACACTTGGTGAGGTATTGTTTTCACAAAATTCTGCACCCTTCTTTCTCCAAGCGTACCTTCACTCATTGCAGTCAAAGCATTCTACTTTAACTTCATCACTTCACAAGACTCGTTTCCCGAGTGTGTCAGGCTTGTTCAAGTGTTGCTTTGCAAACTTCTTACGCTGACTTTTGCGGTGAGGATGCAGGAGAGGTTTTATTCTCATGACTATTCCATGAAAGTCATATTTCAGCAGGAGTCACTGAACAGAAGAGCAGTGCACCATGACTCCAGACTGTGCTAGTCTTCCTGAAGGTCTTTTGCAGTCAAACGGGGATTTTGATTTGCATTTCTGGCAATCCGACTAGCAGTCCTCTCAGAAAGTTTTCTTGGTCTTCCTGACCTCGACTTGATCTCCATTGTTCCTTTAAACTGCCATTTCTAAATTGTATCATGAAGTGAGGAAATGGCTGCCTAAAAATGCTTTGCTATCTTCTTATAGTCTTCTGCTGCTTTTATTTCAATTTTCAATTATTTTAATTTTCAGAGTGCTTGGCTGCTGCTTAGAGGACCACATGTCTTCTGATTGTTGGGACAAGGTTAGAGAAGTCTGGGTATTCAGAAAGCTTTGAAATTTGCATCACCTGACCTTTCGAAACAAAGATTGTGAAGAAGTCGTAACCCTAATAAGCTAATTAAGGTCTGAGACCATGGTCAGAGTTATCTGGGGGCTGAAAACTCTTGGGGTGCACAAAAGGGTGCATTTGCAGGATGCTCCTTCCCTTTTTTTCACTCCAGAATTGAACAAAACAAAGATAATACACTAATATTGCTTTAAATGTTCTGAACTCCTTTTGGAACTACATTTCACAATAGAAATTTTGACCAGGGCTGCCCAAACTTTTGGATGCAACTGTACACATATGCATGCACATACAGACACACTGAAGCACACATATACATGCACATACAGACACACTGAAGCACACATATACATGCACATACTGACACACTGAAGCACACATATGCATGCACATACGGACACACTGAAGTGCACATATGCAAGTACATACAGACACACTAAAGCACACACATGCATGTTCAGACACAGACACACTGAAGAACACAAAAATGCTTGCACACACAAACCCTATAAAGCATAAACACACACTCACCTTCCTCATCAGAAAGCTCCAGCAGTTCCGTCATGCTCTCGGGAACATTCAGCTTGTGTTTCTCGGTCACCGTCTGCACCAAAACAGGACACACCTATTGCAACACCACGCCAATCACTGCCCACCTCCTGCAGCACCAAGCCTATCACAGCCCATTTACAGCAGCGCAAAACCAATCACAGCTCACCCACTACAAAACCAAGCCAATCATGGCATACTTGCTGCAGCTTGAGCCAATCATAACCCACCTACTGCACCACCAAGCCAATCACTGCCCACCTACTGCAGCACCGAGCCAATCACAGCCCACAAACTGCAACATCGAGTCAATCACAGCCTACCAACTGCAGCACCGAGCCAATCACAACCCACTTGCTGCAGGACCAAGCCAATCACAGCTCACCTACTGCAGCACCAAGCCGATCACAACCTACCTACTGCAGCACCTAGCCAATCACAGCCCACCAGCTGCAGCACCGAGCCAAACACAGCCCATCAATTGCAGCACCAAGCCAATCACAGCCCACCTACAGCAGCACCAAGACAATCACTGCCCACTAATTGCAGCTTCGCGCCAATCACAGCCCATCCACTGCAACATCGAGCCAATCACAGGCCACCTACTCTAGCACCAAGCCAATCACAGCCTACCGATTGCAGCACTCAGCCAATCACAGCCCATCTACTGCAGCACCGAGCCAATCATAGTCAACCTACTACAGCATTAGACGAGTGCATAAGGCCTATCTTTCTTGTTGGGTGGTGGATAAATTACAGTGCATGACGAGAAATAGCTGTGGGCCAAATTGTCTGACTGCCTCAGTCTGGCCACATGACGGTCATGTGCACCTTTGATTGAGATCAAGTCAAATGAGCAGTAGAGCTGAGCTCCACAAAGGTAACTTTGGTAGTATGGCTGACCATATGGGTTCACCCTTGTTGGTCTATTTATTTATTTAGTTATTCATTTAATTTATTGAACTAGGACATTGCACATTAATCAACATTATTAGCAATATGTGCCAATGTAAATATGCCGGAATTAGCATAATAGCTAAATTTCATCCATAGTCATAAGCCAGAAACTGAAAAAACATCCAAGCCTTCCAAATGACTGAACACCTCATAGAATGGGCCACAATACAGCACACAGAAAAATCACACCAACAGTATTACATACAAAATGGACACATCGACAACCAATGTTATTTTTGAAAGTTACATGGATTAGGCGTTTGAACTCTGTAAACCTAACTTAGAAAAATAGAATTTTCTGAAATTCAGATCTTCTGAAGATGTTGACATTGCTAAGATTTTCAGAGTGATATACTCTAATTTTTAAATGCATGTTCCTTGCACCTTTTACAGTAGCGTTCTGTTTTACACTTAGCCAATCACAACCCACAAACAGCAGCACTGAGCCAATCGCCGCCCCCAAACTGCAGCACTGAGCCAATCACAGCCCACAAACTGCAGCACTGAGCCAATGACAGCCCACCAACTGCAGCACTGAGCCAATCTCAGCTTACCTATTGCAGCATCAGGCCTATAAAGAATACAATCCTCAGCAACAACAAAAGTCATGCTAAGGTCAGAGAGGAGACTCACAGTTGTCGTAGTGATGACCTCCTCTGTCACAACTTTCAGAGTGTCAACCACTGAGATGTATCCCAGGCGCCGAGAAATATCCAGAGCAGTGTTTCCATTCTGAAAAATGTACAGCATCAACCAAATGTATGAAACACGTATGAATTTGAATAGAGTGTCTGTGTGTGAGTGTGTTTGGTGCGTGCGGAGATGCACAGGCCCTCACCACAGTGACAGTGTTGGGCTCAGCTCCGTGTGCCAACAGGACATTTATAATGTGAGTGTTTCCCTGTTGAGCTGCCTGGTGAAGGGGAGTGTAACCACTCTACAGAGAGACAAAGTCAGGGGTTAGTATACCACAGGCCATATACCACACCACACACCACCCCCATATCCCACAGCACAATAATATTTTATACTACTGTCTATATAACACACCACATACCACCACTTATACCACAAGTTAGGACAAATATTACCTGCCAGAATATAGCATACCACTGTCCATACAGTACACGCATCACGCACCACCCCCATGCCCCAAACACCATACACCACTTTGCATACAACACACATCGCATATCATTTCCCATATACCTCCACAATATAATACTCTCCAAATTGCAAACATCATATAACACACGACCAAAAACACACACACCACATACCACTCCCCAAATACTGCTATCCATATAGCAAGCATGATATTCCACGCCCCTAATTGCACGCACCAAATACAATGCACCATTTGCAATGCTCAACATGCCATTATGTACCTTTCGTTATATATCGCATATACAACACACACCATGTACCACTCGCTTGTTGAGCCGCACACGCAACACAAACCTTAGTCTTTGCGTTGATGTTTGCCCCGTGCTGCAATAAGAAGTTTGCCATCTTCACATTACCATAGTGACAGGCGACTATAAGAGGGGTGTAGCCCAACTAGAAGAAAAATGAGAGACACAATGGCATTATAAATCAGAACATTATAAACAGGCCCCAAATCACAGAAACATTACAACGTGGAAACCTGACTACAACAGAGAAAACAGCTAATTGACAGCTGCAATCAGTCTAATGGTTCTATAATGTAGGCTCAAGTTGGTCTTGTCCAGCCCTGCGATTAAACAGTGAGAGGCGTGGTTCCAGAATTTCATAAATTTTCCCTAAAGCTGTGTGACCCTAGCAAGTGGGCAGCAAAACTTTAAGCATCACCGCCAAACAACCAATCAGTTCCACAGTACTGCACTATCCTCCTGAGAAAGAACCATGTCATGAGTAATTGTTCTGCATTAACAGGGTATTCTCAGATAAATGGGTTTTATGTCAAAGCATTCTGTTGTTTCAGCAGATTCAAATAAGTGTTTTTGTTCATTATTGAGAAAATAGTTGTTAGATAAAATTGTAAAATTGTTCTTTTGGAAGCTTATCTAAGCAGCCAGACTAGCAAGCAAACCCTGCCAGGAGAGTTTGGACAGTACACCAGGTGTAGTGTGACTTACACCATCTTCCCATCACTCTCTCTTTGAAGCAAACAACCTTCCTTTATCTTGTTGTCGAGTTAGTTTGTCTGGTTGTGGGGTCCGGGCTTAGGGCAGGCCTCACCTTGGTGGACTGGTCCAGGTTGGCGTTGTGTTCTGTCAGTATCTCTGCGATGGAAACCTTATCTTCTTGAGCAGCAAGGTGAAGGGGGGCCAATCCGCTCTGCATTGAGAAAGAAGGCCAGTTATCATAAAAAACTCATGCTGTTTCTGACTAGAGGTGATAAGACGAGGTGTTTTCAGCAGGAGGTCATACGACAAGGTCTGCTTTAGCAGGAGAGTATGCAACGGTGCACTTTTGCCAGTTAATTGCATGAAGGATTTTGGCAGTTGGTCATCTGACATTGGCAGATTTTAATTGTAGCCCCCGGACAAAGTTAGGCGGCTACTATGGATTCATGTGTGTTGTCTCCGCCGCCGCCGCCTCCACCACCGCTGCGTCCGCATCAGTAGACACTTTCTTGTGGACAATCTACAGGCTTTAATTTTCTACCGATTTCTTTCGTATTTGAAATGGACATGTGTTGTATTTCCCTTGTGACACTTATTGACTTTGGTTGCCACAGCGACAGTATTGGCCGAATAATATGCAAATTGGGGCAAAACATAGCGATTTCATTGTAGATGCAGTGCAGGCTGCAGTTTTGGCCCAATTACTTTCATATTTGGTATGGACATGTGATATACTTCACTTATAACACCTATCGATTTTGGTTGCCATGGCGATACTATTGGCCGAAAGTATGCAAATTAGTGGCAAAACATAGCGATTTCCTTGTAGACGCAGTGCAGGCTGCAATTTTGGCCCGATTACTTTCATATTTGGTATGGACATCTGATTTACTTCACTTATAAAACATACTGATTTTGGTTGCCATGGCGACAGTATTGGCTAAATTATGCGCAAAAAAGGGGAGAAGCGGGCTTTCAGGGGCTACACTCATGCGGCCGGAGCTGACCAGACTGTCTAGTTTAATACATGAGTTAGGACCAGCATACTGGTGTGACAGGTCCCACAGGAAGTCTTAAAGTAGAAGAAGATGCCATTTTGTCTCACACAACTATGTCTAAGTATTTAGCTTAGATAAGTGATATCTGTGTGAATAATCACTGTATACTTTCAACATTGCTTATTAAGAAAATCAGATTAAATATTGTTTGCCAATTCCTTATTGATTTGTCAAGGAGTGCAACTCATCATTTTTAGACACAGAACTATTCTATAAAATAAAGAACAGGTGATAATCCTATTTGTGAAAGGTCTCATTTTACTCAGGATGTTAGAATGTGAAGCTCTCATTTTAGTTAGCATGTTCGTATGCCACAGGCCGCAGGAGGAATGGGGGATGCAGGGGTTATGTCCCACGCAGTTCTGAGGTGACGGCAATCCGTCCTCCCCACTTTTGATAAGTAAGACATGCTTAAGCTACGCTAAATAAAACCTTTGACAAACCGATCGCATCCCTACCAGCCAGAGCCATGTAAAGAGATGACACGAGCTCGCATTCGCTCTGATAGTAACAGTTTCATATCAAAAATGTTATATCATTTTGTATAGTTTGTCAGACATCACAAACTCAGACTTCTTGCTTCTATAGACCGTCTCCCTGATTCTAGTGACATGTTTCAATAAAAGATCAATTATTCACCTATTTTAATTTCCAAACCTTTATTTCATACATCTTTTAGCAACATGATGCAGATCTATCTGTTGAGTTACCTAAGAGTATGTTTCACCCAGAAGTGTGTAGTTTTTTTGCAAAATCCCTTGGGGAATCGGCCAAAGGAAGGTATGAGTGAAACAACTGCCGCAGAAAACGTAGGTGAACGGTTGGATGAGTTAAAATATGGTTATTTGTCAATCTTTGTAACTATTTGTTTCTCTCCTATGTAATATTTAAGATTATGCAATACGCTACAGGAGAAATCAGGAGGACTGTATCCTGTCACTAGCATCAAGCAACATGTAGACCTCTCTCGTGGTATCCATAATTACTGATGACTCTTTTCTCACACCATGAAGTTTCTATTGAAATGTCACATTTAGTCTCAAGCGTCTCAAAATTTGATTTATTTTATGACACAGGTTGTGGCCATGAAATTCTGAGGTATTAATGTACTTGCAGGTGTTATCTGCATGGTTGTTGTATAACATTTTTGAACGATGATTACCTCTTAAAATTGGTGACACATTAGCTAAGTGATTTGCTTTGTAGCTCGTCCATTATTCTCATTCATGCTTTTTTGATATGTTATTTCTCATTTTGATACTAATAGTTCACTGTAAGGGCAAACTAAGTTGCAAATTTCTGTTTTCTGGGTACAGTTAGCATAAATCAATAACCAGTGTCTCCTCACATTATTTGTGACATAAATGTTAACTTCAAACATATTGTGGAGAATGCATTGGTGGTTGTGGTTTATTTGGCAATTTCATACCAGACAATGAAGTAAATCTAATCATTTGATCCTGTATATTAACCTGTGTGCATGTCGATTAGTGTTAACTCTTGTTCACCGAGGGTTTCATAAACTGTCAGTATTCCATGTTATTTTGAGAGTGTTTAACCATTAGCCCAAACAATGTGAAATAAAGTCTAAATAGTGTTCTATAACCTTAAAAGTTGAGACCTCCTCCCACATAGCAAAAGGCCAGTGGACAACTGTCAGTCCACTGGGGGCAGGTGTGGCGTTTTGCTGGTGTTTTGCTCATCAGTTCCGGGTGGTCTATGAGCGGGTAACCAACAAACAGTTTTGCCAATTTTGATCAAAATTCCTTTTAAATCTTTCATTTATACATCTTAATTTATTTTAATAACAATTAATGTCATGTTCCTAATATTCAGGCAAGGCAAATATGATGGTGCAGGGCAGTCCGACAGTGGGACAGAATTGGTGTACTGACATCTGGAAATCTGATTCTGCCATCTAGGCTTTAGCTCACAATTTGGTTAATCAATCAATCAAACCTTTATTTATTATCGAAAGGACATTGAGGTTTCCCTCATTTCCAATGCCAGCAAGATTACCGGCACATTAAAACCACAGCACAATAAAACAAGTATAATATAGAATAATCATTGAGAGCAACAATTTTGTCAGTGACAAGGTAAAATGCAATAAATAAATAAAATAAAATAAAATAAAATCAAGTAAAACAGTGGCAATGTGAAACACAATAGCTAGAAATTGAAGTCCTGAACTCTGAAAGAGAAGGAAGAACATCAATTTTTAGAGAGTGTTGGAGGATGTTCCATGAGCTTGGGGCATCAAAGGAAAAAGCTGTTTTACCAACTTCAGTACGTGCTCATGGAACTTTCAAAAGTAACAGTTCAGTAGAGCGAGTTGTATAGCTACCAGCCTTCCACTCTAACAAGGTTGAGATATAAGGTGGTAATTTTCCAACGAGGGCCTTAAAGATATATAAAAACCAATGTTTGTCGCGCCTCTCTTCCAGGGAAGGCCAACCAACCTTCTCATACAGAACACAATGATGAGTTCTGTACCCATCACCAATAATAAATCTAAGAGCAGAGTGTTATACACTATCCAAAGGCTTTAGAACTGAAGCTGCAGCATGTCTGTAAATCACATCACCATAATCAATGACTGATAATAACATGGCTTCAACAACTCTTTTTCTACAGAATAAAAGAAAGCTGGATTTGTTTCTGTTCAAAAAACCAATCTTTTGTCGCATTTTAATGACAAGGTGGTTTACGTGGTGTTTGAACGTTAAATCCTTGTCAATCCCTACGCCAAGATATTTATATTCAGTGACTTTTTCAATTCTAGAGCCTTCTTAAGTGAACAAATTCAAAGTAATCAAAAGTATTTGGTAACCTCGGCACCTAAAAAATATCTCCTGCGCCCCTGGTGACAGGTTTTGCTTTAGTTAGCATTTTAGTGCATATGTGAAAGGTCTCACTTTAATTAGCCTGTCACCATATGACAGCTTTCACTACAGTAAATGAAAGGTTTAACCGTAGCATGTTAACCTGTGAAAGGTCAAATCTCAATTATCATGAAGGTCACACCTTAGCATGTGATCTTGTGAATGGTCTCAGCTTAGCGTGTGAGTTTTGAAATGTCTAACTAGCATGTAAAAGGTCTTGCTGGAGTTTGTGTGAGTGTTCGGAAGGTCTAACCTTGGTTAGCATTTTACTGTATATGTGACGCGTCTCTCTTCAGTTCGCCTGTCAGCTTAAGACAGGTTCTTCTACATCATGTGAGGAATGGAGGGTCTGACCACAGCATGTTGGGCAAGTGATAGGTCTTACCTTATCATGCTAGTGTGTGAAAGGTCTCACCTTTTTCATCATGGGAGCATGTGAAAGGTCACACCTTAGCATGTGAGCATATAAATGTTCTTGCTATAGCTAGCATGTGAGCGTGTGAAGGTCTTACCTTAGTTATGGTGTTAGCGTTGGCTCCCTCACGTAACAGCAGAGACACCATGTCACTGTGGCCCTCCTGGGCAGCAAGGTGCAAAGGAGCCACACCCTGGCGGGTCAAAGGCTCCACCTCAGCACCGCCCCTCAGCAGAGCCTCGGCCACTCCCAGCTGGTTCCGTTTAGCTGCGATGTGGAGCGGCGTGTAGCCATTCTGGGAGATTGTAGGTTATGATAATGCCTTAGAAGGTGCTCTGCAGGGTTGAAAGCCTGTGACCTCTAAGTCTCAGGTTGTTTTCCACAATTCAGGCCAGGATCAATAGTTTCACATTATAAAAAAAAATTCTTGAAGTTCTAGAAACTGTCCATAGACACTTTGTGAAATCACAGTAGAAGAATTTGGCCGGGTCTGCAGGGAGCTCTGATATCAACAATTTGTCTGTGTTTTGTGCACGAGTTGTTCTTTTTAAGCCAAATCATTTTGGGAAGAATGGGACCGGCTCACCTCTATGCAAGGAATTGTTAATAAATCAATAGCTGAATAAAATCAAGTCATGATATTTGTATTCACTGAAACTGCCGTGGGTCCTCACATTTCACAGTCTACTTGAGCCCACTTGTTAAGAAAAAAATTAAAAAATTACAAAAAAAGGATAAAATTTCCATTAGCATTTCTTAACCATAAGCTAATGACAGCACTGGAACCTCTTAAACAGAGAGTATAGAAATTTACATCCTTCTGAGCCTATCGATGTGACCTTAAGGAACAATGGGTCCAACCGGAAATTGGAACAAAATGACTTTACAAGGGCGTCTCGAAGTAAAACAGGACGGGGGTCTCACAGTAAAACAGGACGGGGGTCTCACAGTAAAACAGGACGGGGGTCTAACAGTAAAACAGGACAGTAGGGTCTCACAGTAAAACAGGACAGTAGGGTCTCACAGTAAAACAGGACAGGAGGGTCTCACAGTAAAACAGGACAGGAGGGTCTCACAGTAAAACAGGACAGGAGGGTCTCACAGTAAAACAGGACAGGAGGGTCTCACAGTAAAACAGGACAGGAGAGTCTCACAATAGAACAGGACAGGAGGGTCTCACATTAGAACGAGACAGGGGCTCTCACACTAAAACAGGATGGAGGTCTCACAGCATAATAGGATGGGGGGCGCTCACTATAAAATAGGATGGGGGGGTCTCACCTTTGCCGTGGCGTGAGGCGAGGCTCCTTGTTCCAGCAGCAGTAGCGCCACCTGTGGGTTGTCATAATGAGCAGCTACGTGGAGTGGAGTGAGGCCATTCTGTGGGGTTAAAGGTCACCAGTGAGTAAAATGAGCTAAGGTTTAATGAACTGGGTTTAGCTGCACATGAAAATGCCTTTACATACAGGAACTCCATAGATAAGGGATGAAAGGAAAATTCCAGAAACAAAAGAGGAGAATTTTCTAATCTTTCATGGAACAACGTCGGTCTCAGCCTAAACCTAGTGCCTTAATTTGTCTAAATTTCAGGACGTCTGAGAGTTTCAGGAAAGCTCAGAATATCTGACAGTCTCTGTGTCTCTGTAAGTTTCAGTGAGTAACAGTCAGTGTCAGTAAATCTCAGTTAAACTCAGTGAGTCACGCTAAGTCTTAGTGAGTCTCAGTAAATATTAATTGAGTCTCAGTCAAGTCAGTGTGTATCACACACATTTCAGTCAGTCTCAGTAACTCTCAGTTTGTCTAAGCAGTCATATACCTTTCCGGCAGAATCAGGGGAAGCTTTGCGCTGTAGGAGAAGTTTTGCCACATCCAGGCTGCCGTACTTTGCAGCTACGTGCAGTGGGGTGAATCCTTTCTGCAGATCATAGGGTAGAGACACAATGCGACATGAATGAAACCAGGACTCTTAATAAAATCCTAAGAGTGGGAGGAGGCGGGGCTCTTGGACTGAGGGATGGGACAGGGCTGCAGGGGTGAGTCCTAACAGAGGGAGGGGGCAGGACTTTCAGACTGAGGGGGCGGGACAAGGCTGTCATAATAAATAATTAATTTATTCATTTGTAAGGTGCAAATTCTATATGAATATATTTAAATACGACACAGCAAAAATTCACAACAAACCAACCAAAAATAAATAAAAATAATAATCAAGACCAACAATACAACTAACAACATTACGGTCAAAAAAGAAATCCAATCACAAATTGTTTCATAAAATCTCTTATCCAAAAATACCCAATACTAATGCAAATATAAATACAAATGTTATTTAGAAATTATAAAATTCTCTTTTAAAGAGAAAAGTCTTCAACTTAGATTTAAAATGATCAACTGAGCTACATTCTCTAGTACATTTAGGCAAGTCATTCCATAGTTTAGGTGCAGCGAACATAAATGCACGATCTCCAAGAGTAGCCTTAGACTTAAATCTAGGATAACCAAGTGAGGTTTTGTCACCAGAATTTCTTTAATTATATCTAGATTCTGGCTAAAATGTAATTAATGAACTCGAATACGATGGTGCAAAACCCTTAAAAATCTTCAAAACAATTAATAGTATTTTAGTATCCCTGTTGAGATGTGTCTCACCTTGGTGGGCGGGGCATGGGCGGCGCCAGCCTCCAGCAGCACCGAGGCGACGCCCAGCTGCCCCTCGCGGGCGGAGATGTGCAGTGGGGTGTAACCGCTGGTGGTGGCCGCGTCAGGATGAGCCATGTGCTGTAGCAGCAGCTGTACGATCTCCGCTTTACCCAAACGGGACGCGATGTGCAGCGGGGTCTGATCCTCCTGCCAATCGCACGTTTACGTCCCGACATTACAGTAAGGAGTGTGTGTGTAAGGGAGTGTGTCTGTGTGTAAGCGCCGGTGTACTTGGACAAGAGCATGGGTGTGGGTTTGTATTGCACACGTGAGTTTGAGAGTGCCTGTGTGATTACATGCATGTCTACGTGTGCATGTGCATGTAAGTGTATGTGTGTGTGTTTGTGTAAGTGTATGTGCGTGTGTATGCATGTCTGTTCAAGTATATATGTGCATCAGTAATTAGGAAAAATCCTTCCTAGAAACCATTCTGAATAGTGTGCAAGGCGAAGAAGCTGGTACCTGACAAAATCATACGAAGATGTTTACAAATAAAAAACAAATTTATCAGTGTATGAATGGGATGAAAAGTTTAGCTCTGTGGGTCACTAATTGTATTTCATAGGTGAGAGAAAAGAGCAAGTGAATTACATAATTTAAAAGTATACTTATTACAAGGCAAATTTCAAGGCTAGACCAAATGGACTCATGTCCCCTGCACTTCATTGAGCAGGTGGTTCTGCGGAAGGTGTCAAATGTTTTTCCCAGGGCTCGTTTTCCAAAGAAAGGCCTCCATGACCTGAACAATAGAATTGTCCACTGCATCACAGCGTGGGTTTGTTTGAGTACCTGCACAACCCATGACCTTATACTGTACAATCAACGGGAGGGAAGATCTGGGGTATTATTTCTCAAAGGGGTGGTGTCGCCTCAGAATGTCAAAGTGCCCGGGACTCTGATCACAGACCCAACCATCGTGATGCACAAAGAAACAAACTGATTGAGTTTGGTGTCACTCAGATCTCAGGGCTTTAACAACCACAGCGGCGGTGGTGTGGGATGGGACAGCAGCTTTAGGGACAGCCTGCCAGCCTCCCATCAGCAGATTTACTGTGTCTCATACAGCACTTAAAGGGGCATTCAGCAAATTTAGCCATTCTTGCCAATGCCATCCTCCTATTTCCCCTTCCCTCGCCTGATTCATGCCCTAAGATGTGCAAACAGCAATCACTGTACATGTCGCAGAGAGTACCAACATTTCATCTTCCTCTCAGAGCCAATAGCCCAGTTAAATATGAAATACTTAGTAGATAACATTTTTGCAAAAACATTTTATCATGGTCATGGACAGCATCATAGGTGATTTGAGTAGCAGTGAGGGTACTATTGATAATTTGTATAATATTAGCAATACCAGGCCCAAAGTGGCTAACATAAGCTCCCAGCTAACATTGACTGGTGACGTTACGCAGCTGATCTAACGCTAGTTCCCAGCCCCCAGGAAGTCTTTCTAAACTATGGAGGGAAACAGGTGAAATTTGTTGGCTGACGTTTTTGTTTTCCAGGACGCTTACTCGGCTATGATGCGGTTCAACTTGGCACAGTTTTATAAATTAACACACTGCAACACTGGGTAATGTTGCAACCGAAAAGCCACACTGTCACTCTAATGATTCATTTACAGTAATATTACCCAACATGCTGATTCATGTTGGAGGAAGCGTGAGTTAACGTTTGCAAACTAAAGCCCAACTGAAGCCGTGAGTGACAGTTATAAAGCTCGCTGGCTTTGTGAACACCTCTTTGTCAATCTTTCTTCAAAACTATCTCCTCTTCTGCAATCTTCATGAAGTTTTGCAGTTTAAGAGTGTACGCCGTTTTTTTTTTGTCTTTGGTGGAGTCAGTAGTTTTCAGCTTCCCATAATCAACTCACAAATGCAGTCAGGGCAAGTTCTAGAACAGAGATGGGCAACGAGGGCCGTTTCTGTCCCTGGTTTTCACACAAACTTCTGGCCTTTAATTAGTTGATAATCTAAATTAGTCATTTCTGAAATCTGACATTTCAGGCGTATTTATTGAAATTATCATGAATGGCCAACAAAGACTGTTCTCACCTTTCCACATAAAATTTTCTTTCTTTGATCTAATCTTTGCACAAATCTATATTTGTGTATGCAATCAATTAACTCAATTAGTCTGGGTAATTGATAGAAATAAAAACCTGCATACAACTGGCCCCCCGGGACCGGATTTTCCCACCCCGTTCTAGAAGAATTCATTCAATCATATTGTTAACATGTACTGTATTGTGAGTGACAAGTATGCAGGCCTGCTTCCAGGCTTACATCTGCAGACGGGACTGGGAGGGAATATTCTATATCTGAGCTTTACAGGGCCCAAAGGGGTGTGGATTCCAATGCCACGCACCAGACAATCCATTTATGTGATGACTGTCCAAGCCTAGAGTCAGAGAGCATTAAATGTATTTTATAAATTATTGCTGATTGCACCTTTAAGACTGCAGAGATTAATGAGGAAATCCTTGTCTTAGCTGTTAAAAGCCCTGAACTCAATCTGTCCGTTTGGAAACCAGACAGACATGACTCACATCGTTTACACCATTGACCAGGGGTGGGCAAATCGGGTCCTGGAGGGCCGGTGTGTATGCAGGTTTTTATTTCTATCAATTACCCTGACTAATTGAGTTAATTGATTGCATACACGAATATAGATTTGTGCAGAGATTAGATCAAAGAAAGAAAATTTTATGTGGGAAGGTGAGAACAGTCTTTGTTGGCCATTCATGATAATTCCAATAAATGCGCCTGAAATGTCAGACTTCAGATATGGTTTGGCTAATTTAGATTATCAACTAATTAAAGGCCAGAAGTTGGTGTGAAAACCAGGGACAGATACGGCCCTCGTTGCTCAGTCTGCCATAGACGGCAACCGGCTGTCAATGTCAATGCCTAAAAATATTATATCATTGATAAGGTTATGAGGGACTGTTCATAACCAGCAATATCATTTTGATAGTATAGTCATAACTAGCAAATGCGTGCTCGGATTAGTAGCTAAAGATCAGCTTGGCTTTACTTGCATGATACAGGACATTCTAAAACGATTAACGTGGAAAAAGCTTAACATGGCTTAATGCACCAAAACAGGGACCAATCAGCGCCAAATTCCTCTCGGGCATTTCTGGTAAGGAGCGCTTTCTCAAAGAAAAAATGAAAACCGAAGTTCAAAGAAAACAAACATTAGACCACATTGAGCGTGCTTCCTCCTGTTGACTCACATTAGAAGGAGAAAGTTTAATGTTCCATAACAGTGACCAATAATCATCTAATTCCTCTCGGCCATTTCTTGTCAAGAGCACATTCTCCTATTAAGAAATCAGAACCAGAATCCGAAGAAAACAGACGTTTATCACATTAAGCGTTTTCCCTCACATTGATGTGCATTGTGAGGAAAAGGCAGGCCCGGCGCCAGAACAGGGAGCTGGGGGAGCACAGACATGTCCCTTTATGACAATTGAACAAATGACAATTACAAAAACCCCACAAATCAAGTCAAGTCAAGTATGACTTATGGGGTTTTAGTGATAGGTGCTTCAATTAGGATAGTCCTGGCTAGTTCTCAATCATTTTCCTTTATTGATGCGGTTTCTCTCCATATGCGATCTCACAGCGATAAATCCTGGGGTAAATTCAGTATAACTGAGAATTGGGGTGGACAAAACATCCTTTTTAAACAATTATTAGTCGTGACCTGTTCTCAGTCATTTTCATGATTAACAAAAGGTTCACTCCGAGAGCGCTCTGCACTTAACAGGTGTTGCTTGTTCTCCCCGATTAAGTAAGGTGACAATCATACATCTGGACGTGTATTTGCTTAATTTAAATCCGGGCCTGAGGAAGGTATTCCCATTGGAAGCTGTCTGTGCCTTTGATTCAACTTTGGAAGAAACAATTCTCACAAAGCAATTATAGTATCATCCTTTACTGCATGCTGTGACAAAGCCAGGACACACATAAACCGGTTTTCATTTCTGGGAGTTCTGGTCATCTCCACAGACCTTTAAGATTGGGTTGAGTGAATGGAAATCAAAGTACTGCTAAATTTGCTCCATGATAGGCAGACCTGGCGCAAGGAAGAGAAGATGCTGGGTTTATCGACTGAACAGTGATTGTGCAGTAAATGGGCTCAGTCTGTTGAGCTGAATAACTCCTGTGCTCACGTTGTTCCACTGCACAGGAGCTACTCAAGGGAAGGAGTGTGTGTGTGTGTGTGTGTGTGTGTGTGTGGTGTGTGTATTCATGTGTGTGCGCATACAGTATACTCACTCTTGCCCTGGCGTCCACCAGAGCTCCGTTCCTCAGGAGACAGCGAACCACCTCTGTCTGACCCGCCCGAGCTGCCATATGCAGCGCTGTCTCCCCCCGCTGGAAAAACACATGAACTGCACTTTGTACACACATACACACAGCACTTTACACATACATACATGAATACCGCATTTTATACACGCACATACACATTGAACTTTATACACACACACACACACACACACACACACGATGGAGGACCTTTGATGTTATGGGACTGTTTTTCTGTTCAAAAAGGACTAAGACAACTTGACGGAATTCATGAAACCATTAATCCTATCAAATGTCAGAAGAAATTAATTGAAAACCAGACTGCCTCCACCAGAAAGCTTAAATTGGGCCATGGTTGGATAATTAAACAGGACAATGATCAAAAACATGCATCAAAATCTCTAACCACCGAATCATGGTTTTGCCATAGCTTTGCCATGCAGTTCTTTAACCTAAACTGAGGAGAAAGACCATAAGAGAAGCAGAAGGGGAAAGTCAAGGGTGCCACTGTCCATCTGGTTTGGGACTGCAGGTAAATATTGGCCTCTGAGGCTAAATCTGGCATATTTGTGAGTTTTCACATAAAATTTATACGTACTGTCCCAATCAAATATAGTATAAGCAAAATCAATTTAGGGAAGTGAGAAACTGAAGGATGAGGAGGGAGTATGCATGGAGAACTGGTCTTAGATCCCTCAGATGTCTTCCCCAACGTCATTATACTCTATGAAAGACTCAGAGCATCCACCTTGGCATTGAGGGGCTGCACAAAGTAGTCATTAATAAACATAAATTATTTATTCATAAACACCTCCAAGTGCCTTAATTAGTGGCGGTTATTTTGCGCATTATACACACGCACATACATGCCCGTCTTACATATAAACACATGCGAATTACACATATACTCTCATACAAACTCACATCATATAAACAGACACATACACATTACACACACAAACACACCCACACGCTCACATGCTGTATACTCATTTATTGTGGGGACATCCCATAGATTCCCCAAACCCTTACCCTGACCTTCTCTAACCCTATCTCTAACCCTAAACTCACCCTAACCTTCTCTAACCCTATCTCTAACCTTAAACTCACCCTAACCTTAACCACAACCCTGAAGTAGCTCATTTACCTTGTGGGGACTAAAAATGTCCCCATAAGGATGAAATCTGGTATTCCATCACTATTAGGGACATTTGGTCCCCACAAAAGGTAGGAATGCCCACCCCAGACACACACACACACACACACAGACCACACTCATCCTTGTACCTCTATCCTTGTGAGGATATTATACTGACTTTTCCTTCTTTGTGTGTCTCTACAGCTTTTCTCTAATCTTAACAATAAGCAATGAGTGCCTAACCCAAACTCTTACCCTAAGCTTAACTCATCCCTAATTCTAGCCTTACCTGTAACCTTAACTAAAAAGCCACACTTTGCCTCTGTAGTAGCGAGGTAAGGTGAAAATGTCGTCACTTCCAAATGATGTCCTCACTCTGTAGGAAAAAAGCATTTTTCTGGTTCTCACTTTAAAGCATGTAGAAGAAACCAGAAATACACACACACACACACACGCACATGTGCACACACATGCTCACCATGTTGCATATATCAGGCGAAGCTCCATTCTGCAGCAGTAGCAGGGCAATGTTCAGGTGCCCCATAAACGCTGCCACATGGATCGGAGTGAGACCAGACTGCAGAGGTAAGGAACTATCAATCAATCAATCAATCAATCAAACTGTGAATCAGTCAATTAATCAATGAGTCACCCAAAACTAATGGCCCTGCATGTTCAGCAGCTGTGGATGTTCAGCGCAGGTCTGGGTTAAGGTCAGCTGAGATGTATGGTCAGATCTCTCAGGTCTAAAGCGCAAGCATTAGATGTTTATGAGATGCAGGGTTAGGGATAGATGTATGAGAGCTGCGGATTAGGGATAGATGTATAGGAGCTGCAGATTAGGGATAGATGTATGAGAGCTGCAGATAAGGGATAGATGTATGAGAGCTGCAGATTAGGGATGGATGCTTGAGAGCTGCAGATTAGGGATAAATGTATAGGATCTGAAGATTAGGGATAGATGTATGAGAGCTGCAGATTAGAGATGGATTTAAGAGGGCAGCAGATTAGGGATGGATGCATGAGAGCTGCAGATTAGGGATAGATTTATTCGCTGCAGATTAGGGAGAGATGTATGAGATCTGCAGATTAGGGATGGATGCATTTGAGCTGCAGATTAGGGATAGATGTATAGGAGCTGCAGATTAGGGAGAGATGTGTGAGAGCTGCAGATTAAGGATAGATGTATAGCAGATGCATATTAGGGAGAGATGTGTGAGAGCTGCAGATTAAGGATAGATGTATAGGAGCTGCATATTAGGGAGAGATGTGAGAGAGCTGCAGATTAGGGATAGATGTATGAGCTGCCGATTAGGGATAGATGTATGAGAGTTGCAGATTAGGGATGGATGCATGAGTGCTGCACAATAGGGATAGACGCAAAGAAGCTGCATATTAACCCCTTTGCGCAGAATATAAAATTTTGCCAATTTTCCCATTATGCATGAGCCGATTTAAGCTTTAAAACTCAATATTGGTGTCACAGAGACTTTGGAAAATTATTCCAGTGATGCTAAACTGTTGTGTTCCAGGGTCATGGGCCTTTGGCCAGGACAGTTTTAGGGTTTTAACAGTTTCATGTGCCAGGTTCCATAGTTCATGTCCATTTATCATATCACAGTTTTAACAGTTTCTTGTATCAGGATATGACATTTCATAGTTCACATTTATTGTTCATGTTTTTACTTTTCCATGTTTTATGTTTCGCCAGGTCTGCCCGGCCACTCCACTGCTTGTCTGCGTTCCGCCCTCTTTCCCTCTTACTTCTGTGCTGTGCTGGATTCAGGGCTGTCTAAGCTTAGTTGGCAATTAACTGTTTTTAAGTTACTAACATTTACTAACATTCACAGGGAGGTGTAATTCTTAGACAGGCACATTACTAATACTACTAATTTAGATAAGGAGTTTATTGTCATGATTCCTGCTTTGCTATTTCAAGATATTGCTGTGCTTTTCTGTTCTAACATTCATGCTTCCTTCCAATCTGAGCACGCTCATTCTCTTAATGAGCAAGTCATGTCTACCAATCTCTGTCCTTGTCTCATGATCTTGTCTTGCCTCTTGTTTCTTCTCCAGGTGTTGCCCCTCATGTATCCTGATTTTTCCTCTCTTTACCTGGAGGCGGTGGAAGTTGGCTGGCAGAAAGAGTCTCGAGTTTTTCATGTCCTTGTGTGCTGTAGTGTGTAGTGCAGCATTCACGTATTTTTCTTAGCCAAATTCTTGATCTATTATTCTCTTCTGTTAATGGTTTTCTGCTTGGAGTTTCCAGTGGTTTTATTTTTGTCGTTTTTGGATCTTTTAGTTTTTAGCTCTGTGAAGCTCTTCTTAGTTGGTATTTTTGCAACCCTTTGGGCCAAGTTTTTTGTTGGCCCTCGTGCCTGTTTTTCTTTATTTTAATAAACTCCCAGTTCCCCTGTATCTCGCATCTGGTGCCTCACTGGTCTCTTATCACTAAACATTTGGAAATTCAATTACGGAATTGTTTAGAAATTAAATTTAGAAATTTACAAACGCCGGCATCTACAAATGTGAGAGCTGCATGTATGAGAGTCGCAAATTAAGAATGGATGTATGAGAGCTGAAAATTAGGGATAGACATATGAGAGCTGCATGTATGAGAGCTGTGAATTAGGGATGGATGTATGAGAGTTGCAGATTAGGGAAAGATGTATGAGAGCTGCAGATTAATAATAGATATATGAGAGCTGCATGTATGAGAGCTGTGAATTATGGATGGATGTATGAGAGCTGCAGATAAGGGAAAGATGTATGAGAGCTGAAAATTAGGGATAGATATATGAGAGCTGCATGTATGAGAGCTGTGAATTAGGGATGGATGTATGAGAGCTGCAGATTAGGGAGAGATGTTTGAGAGCTTCATGGTAAGCATGAGATGTTTGTGAGATGCAGGATAACAGATATATGTTTTGAGAGACTTAGGGTAAGCGTTAGATGTCTGTGAGATGCAGGGTTAGGGATAGATGTTTGAAGCTGCAGGCTCACCTCTGTCATGGCCTGGATTACAGCTCCATACTTCACCAGAAGTTCCATCACTTTCACTCTGTTCTTCTTGCAGGCAATGTGAAGTGGAGTGAAGCCATTCTATACAACACACACATGCATTTAAAAAACTTAACACATGCTCCAAAATCTAAGCATGACTTAAAGATAACAATGCACATCCAAAATGCACGTTAGAAAGTTTTGAAATGCTTCCAGCATAAACTAAATAGTTATCAATGGGCATCCAACTCACATTGAAAAGCCCAAACACCAACAGAAACTGATGGCAAAGTTAGGAAACTATCCAGTTATCCAGGCCAAGTTTTCCGAGTGGTTCTCGCCCAACAAAAATCCCCTATCTGAATTTGAAACCTGAATTTGCAGTAACCCAGACATTACCCTCGCCCTGCTGTAATCCAGGCTTCACCCTCGCCCTGCTGTAATCCAGGCTTCACCCTCACCCTGCTGTAATCCAGGCTTCACCCTCACCCTGCTGTAATCCAGGCTTCACCCTCACCCTGCTGTAATCCAGGCTTCGCTCTCGCCCTGCTGTAATCCAGGCTTCACTCTCGCCCTGCTGTAATCCAGGCTTCACCCTCGCCCTGCTGTAATCCAGGCTTCACCCTCGCCCTGCTGTAATCCAGTCTCTACCCTCACCCTGCTGTAATCCAGGTTTTATCCTCACCCTGCTGTAATCCAGGCTTCACTCTCACCCTGCTATAATCCAGGTTTTACCCTAACTCTGCTGTAATCCAGGCTTTACCCTAACCCTACTGTAATCCAGGCCTCACCCTCACCCTGCTGTGAAACTTAAGAGATTCGTAACTTGATTACGAAGGTAACATTGCCATTGGAACATGGTGTCAACAAGTTCATCGGGCAAATGTAGTTCCAAATTTTAAAAATGGAGATCCCCCTGATAAATGTAATTATCGCCCACTGTCACTGCTCCCCACTTTGTCAAAGGTTCTGAAAAAAAATAGTATTTAAACATCTTTATAATCATCTATTTTCTAATAACCTCACCTATTCTCTTCAGTCCGGTTTTATACACAGTGACTCAACTGTGTGTCAGTTAGTTTACATTTGTCATACTATCCTAAAGTCTTTTGATGATGGGAAAGAAGTATGTTCTGTCTTTTTGGATTTTTCTAGAGCCTTCAACAAACTATGACATTCTGGTTTGATTTTCAAACTACAACAAAACGGAATTGATGGTCCCTTGTTAAATTGGATTTTCAGTTATTTATCTGAGAGATCTCAAAGAGTAGTGATTGATGGGCAGACTCTTCCTTGGTGCAAGATTGGCGCGGGTGTCCCCCAAGGTTAGTGTTAGGACCATTACTGTTTATTATATATAGATGACATTGTACATAACTTAAATTCTTTACCCTTTTTGTTCGCGGATGATAGCTCGCTGCTTGATAAAGTTGATGGCCCAACTACCTCTGCACATCGGCTAAACTCTGATTTGTCTAAAATCTTGTCATGGTCCAAAAAATGGTTGATAGAACTGAATCCATCCAAATCTGAAGAAATGTCATTTTCTGCCAAAAGATCCCCCACTTACCATCCCCCTCTATATCTTGGAACGTCAAAATCAAACGAGTTATGTTTCATAAACATATTGGGACTATCTTGACTACCAATACATCTTGGCACAACCACATCATCCAGATGCTTGGTAAAGTTTCTAAACAGGTCAATGTACTTAGTGGTTTAAATTTAAGTTACCTCATCATGTTTTAGAGACCATTTATAAATCACTTATTGACCCTTGTCTTGAATATACAGATGTAGTTTGGCATGTTTGTACAGCTGAAGACTCCACTCTTATCGAACAAATTCAATATGAATGTTCTCTCGTTGTCTCAGGAGCAGTTAAAGGCTCCTTCTACACTACTGTTTGTCAAGAATTGGGTTGGGAGTCTCTCTCTAGCAGACGCCATATTCATTGATTATCTTTATTCTATAAAACTGTTCATGGCCTAACACGGAAGTATCTCATAGATTTGATCACCCCCGAAATTTCTTTAACTGCTTCGTACAATTTAAGAAACAATTTCAACCTTCGACTTTTGACACAAACTACTAACAGATTTAGTAAATATTTTATTCCTTACTGTTTAAGTCATTGGTATGAACTTGATCTTGATGTTCGTTTCTTACGATACCCTTTGTTTCAGAACTACCTAATAAAATTAGTATGCCCCTTTTGTCCCTCGCATTATGATTGCGGTCCCCGCTACACCTGCGCCCTTCTCGTCCGGCTTCGCATTGGCACCTGTGCTTTAAATCAAAGTCTCTTTATCCAGGCACTACCAGTGCCTCTAGCAGACGTAGGTGTTGTTGTGAATCCGTTTTGCATTTCATGCTCCATTGTCCTTTATATAGTCAACAGAGATTGAACTTTTTGGCGACCTTGCAGATTTACTTGGTCATTTTATTAACTTAACCAATATGTCAGACAATGCTAAACTGCATCTTGTACTCAGAGGCTCCTCGTTGTTACCCTCTGTATACAATTTCAAAATAATGCAACTCACTCAAACTTACACTGAAGACACTAAAAGCTTCTAGCTCTGCATGACTGATATATTTCCGTCAAGCAGATATAGAAGGTATCGCATTCTTGATAACTTTATCCTAGCATTTCTAGGTCAGTTTGACTAGGATATCCTTTTGTCTAGCAGATATAAAAGCTGATCCCTATTTAGCCTGGTATTGTTCCATGTCTTGGGAGGGCAGTTTTTCGGCGCACTATTTTGTTATTTTGTTGTATTATTTCATTGTTGGTATTATGTCATATTGATGTTTATTTATTATTATTAACTTTATTTTGCTTTGTGTATGTGGCACTGTTAAAATAAGTTGTACAACTTGAGTGCAGCTCCACATTGTCCTTGTCACTGTCTCTGTATTTACATGAATAAAAAAAATAAACAGTTCATAACCCATTAATTAAAAATTAAAATGCAGGCAAAAAAAACACAGCTGAACTTCCATTGAGATTGACACCTATGTACATTTGGTGACGTGTAAACCTCAACTTAGTAAAGTCTTGCGCTGTAGTTAGCCTATGTCCGAACTTGTGTATAGCTGGAGCAACCACCATCTGAAGTTTGCCATTTTATACATATCAGTGATTCATGCCTCTGACCCACAGAAGAGACATTTACCTGAGGAAATGCTGATTATGCTCTTGGTGGGCACTTTGGCCAGAAATGTGAGGATTTATAGGATCATGGCAGTTTAGCTGAGAGCAAGTAGTTTTCCAGGAAGTGGGTGGAGCTTACCAATGCACGAGCGTTTGGATTGGCCCGCTTGTCCAGCAGCAGTTTGGTGACTCTGTAGTGGCCGCAGTGGGCAGCCACATGCAGGGCAGTCAGGTAGTCTAATGTGACATCATCAACAGGCGCCTGGTGCTGAAGCAGGTGCTTTAGGCACTCCACATGGTCACCCTGGGCAGCCATGTGTAAGGGGGAAAGTCCGTTCTGCAGAATAGAGAGCAGCAGTTAATACAATGTGTAATGGGGGCAGTCCATTCTGCAGAATGGACAGCAGCAATAAATGTTGTAAATGAACGGTGCACATGGCCTCTACAAACACAACCAAAGTACAGTACAGTAAAGTAAGTACAGTATAATTTGGGGAAACAGATAAATCTGTGCTTTTGAATGCAGTGGAGAGACAGACAGATATGTGTAATAGGCAACCTCACATGTATATGTTAATGACCCCCGGCAGTTCCACCTTTGGGGATTTTCCACTAGTCCACAGGGGAGAAGACGGCGAGACCCCACAACCATTCGGGATTTGAATAATCCAATCCACAGTGCCAAACATGGCACACAACTGCTTACAACCAATCAGAAATCCAAACTTATTTTGCGCACCAATTTGAATATGTGCAAATGTCATGCTATAAACAGTGTTTCAGTGAACATTTTCGCAGACTTTGTTTCCTTGCTGGCTCATGTAATAAATATTTTCCTGCTTTTTAATACAAACATCGGATCTGCTTTTTTTTGGACGACGGTCATAATATTTGTTCCTGGTAAAACTTTGGATTTACTAACAATTACATAATACAGCCCACACAAGATCTTATCTGAAGTAGCCTGAATGTAATTAACTACGTCTTAACCGTACCCATAGGTGAATTATGCCCCTATGAGTCAATGTGGCTGTGCTGAAATGAACAGCAAAACACACTGAAGTCTGTATGTAAGTGTGTGATTGGGTATGAAATACAGATGGAAGGTATGTCAGTTTATGTAAGAGTGTTTTTGTGTGTGTTTGGGCGCAGTATCAACGCTTTGCCACGGCATAGTACAGCTCTAATCGACTTGACTCAACGGCCATTTTAAGCCTTTCCATTGTGGATAGTATTTGCTATCAGGTACTTTTTTTCGCAGCTCCAAGGCTGAGGTCCCAAGCGAGCTGACCCCACAATAAAACATAGGGTCAATGCGCTGCCTACCTTTGATTGGCCAGAGGGAATAGTCATTTGAGCAACACTGGACAAGCCGACATATTCATAACATAATTGGCATTATGGTGGAATAAGATGATATTCACAGTGACGCAATTTAAAGTGTAAAAATTAAGACGTGACTCATGTAGTTAAATACGTATCCAAATGAACAAGCTAGCTTTCTTGTAAGCAAATGTAATTTAAATTTTGGGGTCTCATAACAAGATAGCAACTTTCTGAAGAGTCCATTATATAATTATGCCATAAAGAGGAAAGGGAGTAGCAAACAATTAGTTGTCAAACGCATGGCAACTCGCCAACAATTAACGGCCAAATGCAAGCAAGATGGGCACCAGCCAGCTACACAGGATATGACTGCTTTTGAGCCAAAATGGATAAGCAGCTGGTAAATTTCCACCCAATGTTGCTTACCAAGAACAGCAGCATTTCAAAACACCCCATAGTTCCTGCGTTTGTCGCATGAGGTGATGTGCTTTATGTTGCGCTGAAGATTACGTCACTACACTTTGAATGACCAATCCCACCGACAATGGAGTGGGTACTAAGCTGTGTGGAAAACAAGTACCTGGTACCAAAACCAAGAAGCGTCAGGTAGAACTAGTACCACGCTGTGAAAAGGCGGCAAATCTGTGTATGTTCATGTAAATGTGTGTTCATGTCTGTTTGGGCGCAGTATATGAGTGTGTTTCTGTAAGTTTGCTTTTGTGTGTTTGGGCGCAGAGTTTGCGTGTATGTGTTTCTGTGTTTGTTATTGTCTGCTTGGGCGCAGTACATATCCTGTATGTGTGTGTGTGTTTGTGTAAGTGTGTGTTGGGGCGCAGTACATGTGTGTATATTTATGTAGGAGTGTGTTTGTGTGTGCTTTGGCAGGGTACTTGTGTGTGTTTCCGTAAGTGTTTGTCAATGTATGTTTGGGCGCAGTACGTGTGTGTATGTGAGTGCGCTCGTGGGCATGTGTGTGCACGTGTGTGTGTTTCTGTAATTGTGTTTCTCTGGGTCTCTGGATGCAGTCTGTGTGTGTGTGTGTGTATATGTGTGTGTATGTATTTAGTTAAGTGCAAATTTATGTCCATTTGAGTGTTTTTGGGGGCAGTGTGAGTCCGTGTTTCTAGAAGTGTGTTTTTCTAGGTCCAGTATGCGCGCGTGTATGCGTTTGCATGGCAGTGTATGTATGAGTGTGTCTCTTTGGGCACAGTGCGTATGCGTTTATGTCACTGTCTGTTTCTGGGTGTTTGGGTGGAGTGTGTGCGTGCGTGTGTGTGCATGTTTGGGCACAGTATGTGTGCGTGTTGCAGATTGTGCTTAGGCACAGTATGCTCGTTGTAAGGTAAGCGCATCTTTCCGGATGTTTGGGCGCAGTACATGCGTATGCTTCCGTAAGCGTGTGTTTCTGGGCGTGGTATTTGTGCATGCGTGTAAGTGTGTTTGGCCTCAGTAAGTGTGTGTCTATTTATGTGCGAGTTTCTGGGTGTTTGGGTGCTTGCTGTATGTATGCGTTTATGTCAGTGTGGCTTTTGAGGTGCAGTACCTTAGTTCTGGCCAGCAGGGGGGCACCCCTCTCCAGGAGCAACTCCACTGTCATCTCGTGGCCGCTCCTCGCTGCACAGTGCAGAGGAGTCAGACCGTCCTGCAGGCAAAAGCACAGCAATCACTCCACTGTCCCACCAAGGACAGCAATATCCCACTGCCCCATCCTGCCCACAGCAATCACCCCACTGCCCTACCAAGGACAGCAATATCCCACTGCCCCATCCTGTCCACAGCAATTATCCCACTGCCCCACTCTGTCCACAGCAATTGCCCTACCGCCTCATCCTGTCCACAGCAACTATCCCCCTGCCCCACTCTGTCCGTAACAATTACCCTACGGCTCCATCCCGCCCACAGCAATTACCCCACCGCCCCACTCTATTCATTTCTGTCCAAGAGCTAATACTTCCCTTTGTCTAAAATCTAGTTCAAACATTAGATACACAGTGCAGGCGTGAAGCTAGAGCATTGTAACAGAGCAGTGACTGTGCAGCACAGTGAGCAGGGATTGGGGGCTCACTCGGGTCTTGGCATCAATCTGTGCCCCTCGGTCCAGCAGCAGCGCCACCATTCCAGT
Organism: Gymnothorax reevesii; assembly: GCA_029721435.1. Taxonomy (NCBI): domain Eukaryota; kingdom Metazoa; phylum Chordata; class Actinopteri; order Anguilliformes; family Muraenidae; genus Gymnothorax; species Gymnothorax reevesii. The sequence continues at coordinate 34,951,307 of CM056589.1, read as the reverse complement.
GTTCCCCCGCTTTGAGGCCACGTGTAGCGCGGTGATGCCATTCTGCCACAAGGAACAAAACAGAACCTCACACCCCATCCTTCATTCCACTGAGGATAATGGGCCAATTTAACCAGTGCAACCCAAAAGGCCTGGATCCAGGCTTAAGTTATTGGCTGTTAAATACAGTGTGTAGTGGCACACAGTTTCAGTGCTTTTTTACACATGGGAGCAGTAATCCATTCACCCTTGAGCCCAAGCCTATTTTTGTTCGTTTCCTCTATTTTTGCTCAAACTGCCATTACATGTCTCAGCCGAGCATGCCAAATACTTTGCTTGAAAAAAAAAGAAGAAAGTTAGCCTTTCAATAACCATTGGTGCAAATATTGTCCAGCATCGTCTCATCACATAAGCGCATCTGTTGTGCCACAATGCACAATCGCTCAACTATCACAAGTCTCTGCAGAACCCACCCTTTCCTATGATGACTTCCTGCCCTTTCTGATGATGTAAAACATTCTAATGTCCATAGAGTCAAAGCTTCTGTAAATCCATTGAGAAACCATGGAGAAAAAATCTGTGTCTTACCATTTGATCCTGTGACAATTGTCAAACTCAACATTTTCATAAATAAGTAATCCAAATGGTTTTAGTTTATTTCTCCATGTTCAACATAAAAAAGAAATGTTCCAAAAAAGAATACAACCACAAATATTTATTTAATGAAAAAGTTTTACTTTTTTACCTTACATCATGAAGAAATTGTCAGAAAACTTTCATAGCTAAGTCTAACAATAGCCTGAAGATAAGCAAGACAGAATCTATAGAAGTGTTCTGAGGGCAACATGCTTGTGGTGGACAAAGACACTCTAACCAAAAAATATATCAACTAAAGATATACACATTTTGAAAAAAAAGATATGTTTTGCATGCAAGGTGGGTATTGGTATGTATGAATATGGTACAGACCACACTCGCATACCCTCACTGGCCACTTCATTAGTTACACCTTGCTAGTAGGCCTTTGGGTTTTGAATGAAAATGCAAGGGAAAAAAGGCCTGGTTGCCATCAAGACAAATAGTCACAAAATCAATCAAAAACATTATATAGGATGGGAAAATATATTTCCATCAATAAAAATTGCGTAAGAATGGAAACTTTCGTTGTTTGTCTATTTAGTAGAAAAATAAACTTCACATTCCATTCTTATCGCATTCCACGAAATGTAATCATTACGAAAAGTCAAGCCCACTAATCAGCTAGCAAGTATAAGAGCTTTAGCTGTCAAAAGCGGTAATCTGCCTAAAAGAGGGGACGGACGAGATAAATGCTGTCATATAATCGAGGAAATTGTTCAAGGAATTAATTGTTTACCAAGTCCTCTAATCAGCCAGCCAGTGGTCTGACCTGCCCGGATATAGTCTAAGCCACGTTGTATTGAGCTATTCATGCTAAATTTATTGGTCTTTATCTGCACCACTAACCACTGTCATGTTATCTTCCTTGACCTCTCAATGATTTTTTTGTTTCTCTTTTGAGACTCAGGTGAATATTTCTTCCTCAGTTAATTGGCAATAGTGCGCGGGATCCACTTCAATAAACTTGCGCGTGGCTACCTTCGCACCTCGAGCAGTAGACACGAGACGGTGAATTATCGATTGACTGTGTTAAGGAAGTCCGCATTAGAGATTTCACATTGCCGTGGACTTAATTGATTATCCTTCAAGAGCCTCCTTAAAGCTTGGGTTCCTGATTAACCCCAAATTCAGCTCTGGATACGCACAATGAAGCTAACTTGAAGAAAACTAACCATTTTGCCTGAAATTTAATTCGTTTACCCAACGACTACCCTTCTTAAGTTATTCATTGCGAAAAACTGTTCGTTGATTTTTTTCATGATTAATTTCATCGCTCAGATATAAAATGGCGTTCCGTACTGATTCGTCATGCAACGCAACAAATTTCAATTACGGAACGATTCCGTAAAATAGGGCACGGGGGGCAACACTAGTTAACATAAAGTGCCTCACAGGGACGAAGCAACACGGCATATGGACACTGTCAGACGCTCCTGCGGGATAGCCTAATCTTTTCCTTTTTTTTTAATAGTGACCGGCGGAGCTCGCCTCGACCAATTAGGAGAGAACAATTCCTTACGTCTTAAATTAATCACTTTTTTGCGCTTCACGTGAGAATGGTCATGTTTTGGCTCATTGATGCATACATCACAACTTGCATGGTAAGTTGGCCTAGTTTGGTCTGAAAAGAAAATGTATACAATACCTGTGAGAGAATTTGTATTGGTTGTACTTAGAACTTGGAAACAAAGACGGTGAAAATTTAGCAAATAGTCTCAGGCTCTAAGGGTCAACTACTGGTGTTCAGTGAAAGAAGCACTTTTAGAATGTAAAGTGTTGGAGTATCTCACAAGCATGCTTGTAGCCCAGCAGCCGGGGTGCGTGATTGTGAATTTGCCGAGAACTCTCCATTGTTGGAGCCAATTGCAGTGAAGAAGATTTCATTTGGTTAACTGGTCAGGTTGTATGCTTGAAGAGGGAAGGGTTGATGCAAGGACGGAATGACAGAGTGCTAGACTCACCCTGGCGGTGAAATCCACAGCAGCTCCCCGATTTAGCAGCAAAGTGGAGACATTTACATTCCCATAGTGAGCAGCAATGTGTAGAGGGGTAAACCCACTCTGTGTGTGCAAGTGTGTGTGTGTGTGTGTGTGTGTGTGTGTGTGAGGGAGAGGGATGGGAAGAAAGGGATAGAGGAGAGGGAGACGCAGGTGGAGGAGGGTGAGAGAGGGCGTGGGGGGAGAAAGATAGGGTGGGGGGGGGAGATTGAGACAGAAGGGTAAAGGGGAGTAGTATTGATGGTTAGTGCATAGTAGTTTATTTAGCACTTTTATAGTGTTCTCTACCTGTGGGCTTGGTATAATATGCATATACTCAGGGCATGAATTACCAGTGCTTTCCCTGCATGAATAACTTGCCTAGGTGCTTGTATACCAACAGAGGCACAGTTTCACATATCTGCAGATAACTACTGTGCTTTCAATACTGAAATAGAAACATTTACATACACACTGTTCCTACTGCAATGGTATAATACAATATTGTACACAAATAACTGTACTTACCGCACAGGGATTGCTACATATGTCCACTGAACACACTGGGATAGTAATATATATATCTGCAAACTCTACTTACTACAGTGGGATAGTTGCACATACCTAAAACTACTTGCAGGTATGGTTCGTTACACACAGACACACACATATATACTTTACTTACTACTGAGGAAAGCGAGAAACATATGCACAAACTGTACCCAGTGCTAATGGATGGTTACATAAGCATAGAACCCGTGTTGACAGTAGGGATAGTAACATATACCCAGAGACTGTCCTGACTGAGGTGATCATACATGTGCAAATCATTTTCATTTAGGGGTGGTAACATTAAAACCAGAGCCAGCTGGTGAGCTGAAATTAGAGTTTGCACAGAACATCCCCTTAAAATTATGATTGCTCTTAACCTGTTTTTAATCATTTCTTCTAGTTAACATTACGTGAACTCTGAAAACAATCAATACTATCTGGTGTTGCCAGTTCCCCTAGTCAAGGTAAAATGAGAAGTAAACCTCATCATTCTGACGCAAAATTGCATTTCAATCAAGATTATTCAATTGTCGATACTTATTGCAAATCTTCATTTCCTTTGTTGTCATCTAAACGATGTAAAAGTGCAGGTTAGAAAGTGCGCATTTCAGGATGTGCTGAAGGCACATGCAAAAGTTGGCTTGCTAATCAAGTAAAATGATTGAAAACAGATTGTCTGTATTCTGTCATAACTTAAAGGAGAACTGTACCAGTCAGTGATTTGCACCATATCTGCAAAATTTTTATTAAAACTGTCGAGTAGAATCATTTTTACTTGTTTATCCTGCACCAACACTGATAATCCATATTTTAATAGAAATGTAAATAATTAATGGGCCGCACCATTAGACCTTTGGTTCTCAGGTGGGAAACCCTGTTTGTGACGTCATGTCGTTCATATGTTGCTGTTTGTCTTGCACAGGGATCCTCGGGAACAATCAGCAATAGTTTCAAAGCAAAAGGGAGACTTTGGAGTAAATGTAAGCAGAACTGTTACACCCTTGTACACAACTGTGATCGCAAGACAATCAAGGTAAGACATAATTTACGTTTATCACTGTTCGGAATGCAATTTATTTTTGCTCTTTTTCAGCTGCTATTTCAATGCATTGTGGTCGTAGAGCGATAAACCTTATATGCTAAGAATCTGTGGAATCTCTGTTTTTATATGATGAATGGCTTCTGTGGAAGAAATGAGTTACGGATTCACTTGCACCAAATATGCAACATATGCACAGTTTGTTTTCAAAAAGCAATAGTTATTGTTTTAGCTCAGTTTCTTCTCGTTAAGAGAATATTTAATACTATGTTGCTACAAGGTTACCATGCCCTTGTATGATGTTTGTTGCGAGATGCACTGCTGAACTCCGTACCAGGAGCATTTGGGGTCAAGAGGCTTAAAAAATATCCCAAATCCAAACTATAAAGTACAGAGGAAATGTAATAGAACAGCCATATGACTAAAGTATTTGGTAGTTAAATAAAGTCAAAGAAAACCAAGCATGATCGACAACCCCGTCCTTCTGGTCAAGGGCTGTATGCCTACGCGTGGAATTATGCCAGGCAGTATCGATTAACTGATGTCATGTCCAGTGACGCCAGTACGGATAGCCATGATGGTAAAATCCAACACTCCTGTGGCTATTCAAAGTGAAATATGTGTCATTCATGTGTATTTTTCGAAGACAAAAGGCAATGAATATTATTAATAGCCTTGCAAATTTCTTTTTGAAGACCGAGTATTGACCACAGCACAGTTCCCTTTTAAGTTTTCTAATAATCAGAATAATACATCTGCAGTTAAATGCACAACTTCTTTACAAATGCATTATTGCAGTGATTAAATAGTAAATTAAATTCTGAAAAATGATTTTTTTTCACTTCACAGAGAAACAAAAATTTACTCCATTTAATTCCTTGTTTGCTTTTAAGGCTAATCTGTGCAATATAATTATACTCAGCCAAAATAAAAACTTCACACTCGTTTGGAGGTCGATAAGTTGAACATACAAGAAATGAGGTTTTAAATAATGATTTTATTTAATTCTGTGCCCATTAAAGATGGTGTATCAAACAAATTATGTCCATAATGTAACCAGTTCCACCGGAAATGCAACGGAAATGTCCAAGTGTAAAAATGGTAAGTTACAACTTGAATAGGAGCAGTGCGCAGGCGATTACGCTTGGTTTGGGCAGTCACACGACCTCTAAACAATTCATTCCTAGTGGACGTTCCTGTGACAAATCGATTATGCAAATGACATAAGACAATTTGTCGGTCTTCTGCTTTTGACGTAACATGTGGGCTACCAGAACGAGGGCCGTCAGCTGTGGTGCCAGTTTGTTGGAGACGTGTCCGAAGATCATGGATAGCCCGTCGACCGCATCCCATAACCCTTGCAACGTCAGTAACAGACGTTTCCGCATTCAGCATGCTAATGGCACATTCACGTTGAATGTTTGACAGCCATGGCATTGAAAATCAATGAATAATTCACTGTAAAAACTTGTTTTTCCTGATATGTCACTCTAAGATGCTAACGTGAGCTCAGTTGCACATCTCTCATATGGTCACGTTACTAGGACCCCGAGAAAACATGGCTTTTCATGGCTTAAAGTATGCTCGCACGTGTTACGTACCTGTGCACGTCAGAGTTGATGTGTGTCATGATGTCTTTGACAACTCATTTACCCCTAGTGATAATAAAAACTCTTTTATTAAAAGTTTCAAGAAAATATTTAAAAGTTTATGAGTGTGAAGTTTCTTTTTTGACTTAGTATATTTAAATTACAGCAAACAAAACAAACATTGGCAACACAGTTGAATAATGTTGATTTAAATGCAATTATGTGTTTTAATTTCTATTTTACCTTTAACGAGGAGAACTGGCCAGACCTGATGGCACTGAGTGTTTCAGAGTTCACATAATACTCACTTCTCGATGAAAAGACACTAAATATTAGTTAGTTTAATCATGTCTACAGCCTAATTACTCTACGAAAGTGTGACCAGTTAAAGCCGCGTTCCCACCTTCACGATTTCTACGCTGATTCATGCCGATGTACCAAGACCTATTATCGTAGTGCATCATGATCTCCCTGCCTGAAAAAGCACAAAATTCTGTCAAGGACACGATGTTGACCTTGTTGCACATTCGTGATTGAGTCATGGCGGCGTCCTGCCCATTCGCATCCAAGCTGTTTGACATCACATTATGTTTGTTCATCGTGGGTCTGTCTCATTCAGTTTGAGTTCACATTGTGTTATGCCCAGGGCATTCGTAGCATATCTTAACTACATCTTCCACAATCCGTGGCCATTTTCCACAAGATGATTGCATAGGCACGATGCGTTACGAATATCATTTTCCCGTCATTCGTGGCACATTCGTAACGTGACTTAACGCATCTGAATAGGGTTCTTAACATCACGTGTCGGTTCGTGACATTCGTGATATTCGTGAAGCATGTTTTTGGCTGCCAAAAAATCTTCCACGAATATCATGAATCACCCTTGATTAGTGGAGCTCGCAATTGAGCGTGTTGATTCGTGGTGATTTATGGCGATTCGTAATACAACGTGACCGCATTCGTAGTGTATTCTTGCCATTCTTTGTGTCCATACTGTCACGCGTCATTACGAAACGACACGAAAGCTGTCAAGAACTGAACTGAATGACACGTAACGCCTCTGCTCCGAATCATCAAATTCGTGCTCCTTGGTCACGAATTTAGATTTGTAGCATTTGTGATTTCATGTCATCGTTATGTGTAAACCCAGCAATAGGAATATTCACAAACCATCACGGCACTAACATGACCTGTCAGGACACCATTATGACACCACTAGGACATTAATAAGAAATATGACGATCCGTGACGAGCTCGCGAACCCCCACGATTTTTTTTAAACATTTTGAAACTTGTGCCACGACAAACGAGATGACGACTTCGTTGCGAACTTTTGTGACTGTTCAGGACTCTCCCCGGTTACAATGCGACACCTCCGTGAATTGCCATGATCTGACATCGGCGTGAATCGGCGTAAAAAATCGTGAAGGGCGAAAGGGGCTTTAATCTTGGAACAAAAGTTTATCGCTTCTGTTGTTTTTGAGCCGTAGCTTTTTCCTAAGCAACCGAGATGTTGACGATGTCATACTGCAAACAACAAAGCTAGACGGCAAGTGCAGTAGAGGAATTTGAAACTTTGTTACCAAATCACAACGTAGCCTACTCTTGGAGCATATCCACTTAACGGGAAGAAACTCAGCTGAAAGCTCATATCCATTTTACCTCATCAAAATACCATTCAACCACCAAGCAACTAAATGAGCATGTTGCAAAACGTGAAATGAAACAATATCAGAGCGCTAGTGATTCAGCTAAATTTGGGCCATGGAGACTAATGATACATCAAATGAAAGAGGAGAGTCCATGGATTCCAACGAATAGCACCTGAAGTACAACAGGCACACGCTTCACATTCGGTTGGATCTTTTTCTTACTCTCGGCCATACATCACACTTCCGGGTTCTGTAATTCAGCCTTTTCAAGGACAAAATCCCCAATAAAAACACTATCAGTGAAATTATTTTTCAGAAATTTTAGTTGTTATTTATCTCAATGGGTTGTGATCTATTGCTAATTGGGGCAATTTAATGCGAAGCGTCACTTCTCCTCTCAAGAAATGACTGAAAACAGGCCAAGACCAAATTTGAGAGGGGATGTTCAGAAGATACACTACTCTTAATTCACCAGCCACTAGTGATACAAACTACAGTTGAGGCATAGTTACAAGTACAAGCAAACTGGTCTTACTGCGGATATCGTAACATAAATATAATCTGCACTCAGTGCTCTTAGATGGTTACATATGTGCACAAAAACTCCAGGCATGATTGTATCAATGTATAAATTGTAGCCTTCTTACTGAAGTGGGATAATTACATAAGCATTCAAACTGTACTTTACTGACTTGGTATATATTTAAAGAGATTAACAGAAACAATCAATTTGGAGACTGAGGTACACTGTCTCCACACACTACCAGATAAAATTCATTTAAAAAAAATTCACTTACCTTCCCATTCTGACAGATAAGGTGCAATTTGACATAAAAAAAAATTAGTTACAAAACTGCAAGGAATACTGCAGCTGCTCATCATAGAAAAAATACAGTGTACAAACCGATACGCATTAAAAACACACACAAAAAAACAGTGTATAAACTTAAAAATACACATGCACACATACAGTTTACAAACTTACAAATGCATAAACACACAAAGTGTACAATACATTCTGCATTATGAACACGCATGCGCACACGCAGTTTACAAATCTGTACACATTATAAACACATACACATAGTGTACAAACCTCAACACATTACACTATGTAACACAATTTTTTTCCTGGATAATGTGTGTTATTTCTTGATTGCTTATGTTGTACAAGAATAGAAATGCCCATTATTCCCTTTGCTTTTGTGACCTGGATAATGAGATTTTGGAATTAACCTATTTTCTAAGTGAAAATAGGCAAATCTGTACATTTCATTCATTGTGTTTGTAGGTAAAATGAGGCGCCAGAAGTTTGTGTTGATCCCCAACAGGCAGCCAAAATATACCTTGTAGGCTTCATACATTTGAGCAGATGCTGTCACAGAGTACTTTTTTGGTCCTGTTTTGACAAATTGGCCACATACATCGCAGAATGCATTTGGAGAATGCTTGCAGCTTCTTGACACCATCTCTCAAAAATTCAAATATGAGTATGTGTTCACTTGGGCAGCTGAATCTAAACTAAAGTAGTTAATGGCAAGTTGCTGTATATACATTACTATGGAAAAATCTAGAAAACTCTAAAAGGTTTTTGAAATTATAAGTTCTACAACATCCCAGAAATTTCTTGAAACTTCTTGGAAGTTGCACAACATGCTAGAAAGTTCCGAAGAATTCTTCCAGAATTACAGAAAAATCGCTATTAGCAAGTCAGCATTGAATCTACATTTAATGTTCTGGAAAATGGATAAATTTGAAAATGTAATAACCCAGGCCACAAAAGCAGAGTTTGAAGAGAAAAATGGGTATTTTCCATTTACTCTAGGTAGGAGCAATTGGGAAATAACACACTCTGCCCAGGAACAATAAAGAGTCCCTATTTTGTTACATGGAGCTATCAAACACATGCACACACACAAATATTTCTTTGTCCCATTCTGTTTTTTTTTTTCATTTATGTTTCACAGAAATAATGACACAATGGCTCAATACTGCACAGGTATCTATTAATACACAGAGTGGAACAATGCATCTGCTCACAGTACTACAAGTTTAAAATGCACAGTAAATCCATTTGTAAGCTTAGAGTACTAAAATGTTATCATATACAACAGAACTATGCATAAGCATATGGATTTAAAATGGAGATGCATAAATAAGAACATTTTGCAAAAGTTTACAAGACTATGAATCGCATTTCTTAAAATCACTATAATTATAAAGATTCATATAAATGTAATCAACTTAAACGAAACCCAGAATGAAGAAATAAAGATGGGAAATTCCACATGGGGTGAAATATTCATATAAACCCACAAAAATGAGCACAGGAGTGAGAACAGATCTCTGCAGGCAATGACAAGAGGAGATTTACTGAGTCATGCAGCGAAAGGGGAGACATGCAGCTGGGCCATATTCCACCAGGGGACAGCACAGAGCCGTACCTCAGTCGTCCTGTTGACCATCATCTACAAGAAAGACCAGCAAGAGGGAAAATTCTGTAACTCTATTATACACCACGCCCTTTGCAATATTTTTTCCCCTAGGATGGCCGATGCATGACTCACCCTACTCTGCCTCTGATTGGCTTACCCTGATATCCTTACTCTAACCCTAACCAATCACACATCTTGTGCCAAAAGAAAGAGAATGGGGGATCATGACTTCTCCATCTAATGGAAAAAAAAATATCAAATTATTATGATACCATATTATTGTGTCTCTATTACCTCCCACAGTATTATAAACAATACAATAAATATTGTTCATTGTACTATGGTTGTAATGCACAAAATTGCTAGAAGATCATTTAAACTATTACTATTATAAAACTACACCTTTATTGTAATACACTCTTCTATAAGCTAGTACACCATTACCCTTATGCACACCATAGTAGTGTATTTCTATTCAAAGTTTGCGATAATATACTATACTTTTACAAACTGTACCATAACAAGAAAATACTGCACTAATACTGCATTCAGTTATAACTGCAAAATATCATTATTCCGCGACATGGTACAATTGCTCGAACGCATTACACACTGTTAAACCACACCATATTGTTAATATTACACACAATACATTACAATAAGACATTGTAATATTATAAACTATATAATTCCCCTAAATACACCACTGCATTAATGCAACATTATATTACTAATATACACATCATAAAGAAACTGTACCTCACAATAATATTACTGTTACACACTGCTCTGTAAAAATTGCACAAAAATCTTGGCGATACAAATTCATTAACACACTGACTGCATTAACTTCGCCACTCACACATGTAAACACACAGACTGTCTCACATACAGACAAAGGCCATGAACTATAGCCCGACAAATATATTTACACAATGTGGGCCACATACTATATCAGACAATTATATATATATGGCGTAACTGAATGTTATCTAAAAAAATGTAAGACGCTGATACCTATATGCCTACAATAAACCTTTCTTTTCTGCAAAATTAAACCTTAAGGAAAACTCAACTTGTTAATAAGGTGCTTTATGACAGGCTGCTGAGAAGTTGGTACAGTTGGTTTGCTGAATTTAGGCAAAATTGCTGCAGCTCAAAATTGCCTAAGCTCATTGACGCTTCCCAAGATCGCTTCCCTGATGACAACCTTGATCTTGTCAACTCTTTCAGCATTTTTCTCAACCCCTCGAGATACCCACAGAGTTTCATTGGAAATAAGTTTCAGACAAGGCTTGCATAACATTAAAAAACAAAAGCTCAAATGCACCAATGACTAGAAAATAAGAAGGCCATTTTTTTTTTTCCCCGGTCATTAATAGGCCTACACGAATCTGCTTACAAGAAAATTGAATAATTTTTGGGACTTTGCTCAAAACGAACTAAAATTTACTGAGCAGTTCAGGAAAATGCCAAGTCACCACTTTGGCCAAAATTTACCAACTGAGAGCTCAAACGCAAGTTTCAGCATAAACTGACGCTAAGGCACATTGCGAGTCGTGGTGCAGACGGCCCTCTGCCGCAATACAGAAATGTAGCTTTTGGGACAGAAAGCAAATCCTTATTCAATGCTTCAGCAAGCAGTACCCTCAGTGGACTCGCATGTAAGATTTGCCAGCAAGCTTTTATCTTGAGTGTGCTAGAATCGACGGCATAACAAAATCGTGAACTAGTCAGGAGAATGTCACATTGATAATGGGCACAGCATGTCCAGAGAAACTTTCAGTTCATCTTGTTTTAAGTTGACTGCTGTGCACATTGTTGGTATGAAGGAAATGATTAATTAAAATGCATCTGTGTGGTCAGTGAACCAAACTAAAGAGTTTTTAATGTTCCAGATATTATTGGAATAGAGCAGTAAGTTTGAGTTTTATTTTTTCAGCTGAAAGTTTAACATGACAAAACCTAATTGATATGTGATGGGATCTAAATAACCCTGTAGAGTATGCGAAAATACATTCCTTTGAACCAAATTGATTTTACAAAAATTATTCTTCTTCAGTCAACCTGAAGTGCATCATTTATTATCCCCCCCGGCATATAATGCGGGGGGAAATAGTCATGGGTGCGGTTGTCCGTCCATCCATCCTTCTGTCCGTCCGTCTGTCTGTGAACATTTCGTTTCCGGAGCATAACTTGAAAACCGTTCAATATTTTTTAACAAAACTTGATGTGCATATTCATCGTGACCTGAAATTGTGCCTTTTGCTAATCCAAAGTTGATGAATTAATTTTTTTTTGTAGTTTACATGGAAACATTTTGCCTTATCATTTCAGGGGGTATGGTTTGTTTTCGGAGCAGGTGGCGTTTTCTTTCTTTCAATATGTGGGGCCGGAGGATATGCCATCTACTGATGGCTCTTGACGCAATTTACTAACAAAATATTACATATGATCAGAATGTTGTATATTTGACCAGCAAAATGAAAAATTAATCTCCTATAGAAACATTGACTGGCAAGATAAAATCCCAGCTGAAAAGAGAGAGAGAGAAACATATGCACAGGGGGACTTACAGACAGTGGAATATATGGACATCGGGACTTACAGACAGAGACATATAGACAGAGACAGAGGGATAGAAAAAACAGACACATGAAAGGCAGACAGACTTATTGAAAATTGACAGACAGAAAGAGAGACAAGCACACGGAGAAAGGCAGAGTGACTGACTGACAGACAAACACAGACGGGCAGATACTCAAGCAAACCTTAGACTGGACGTCAGCATTGTGGTCATTCTGCAGCAGAAGAGCAGCTGCTTTGATGTCGTCTTTTCGGGCAGCGATGTGCAGGGCTGGCAGGCGCACCTTCCCCTTTGTGTCCTTCTCCAGGAGCAGAGACACCACCTGATTATGCCCCTGCTGCAGGGCAATGGCCAGGGGAGTGAACCCATCCTACAGACAAAGGGACCAGCAGCACATAACAGAATTAGCTTACCCCTGCACAATGCAGCTCTTGAGCATGTTTCCACACTACAGTGCATCAACACTTTAGCATTTTACCAAGCTAATGTCCCATCTACACATTAGCATGTGACCACACTACAGCACATTAACACTATAGCATGTTACCACACTACAGCACATTTACACTATAGCATGTGACCACACTACAGCACATTAACACTATAGCATGTTACCACACTACAGCACACCAACATATTAGCTTGTTACCACACTACAGCGCATCAACACATTAGCCTGTCACCACGTGAATGTTGCATCTACACATTAGCATGCGACCACACTACAGCACATTCATAATTTAGAATGTTACCACACTACAGACCTGTAACACATTAGCATGTTACCACACTGCAGCGCATCATCACATTAGCATGTTATCATACTACAGTGCATCATTTCATTAGTATACTTCCGCACTGCAGCACGTCAACGCATTAGAATGTTACCACACAAAATTTATCACCTGTATCACAAATTAGCATGCTCGGCACATTAACTCATTAGCACATATCAGTACTGTAGCATATTAGTGTATTACAGCGCATCAGCACATTAGCCCACCTGATCTCTGAAAAAAATATCCCATTTTAACTAGACAGGACCTCAATCCCAATGCAAATCAGCACACACAAAAACACATTAGTATACAGCAGCACTGCGGCGCATTAGCACATATCAGTATAGTAACGCATTAACCCACAGCACACTACCTCTGTAGCAGTGGTCTGGTTGCCTCCATTCTCCAACAGGTAGCGCACTACATCCAGGTGATTCTCCTGAGCAGCCATGTAAAGCGGAGTAAAGCCGTTCTGCAGCATAAACGCATAAAATGTACATCAATTCAATCAAATTTAATTTAGGACACAACCCCTGGGGGCCCAAAGCACAATGCAAAAGAAAGAGAGAAAAAATGTAAATCTATAATAGAGTATCGTAGATTGAATAAAATAAATGAATTTAAAAAATCCACAAAGATTCCATATAAACAGGCAATTGCATGCAGGCTGTTTTGCCAGTGGTTCCACATTCTGTACAAGAACCTGACAAACTCAGTTCAGGATTAGTTGAGGCTGACATAATACTGTTTGCAGAATCAGATGACATACACGTTTACCAATGCATAAAATTGTGTATTAAAGCAGAGCAGGTCGTCATCAAAACATTAACAAATATTTGGTTTGCATCTAGGGCTTTACGAAGCACCAGTGATCACCATTACACAACAGTACTACACCAGTGAGTACTACACTACTGCACTACACCAGTGACTATTTCAGTACAACACTACACCAGCGTGAATTACACTACAGCACTACACCAGTATCACAGTTCTGCATCACACCAGTGAGCATTACACTACTGCACTACTCCAGTCAGTATTACACCATTGTATTACACCAGTTAGAATTACACAACAGCTCTACACCCGTGAAAATTACACGACAGAATTACACTAGTGAGTATCACACTACAGCACTGCATCAGTGAGTCTGAAACTACAGCATTACACCATTGAGTATACACAACAGCACTACACCACTGTCAGGCCAGATCCACTATGCGGTAAAGTTACGCACACTAGTTAATGTAATGTCTATGTTATGTAATGCCTTACATAAACTCACAGCAGAAATTTTGTGTTCTTGCAGAAACTTACTGCAAACCAATTGATAAGCTTTTGCGGACTGCTGCGTAAGTCTGCATAAGATGGCATCAAATTGTGGGTCTTGTGGAAACTTGGGGACAGAACCAGACACACAAAAAGTTTTCTAGCATGGTGGGAAGGGAACAAAGTCAACCACGCAATATTGAGTATATTCATGTTGGAATACACAGCACGCAGTAACCTGCTGCCAGTATGTCCATGTATATCCATGTGACATATCAAAAAAAAAAAAAAAAAAAACAGATTAATCTCAAGCTAAATAATTTTACATTATAGACAAGCTTTGCAGCATATTGGAAAGAAGTCCTCCATAGTAGAATGTGTTGTTTCCCGTATGTTCACGTGACCACAGATCCACTGATACTCAAGTTCTCAGATCTGCACTGTCACTTGCAGAGCGCCACGGATTCAACTTTCATGTGGTTTTATGTACATTTATGCAAGCCAAACTCCTCTTGCGGAACTTAAGTGTGTAGCGGATCTGACCTTTGAGAATGATATTTACATCAATTTGGACTCAAATTGCTTATTTTGGGAGTTTTAGCTTGGTCATGCTGCAGCCCCCAGACCCCGTTCCAATATCACAAGAATCTGCAGAACCTAACCCTCCTCTGTAAATAGCTGTAAATCCATTGAGAATATATGGAAACCATAGTAATACATCTTGCCAGCCTGTAATCAAATTCCAGCTTTTTTTTTTTATTTATCAATGTCAAAAATAATCCAGCCTGTTTCAGTGCATGGCTCCACATCTCTGTCAACAGGAAGCATCCATAAGTGAATGCAGCATTATTCAGACATAGGCAGTTTCACCAACTTTAAAGACAGAGAAATCGTATTTTCCAACACCAAAATGAACATAATGATGTCCAAAAACATATTCATAGCAAAACCAAAATTAATTATTGCTAAATGTTCTGAACAAAGTAGAGTGGGAAAAAAAATTCTTATTAAAATAAAAAATCTGCAGAAGTGTACGACAGAATACATAACTCCAGTAAGTACAGGCATTTTGACTTTGCATTTAAGATGTAAACCGATGATGTAATTATCTTCAATACAGATGCAAACTGCATGTAGAGTATTGGTTGATACTGAACACTTTGAATGTATACAGTTATAATAAACAGCAGTAATATGAATACTGGTTTCATCTTATTGATCCCTCAGTCAGAGGAATTACATGGTTTATTGCTCCTCAGCTAAATTGCACAGATCATGCCTTACACGATGATACAGATTATTTACAATCATATCAAAAACTACAGTAAACATTTTCTAGTTTTTATGTTTTACTCCTCTGAGTAAATTTTAAGAGTACTGAGAAAGGGTCCTGCAAAAAACCTACAAAAATGTCCTAAAAATTTTGCTCATATGAAGTGCTGTCCTTCACTTTGGCTGGAGTGTTCTCAATAGATCACCTGAAACCAGACATCACTTTTGGCTCACCTGGGATTGGGCGTTCACGTTGGCTCCGCGCTTTACAAGCAGCTTGGCCACTTCTGCTTGTCCAGCCAGAGCAGCAATGTGCAGCGCTGTGTTCCCTTTCTGTGGGTCAGAGAACATGTAATCAGTGTTCCTCTCTTTGGGTTTAAAAAACACAAAATCTGTGTTCCGTGTAGGTTTAAAAATCATGAAATCAGTTTTTCTTTCTGCGGGTCAGAGAACATGCAATCACTGTTCTTTCAGTGGGTCCATTTTCCTGGGCCAAAGTTCTAGAAAAGTTTGGCCTTGTGTCCAGCCTCAATGTATCACAGTTTTCAAATTTGAGTGGAGACACATAAGGGTCTGTATGCAAGCCTATCCACCCCTGAGATGGTGACATGTTTTCTCACCTTACCCAATTGGTTGCTAATTAGTTGTTCGTCATTAAACTATGTAACCAAGTAACCAAAACTTATGTCCAGTCTCCCTAAAAGGTAATGTCAATTGAGTGATGCTAGAGCTAAAGTCACTCAAGTAGACACCACTAAAGGCCCTCTGCATTGCCCTGGCCCTCTGCAGCATTAACCTGGCCCTTTGCAGCATTAACTTGACCCTTTGCAGCATTAGCCTGGCCGACTGTAGCATAAGTCTGGCTCTTTATAGCATTAAACTGGCCCACTGCAGAATTATCCTGGCTCTTTGTTCCATTAAGCTGGCCCTCTGTAGCATTAGCTGTCCGCAGCATTAGCCTGGCCCTCTGTAGCATTAGCTTAACCCTCTGTAGCATTACCCCAGCCTTCAGGAACATTAGACCAGCCCTATGCAGCAATGACCTGGCCCGCTGCAGCATTAGCCTGGCCCTCTGTAACATTAACAGAGTTAAAAACTCACTTTGGTGGCAGAGTCGACAGGTGTGGCCCTGCCTAGCAGCTCCTCCACCAGCTCCACGTGTCCCTCCTTTGCTGCCAGGTGTAGAGCCGTCAGCCCATTCTGAAAGGGAGAATGCAGAGGAGAGATCACCTCAATCTACCCCTTTACGCAGAGCACAGAAGACACAGCTCTTTCTGTACGAGATCAGCTCTCACCTGGTTACAGGTGTTAATGTCCACGCCCCCCTTCAGACATTCCAGGACCTTTTCCAGGTTCCCAGCACGGGCAGCCCGAAGAAAGCTGGTGTTACTGTCCGACTGGAGAGGGAGAGTAATCGGGGAGAGAAAGCGAGAGAGAGAGAGAGGTAGTGAGAGGAAGAGAGGGAGAGAGAGTGGGGGAGGGAATGGGGTAGAGAGAGAAAGAGGGGTAAGAGAAAGAGAGAAACGCATTTCCATGTCTTAAGTGTGAAGTTGGAATGATGCTACCCTATGGAAGAAACTGCACAAGTGGCCTGTGAATGCAGAATATCCGTAATTAGACTGGGTCTCACCCTAATGTAGCAGGGTAGACTAGCGGTATAATGCTTACTGGTTCAAGCCTAATATTATGCCTTGGATCATGACTAAGACCCTGTTCACCAAATAAATGCCCTGCCTTTTTAAAATGTGTATTAAAAGCATTAGACATCTCCTTATTATCCAAAATACAAGAATCACTAACCGTCAGCTTTTGAGGAGGACCAGCAACTTTCTTATTTTGTAACTATTTAAGTTCAGAATAGTCATTGCCAGTGTCAGAGGTTAAGGTGAGATAGTACTTGGCTTTAGATTTTCTGATAAGGAATGTACATTTATTCCTAAGGGAACGAAAACGGGTCCAGTCTTTTGTCGCACCTGACTTTGATAAAATCAATTTGTTTATTAATTGTAAAAGTACTCATGTTGTCTACATGTTGAAATGCCCATCCGGATTAGTGTATGTATGACAAACCAAACGTCCTCTCAAAGTGAGAATAGCTGAACATAAGACTGCTATCCGCACCAAAAACCTTGATTATGCCACAGCGCGTCACTATCAACAGGCTAAACATGGGTCAGTGGCTTCCCTTAAATTTTGGGGGATAGAGAAAATCACTGCACCGCCAGGAGGCGGGGATATTGTGAATAAACTCCTACGCAGAGAAGCCTATTGGATTTTCACACTTAACACTGTGGAACCTTTTGGTGTAAATGAAGAAATGAATTTGTCTTGTTTTCTTTAATTGATTATCCCTCTGTGCCATTGTTTTTCTTTTTATTCCTCATGATTTTTTCTCCCACCAATGAAATGTTTTGTTTGACAATGGGAGGGGCTCTCTTATGTGTTCATTCATTCGTGAGTGTGTGTACTCGGGTCATTGGCTATTTTATTTGAATGTGTTAACTCTATCCAATGGGAAATTACCACTCCATTGTGGAGGGAGATTTAAATGTTCATTCTAGTCTTAGCCCCCTGTTTGATTCTGAAGAAGACCTTGTGTCGAAACGTTAGTTACCTGCACCTTAATAAATCGCCTTATATAACTGTGTGCTCCAGGACTTCTTCCTTTGATAGCTGTATATAATCAGTCATCCACATTCAGTCGTCGTTCACAAAAGAATATCTGCGACCATAATCTAAAAGCTCACTTCACACAGGCTAGATGAACACATCAGGCCTTGGGTAGGCATCAGGAAATGAATGCATCAGAAAATGAACGGAAGGGTGTTCTTCATCGAATGCAGTGGCCAGGTTTGCAGCCTCGAACTTATCCAAAAATGAACAGGCGTCCGTTAAAAAATGAACGCGTTCACTGTTCAGAATATTGACAAGCTCCCTTAGCTTACTTCTACACCCTAGATAGCTGGTGACAGTAGAAAAGATCTCTTCCCGCATTCTAGTTGCACAATTCCATGACCACCCCAAAACCACTGTCATGGCATGCTATAAGTCCAAGAAAAGTCTGCAATGAATCTGACGTAGACCAATTCTATGAAGATCTGATAAGTGTCATGGAAAATGTTCCAGTTCACAACCTATTGATGGTTGCTGAAGATTTCAATACCCAAATCGGCAAGGTATCTTACAGACCTTGACTTTTTGAATGACTTTGCTCTAATATTAGATCTTGTCATGAATCCAGAATCAATTTTACATTCGTTCGAGAAGGCAGCAAGACTAATGGGCCTGCACTGTAATAAAACTAAAAAACGAGTGCATCTCCACAACCCCAAACCCTGACATGCTACAGTCACTCTCAGGTGCAATTATCAAGCAAGTTGACGACTTCAAATATCTTAGGTCATATGTGATGTATTCCCAGAAGGACATGAACTCTCATTGGGTACTGGCATGGGTGGCATGAAACAAACTGAAGATATGGCTCTCCAGCCTCTCAAACGAGAAGAAGCTGTATCTGGTCAATAACATGATTGAGTCAATCCTGCTCTACGTATCTGAGGCATGGACACTAATTACGTGACAACAGCACTTAGACAGGCCATACGCTAACTGAAGTTGGTCTGAACATGCGACATGCGAGTGGATATTCGGCAAACTTCCCCTAATTTCCCAGAAGCTGACAAAGCGCTGTCTCCAATTTGCCAGTCACTGCCAACGAGCAAAGGGTGAGATCCTTAAATCCCTCCTTTTAATGGAAACCAAGCAGCCCAGTCCATTCAAGAAAATAACATTTCCCGATGTGATTGCAAGAGACTCGAGAATTGAGAGAGTGGATCTTGCTCATGCGATGCTGGACTGGAAGGTGCGGAGTGAGATTGTTCGATGATGACGACGATGATCTACTGGAAGATTGTTTTAAATGCAGGAACTCAGTATCTGAACATTCACAGTTCACAATGGTACGCAAAGCTAAAGATTATCAGGTCTCTCGATGTGAGGGTATTTAAAAAGGAAAGGTGGCGTCATGCTGATGTACACCACAAACCTACTGACAGAAACATGATGTTCAGGAGCAACAACTCCTATCCAAGGCCACTCATTAAAAGCAGGCTGCTGAGTCATTTCAGTGGGATCTGTGGCATTAGCATCAATAATGAGTCCAGACAGGCTTCTCTCCTCAGAAATAACCTCCTTGACAGGAGAATAGGAAGGAAAGGACTGGCCAGGCTAAGGACCCGTTTCAGAATCCCTGAGTGCCTGAATATTTACAGATCACATAAGGAAATCATCCCCCCATGTTGTGCAAAATGGTCCGTCAAGGCAGCTATGGAGTTTCGCATATAATCAGACTCGTTGCCATTTCACTGAAACTGACAGTAAACTCTAACTAATTTATACAGAAACCCAAAGCTTGTTTAATGTGTTATTCACGCTCCCCAAATGCCTAACCTCCCCACCGGCAGCTGTGTGTGTGTAATTGTCTTTTTAGCACTCAAAGTGTAAATTTATTTTCTGACCAGAAAATCCTGCCAGGCTTCAGGTCAGAAAATCTATTAACACTTTGAGTGGTGATCTGTAATCATCACTGTGAGTGGCAGTGACCATCAGTGTGACTGGTAATCTGCAGTCACTATGAGTGATCCTCTGTTACCATCAATGAGAGCGTCATTGCTCATGAATCACAGATTATCACCAAGTGACGATCATAGATTACCATTTCCTGTCATCATAGATTAGTACCTACAGTGATAGGATATTGCACTTTTAACAATGATCACAAAGGACAATTCCCAGTTGCACTCAAGATGATGGTAAGAGATAATTTGCATTCATTATTGTGAAAGGTTATCGGTCATCACTAAATTATAATCCTGAGAGTAAAATGCATTACTGCTCAGGGATCAGAGATTACCACTCGCAGATGACCACAGATTACCATGCAGTGAAGATCTTAGATTATCATTCACAGTACTCGCTCATTACCATTCTCACAGTGACAATCACAGAATACCATTTACGGCAATCACAGATTAACACTCAGCAATGATCACAGTTTACCAATTAGTGATAACACATTAACACTCACAGTGGTTCTCACAGCCCATCAGTCTCAGGGATGGTAAAATTTCCGCTTATAGTGACCGATACCTACTCACGGTAATAATCACAGATTAGTGCACAGTGGTCACAGATCGCCACTCAATGGGATGGTAAGATTAATGCCTATCGTGACTGCTTACCACTGAAAGTTATGGTTATGGTTTAAAGTGCTTACAGATTATCACTGGCAGCAATGATCCAATTACCGCTCACAGTGTAAATTGATTTTCTGACCTGATGCCTGGTGGTTGTGGTCTATTTAAAGCCATTGAATGTGTGAACTTGTCAATCACCATAAAGTCCACAGTTATCTGAGGAAGTCACTGCAGTTTTATGTGCAAGAAAGCTGTTCTTTGATTCAAATGGATCCCTTGTTACTGCAGCCATGCAGGGATTTCTTCATGATGTTAACCCTGCTCCTATACTGTAAATTCTACTCCAATTTAAGATGGGCATTTCATTATATGGAATCATACCTTTCACCATCAACAAAAATTATTTAACGTCCAATTTAATGACCTCAGATTAGCCTTCAAAGACACAGTGAAGAGATCCATCAAATAGTGATATTACTTTCTCAGCAATAGAATATGATTATCACTGTACACGATTGTGCTGTGGAGATGGTTATGTTCATCCCAGGAGACAGAATCTCTCTGCCAACATCCTGGGCAGCATTTGCAAACTATGTTCTTGCATGGACCACTCCTCTATGATAAAAATCAGAGTCATACTGCAGCTAATGATCCATTACCACTCATCGACAGTCTGTGGGCTGGCAGTCTTTAGTGTCTGTTTTCTCTGTCACAGTCAGGCTATTAAGGATATTGCTGTGTGCAGGTCATCCTCTGCAATGTGATACCGGTGAAATACAGACACTCTGCAGCCTGTTCATGTTCTCACGACTGTAACAGTGTAAACAGAGTATAATGGTCGTAGCAAATGCATTGTAGTACGGATGTCAATGCACAACCCAATACCAAATAGTGGAAAAAGCAAAAATGAAAATTGACTATATTCATACGCTGTTGAAAACCGTACAACATATTATTTGATGTTCTGATGTGAGTTCAAATTGCTTATCGAAAAAATACAATGTGATATAGCTGAGATTTAAGTGAAGGTGCCTCTATATATTCTGAAAGAGTAGAACTCAAATAGATAACTTTAGGAATCTCGAATACCCACAACTCAAATGAAACAAACCTTATACCATATACCAATGAGAGTAATGAATAGTCAGGATAAATTATGCAGGTCTTCAGGTGCACAAATGTCCAGTGCCTTTGCTGCTGTATATTTTGCATCATAAGGCACCATGAATTCACAATTACAGGCTGATTAGCACTGCAGGCCGGCCAATCTAACACCCGCACTCTCTACTTATACAGCCATGCACTTGTAATCTGTGGAGAAGGTGGTTTGGCACAGTTTTGCTGGAAAATGCAGGGATGTCCCCGGAACAGACAATGTGTAGATGGTAGCATATATTCCTCCATTGCACATATATTTGTGCATTGATGGCTTACTCGCAAATGCACAAGTTACCAATGCCAAGTAAACTGACACACCCTCAAACCATGCCAGTA
Source organism: Gymnothorax reevesii (assembly GCA_029721435.1). Taxonomy (NCBI): domain Eukaryota; kingdom Metazoa; phylum Chordata; class Actinopteri; order Anguilliformes; family Muraenidae; genus Gymnothorax; species Gymnothorax reevesii. Next base: position 34,928,844 of record CM056589.1, on the reverse strand, counting down.
GCTGATTTTTGGACTGGATGCCAATAACAGCTTTAGGTCACCCCCGTCTTTTTGGCTGGATTTACACTGCGGGTTAAATGCGACACGACTGTAAGACGAATCGGATCTTTTGCTCAAATGCGGCCAATATCCGATCTGTCACATGGCTGCGTAAACAGAAAAAAAAAACACTGATTCCGCCCTCGATCAGATCCATCAGATCGGATCCAGGCCTCATTCAAATGTGGTTTTTGTTCAGATATGTATCTGATGTGTATCGGATATTTGCCACTGTGCCCGTTGTGTAAATGCATATTAACTTGCAGATCGGATATTTTGTTTTAAAAAAAGGCCCAGACTAAAGTGTAGTCTGCCTATGCATTTGCAATGATGCAGGTGATAGGCGTAACGCTGCTTTGCTGCTTTCACACCAAATGCAAAACGAATTTTTTGCGCGACAGATTACATTTAAAGTCAATGAAAAGACAATTACACACGAAACGCGTATATTCGCGTCTTTGTATTTACTTTGAATGTGTTGAGGATTATATTTCAATATTTCTCATCATATTCATCCGTAAATCAGTAACTGAATTAATTTGTTTCGCGTTCAGTGTGAAAGCGGCATAATGGGGGTTAACGGGAGAATCAGAGGTAGGTTACCCAGTGAAATGTTGCGAGCTTGCTTCATGTTTTGATCATTTCTATGACTGCTAGGCCTGCATGCTTTTGTTGCGCTGCATGCACATTTGCTTTTATTTTCCGTACAATGGCCAGGTAGTGAGTGGTGTAAACAAACGGAATTGAAACAAAACAAATATCATTCCGGCTCAAAACAAGATGTAAACACACTGTTGAACAAATCGGACATGGGCCCCAAAATCCGATATCCGATCTGGGCAACAAGACTTGCAGTGTAAATCCAGCCTTATAGTCCGTAGAACATGACAGCAATTTTTTTCAAAAACCACTTAAAATGTTGACTTGTACCATCTGAGATGAGACCCAGCCCATAGAATTTGGCTGCAATTCTGGGCAGTGTTGAAATTTGATTTTGGCTTTGCATTGTAAGGCTTTAACTTGCATTTGCATCTGTGGATATAGTGACAAATGGAGTTGCCTGGCAAAGGTTTATCAAAGTATATCAGAGCCATGTCATGATATCAGTTACAGTCACCTCATGGCTCTCAAGACTGTAACATCTGGGGATTGCAAATCACGCACTTCCTAAGGTGGTCCGGAGCCTTGCCTGTTAAGCATCCGGATTTTACTGGATTCCGTCCACCTTTTAATTATATTATGCACTGTAGAGGGGGAAATGCCCAAAATCCTTCCAATTTGTCTTTGCGGAACGTTGATTTCAAAGTGATGAATTCTAAGCATCTGTTGGCAAAATGGTGACCCTTGACCCATCTTTGCCCATGAAGGAGTTATAATATCACATGATTAATGTCATATCAGCCTATTGTTTTGCTCTTCTAGAAGTAATTTTTCTTTGTTGCCACCTGTCTTCACCATAATTTTTTTTTCATCGCAATAGTAATTAAGAATTAAATTAACAGCTGGTGAGCACAAAATATATTTTTCAAATCACTTCATTTTAAAATTTATTTTACTTGCATATTTTCTGGGATAGGCCAACTCTTTCTCATTGGGGGTTGTAGAACAGTGTGATGTAACTGTATAAGACAACAGTCCTGTTGACTAAAGTCACTTATCTGTGCTGAGAACCTAAGTCCTGTAGAACTGCCATTTCCACAAATACATAATTAGCTGGGCGACAATCTAGCAAAGTAGATGTGTAGTAGCCAGGGCAACAGCCCTGTCTTTTAGAGGTGTTGTTGCTAGGGTAACGGACCTTCGCTGAAGAATCAAGCTCAGCAAGGTAATAGTTGCCCGGGTAACGGTCCAGGCTAAGGTCACTGCTGACAATTTTTGGGCAAGTTTCCAAACCACCAGCCTCGCCCATGGCTGTGTTTCCCATGGCGACACGCCTCATACACAGCTGTTTTCCCCACGGTGAAACGTCTAACACAAAGCTGTTTCCAATGACAACACTCTGGATCATCCACAGCAACTAAATACACAGCTCAGCGTGGCTCTAAACCCAACCCCAATTGCCACCATTTTGACTTAACTGCCCAGTGGAGAACTGGCATTTCCCTGTGGGGCATATAATTCTAACTGGATCAGGTGACATGAAGTTGGGAAGAACTCAGCCATTGGGCCCTTAAGCAAGGTTGTTAACTCCAAAATTGGTCCCGGAGCTTTATCTCCATTTCTTTTTGTCCTTACTGACTTGCAACTGTTTGATATGCCATTTATCACAGGGTGTCCTTGAAATTTTCCTAATTAAACTTTCCCTTTTTAAATAAACAAGTGTTGCCAGGCATAACAAACCTTGCCCACCAGCACTTATGTCAGTGCTTTTCATACTCAGTTTTGCAAGTGTGACCGTTTTCAAGTTATAATCTGTGATCTTCAGTTTACCGTTCAACATCACTCAAGGTCAAAGGTTATGGTGACAAATGAAAGCGCAAATAGGAATTCCGATGTGGTCATAATAGTACACATCTGTCAATCTGAAACCTTTTTTGAGTTATAATGGAAAATATATTATTTTCATCAATGACCTCGACCCTTCTGACATTTAAGCCCCAACCACTACTGAGACCATCAAAGCCATCCCATTGTGCAGCATAAGGTTGGAAGCAGAATTGAAAGATGCACATCTTGGTTTTGATTTGAAGTGAATTTAAGGGAAGTTATCGCAAAAAAATAGACATTTATGATGACTTTTACTTTCAACCGATCACCCCTAAAATTTAATCTGGTCATCTACGAACCATTGACCACCTACTTTGAAAGTTTGAAGTCAATCCGTGCAACTGTGTAGATGCTAGGTTGCTAACACATGGACACACAAACAGACAAATAAACTGCATCGATTACAATACCTGGCTCCGCCGTCTCTGTCGTGGGTGAAGTAATAAAAAATAAAGAACAGGTAAGACAATCTGCAAGTACCATGAAAACAAGCTACTCCTCCATACACACCAAACAGATCATGTCAATTTGAAGGCGCATAACTCATATATACAAGCGTGATTGAACAATTCAAGCATACACAAAATTCAAACTTTATATGAGAAATGCCCATTTCTCTTCTACCAGCAAAGTCCAGTTGCAAGCCACGAGAGGTGTTTTGTATACCCCTAACTCGAACCTTGGCCTGAAACTTAATCCCAAGCAAAGACAAAGAGAGAATTTAAATCTATCCCAGGACATCAAGGGCTGTAGGGGGAAAAAAGTAACAGTTTATTTTCCATGAGTATTATCAAATTTTGCATTCCAGAACTATACAATTCTAGGATGAGGAGTATTATCAGTTTACGCATACCAGAAATTTACAATTCTTTCACTGAGGATAAACTGGTTCTATGTCCACTTTTTCCAAAAGTAGAGTTAACCCTACCAGTGCATTCTAAAATCATTTAGTTCTATGTCACAAATAGCTTAACTCCCAGGTAAACATATGCATACATTTAAATGCAGAAACATAAAGTTCTATCATTTTAAGGGGCCTTGGTTTCACATCAGAAGGTTCTATACCCAAGGAACCAATCAGGACCTCAACCAGGGTAATGTGACCTTCAGTCAAAATGGCCGACAAGCACGTTGGTCAAAATGAGAACTCCTCAGAAGAAACGTTCCAAACTTATACCAAATGAACAGCTTATGGATTGTTTTAATGGGTAAGTAATTCATCCAACATTGTTTCGACACTTCTAGTTATGATTTTGTCTTATTGGCTGTGGAAAATTTCATCCATGAGTATAGACATACATACATGCCAACTCTACCGCTTTTGGGGTGTTTTTTTTTTTCAGAATGAAATGCCTCGAAAGCGGTAGAGTTGGCATGTATGGAGATAGAACTCCGTAATTCTTAATCGTTCAAGTCCAGTGTATTAATGTATGGTTCAGTCACCAGGGAAATAGAACCCTCTGTTTACCAAGAAGGAAGGGGCAGGGTGGGTATTTAGAACAACACTGAATTGGCAGGATGCCCTATATGCTGAACAAAAACATATTGCTTTCTAACCTACATGTAGGTATACCGGTAGATTATTTTATTTGGACCAAGATGTATTGGAAAATTAATACCAAGGTTATCTATTGCTCTCCCTCTTATTACAAATCTGATGAAGTTCATGGGGAATTTTATCTGTCAACCCTCCCCTCTAATTTGGGTCAGGTGGGTAGCACTGTTGTCCCGATATCAGGTAATCCTGAATCATTCTTGTTAGTCTCATTAGTCATACTGTTACTCATTTGCATTGTTCCTTGAGATGTTTCAAATATGGTCCAGACAGGCCATTCCTTTCCCCATTGGTGTGTATTAAGGTCTTAAATCTTTATTTGATGACTTTTCTCCGAATAATACTTTAAGGTCCTTTGCTGGTATTTTGGCTGGGAGTTTGCCTTTGTTTGTTTGTTTGGAAAACCACACAAGCCACCCAATTCATCCTGGTATTCCAGTAGGCCTACCACCAGTTGACTCTCGAGAGATAAGTATCTGTTGAATCTGTTAAAATTTGGAATTTTCATAACAAAGATGCACCATTTAGTGAGATCTACCAATACATTAACCAATACCAGTGAAGGAGAGTCTTTTTAAAGTAGCATTTTGTGAAACCAGTACTTTTATTATTCATACCTTGACTGAAACTCTTATTTTGTACATCTTTTTTTAAAAAACAACTTTGATGGAAATAGAACTTGCTGGTCCTGATCATGAGTGAAAACATGTAGAGGCATCAGGTTCTACATTGGACATAGAACTTGCTGACCAACGGTAACTCATGTTCCACAGACGCAGAAGGTTCTGTCTCCAATTTCTTCCTTCTATTATCTCTGAGCCTATGAAGATTTAAATCATGGTTACAATATATTAAGGCTACCTCTACGGTCAATAATTATTCCACACAGAAGATTAGGGATAACTGTGAAAACATGAGAGATCTGACAGGTGAATTCTTCAAGCTCCGTTTTCTCCAAATGAGGAGAAGTGAACATAGAACCACTTTATTCTCTGTGAACGAATTCTAGGAGACAAAGAAATTACAGTTTTACATTACCATATTGCCACCTCCTGGTACACTTCTTAAATATACGAGCAGCACGCCTTCAAATTGACTTGATCCAGCTTTACTTTCAAAGACACGACCACCAGGCCACACAGCACATATCACCCTCACCAGCCCAAGGACCAGAACTCCGACCACTCAGACCCCACAGACAGACCCACTCTCCTCTGGGACCATAAACCTCTCTGCACCACTCAGACCCCACAAACGGTGCCACCCTCCATCAGAAATATAATCCTCTCTACACCTTACAGACAGTGCCACCGTCTGCTGGGAATATAAACCTCCTTAAACCCCACAGAAGGTGCCGCCCTCCTCTGGAAATACAAACCTTTCGACAGCCCGCAGGCAGTGCCACCCTCCGTCAGGAATATAAACCTCTCTACATCACAGACAATGCCACCCTCCTTCGGGAATATAAACCACACTACACTCCACAGACAGTGCCATCCTCCTCAGGGGACATACATCTCCCTATACTGCACAGACAACGCCATCCAGGCAGGAAACAATACACCACGTTCTGCAAAACTTTTGTTTTCCTCCTGATTTCCTCAGTTCTTGCATATTTATTGCACTACATGATTTCAGATCTTCATGCAAAATTTTGTACAACCCCAATTCAGATATAGTTGGGACAAAGTGTAAATTGTGAATAAAATCAAAACGCAATGACTTTCAAATCACACCAGCCAGTATTTTATTCACAAAAGAGTAGAGATAACACAGCAAATTGAAACAGAGAAATTTTACAATCTTATCCACAAAATGAGCTCATTTCAAATTTCATGGCTGTTACAGGTCTCAAAGAAGTTGGGACAACGGCCTGTTTACCATAGTGTAGCGTCCCCTCTTCTTTTTAACACAGAGTGGAGGCGTCTGGGCATTGAGGAGACAAGTTTCTTGAGTTTAGCCATTGAAGTTAGATCCCACTATTGTTTAATACAGGCTTCCGGCTGTTGGAGAGTTTTGGGTCTCCTTTGACAGAATTTTCATTTAATTACGCACCGAATGTTCTCAATCAGTGAAAGATCAGGACTGCAGGCAGGCCAGTTCATAGCTGCAGTATGTGGTTTTGCATTGTCCTGCTGAAATACACAAGGCTTTCCCTGGAATAGATGTCATCTGGAGGGGAGCATATGTTGCTGCAAAACCTTTATATACCTTTCAGCATTCATGGTGCTTTTTAAAACATGCAAGTGTCCCACACCATATGCACTAATGAATCCCCATACCATCACAGATGCTGGCTTTTGAACAGATAACCGGAGGACACGACGCCCATGATTTCCAACAAGAATGTCAAATTTGGACTCGTCTGACCACAGGACACTTTGCCACTTTATTACAGTCCATTTTAAATGAGCCTTAGCCCACAAAACACGGCGGAGCTTCTGGATCATGCTCAACAATGGCTTCCTTTTTTGCATGATTGAGTTTTAGGTGGCATTTGTGAATTGTACGGCAGACTGTGTTTACACACAGTGGTTTCTTGAAGTATTCCTGGGACCATTTAGTAATGTCAATGACAGAATCATGCCGATGAGTGATGCAGTGGCGTCTGAGGGCCCGAAGAGCACGGGCATCCAGTAAAGGTCTTCGACCTTGTTCGTTACGCAGAGACTTTTCCAGTTTCTCTGAATCTTTTGATGATGTCATGCACCGTCGATGATGAGACAAAGCCTTTGCAATTTGACTTTGAGGAGCATTGTTTTTAAAGTACTCCAAATGTTTTTACACAAGCCTTCACAGGTTGGAGAGCCTCTTGTCATCTTTACTTCTGAGAGACTCAGCCTCTCTAAGACATCCCTTTTATAGCCAATCATGTTACACACCTGATGCCAGATAACTCAATTACTTGCTAAATGTTCTTTCAGCTGATTCTATTATATAATAATAGATTTTTCAGCCCTCTTTTGCCTGTGTCCCAAGTTTTTAGAGACCTGTTTTAGCCAGAAAATTTGAAATAAGCTCATTTTGTGAAAAAAAGTGTAAAATTTCTCGGTTATAACATTTGAAATGTTATATATGTTCTATTGAAAACAACATATTGGCTCGTGATCTGAAAGTCATTGCATTTTTATTTTATTCACAATTTAGACCGTCCCAACTATTTCAGAATTGGGGTTGTAATACAACATGAAACAAAATAGTTTGAATGAAATTAATGAAATTGATTTCAGCACAAAATTTTCAGGCACCTATATCAACAACACTATGAAAAACTAATTGACTCCTGAAATTTAACTGGTTTTGCCAAATGCAGCAGCAACCACTGCAGCCATGGGACTCCGATAACTGGACATCAGTCCTGCATGTCGTTGCAGAGGAATATTGCCCTACTTTTCCTTAGAGAATGGCTTCAGAGGGTTTTCAAGGAAAGAGTCTTTCAAATCCTCCACTTTCAGCTCATCTGTCCACACAAGATTATTCAAAAAGGATTGCAGACATTGGGGTATTTTTTGCAAATGTCAGATGAGCCATTTTCATCAAGTGGTTTTTACCCTGCAACCATCCCATGGATTATATTTTTGCCCCGAATTTGATGATTTAATCAAGAATTCTGACCTCGTCAGAGGTGGGTGTGGCCGGCAGTTCCTTTGGTGTTCATTTGAGTCCTCCTGACACTTTTAAAATCAGCTGTAGCACTTGAAAGAATTTTGTAAGGTTAGAGAGTTTTCTGCCCTTGGTGATAAAAGTTTTCAAAGGGACTCCTTCTGCCATTTCCAGATATTTCAATGGGGCTCTCCTCTATTTATTATATCCCCGAACGGCGTTTCAGGGATATTATGTTTTTGGTCCGACCGCCGCCGCCGGATATCCTACGTGTTAACGCAATAACTTCAGTAATATTTCAATTAGAAATTGCATGTTTTGCATATAAGTAATTATCATAAAGAGGAAGAACTGATTCGATTTTGGACAATTTCTAGATTGGCCACCAGGGGCCAAAAACTAAAAAATCACTTTTTTTAACATATCTCTGGAAATATTTGTCCGATTGACCTCAAATCAAGTGCAAATGAAAGGTCATGACCTGAGGATGTGTCCCACGGTGACACTATACCTGTTTGGTTCAAAATTTTGACACAAGGTGGAGCTTTGTCACATAAAATTCACCATTTTTGCCATATCTTTGGAACCATTTGTCCAATTGACATGAAACTATGTGCAACTGCAAGGTCATGACCTCAAAACGTGTCACATGATGACATCATGCCTGTATGGTTCAATATTTTGCCACCAGGTGGAGCTTTGTGATGGAAAATTACCATTTTGGCCATATCTTCAGAACCATTTGACCGATTGACCTGAAATTAAGTTGAAATGAAAGGTCATGACCTGAGGGGCTTTATATTGTATTGGGTCTACACAAGGATTGGGGAATTGGAGGACTGGGGGCATTCGGGGATATACCCCAAGCCATTGCCTCCGACGGCATAAGCCTTGTTCAGATTTGCTTTTCACTGAGGCTGAATTTGCTGCTTATTGGGACCTTTGCTTTTCACTGAGGCTGAATTTGCTGCTTATTGGGACCTTTTGGCTCAAATCGCAATGTAAGAAATTTAGGTTGTATCAAGCTTCAATAGGGCAGGCATTAAACACGCCTGAGTGCCTCCAATTTAATGCATCCAATTACACACTAAATTTCATAAATTGGTTGATTGTGTGACAAACGGAATCATTTCTTGTTTACACAGGGCCAGATTAAACTGTTTAAAAGCAGTTTGCCTGGGGCTATGTTATTATATTACTGAAGTTATTGCGTTAACACGTAGGATATCCGGCGGCGGCGGTCGGACCAAAAACATAATATCCCTGAAACGCCGTTCGGGGATATAATAAATAGAGGAGAGCCCCACTGAAATATCTGGAAATGGCAGAAGGAGTCCCTTTGAAAACTTTTATGTTTACTCAAGTTCATTTAATTTTACATTAAATTTTGTCTGAAGATTTGAAACTATTAAATGCGAAAAAACATGCAAAAATAGAGGAAATCTGAACAAGGTGATTGTAAATAGCTAGATGATGAATGTAGTTCCCTAATATGAAAATCAAATGAAGCGCAGTAAAAGTCATATCGTACATAAGCCTTGGCTTCCAACGGGGGGAGGATTATAATGGCATATGGCAAGAAAATGAACATAATTATAGGAACGCACTTCGCTCTGCAGTCTCACTTTCACATTACTAGCTTCTCGGAATGTTTGCTCCTCACACTCTTGTCAAGTGCCATGCCACTGCTATTCCCATGACACTCTTCAACATGAGTCAGGGGCTGCCTGTGTCCTGGCTACGTGCCCAGCCTGGCTCTTTCAACCTGCCTTCTGATGTCACTGGCTATGACCTCAAGCTGATGTGTGGCAAGAACAAAATGGCTGCCATGGATCGCCCAAGAGCATGCTACACATTGGTGGCAAGGTAAGATTTCCCAATATCAATATGAAGAACTCAGAGTACCGATGAGACAGCGCGGTATAAATGCAACATTCATTCATTCATTTTCTACAGAAGGATTTAGACAAGTAGTTTAAACATGTACTTTTGTAATTTTAATCTTCAGAGATCATTGCACTGCAACTTGAGCAACATTCCAAAAGAAATCGAACCAATAATTAGATACAACACACCAGCCAGTCTCTGCTTTTTCTGCCTTGAGCCCCCACCCCCACACTCACACCCCTCCCCCCTTCCCCCTTGAGTTTCATTGTTCTTAGACTGCAAACCAATACCCAGTGATGTTACTAGACTAACTCAAGTGCTTTGCAAAATCTACCACTACCTTACTCAATATTGCCACAGAGTTCAATTGATTAACTGATTGACCTGACTGACCAATTGTTGAGCATTTAACCTCAGTGGTGGCAGATACTGTTCTTGTGGGTATCAGCAGATAAGTATTATCTGGGTAGATATTATAGGGTGGGATGCAAATTCAGATAATGGACTGTCTGCTAAGAAAACGACTGCTCAATCATATGATTCAGTAATGGATCATTTAGACTTCCCAGAATTCATTATTTATTATATCTAGTGCAGGTCTTTAAACAGTAAGTGCACTCTCTTCTCACGTGCTTTGTTTAAGGGGATCTCTGATGCAGGTTATGTTTTAAGGATTTATGGGGGATGCAGGGCTTCACCTTGATCAGAAAGTAAGGAAAGCATTAAAGACTTTAAAGACTTTCTAAAGACCTCTAAAGACTTTCAACAGAGGGAAACAAGTCAACAGTATTCCTCTTAATATAAGTCACATACCTGCATACCTTTTAATAAAATTTCCTTGTTGTAGAAAATTGACAAACTACTAATAAGACCCTATACAAGATCATTTTATTTTAACACAGCTCAAGTGTTTGACAGAAGGATTTCCAGAAAGCATGACTACCTTTTGTCTCATTAGAGTTCTTTGTAATACAAAATATGATATATGCTCGCATGATTTTAAAATGAAGCAAAGCTTCATCAACTGAACTGAGGGAAAAACAGAGGCAAATCCTTGGTAGTTTCATTCTCCTGTGACAGGCAACCCACCCACCACCCCACCCCACAACGACCTGCAACCCTCCCGCGATGTGAAACCATCCCACACCAATCCAAAAAATAAACCAGATAAAGGTAAAAAAACCCAACTGCAGTAGCTTTATGGGTTTTTCTTTTTTTAGCTCTTCACATTTTCAAATCAAGATTTTCCATGATTTTCAACAAAACCATAATGAAATAAAATAAATGCAATGATCATGGACATGAATGCAAAGTGAGCATTGTTACCGTGAATATGTTTATAGATCAAATATGATTACAAATCAAACTGAATGCATAAATACACAAAGACTGCATGACTCTATTTAACAAAGAAAAATAAGGACATAATGAAAGCGGGAAAAAAAATAAAAAATACCCAACTAAAGGTGCCACATGGCAGAGAGAGGACAGCCAGAATGCTGCTGCACATACTATTGCTGTTGTTAACAAGTTACATTTATGGTAATATGATATGTTCAGAGATGATGCAGCTTCCTGGAACATTATGGGAAAGGGCTGGCTTTGGAATTGATCGGTCACCAGGCAATTGAAAAATCCATTTAAATCTCTCATCATTGAGGAAACCCATTTTCCCAGTAAATATTATATTTCTGCAAGTTCCAATCCATGAGGATCAACAAACGTGTAAGCAGTGAGAGAGATTTGCCAATAATTTCCCTCTTTTGATCAGCCAGTTATGAAATTAAGAATGGATTTAATCCATCAGGAAGGAAAACATGCATTGACTTACTTATAATCGCACATGAATGTTTACCATCTAATCATAAGCTTCGGTTTTATATACCAATTTTGAGACAAAACATGTCTGTTGAAAACAATCCAATCTTCCCACTCTAAAGAACTATTTAACATCAGCCTGGTGATTCACATGGCATTAGAGTGTCTGTAGGTTAATTCTTTTGGGAGAAGAGTCCCTGAGGAGTTAGGTCATTTATGTGGTGCAGTATTATATTAACCAACTCTATCAGTTTGCTTGCAGGGCTGAGAGAGGGACGCCTGGTGCTGTGGCTTGCCTGCCTCACATCCTCCTCCTCCTATATCTGGACTCCCCTGGCCAACATGCTAGGGTTCACTTCACAGATTTTAGCCAATGCCTTCAACACCATTCAACAACATCCTGGTCAGGAAACTTCAAGATCTCCACATAGCACCACTCCTTATCTGTAGGATCCATAATTTCCTGTGATAAGACCACAAGCAGCCAGGATAGGTGCGATCACATCTTGCATCATCATTGTCAACTCTGAAGCCCTCCCCAGGCCGTGTTCAGAGTCCCTTTCTATTCACACTCTGCACCAAAGACTGCCTTAGTTGTACCCCCATTATGAAACACTTCAAATTCTGTTTGCACAGCCACATTCTCCCTCCTTGCAAACAGGGACTCAGTCGCAGCTTGCCTACAATCCATTACCCTCTTCGAGCATCAGTGCACCAAGAGTCACCTCCTCCTCAACATCACCAAGATGAAGGAGATCATCTTTGACACCCGCAGTAAAGTTCCCGCCCCTAATTTCCATCAACAGCAAGACAGAGGACATAATGGAGCATCTCAGGTTCGCCCAAGACAATCAGCTGAACAGCAATCACATCACAGACATAGTGCCAACAAAGGCTCTCCCCTCCCTCAGTCAAGCCCCAATTCCAGAACTTTCTTTATTGCACAATTACTGAACCTACTTCCTCTGCAATTTTGCTATTCTCACCCTCAACCTACAGAAACAAGCTGAAATCACCCACACATCTTCTAAAATGCTTGGTCTCCCCACTCCTTACCTGCCAGGCCACACTGAGGCTGTCACCTTTGTCCGGGCATCTATCATAGCACACGGACCCCAACCCTAACCCAAACGCACACTTTACACTATTCCCTTTGGGCTGCAGTCTATGACTACCAATATGTTTTAAAAAGGTTAAAAAAAAAAAAGTTTTTATTTTCAATCAGCCTTTAGGTGGAGCTTTGCACCCTCAGCCATAACCAGCCTAAATAGAACTGGCGCATTATCACCAGCTGGTGTTTGTTATGATGTTCTCCATTTTTCAAGGCTTTTCTTGACTGTGTACAGCCCCAGACAACAAATTTCTTGAATGGTGGACAATAATAAAGAATTAATTTGAAAGGTACCGAATAAGGACTCACGTACAGCCTCAATTTCAAATTGTATAATACGGAAAATGTAAAAAAAAAAAAAAAAAAACCACACACACACACACACACACACACACACACACACACACACACACACACACACCTTACTACAGTTACTACAACCTCATTCCAAATGTGGTTTCTGCGACACCTCTGTTGGGACAGGGTACATTTCCCAGTGTGTTATATCACTTTTTCATTTAAAGACACCAATAAACATTTGGGAATAGAAGATACAAATTGCCCTAGTTTTGAAGGTGGATTGATACAAGACGTTAAAGACTCAAGCGTTTTAAAGTTGTATTTTGCACTTGACAATGCATCTCACATTTTCAAAAAGAGACAGGTTTTGACAGCAGGCTGGACAGCTCACCACCAGCACATTGCAATTTCATATCATTGAGACTGTGGATTGCCATTCACCTGTGGTAATTAACTGGTATGTTCCTGAAAATGCTGCTGTACAGAAGCCAGCAAATTTTGCTCAAAAAATGCTATCCTACAGCTTAAGTAGTGCCAACTGAGTTAATCACACCATGACAGATGGTGCCTTTTGAATTTTACACTGGTAACAACCAAGATGGCACTTCTCTTTGGACCAGTAAACACAAAATACATTATTTCCATGAAGAATTTCAAAGGTGGATTTATCAGACCCCAGGACAAGTTCCCACACTACATCACCCCATTTCAGATGAACTTGAGTGCGGAGAAGTCAGCAGTGTCTCTGGACGTTGTTGATACAGCTTCCTGACTTTCTCAGCACTTTGGTTTTTAATGCAATAATGCATGAAGCATCAAACACCATCAGTGCTCAGTAAAGGTTCACTACCTTATCCTTTTTTCCCCCAGATTCCCTGAATGTTTTAAAAATATTATGTACTGTTGAGGCCAAAATCCTCCCAATACCTGGTTTAGAAACATTTTGCTGACACAGCTGTATTTTTCATGCATTTTTTTTTTCTTTAAAAGAGGACTGGTCGTTTTGACGCTTTATAGCATGGCAGAATCACATGTTGAACACCTCTTCTTTTATTTATAACATTCTGCCAAGTGTCTACTGCTGCATAGCCCCAGGCAAACTTTTTTTGAATGGGTTGCTGGCATCAAATTCTGAATAGTGATCAACATAGTCATATTCAGCAGTCATCAGATTTGAAGCACAAATATTTTCAATAAACTATTGAATTCACCAGTTAAAGCGTCAAGCAATCTGTTGTTTTAGAATTTTCAATATAGTTGAGCTGAAGGGATATATTAAATCGCTCAATTTATTTGCATTTTCCACAATGTGCCAACTTTGTCGCCCCTGGGGAAGTACCCTGAAGCCCACACACACAGACATACAGCTGTATGCGTGTGTGCGCGCGCGCGCACACACACACCTTGATACATTGTCACATACGTGTACACACACACACACACACACATTAAATTTTTACATATTGGCCACTTTCAAAGACATTGGTTAAGCTCAATTTTGGACCAAGTTTCTATTTTTGCATAGACAATCGTCATTCGAAAGTAAATTTAATCTAGAGCAAGATTTGATCTCCGTCTGAAAAACTGGTTGTTAATCACGCCGTTGGTCATAATCAATTTCTGGCTGGACTGTACACCCAACCGCATGAATCATGACTCAGCATACTTTGGTAACAGATTCTAGCTAAAGCTATACAATGCGGTCAGTTGAATTCAAAATTTCACCTAGGATGCAGATGGGGTATTATACACAATCTTTTGGCCAGTAGGCTTGAAAATCACATAATCAACTGCTCCTTAGCTGCCAACCATCTCAGTTCTCCTCTTTTTTGAGATATCAAATTGACTGGCATGCAGACAAGACAAAAACAGAACCTCCCTGACCTCCTCTGTGGAGGTAATGAGGCAAGCCTACCCAGGACTTCTCAGAGATCAGAAAATAAACTGTTGAGGATGAAAATGTTTCAGACGACCATTTCGATTGGCTGCTTAGTTTTCCCCAGATATTTTTCAAGCAGTTACACAGACTTTCTAAAGTCAAAGGACAGAGTATTTAAGTATAGGCCTACGAGTTAGAGGGAACCAACGAATCAATAAAACAACCGGAGAGGCTGCAGGGCTGTATGAACAAAGTGAAACCTGATCTTTGCATCACCAGGCTTATAACACACTAATGTGATGGGTTCAACACCGAGAGTGCATTTACACATTCACAGTGACAATACACATCCATCAATAAACGCAATCAAAACTTGCACACTGATCCCTTTTCAGTGAGCACAGCAGAGTGTAGGGATTTTCATAAAGGGATTTCCAGAAAACGTCAGAGACGGGTACAAACCCCACATGCATTTAGGGTAATGCTAGTTAGTATGATGAAGCAAAGTGCAGAGAGCAGAGAGACGCCAATAACACAGGGCTCTGCATTATGGCCCATAATGCAACAGAATAGATTTCTGCTGTACACAATAATATGATCAAGCCAAAGTCTCCATTAGCAACTTCCTGTCAGGCACATGACCTGCCCTCTAATTGTAGAAGTGTAGGCAAAACAGACGCACAACACTTCAGCCCTTCCCATCACAAAAACCTATTCAGTCATGCATAAACACAGAAGCACACAAAGCCTTGTTTGACCTTAGCTCCTAGTAAGGTGGTATATGCGCGCTACAGTTTTGATAATGCCCCACAAAACCAGGTCGAGAGAGGGACTATATGACATTCAGTTCGGTCGATAAAACATAAATTTATAGAATGTGAAGTCTGTGATCATGGCTAAAATATGGCCTGCAACGTGCGTAGGCCAAATGATTTTTACATCAGACCGTTTAGGTACGAACATTACAATCGCATCCTGGAACAGGAAAAAAAAATATTGAACATCTCTGCAGCAGCATCAACCCTGAAATACAGGGCGTAGGGGCCGCAGCTGGGCGGCACCACGCTTTTGGATTCAGAGCCGTCTGTACGAGACTGGCGTAAAGACTGCAAACAAACAGCCGTAGCGTGTAGGCACTAGTCATAGCGTTCGCAGCGCGATGAAAGCCGATATTTAAAAAGTGAAAGGCATACGTGTGGTTTCAATCCCTTTTTTAATACGCCAGAGATTGTGGTTCAAAGCACACTGCAAATTATTCTATGCGCCAGGGAACGCAGCGACCCTGACGTCTGGCTTTAGCTCGATGTTAGTAAACACACGCGGAGGATATCGATATTGCCCCACTTGAATAGTTGACGGAATAACTCCACCGTTTTGCTCGCACAATAATTCAGCGAACATATTTTCAACACATCTCCGTTTTTCGCCAGTACTGCTTGTACACTAGAGAACCTCGAAGATTCGGTAACCAGGGCAACGCCTTTACTATCCTCCGTCTGCATGCGCCACAACAGGGATGCAGCTCGCGATTCCGTTACCCAAACCCAATCTGTCATATTGTGCCTGCAGTAATAACCGCGTCCTTAGTGGTGAACCGCAGCAAAACTGAGCAATACACTTCGTTGCCTGATACCATTGTTGCTAGATAGTGGGTGTTTCACTAACCTGGTGAACGCGGTGGTGGTCCGTTGGAGACGTTTCCTCCGACGCGGTGATGGTGGGGGTAGCCATGGTCGAGACTGTCAGTGCAGTTCAAACGCCACTTTCAACTGGTTTCTTAATCATTCGGTCCTGCTGCAGCAGCTGGTGGCTGCCTGGACTCAGGAGCTTGATTCAGAATCCCCCGGGCTCACACCCTGTGCATCCGGAGACTTTCCCGTTCAATGTGAATATTCGGCTGACAGGAAGGTGAGACCCTTTCCAGATATGTGCGTGCGCGCCCCTGACACGGCCGCTCGCGCAGCAAACTGCAGTGCTGCACCTACAATGGATGTGTTTTTATCCCTGGCAATCACGATAGCAGACGAGCACGGCGGATCTAGAGATGCGCGATGTGACAGGCCCCTCCTCTGACTGAATTCCACCAGCCAAATAAAAACTATGCCTCCTAGAAAAACACAAACATGGTATCCTCCCTGCGTACCGTCCGGCATAAAACACTCAATGTACAAGGTAAATATGAATCCAAATCACATATTTTTTCACTTATTGGAAGAGCCGAGTTTTTTTCTGCTCAAATAGCAGCCATTACTGAGCTATACATTGTGGCAAAATATGAGCAGTAAAACACAAAATGCCTGTATTCAAGTAAAGGGCACTGCTGAGCAATGTACAACACAAATCTACCATAGAACACCGGTTAACACTGGAAGACATTGATCAAGCGTATAATAGAGCATGGTAGAACACCATAATTCATCATAGAATACTTTAAAATAATGAGGGACGATCTTGAATAAGTTGAACCATGGAGCACCACAAAGCACTGAGTACCATCAATAAACAATATAATGCACAGAACTGTAGAAAACCAAAACCTATAAAAATAAAATTCTGTAAAGAGCAGGACAATCAGTATCACTGTGTTAACCATTAACAATATAATGCACAGCACTATGGAACACCATAATCAATCAGAGAACACTGTAGAAATATTGCAGAGAACAGTACAACACGCTCAATCTAACGTGTATTCCTAATTAGAGACAAGGGTAGGGAGTGTAGGGCTAGAATCGATACTGTTTTACACAAGAACATTATAATCCACATGAAGAACATATTGCACACTTAATGAGATACACCTATTACAGAATAAGAACAGTAGAACACCATAGGGCACCTGAGAATACACAACTACATTGGAACACCAGAGCAGAGTGGGCCACTGTAGAATCCTATGGCAATGATCTTAAGCTCTTGCAAAGTCAGTAATTACAGCCTGCTTTGTACAACTGAGTGCTTCCTTCTGGGACCTGCATTCGCTGCATTTAGGCCGAGAGAAATCCAGCCCTTTCCTGCTTTAGCTGCATCCAGACATAAGTCTGGCTTTACAGCTTAGCTACAGAGCCTTGCTCCATTTTGAGAAACAACAGCGTAATCAACATTTCTCAGCTGCTCAGTCATTAATGGAGTCTTCATTGAAGTAGACATGCAGAGCATTTCAGAAACCTCTCTTTTTCCATTAGATGTCTGGTCAGCAAGGAGTCCCATTAGCGTCCATTACTGTGGTGTAATATGGGCTGTAATGGAGTCCTACACAATACTGCAAAAAAGACGAACACGGAGAGAGCTACCCTCTGACAGCGCAGGAGAGCAGGGAAGGGCTTTTATTGCTTTGCCTCCTCAAGGACGAAATACACAAACAGACGGTAAAGACGGGTGGGGCTGGCCAGGGCGACGTAACGTCAGAACAATGCTCTTGCACATCTACTGCCCTCTAGTGGCAAAAAAGCGTTTCATTCAAACATACGAAGCAATCACGATGGGTGGCGAACCCGGACTTAAAGGGCCGCAGTATTTGAAGGCTCTTTCAATAAACGGCAAATGACAGCTTTGAGAATCAGGTGAGTGCGCCAAGGCACCAGCAAGTGAATACAATGAATTACTTGTGGGGAAACGCATCAAAAAAAAAAAAAAAGGACACCGTGGCCTCCAGTAGTGCAACTTCACAGCCCAGTCCTAGGTTATGAAAAACAATAAGATAATGCATCCATTTAAATTTGTATTCATCTCCATTTGCACCTTGGACTCCTCTCATATTGAGCATAAATCCCACAGCCCAAGATGCTCGACAGGTGAGCAGCTGCGGAGGCCATTCCTGTGACCAGCAGCTGAGAAACCTCAGTCACACCTGTGCATGAAAATGTTTCCCACAAATCATAAATGACAACAATACTTAAAATACTTTAATACCAATACTTCACAATCAGACTGTTCCATAAGTTGCACAGGATCCGCAGATTTTTCTGTTCAACATCCCCAAGAACAAAACATTATTTAACCCCATATGAAGTAAAGTTGGAGCCAAAGTATTAAAAATATACAATTTATTAACATGAATCTTTACAGCATAACCCACGAGCATAAGTCAGTACCATATTAACAGAGAACACCAGAACCATGACAGCGATGCAGAGAAATATGGGGCAGGGTTGGGTTCGGGTTAGGGGTCAGGTGGGGAAGGGCCCAGTCCCGCGCGGGGCCCCTTAGGGAGACAGCTGGTCCAGGGGATCCCGGCTGCGGTTGGAGAGATGAGCCTCCAAAATCTGCCCAAAAAGTTCCCTCTGAAGGAGAGAGTACGCCAACGGCAAGAGCTGCTTCACCACCTTATACAAATACTGAGATGGGAGAGAAAGAATAAGTGTGGGCTTAAACTCATGCAGTGTAACAGCAGGGGGAGCAGAGGCAGTGTTACAGTGGGGAGAATAGAGGCAGTGTTACAGTAGGGAGAATAGAGGTAATGTTACAGTGGGGAGAATAGAGGCAGTGTTACAGTGGGGAGAATAGAGGCAGTGTTACAGTAGGGAGAATAGAGGTAATGTTACAGTGGGGAGAATAGAGGCAGTGTTACAGTGGGGAGAATAGAGGCAGTGTTACAGTAGGGAGAATAGAGGCAGTGTTACAGTAGGGAGAATAGAGGTAATGTTACAGTAGGGAGAGCAGAGGCAGTGTTACAGTGGGGAGAATAGAGGCAGTGTTACAGTGGGGAGAATAGAGGCAGTGTTACAGTAGGGAGAGCAGAGGCAGTGTTACAGTGGGGAGAATAGAGGCAGTGTTACAGTAGGGAGAATAGAGGCAGTGTTACAGTGGGGAGAATAGAGGCAGTGTTACAGTAGGGAGAGCAGAGGCAGTGTTACAGTGGGGAGAATAGAGGCAGTGTTACAGTGGGGAGAATAGAGGCAGTGTTACAGTGGGGAGAATAGAGGCAGTGTTACAGTAGGGAGAGCAGAGGCAGTGTTACAGTGGGGAGAATAGAGGCAGTGTTAGAGTAGGGAGAATAGAGGCAGTGTTACAGTGGGGAGAATAGAGGCAGTGTTACAGTAGGGAGAATAGAGGCAGTGTTACAGTGGGGAGAATAGAGGCAGTGTTACAGTAGGGAGAATAGAGGCAGTGTTACAGTAGGGAGAATAGAGGTAATGTTACAGTGGGGAGAATAGAGGCAGTGTTACAGTGGGGAGAATAGAGGCAGTGTTACAGTAGGGAGAATAGAGGCAGTGTTACAGTAGGGAGAGCAGAGGCAGTGTTACAGTGGGGAGAATAGAGGCAGTGTTACAGTGGGGAGAATAGAGGCAGTGTTACAGTAGGGAGAGCAGAGGCAGTGTTACAGTGGGGAGAATAGAGGCAGTGTTACAGTAGGGAGAATAGAGGCAGTGTTACAGTGGGGAGAATAGAGGCAGTGTTACAGTAGGGAGAGCAGAGGCAGTGTTACAGTGGGGAGAATAGAGGCAGTGTTACAGTGGGGAGAATAGAGGTAATGTTACAGTGGGGAGAATAGAGGCAGTGTTACAGTAGGGAGAATAGAGGCAGTGTTACAGTAGGGAGAGCAGAGGCAGTGTTACAGTGGGGAGAATAGAGGCAGTGTTACAGTGGGGAGAATAGAGGCAGTGTTACAGTAGGGAGAATAGAGGCAGTGTTACAGTGGGGAGAATAGAGGCAGTGTTACAGTGGGGAGAATAGAGGCAGTGTTACAGTAGGGAGAATAGAGGCAGTGTTACAGTATGGAGAATAGAGGCAGTGTTACAGTGGGGAGAATAGAGGCAGTGTTACAGTGGGGAGAATAGAGGCAGTGTTACAGTAGGGAGAATAGAGGCAGTGTTACAGTAGGGAGAGCAGAGGCAGTGTTACAGTGGGGAGAATAGAGGCAGTGTTACAGTGGGGAGAATAGAGGCAGTGTTACAGTAGGGAGAATAGAGGCAGTGTTACAGTGGGGAGAATAGAGGCAGTGTTACAGTGGGGAGAATAGAGGCAGTGTTACAGTGGGGAGAATAGAGGCAGTGTTACAGTAGGGAGAGCAGAGGCAGTGTTACAGTGGGGAGAATAGAGGCAGTGTTACAGTGGGGAGAATAGAGGCAGTGTTACAGTGGGGAGAATAGAGGCAGTGTTACAGTGGGGAGAATAGAGGCAGTGTTACAGTGGGGAGAAAAGAGGCAGGGTTACAGTGGGGAGAATAGAGGCAGTGTTACAGTAGGGAGAATAGAGGCAGTGTTACAGTAGGGAGAGCAGAGGCAGTGTTACAGTAGGGAGAATAGAGGCAGTGTTACAGTAGGGAGAGCAGAGGCAGTGTTACAGTAGGGAGAGCAGAGGCAGTGTTACAGTAGGGAGAGCAGAGGCAGTGTTACAGTAGGGAGAGCAGAGGCAGTGTTACAGTGGAGCGCATAAAGGCAGTGTTACAGCAGGCTCAGACTCGAGCAGTATTACATAAGGATGAGAGAGTGCATACTCACATGGGATCCATAGCAGAAGAGGTCGATGCCCAGCTCATAGCCCATGCCATAGTCACACTCATCATTGGCAAACTGGACAAAGGTGATCATCTCCTGGATGGGAGCAAAGGCCTTCAGCCTGTCCTCATCATTTTTGGCATCAGCAATGGCTTTACATATCCTCCTCAGACCAGCTGGGCAAGGGGAAGGGAGGAGTTAGAGCAGGGAGAGGAGAGAGCACAGGCAGAGCAAAGGACGCAGTGTGCAGGGTGGATGTAGAGCGGCGAAGAGTGCATGGAGTATGGGGGAGACAAGAGAAAAGTGTGTGAGGTATGGGGTTAGGTAGGTAGGAGTATGTGGGGTAGGGGTAGAAAAGAGAACAGCGTGTGGGGTAGGGGTAGATAAGAGAACAGTGAGTGGGGTAGGGGTAGATAAGAGAACAGTGAGTGGGGTAGGGGTAGATAAGAGAACAGCGTGTGGGGTAGGGGTAGATAAGAGAACAGCGTGTGGGGTAGGGGTAGAGTAGGGAAAGGTACGTGGGAGTTGGGCAGGGAGCTGTGCTGGGCAGAGGTACAGTATGGCTAAGTGTGTGGGGTAGGGGGTAGAGAAGAGAACAGTGAGTGAAGTATGGATGGAGTAGGGAAAGGTATGTGGGAATGGGGTTGGGAGCAATGTCGGGTAAGGGACAGTTTGTAGAATAAACTGTACCATTGAGCAAAATGTAAGAGGAAAGGTTCGAGTAGCTGACAGTACCATCAGTCTCAGGCAGTTCTCTGTAGCCCACATCATTCTTGTCCACAGGAACCACGATCCCAGCACCATGGAATGTCTTAGTAACAACCTGGAGCAGAATATGACATGAGTAACTGCCCCAGACCAACTGCCCCAACATGAGTCTTATAGCTGAAGTGGTTGCTAAAGCACAGCGAGTCAATAAACCACGGCGAGTCACTGCAGCACACAGTCACTAAAGCACAGCGAGTCACTAATGCAGTGAGTCACTAAAGCACACAGTCAATGAACGGCAGCGAGTGATTAAAGCACAGCAAGTCACTAGAGCAGAGTCATGAAAGCACAGCAAGTTACTAAAGTAGACCGAGTCACTAAAGCTTTGTGAGTCACTAAAACAGAGCAGCCTGAATTCTTAAGTCAGGTCTTGGTATGGTTTAACTTAGACCCTGGTCCAAGTATGGCAAGTTTCTTTCTCAATTCTAATGCTATTTAAGCCTGAGGTTTAAGATTCACTTTCTAATAAGAAGTTTAACTCCCATCTCGGTCTAACTTTGTACATGTTTTTAAACTAGGTGTAAGGATGGTTTAAGTTTGGTTTAACTCTCATAAGTGACCGAAATGGCTCATCTTCTGGATGTTCCAAGGCAACTGGCAGCTGCACCATTAGTTGACAGGAAAAATCCCTTTAAAACCTTCCAATCTTCAGTCGATTCCACTGCTCTTTCAATTCCTTGCTGCCTCGGCAGCCATCTCCCTGGCCTTGGTCTAAGTGATCTCCCAGTCATTCTTTTTGTTTACCAAGATCTCAACACTTTCCTCAACTAATTCTACCAAGAAGTGTTTTTCCCTGCCCTCCAATTAGCCTTAGGGCAGGGTTGTCCAATCCTTAAGGGTGGTTGCTGGTTTTTGTGACAGCCCAACACGAATACACGCCATTTTAATCATCAAGGTCTTGATTTAACCCCTGATCACTTAAGCAGTTGAATGAGCTGCTGTAGCCCAGGGTTGTACCACCCACACTGGCCCTTCACAGATGAGATTGGACACCCAACTCCCTTACGGCTTTTGGACTATAATGGTCCAGCAGACATACTTCAAACACTGGTCACATAGATCACATTGAGAAGTTGTATCAGAAACTTAGTTGCACTCAACATCTCCAGGGCAAATAGACTCCAGCTTAAATTTAGTCACCAGGTTTAAAGTTAAATCACACTTGGACCAAAGTTCAACTAAATCTCACC
Organism: Gymnothorax reevesii; assembly: GCA_029721435.1. Lineage (NCBI taxonomy): Eukaryota > Metazoa > Chordata > Actinopteri > Anguilliformes > Muraenidae > Gymnothorax > Gymnothorax reevesii. The sequence continues at coordinate 34,905,767 of CM056589.1, read as the reverse complement.
TTCAGAAACTAAAACCGAATTAAACTCCGCTTAAATGGGAATATTGGTCTGCGTGGGGTTTAGTTAAATCAGGGTCTAAATTTAGGTATTGTGGTTAGATTGAACCTGACTTCAGAATATGGGGGAGTGAGTCACTCAAGCACAGCAAGTCACCTTTCGGTCGCGCTGCTTCATGGCCTTGCTCTTCTGCTCCAGAGAGAGTCCCAGACTTTCTGCTGAGCTGCGCAGTTGAGTCTCCAGCTCCTGCAGCCTGTCAGTCCCCTGCTTTCCTCCGGCTGCCTTCCTCTTCTTCAGCAGGAAGAGCCTATGAGCCGCAAGCAGTCAAACTTCACCCCAGACTCAATCAGCCCAGCCCAGCCCAGCCCAGCCCGGCCCATAAGTACCCACGCCCCCGCCGCCTTTAACCCTGCTTCTGTTCAAATTAGCCATGACCGCCATCTCAGAACCACAGGCAGGACACCGCCCCTCAAACTGGAATCGTTCTCCTGCACAGATTAGGGTAACAGCCTGCAATGCCACTGATCATGTGCTACGCGGAGGCTTGGACTAACAACAGACTGACTCAGACATATTCAAACCAATTTACATTATCTGACCATGACATAAGAAACCTCTCAACCGCAAAGCTATATGCTTCCCTTTCATCCAAAGGTCTGAGTCTCCACTAGCAGAGAGAGCAAGAAAATAATCTTCCTTTCCGATATTGTCCCTGAGGGGGAACCCTTAGGGAAGAAAAGTTTGCACTGGTCATCCGGTGTACTGCAACCAGAAGTCAGAAAATGTGATCCCTACCAATTGTGTTACATTGCTGTGTAAACAAAAAAGTATTTGCCCCCCTTCTAATTTCTTCTATTGCATATTTGCCACACTCACTGTAAAGGTTGCAGATCAAACAAATTTAAATAGTAAACTAAAAAAGTAGACATGGTCTACAACATCACCGCCAATCGTGAGCTTCTTAATTTCGAGCTCCATCAAGGCCTTTATGGTCTGAAGCTACACACCAAATTTGGTTGTCCTATCTGTAATAGTTTTTGAGGAAACGGACAGACACACGCACGCACGCAGGTCAAACCTATATCCTCTTCACGCTTCGTGTTGGCGGGGGATAATAACCCAAGCAAACAAAAAGCAGTTTTAAAGTGATTTCATTTCCGGAAGAAAATGCTATCCAACACTACCTAGTCCTATATGAAAACGTAATTGTCCCGCTAGTCACAAAGTCATTCAGTTAAACAAATTTCATGATGATAAGATTTAGTTTCAGTAGACACACCTAAGCAAGCTCAGCTGAATCAAAACATTACTGAAAAAAACTCGTCAGGCAATGTGAAGTCGGCAATGCAATCTATAATAGTCCAAAGAAACTCAACATCTGATGAGAAAATAAGCTGTTGATGACCATCATTCTGGCAAGGGTTACATTTCAAAGGCTATGGGACTCCAGCAAACCATGGTGAGAGCTATGCCCTGCTGAGCTCAGCTGTGAGGCGAACCCCACCTCTGACTGAAGTGATCGCAAAGGCTCGTCGCACATTTGCCTGAAAAACATTGTGATGACCCCATATGACTTATGCAACAAGCCGACATGGTCAACAACATCCCCCGCCAATCGTGTGCTTCTTATTTTCGAACTCCATCAAGGCCTTTGTGGTCTGAAGCTACACACCAAATTTGGTTACTGTATCTGTAGTAGTTTCTGAGAAAAGCTGTCCCCTTTATCTAGACAGACGGACGGAGGACAAACCTATATCCCCCTCCCACTTTGTGTTGGCGAGGGATAATAACATTAAGTGAACTGTTAAGTCAAAAGTGGAGTTTTGGGTCCCATTACATCTGGCCTAAAGCTGACATGACATTTCCCAAAAAGAACGTCATATCAACTATCCGACGTGGTGGTAGTGTGATGGTTCGGGGCCTCTTTGCTGCTTCAGGACCAGGGCGACTTGCAATAACTGTTGAAACCATGAATTCTGCTCCCTACCACTGAATCCTGAAGGAGAATGTCCAGCCATCAGTTCATGACCTGAAGCTCAGGCTCAGTTGGCTTATGCAGCAAGAGTGACCTGAAGCGCACAAACACGTCCACTTCAGAATGGTTCATAAGAAACAAAATGAAGGTTCCGGAGTAGCTAAGTCAACGTCCTGTGTACTGACTTTAATCCAGCTTGAGATGCTGTGACAAGACCTTTCACAGGCAGTTCTGTGCTTGCCAACCCTGCGCCATCTGGCTGAATTAAAACAATTCTGCAAAGTAGAGAGGGCCAAAGTACCTCCAGGGATGAGAAATACTCATTTTCTGTGATCGTAAAAGTTTCGTTGCAGCGGTTGCAGCTAAAAGTGGCACAACCAGTCACTAGGTTTAGGGGCCTATAATTTTTTTACATTGGTGATGTAGGTTCTGAATAACCTTTTACCCTCAATAAGTGAAATGATCGTTAACAGTATCAGTGAACATATGAAGTTCATGTGCAATGACAGTATCAGAATATCGGCATAGTTTATGTGCAATAGCAGTATCAGTGAATGAATACAGTTTATGTGCAGTAATAATGTCACTGCATGAGAAGTTTATGCACAATCAGTGTATCCATATTTGAGTGTAGGATAAAGTGCACATGTTCAGCTGAATACCTACAGGACAGCTGCGAACAGGTTGTCTCCCATCTGGCTAATGCAGCAGCTCTTTCGCGCTTCGTTTTCGCCAATGAAAACAGGCATGCAGTCAGGAGCATCTCTGTCAGCAAGAGAAAATTGAAATGGTAAATTAATACTCAATACAGAGCAAAAACTACACTCATAATCGAAACCGGATAGCACCCCTTTCCTGCATCAGAATCTGCATATGAATTCAATATTATTTTAATAAAACATTTTACAGAATAAGCAAAATGAAAGGGTAACAGAGGGCGAGACTACACACCCAAAGCTGCCCCACCTACCCAAAACTGCCCCAAGCCACCAAAGCTGGCCCCAGTTACCCCAAGCTGGACTTAGTAACCCACAGGTGCCCCTAATCACCCTAAACAGTCCAAGTTCCCTCAAACAGTCCCAAGCAGTCCAAAGTTAGCCTTAGATATCCCAAGTTGCCCAAATTACCTCAAGCTGCTCCTCCCAACCCAAGTAGCCCCTGGTTACACCAAGCTGCCCATTGCAACCCAAACCTGCCTCAAGTTACACAAAGCTGCCCCTAATCACCCCAAGCTGCCCCTACCAACCCAAGGTTTCCCCTTGTTATACAAAGCTGCCCCTAAAAACCCCAAGCTGCCCCTATTAACCCATAGTCCCCCTTATTACCAAAAAGCAGCTCCTAATCAGCCCAAGCTGCCCCTAGCCACCCAAAGCTGCCACTAGTCACCTCAAGCAGCAATTAGTTACCCCAAGCCACCCCTAGTTACCCCAACCTGTCCCTAGTTGCCCCATGTAGTCCCTCATTACCCCAAACTGCCCCTGGATACTCCAAGCCCAGTTTACCAATAGAAAGCTGCCCCTAGTTATCCTACTCTGCCCCTCGTCACCAAAGGCTGCCACTGCTTACCCGGAGCTGCCCCTAGTAACCCCTAGCTGCCTCAAGCTGCTGCATGTTACCAAAATCTGCCATTAGTTACCCATAGCAGCCCCCAATTTATACCAGTTACCTCTAGTATCCTAGAATTACAAGAAGTAGCTCCCAAACTATCCAAGAAATGCCTATACTGGCCCCTGCAGTAGCCCATAGTTACCTGTAGTAGCCCATGTGATGCTGGGTCTCCGGATTCCCCAAGAGAACGGTTTGAAACTCAGGCGGGTCGTAAAAATGCCTCCAGTGCAAGTAGTAGTTTGGATTTTTGGCAGATCTGTGCTTCCCAGCCATGATGTCAAAAGGACCAACCAGCTGCAGACCCAGCGTCTCTCTTAAAGCATCTGCATACAAAGGCCCAGAATGTTGTGTACATGAGGTTTGAAAATATGGGCACCTTTCAAATGTGACTGATGCAAAAGACAACAAAAAAGTTGGTGCAGGGTGAAATTGGGCCTAATGTAATTGTGGCTAGTTGCAGCAATAAGGCGTTGTGACACGGGTGATGGTACACAGGTGAGCTAATCATGTTACAGCATAAAAGTTCCCCACAGTCCTTCAGGACCAAATATGGTTCAAGGCCTACCAATTCGCCATCAGATGCATAAGCTCATCATCCATCAGTTTGACACCAACAATCCCCAAAGACAAATCTGTAGGATTTCAGACATTTCACCCCCTACAACGCGTAATATAATTACAACGTGGAAAGAGTCCGCTTAAATTTCAGTGCATACAGAAAAAACATATCTGTAAAATCACTGCCAAACAAGCGTGATCTCTAATCCCTTAGTCATCACTGTCACCAAAACCGCCCCGCAACAGTAATGGATCATGACAAGCTTTTGCATGCAAAGCTGCTGCTATACATTCAATATCGGAAAAAAGCATCACTGCTCTGGGCTCACTGTCATCGCAGAAGAAGTGTGTTTTGTGGTCCGACAAGTCAGCACTTCAAGCAGTTTATAAAAAAAAAAAAAAAAAAAAAGACCAGCACAATGTTGTTCAAACATAACAAGGACAACCAGACCAGTGATCTATATCAGGTCCAAAAGCCAGCATCTGTCAAAGTATGGGAGTGTGTCAGTGCACATGACCATGGGTGACTTTACATTTGCAAGGGCACCATTAATGCAGACAGACACGAATTTTGAAGCAACATACAGTACCTGTCAAAAGTTTGGACATGCTTTGCTAATGTCCGAGCGCTGTTTGTAAGAGAAATTTAAACGGCTTAATTTATCTGTATAATCTCAAATGGAATCTTGTAAAAGGTAAACAGTCAGAAATGGAAAGAGAATAATTTACTTGTTTGAATAGTGCCCAAAATTTTGGAATTCTCAAAGAAGCCATATTTTGCAAAGCAAACAGACAAACTCCTCCTATTTTCCAACAGCCGAATTTAAGTCAAGTGGTTTTGGGATTTATTTGGCGAAAGAGGTTTGCCATGGGCAGCACATCTTTGGGAATTTGGACAGCCATGCCATTGCAAATTCATTACAGTCATATGACTGTCCTAGTTAAAAAAAAAATGAGAATGCACTGCAAATATGACAACAAATGGTGGTTAGTCTGATGGATTTAAGAATCAGATCTTTTTTTTTTTTTTGCAAAATAAAGGCTGCTTATTTCTTTAATTAACACATATTGTGAGAAAAACACGGGTGTTTCCAAACTTTTGACTGCTACTGTATTGCCATCAAGAGCTAGTCAGTTCCAGGGATTTCCCAGCATTCTCCAGCAGAGCCCCCAATCGCATTCTGCAAGGAGATGAAGTGCATGACAGCATAAGCAGATGGTGCAGTCGCAACATTAGCCAGCCTGCAGTCCAGACCTGCCCCTAATTGCGAATGTGTTGAATTATGAAAACAAATATACAGCAACAAAGAATCTGTATAATTGAGCAGATGAAGGCCTGTATAACTGGTGCCTTCAGTGCAAAAATGCTTAATGAGTGCAATTGAAAAATGTGGTGATATTACATGATGGAACAGCCAACTGAGCCAACTTTTTTTGGAGTCTGCTGCAGTCATTATTACAGTTTACATCATCAATCATCAATTAATCGCACATTAACACATCAAACTATTATTTTTATAATTTTCAGCATCGTAAAGGGGGTATAAATATTCCAAATAAGTACTTTTTAATTTTATTAGCATTTTCCATGATAAGCCAATATTTTCAGAATTGGGGTAGTAATTTATTTAATTTTTAAATCAGTTTTCTTTTTCTGCAAGTCTGCAGAATCTTGCAGGTCAGCATCGCGTAGCATAGAACAAAAAAAAAAAAAACTAATTTTCCCTACCTGAGGTGAATGAGTTTTTAAAAACTGTGCGGCATTCAAAGAGTTCTGTCACGTACAGCGAGTTGCTTTAGGTTTGGAGTTCTTTTGCATTTAAGGAGCCATGCAGTCTATAAAGAGACAAGTACCTTGTGAGTTCTGTTGTGTCTAAAAAGTTGGGTGGAGTTGCGTAGAATTGTAGCAATTTTTTGAAGATCTGTATAACAAGGGACAAGGTGATGACAATGTCTGAGCAAACAGATTAATGGATGGAATACCTCTCCCCAGATTACCAGTTTACAGAAAACAACTTATGCCAATATATCAAAAATGGAGGTGCTCCAAGCCATTAACTAGTGACAGAATAATAAAGCACCCAGAATTGATCATTTTCTAGAGTATTTAGGGCCTTTACAAAGAAATTACTGACCCCTCTTTTGAATATTACCATAGAAGCTTTAGAAAATAAAAATTACCAGACTCCATGAAAGTGGCTACAATCACACCGTCCCCAAAACCAGGGCAGGACAAACAAACATACAGACCTCTCAGCCTCCTAAACGCAGACTACAAGTTTTATCCAACGAAACTGCCTGCAGACTGGACGATATACCAAAGATAACTTATAATGATCAAACAGGGTTTGTGAAAAACAGACACAGACGTGGTTCGCGATGACGCCTTTTCATCCTGGAAATGCGCATTAGAACAGAAAGGGAAGCAAATGCACAAATCTGCATGTGTCCCGTGGACGCAGTTTGTAAGGGCGCTGATATACACTGCCAGGCCAAAAAAAAAAAGTCACCGTTTGGAAGTTAATGAACAAATTCTAAAATTGGATCATTATTGCGGTTATTAATAATGTTTCAGATGGCAATAATCATTTTAACCCTGACTGATGAAGTGCGTCGCTATTCATTTCTTACAAAATCATGTCGGAAAACACATTCCCTGATGGTGGAAACGATGTTACAGTATTTCAGAACGGGAAAGTTATTGGCCTGTATTTAGCAAAGAAAACCATGAATGACAAAACCAAGCAGGAGGAATCATTTTCACAATCAAATTTTCAACCACAAAGTCCGGACCTTTATCATAATAAAAGTTATTGGGATGTACTCAAGACCACCAAGTGGTTCAACCATTATGTCGAGAAGACAAGATCTTGGACAAAAATCATGGCATTTCTGATCGAAAAGAAATGTTCTGGCATTGCATATAGTTGTCAAAACAATGACAAGACCAATATGCACTGTAATCAAAGCTACAGGGGTTCCAACTAAATATTTGAGTGTGCGATTTTTTTTGGCCAGGCAGTGTATGAACAATATGCAAAGAAAACTAACACACCTGCATCCGCCATTTGAGGTTGATTGTTGTCTGACCACTGCCATGTCTTCTCATAAAGTTATTCTACTTTACACCACTAGATAGACTGTTATAAAGCAGATGTTAAGTTCAGATGCTACAAAGGGGTGCATTTACCAAAAAACGTAGTCGCTAAGTTAGCAACTTCCATAGTTCCTCCATTCGCAGTCAGTGGTTCCAACTATGCAAATTAGCCCCTGTGCTTTCGGGAAATACACCCCAGAGTGAGAACACTGAGGTATGCAGCATGCTGCCACAGTTGAGAATGATGTTTTTGTGGCCCGTTGAAGTAAACTGCTCTTGTAAAAGTTTGCGTCATTGTATTATTCTTGAGCCTACATCACAACAATTTTGCGTAATTTTTTTAAAATTGCATAATCAGGCCCGCCTCATTCATCATACATAAATGAGTACATTGTGACACTTGACACATGACACTTCCCATATATATCAGGGAAAAGATCGGATTTTCCCATTTCTCAATGTGTAAATATTCATAATTTTGTTGCATTTAACACACCGTATGATTATATGCACAAAGTAGTTATTTGCTTGCAATAAAAGACTGAAAAAGGCAAAAAAAAAAAAAAAAAGTTTCTGTGTTTTTTGATACCAATCTCAAACCATGAGGACGAAGCAGTCTGCTGTGCAGTTAAATTGAATTTGAAGGTAAAGTCACAATAAACTTCACTCATCCACTGTTTTTATTAATATTTTACCTAATTGATATTTAAAGATGCAAATTATGATAAATGATGAGATTAAATGTTGTCATTTAAACAAATTCTTGATTTTTGTGATTTTTGGAACCCACACTCTCAGCCATCCATCCACATGCTCATCCACCCACATCCATGTCTATACATATCCTCATATGCACCCCCATCCACCCACACACTAGCCCAAAATAACATGGATTATGAGAATGGAGTAAAGGTGGAAATTTCCACTCTTTTCATGATATTATACTCATAACTGAACTGAAGGCGCTAGAGTGCTGACAAGGCAAAAAGTTTACAGATGCACGGACAGACAGACTACAGACCACAAAGAAGACATTTAACCACAGCATTTGTCCGACTGGCCTAAAAGCCAATCTTGTATATATTAAATCAAAAGTTATTTAGGAATTTACATGAAGAATTTATTAGAATAGCAATAGCAAACGGGACTCACACAATGACTCATCTTGTAAAGGACTCAGTTTTTTACACCCCAATGCATCCCTGGGAGCCCCTTTAATTCTATTGCCGTGGTAAACCCTGCATGGAATGGATAATGTGCAAGGACTGCTACACATAATAGATGCAGCTAAAAAGAAATTGAAAAACGCGTGTTAATAATATCTAAGAAAGTCAATGAGGCTTTTGATAGGACTGAACCAAGCTGTCGCATTCTGATGCTTGAGGCCATGGGGAGAAATGTATTATGTTTGCTAAAACACTCTTTAAATGGACCAAAAGCCAACACCTTACCCAATGCTGTTCTTTCTAACACCTTTTCCATATCCAGTAACTGCAGCAAGGCTTTCCAAGCTCACCTTTGCTCTTCACACTCGCCATTGAATCGTTAGTCACTGGCATTCAATCCAATCCCAACATTGCAGGAATCAAATTCAGTACAACAAAATAACTTTATGCAAATAACCTCCTGCTATATACATCTGACCCGCATGCATCAAATCCCCCATTATTACATGGCTTAAAACGAGTGTTAGGGTATAAATCAAATTATCGTAAAAGTGAGGCAATACCACTAAATGTACAGACTAGCGATAGCTGATCTCTTACCAGTCCACTGAAATGAAGAATTAACCATTTTAAATATTTGTGTATGCGCATTGGAAAATGATATTTTACCTTGGCCGATACAAAACTACAAAACAAAAACTACAAAGTTTTATACAAAACTAATGGAACAAACAAAGTCTGACCTCCAAAGTTAGACAGATCTTCCATTTTGTTCATTGGAAGAATTAATATTACCAAAATAAATATACTGCCTAGTTTATTTATCCATTTCAGTGCATCACCATAAAAATTCCAAAGACTTTCTCTGAGGGAATTTGACTCTGTTTTAACAGCAAAAATTGCTCAAACTCATGTCTTCACTGGAAAGGCTGTGTAGTGTACAGAGTTGTGTACAGTAAAGAGTTGTGTAGTGTACAAAGTCATGTAGTGTATAGAGTTTGTGGTGTATAAAGAGCTGTGTAGTGTATAGTTACGTACTGCATAATGATATACGTGGTGTATAGAGTCGCGTAATATATAAAGTTTGGTACAGTATACAGTATAGAGTAGTGTAATGAGTAGTGTATAGAGTTGTGCAGTGTGTAAAGAGTTGTGTACTCTAGAGTTCTGTAATGTATAAAGAGTAGTGCAGTGCTTTTAGTGAACTGTATAAAGATTGGTTCACTGGATAAAGAGTTGTTTATTATGTAGATCTGCGCAGTGTATAGAGTGTCATGTACAGAATTGTGAAGCGCATAAAGAGTAACGCAAGGCATGAAGCGTTTTGTAGTGCATTAACAGTAGTGCGAGACAAACCAGAGGGGTTTTGAGGGTGGAGTCGTTTGCAAAAGTTCCAGAAGTGGCAGAAGTCATCGGGCATTCTAAGCTTGTACAAACTCTCCACTTCCTGTCGTGAACTCTCCACTTCCTGTGGCAGCTCCGCTAGGACTGTGCTCTCCATTACTGATCTTGCCTTCTTCAACTGCCCATTAGATGTGTCGGCCTCCTGCTCACAACCCAACAACCCCAGAAGAACAATAATTGAATTACATTACCCAATAGCCTAACAAGCAAAGGTCAGCAATTATGACATTTTTCTGTCATGAACAACCTTCAGACAAAGCACTCAGCTGACCGTTTCAAATTTGGAAAGCGCAGAACAGAGAGCATGTATTATTTACAAACGCCGATTCCAGTGAAGTTGGGACGTTGTGTAAAACGTAAATAAAAACATAATACAATGATTTGCAAATCCTTTTCAACCTAACTTCAACGGAGTGCACTAAAAAGACAAGATATTTCTATGAATAATACCATGATAATATATATAAATATTTATTATATTTATATTTATTTGCCAGCAGCCATACCACAATTCGATATGCTCCAGCCGCGTGGCTGAAGCTAAACAGGTGTGGGCTTGGTTAGTACTTGGATGGGAGACCACCTGGAAAAACCAAGTTGCTTCTGGAAGAGGTGTTGGTGGGCCAGTAGGTTGCGATTTTCCCTCTGGTGGAATAATACCCAGTGCCCCAGTGTAGTGATGGGAACACTGTCGGATGAGACGTTAAACCGAGGTCCTGACTCACGGTGGTCATTAAAGATCCTACGACACTCTTCGATAAGACTAGGGAGTTCCCTGGTGTCATGGCTAAAGTCCTTACCTGGCTCTTTCAACCTGCCACCTAATCATTCCCTGATCTAACTGACTGTACAAATTGCCCTCTCCCTCCCCACTTCAACCCCCAGGGCTCCCTTGAAAAAGAGATTGCAATCTCCACGGGACATCCCTGGTTAAATAAGGGGTAAATAAAAAATAAAATAATTTAATGTTCAAACGGATAAACTTTATTATTTTTTTTTTATTGTTTCACTCATTTTGTATTTGATGCCAACAACATGTTCCAAAGACTGAGAAAGTTGAGGAATTCTCAAAAAACACCTGTTTGGGACATTCCACAGGTGAACAGGTTAATTGGAAATAAGTGAGTGTCATGATTAGGTATAAAAGAAGAATCCCCATGAGGCTCAGTTGTTCACAAGCAAGGATGGGGTGAGGTTCACCACTTCGTGAACAACTGTGAGAATGAATAGTCCGACAGTTTAAGAGCAGTGTTTCTCAATGTGCAATTGCAAGGAATTTAGGGATTTCATCATTTACAGTCCATAACATCATCGAAAATTTCAGAGAATCTGGAGAAATCTCTACACATTAGCGGCAAGGCCAAAAATCAACACTGAATGCCCATGAGTATCGGTCCCTCAGGCGGCATTGCATTAAAAACCGACTTCATTATGTAAATGATATTACCATGTGGGCTCAGGAACGCTTTGGAAAACCACTGTCAGTTAACACAGTTTGTCGCTACATCCACAACTGCAAGTTAAAACTCTACCATACAAAGGGAAAGCCATATATCAACAACCAGAAACCCACCGGCTTCTCTGAGCCCGAGCTCATCTGGGACGGACTGACGCAAAGTGAAAAAGTGCACTGTGGTCTGACGAGTCCACATTTCAAATTGTTTTTGGAAATCATGGACTTTGCGATCTCTGGGCTAAAGAGGAAAGGGGCCATCAAGATTGTCATCAGCACAAAGTTCAAAAGCCAGCATCTGTGATGGCATGGGGATATGTTAGTGCCCATGGCATGAGTAACTTGCACATCTGTGAAGGCGCCATTAATACTGAAAGGTACATACAGGTTTTGGAGCAACATATGCTGCCAATCAAGCAAAGACCTAGTTCACAATCAGGTGTGCTATAAATGGTGCACCAATGTCAATTTTTGAGAAGCTCCAATCGGAATCATTTTATGTATCAAAAGTTAGTTCTGATTCTTGGGAATAATATTCTAAAATTTCAGAGCACAACATGCTCTAGTTTTTGATTGGCAGTCATTAGACTGAAGCATGTAGCATATCATTTGTTGTCTATGGACACTAAATTCAAAGTCACATACCTTACCATTCAAGCCAAATCTTGACAAAATCTTCATTTACACATTTAAGAGCATGAGAGAGACAAAAGATTATTGACATAAATACAAATATTATTATTAAAATATATATATCAAATAAACATTTGAGTGCTGGTGAAATAGAGTCTTGGCTACAACTAGCTTTGATAATCATTCTGACTCCTGTAGATTAAGTCTTCATTAAATATGTCATAGATAACCAATTTCAGATTACAAAAGCTACATTTGGTGTCGTGAATCTCCAATTCTGCAACAGAACAGACTCAACATACTAAGTTGGAGGCCAACATCAAAGCTAATATCAAGGAGTTTACCGTGATGCACCCTCAATTGTTCATTGTCCATATATATGAAAGAATAATGGCAAGCAGAAAAAAAACATTGTATCCAAATTGGATCTGAAACACATACATCTCTTTTTGAGCAATATACAAATTCCATTTAGCATAAAAATGAACAGTTCAACTTGGAATAACATCTGATTCAACAGAAGTCAACATGAAAATAAGTACTACCAATGACCCTAGGCCTAATGGGCCTAAACTGATAAATCAACAGCCAAGTCATCTGTGTGCATATGTTCCTTAGCACTTGCAACATCAACATACATGAATATCATGACATATTTGAAGTCAAATACATATAAGACAACTCGTCATGTAGAATCTCCCACCCGCAACCTACCCACAGGTACATACTTGATGAAAGACAAAATTGATCTCTTTCATGACCCAGTCTAGATATTGAAGGTCACAATATAGGTGAAATCATCCATTTTTTGAGGTCACCAGGTGATCCACCATAATTATGATGTTTCCTATGTAGAACGTTAGCTCTCACTACATTATTAAGCAAAACTATGAAAGTCTGCACTCAACAAGTCGAATACGTAAACATCACCGGGGAAGCACTGTATACAGATAAATGACATAGATCCAAAGGTCAAAGGTCAAATTCAAGGTCACTTGGTGATTTATCCTATCATTTTCTTTCCCTCTCCCAGTGTGATGGCCAATTGTATCAAGATGAATCGATAAATAGCAATACAATTCATCTATTGCTATTGTCTACGGACACTACATTGTCTACGGACTCTACATCAAGGTTCTATAATATCTTATATTTCTCCAATGCTATTGAATTTTGGATCAATTGTTTTGTTTATCTTATAGGACCATCTGATGCTACAAAAAAATATATAAAAGTGTCATGGGAATGTTTTGAATGTTTGGGATTCATATTGTCGACGGACACTACATAACTTTTCAGACACAAAGGTGATGCCTCTTCTTGAGCAGTGTTTATCAACTTCTCCCACTATTTTTCCATCATAATTGGGTTCATTTATTTCAGAAAAATTTTACAATGAAAATATAGTCGAAGATTTTCATTCATTTCAGGAATTAAATATGATTTGACTCCAAATCTTCACAATATGGGTTTATTTTGAAATCAAATAACGACAAGGCAATGTACTTAATGTGGCCAAATCCTGGAAATTAACAATGTTTCGAGAATTGAAATGCATAAAATTTATTAAGGACAAGCATTATTTTCAAAAACCATGAGTTATTTGTGGTGTGCATTGATATTTGTCTTTTTATAGAGGAAATAAAAATCAGTTTTTTTTTTTCCAAGTGCACAAATATAACAACATATTTCTCCCAAAAATGAACACATAAGTCATAAAATTTGTCAGGAACGAGATATTTGCAAGCTGTTTTCAGTGACATGATCTCTAGCTAATATGTTATGAAACATGCATTAAAACTTTCATAATTTTCAATGCCAAATATCTTGAAATCAGGCTCAACGTGTTTCCTTTGGTCATGGCACACCTGAAGTTGAACTAGGTGAATGTCTTTTTCAGGGACGTCCCTGCTTATTTCAGCAAGGCAATGCCAAGCCACATTCTGCATGTGTTACAGCAGGGTGGCTTCATAGTAAAAGAGCAGGGGTAATAAACTGGCCTGCCTGCAGTCCAGACCTGTCTCCCACTGAAAATGTGTGGCACAAAATACGACAACGGAGACCCCAGACTGTTGAGCAACTGAAGTCGTACATCAAGCAAGAATGGGAAAGAATTCCACCAACAAAGCTTCTACAGTTAGTGTCCTCAGTTCCCAAATGCTTATTGAGTGTTGTTAAAAGGAAAAGTGATGTAACATAGTGGTAAACATGCCCCTATCTCAGCTTTTTTGGAACATGTTGCAGGCATCAAATTCAAAAGGAGTTAAATTTTATTGTTTTTTGGAAATATCATCAGTTTGAACATTAAATATCTTGTCTTTGTAATATACTCATTTGAATATAGATCGAAAAGGATTTGCAGATCATTACATTCCATTTTCATTCACGTTTTACACAACGTCCCAACCTCATTGGAGCTAGGGTTTGTAACATCATTGTAGCCATGAATATAGCAGCAATATCGTGAGTATTAGGGAAAACCTGACTTAACGAGCCATTGTGATGCCAAAGCCAAATCCAGAACACCTGGTACAAATATTACAACATTTTTGCAACAAACAGACCGATCAAATACAACTAAAATCTACAGGGGGCTGCCAAGCTGTCACGGAATTACAGTCCTACTACATTTTGGGTTGTAACTCTACAACTAAACAAGATAAAATCAAGTATGATGTGTCATATTGAAGGTATTAACTTGTTCCTTAATATTATTTAGTGAAAATATATTTTTTGAGAAATTTTCATAGAAGAAACAAGCAAACACTACTCCGTCACGGAATTACACAAAATTGACGTGGTTTTTTTAATGTTGTTTTTAACTATTCAGAAAATGATGTTCCTGTCATAGTTAAGTTATGAAACTTCAATATGTTCATATTTAAGATGTTTTTTGTTAATACTGTAAGTTATAGAAACAAAATTGACTTTAATCCTGCTTTATGGGCAAGAAATTTCAAAAAGTCAATGTCACGGAATTACAAGAGGCAAATTGTCACGGAATGACAGCAATAGTATTAATTAGTTTCAATGTACTTATTTCAATATATTATACATATATACATAATTATTTACATTTTTACAGTTAAGCAATATATTACAATGAGTTTTCCACTTATAATGACCAATCATAATACATATTTCAATTTTTTTTTTATTCTCCATGTAAACATTGGCTTGGCGGCCCCCTACAGCTGATCTGACTGTCCTACTTGGCTTATGTGAGCAAACAGAAGCAGAGTGGGAAGATCACGGATTGATTCAAGTTGAATTGGATCGGTTAACATGAGCAAAAATGATGCAGAAATTTTGCAAAAGCAAAATTGCAGTAATCACATTTCTACAATGTACACGCCCGTTTCTTTTCCCACGCATTATGTTACATTAAAACCTTCATAACTTGGCTAGCTGATTAATTGGCCGATGCTGCGCTGAAGGGCATTGAAGACGAACCTAAAGACTTGGCTTACTAGCTAAGAAGACAGTTTCACCAATATCACTACGTTGACGGTAGCCATGAATAACCTAGATTCAAAAAGCGCGCAACGACGTATTAAGTTAAGTTAGCGGACTATCCAACCAGCAACACTTGGACATTTTGTGAGCGGTAACCTGCAGCTCAAAGTGGTACAGAAGATCCCACAATCAGAGCATCAAAAGTTTCCTACGACCAACTCGTGGATATCGAGAAAGCACGGGAGCTAACCCGCGAAATTATATGTTAGCTTACATCTTCTACATTACGTTAAAGTGACTCCCAGCAAGTCAACAAATTTTGTAATGCTAGAACTAACAGATGCAAGTTAATTATCACTAATGCTGGCTAGCCTTCCTGGTTATTCGTCATTTCGTCAGCTTATAAGCTTACGTTAGACAAATCACGTTACCTGAGGGTTTGCATTTCGTTTTCCGCGCCCTGTCATGTTTCACAGTTCGACTTCTCTCAAGCAGAAAAATAACCGCGGTACTGCGATTGTGAAACGTATGTCTTCTTCTTAATTGAATTTGATAAAAATTGCGCCAATTTTGGTGCATTACCGCCACCTACCGGACTGGAGTGTGGATCAGGAGATTTGCCGCACCAAAATAACATTAAATTAAATCCCTAAAAAAATAAACCAACACAAACCTTACGATGCTTTACTATATTCTTTCCATTAGTCTGGTCTTCTTTAAATAATCAACTAATTCTCTGATCACTAGCTGTCCTGAATCTCCTGAGATACTCCTCAGACTGACACTGCTTTGCTTTTTCTCATGCTGATATCAATGTCTTCCTTTCTTCCTCATAACCCCTACATTCTATCAGCACGTATTGGACAGATTCTACCTCCTCACACTTTAAACGTTTCCCCGTTGCGTGTTTCCCTATTTTTTGAAGTGATGAATTGAGCCCTGTATGTCCTATTCTAAGTCAAGAGATGACTGCCTCCTCTCTCCGATTCCTAACAATATTTCTACCCCTCCTAACCTGTCTCTGGATGTTATAAAGATGTCTTCCTGTGTCCTATATATCCCAGTATTCCTGCCATATTTTCTCCATTTGTTGTCTGATTATCTTTTTACTCTCATTTTTAGACAAAGGAATTTCCAGGTCTATTGTTTGCAATTTCAGAGACTGCTTGGCCAATTTGTCTACACCTTCATTTCCCTCTACCCCACACAAAGCAGACAGTCCTGAAACGCCTTGGTCTTTTTTATATTTTTACATCTAGCCAAGTCCTAATAAAGGCTTTTTAACTTTTTTTATCTTGGAACAGTGTGTCTTGGCTACCTCTCTTTGTGTGACATTTTTTTTTTTTTACATACAACTTTCAAGAAAGATAACACACTCAAGAGATTTTTCTTCTTGAAATCATTTTAGATTTTGCCTTTATTGCTTGCTTAATATTTGTGTCTATTATTGCCATAATGAACTGCCAGGGAGGCAGGGATGATACTGATACCGTAGAGCTATGTTGAATTTAGCTTAGTCCTATATTGTTCACTTTGATATTGCCTATCCACCCAAAGCTTCTAAAGTTAGATTCATAATGTTCCCAGCACTCCTCCAGAATATTTTTTTCAAGTGTGATTGCCTGTGTCTTTGCAAATTAACCCAATATACCATCATAAGTTTAATTCATCTTATTCGTAATGGTTGTTCCCCCATTTCAACTTGCATGGCCAATACTGGTGATGTTTTAAAGGCACCACTGCATATTCTGAGCACTAATGCCTGCTCCACATCCAGTTTTTTCAGATGACTCTGCTGCGGACATATATGCAATACAGCCATAATCTATTGTCGATCCCATCATTGATTGATATATACTTATTAATAATGACCTGGCTGCTCCCCAATCTCGCCCAGACAGACATCTTAAGAGGTTGGTGACGTTTTTACATTTCTCTTTTATTATATCAATGTGTTGTTTCCAAGTTAGTTTTTCATCAAACACTAGACCAAGGAATCTCACTTCAGTAACCTGTTTAAGTGTTTGTCCATATAGTTTTAAGGATATTTTCTTATGTCGTGTAGAAAAACATATGACCTGTGTTTTTGCCACTGATAATTTGAGCCCCCATTTGTTTGACCATTGTTCTACTGATTTTATAGCTGTTTGTAATTTCCTCTGACAATATTCTAAGTTCCATCCCCTTGTCCACACTGTCCTATCATCAGCATACAATGATTTCCCAATTCCCTCCTCTACATGTACAAATATATCATTAATCATTATATTGAATAAGACTGGGCTACAAACACTGCCTTGCCGGGTGCTGTTCTCAACTTGATATTGCTTTGAATATTCTTTGCCAACTCTTACTTCTATTGTTCTTCCTATTAGGAAATCCTGAACCCAGTTATACACCTTGCCACCCACCCCCAATGCATTTAATTTGATGAGCAGTCCTTCTTCCCATAACATATCATAAGCTTTCTCTTTGTCAAAAAATACTGCTACCACTTCTTTTTTATTGGATTGTGCTTTCCTAATTTCTGATTCTAGTCGTAATATTGAGTCCATAGTGTTTCTTCCTTGACGGAACCCAGTATGATATGCAGAGAAAAATTCTCTTCTTTCACAATAGTATGTTAGCCTATCCGTTACCATTCTCTCAATTGTTTCCCTAGTTGTGATGTAAGTACAATTGGTCTATAACTTTAAGATTCCAATGGATCTTTTACAGGTTTTAATATTGGTATAATTATTGACTGTTTCCATGCACTCAGAATTTTCCCTGTTTCCCAAACTCTGTTAAACAATTTTAGTACAACCAGTAATGCAATGGCTTCCATATGAGCCAACATACTGTAATATATGCCCTCCTTTCCTGGCGCCAATTGTTGTGCGTTTAAATTGGCCCTCCTAAGCTCATACAAAGAGAGAGGTATATCTAAACTATACACAGCCAAAATAAAAACTTCACACTCGTTTGGAGGTCAATAAGTTGAACATACGAGAAATGAGGTTTTAAATAATGATTTTACCTAATTCTGTACTCATTAAAGATGGTGTATCATAAAAATAATGTTCATTATGTAACCAGTTCCGCTGAAAATGCTACGGAAATGTCCAAGAGTAAAAATGGTAAGTTACAACTTGAATAAGAGCTGTGCTGGTGATTACGTATGGTTTGGGCAGTCACACGACCTCTAAACAATTCATTCCTTGTGGACGTTGCAGTGACAAATCGTTTATACAAATGACGTAAGACAATTTGTCAATCTCCTGCTTTTGAGGTCACACGTGGGCTACCAGAACGAGGTCGGTCAGCTGTGGTGCCAGTTTGTTGGAGACGTGTCCGAAGATCATGGATAGTCGACTGCATCCCAAACCCTTGCAATGTTAGTGACGGACGTTTCCATATTCAGCATGTCAATGCCAAGTTCATGCTGAATGTTTGACAGCCATAGCATTGAAAATCAATGAATAATTAACTGTAAAAACTTGTTTTTCCGAGATGTCACTCTAACGTGAGCTCAGTTGCACATCTCTCATATGGTCACGTGACTAGGAACACGAGAAAACATGGTTTTAGCTTAATGTACGCTCGCACGTGCTACGTACCTGTGCACATCGGAGTTGATGTGCGTCATGATGTCTTTGACAACGCATTTACCCCTAGTGATAATAAAAACTCAAGAAAATATTTACAAATTTACGAGTGTGAAGTTTCTTCTTTGGCTCAGTATATTAGTTGTGATAGTTTTCTTCACGTTTATTTCTGTATTCTGTTCAAGAATGTTAGCCCTACTTTGTTTAGCAGTTCTGACCTATGAACTTTGATGAATGTTTCTGAAAATAGCTCTGCCTTTTCTATATCGCAAACAGCCGTTTTATCGTTACTTAACAGTACTGGTATTAAGTTATTTTTCCTAATGCCATTCATTTTCCTGATCATTGCCCATACTTCAGACAACTGGGTCTCTTTTCCTATTTTATTGCAGTTTTGTCTCCAGAGCTCCTGTTTAACTGTTCTTATTGTTCTCCGCACCACAGCCTGTGATTTATGGCACTGAATTAATGTTTCTAGTGAATGATGCTTTTTTAATTGTCTAAATGCTTTATTTCCATTCTTTATCGCTTTTGTGCAGTTTTCATCCCACCGTGGTACATTCTTTCTCATCCTGCTTCCTTTACTCTTAGGTATCATTTTCACTGCTGACTGTATAATACCTGCAACTACTTTATTAATAAATTCGTCTTCGTTCACTATGTCTTCTTCCAGTAAATCCACATATTCATCATTACTTATTACTTGAAATGCCTCCCAGACAGCTTTGTCTAATTTCCACCAGGCTATCTTTATGTTTTCTTTCTGTTCCACTTCAGTGGAGCGCATGTGCATGGATGCTTCAATTACGCTGAAACCTATTCATTTTTTTTTCCACAGCGATGTCTGGTGGTTTGGATGTGCACCCACATTTATCAATGGCCGTATTCGACTGGTAGTTGGGGAGAAGGAAAAAAAGAATGTTCTCCACCCACCTGCACAGTGACAGATTGTTCATGTAAGTAAGTCTTCCAGCCGAACGGGTCTTCGAGATCTCGACCAGTGGTCTTCAGCGTCGTTCCTGGGGACCCACTGTGTATGCTGGTTTTTGTTCCAACCGCAATTGTAATTGCAGATTTTTAACAAGCTGTTAATTTATCTTTAAGTGCATTTAATGTTTAGAGCAGTTATGTGCCCTCTTAACTCACAAGTTAACTGAAATATATGTTTGCTTGTGATGGTCAAATGAAGCCTCATGAATCACTGAGGCTTTCCAGCCCGCAAATTTTTTTTCCCTACCAGAGTTCCGGAGACGAACAGAAACTCATTTGTGTGCAGCCAATCAGCGACCTTGTGCCAGACCTCTGAATAAGTGTCTCCAGCGAGAGAATGAGACGCCCTGAAAGCGGTGGTCTACCGCCGACATGTATGTGACAATAAACAATGGATATTTCTATAGTATGTGCATGTGAAAGTATATAGACGTAATTGTGTATGAAGTATATTTGTCCATAATTAAAATAGCAATGACACCATCACAAGACTATTTAATCATTTTTATTTAAAACACGTTTTTCAGGTGTGCTCGGGTTGAGACGGTTTCTCCTTCTGGACAATATTTCTCCAGCCTTTGACTGACACACTCACGTCAATGCCCAGCAATGGGGAAAATAATACTATGTAACCATAGAGATATACAAACGCCGACAACGCCCACAGTTTTGCATGAGATTCGAAGCGTATTTATATGGAAGCGGTCGTTGAACGAACCAATGAGGTACTCTCCACAAACCGAGGCCTCATTTGTCATCAGTCACATGATTTTTTTGGACGCAACCTTGAAGCGAGACTTCACCTCCCTGCTGAAAATTCCAGCTTTGACCAGCCTAGGATGGTCAGGCTGGTTAATACTGTGTTTTGGACAGTTTTAGCTGGTCAACCAGCCCTTCACCAGCTGACTCCAGCTGAAAATACCAGCTTAACCAGCTTTGACCACCTTCATCAAGCTAGAGAGACCAGCTATGACCAGTTAATAACACAACTCAGACCATCTTAAACCAGCTTAGAATTCTAGCTGCTAGAATACATTGTCTACAATGACCAAATAGACAGTTGATGAAGTAGCCTTATCCAGTGCAGCTTTTTTTTTCTGAGACAACCCCATAGCCATGTGCATGTGTAAGTATATAGACATAATTGTGTAAGTATATTCGTTCATAATTAAAATAGCAATGACACCATCATGAGACTACTTTATTTAATCATTTTTATTCAAAACACATTTTTCAGGTGTGCTCAGGTTAAGAGGGTTTCTCCTTCTGGACAATATTTCTCCAGCCTTTGACTGACACACTCATGTCAATGCCCAACAATGGGGAAAATAATATGTAACCACAGAGATATACAAACGCCGACAACGCCCACAGTTATGCACGAGATTCGAAGCATATTTATAAGGTGATGCGAGGTCAGCGACACCAGACGCGAGATGGGGGAAACAGGGAGTATATTAAAATAAAGAAAAACAGGCACGAGGGCCAACAAAAAACTTGGCCCAAAGGGTTGCAAAAAACTAAGAAGAGCTTCACAGAGCTAATAACTAAAAGATCAAAAAACGACAAAAACAAAATCACTGGAACCTCCAGGCAGCAAACCGTGAACAGAAAAGAATAATTTGATTATGAATATAAACGACAAGACTAGGCTTGGCTAAGGAGAAAAACGTGATTACTACTATATACAAAAACAAGGAAACTGTGGGCATGAAACGCACTGAACATGAAAACTAGTGGACATGGAAAACTCGAGACTCTGTCTGTCTGCCAGCCAACTTCCACCGCCTCCAGATAAAGGGAGAGAAATCAGGACACATGAGGAGCAACACCTGGAGAAGAAACAAGAGGCAAGGCAAGATCATGAGACATGGACAGAGATTGGTAGACATGACTTGCTCATTAAGGGAATGAGCGGCTCAGCTTAAGTACCAATGAAGCATGCAGATTGGAAGGAAGCATGAATGTTAGAACAGAAAAGCACAGCAAGACTTGAAATAGCAAAGCAGGAATCATGACAATAAACTCCCTACCTAAATTAGTAGTATTAGTAATGTGCCTGTCTAAGAATTACACCTCCCTGTGAATGTTAGTAAATGTTAGTAACTTAAAAACAGTTAATTGCCAATTAAGCTTAGACAGCCCTGAATCCAGCCTAGCACAGAAGGAAGGGGGAAATACCAATGCCAACCAGAGCTCTGAAATGTGCAAAAACAAAGGCTCGGGGCGGAACGCAGACAAGCGGTGGAGTGGCTGGGCAGACCTGGCAGGAAACAAAACACAGAAAATTAAAAACATGAACAATACACATGAATTATGGAATGCAATATCCTAATACAAGAAGCTGTTAAAACTGTGATATGAGAAATGGCTATGAATGGTGAAACCTGGAACATGAAACTTAAAACCCTAAAATACTGTCCTGGCCAAAGGCCCAGGACCCTAGAACACAACATAAGGAAGCGGTACGTTGAACGAACCAATGACGTACTCTCCAATAACCGAGGCCTCGTTTGTCATCAGTCACATGATTCTTTTGGACGCGACACAAACCTTGAAGCGAGGCTTCACCGATAGCCAATCACTTTCATGAGGTGAGCAAATGTAAAGCTGTGAAGGAGCTTGCAAAGTTTCAAGCATAAATGTCTGCAAGATATTCAGTCTACAGGCATTCACAGCTGGTATGAACTCTCCAAAGACTACAGCTGCCTGAACACGAGCTTGATGCAGCAGTATGCTTCAAGACACTGATTATCATCCAAAATGTGACACTAAATCAGCGTAAATATCTTACTGTCATTCCAGACCTCTAATGTTTCAAATATTTAATCATTTTGTTCAGTTTGCCCAATGTCGCCAAACTGGACAACCAACCAATTTTGTTGTCTGTTCAATGAATCTCCCATCAGTCAATTCAAAAACTTCATGCATTAATGAGACACAGTAACTCCACTAATATTGCCAAGCTTATTAAATATAGCCAAGATGTTGTAAATGAATGCCGTCATTGCTTGTCCTCTTCATATTTATTCAATATTTCAAACAAAATCATAAATTTTCATTAAAATGTAATAATTGAAAGAAAAATATATTATCATAAAGCAAATATTTATCTCAGAAATTTGGCAAAATTATTGAAACCCTTTCACGTAGTAATACATTGAGTAGCCTCCCTTTGCCTAGGCAACAGCCATGAGTTTTTTCTAATACAGTGTAATGAAGTTGGAGAAGAAGACATGGCATGGGATCAGGGACCATTCCTCAATGCAGAATTTCTCCAGATGTTTCCAATTCCTAGGTCCCCATTTATGGACTCTCCTCTTAAACTCATACTGCTGATTTTAGGTTTTGGTCAGTCTCAGAGCTAGTTAAGAGTGAAGTAAAAAACCAAACTAGAGACTGTTTTTACGGTGGCGGGAACACCGAAACGGATGCGGACGCGCACAGGAAACCAGACAAAAACAGTATGTCCCCCCTCCCTTCAGAGGGGAGACATAAGTCAGTATGATTTAAAACTATTTAAATCAGGACAGCACAGAAATGGGGAAGTAAAACTGAATAACAGTTTTAAAAGTTGAAGTTATGCAAAAAAAAGTATAATTTTGTCCAAGCATCTAAAATTTTGATCTTTCCTTCACTTGACCACTATATTTAAAAACTACAAATTTTTATTGAAAATACAGTCAATTTTAGTTACTGAGAATCTCTTTTTACAAAACATCTAGCAGTTTCCCAGACATTTAATTCTGTAAGCAATAAATATTGCTTTTGCATTTGGTAGCTGTTGAAGTGATTTTTCAATTTAATTGGTTCTCTGTTAAAAAAAGTAAAATATTCTTTCAATGTATTTGCAAGAGCAGATGAAAACGAGAAATATCGCCCTGCATCTGATTGAAGTAGCTGTTACCATTTACTATGATTGTGACGTACAGTTCAGGAACCACACGCGAGAGACAGAAATCCAAAAAACGTATGCCTTTAATGGAGTCCGAGTCAAAGCCAAAATACAAAATCCATAAACAGTATTGACTAGACAGGCAGGGGTCAGAACCAGTAAGACAGATTGGCAAAGGTAGAAAAACGATAGGCAAAAAGTCGTAGTCGATGGGCAAAGCCAATGGTCATACACAGGGCATCCAAACACAGAACTCTTGGTCATACAAAAATAGGTCAAAATTCAGAAAGACAAAAACAGTACAAAACGGGCTACGGCAAGAATCAAGGTTGGACTATCCAGTAGAAGCAAATCAATATTCAATGGCATACGAGGCGCTCTGCACAAAGAAGTATTGATCAACGTTCTGACAAGAGCTGTGAGTGAAAAGACTGTTTAAATGGACAAGAGGAAGGTCACATGCTATGCAGGGAACAGGTTAATTGGATCAAACTAATTACAAAGGAATGAACATGAGGAAGTGCCTAATCACATGAAAAAGGCAAAAGCCAAAACGCGGACAGGGATCACAAGACAGCCTATAGACAGAACAAACAGATCCGGTTAGGGATTTCTAAGTGCACAGAGTGAGTGGCAGAACAGTGATTAGACAGGTGCAGAGAATCTGCAAGAAACACAGCAAATTGAGTGAAGGCAAGAGGCGGAGACTAGAACAGGGCGAATTCTGAGAGATCGTTAGTCAATTAGTAGAGTGCAGCTATACAATCCCTAGTGCTTGTTAGTAAGTTAGTACTATGTACAATGTTAGTCTTGGTTAGTAATTTAGCAAAAACAACAAACTGTTAGTATTGGTTAGTAATATAGAAAAAGCAAGATGAAGGAAGTAAACGAGAATGGAAGGAATGGTTGAAACCCAGAATCCATTAAATCACCAGAAAGTGTGGCACGCAGTACTGGGGCTGAGAGCAAACACATTACAGAAGACCAGACAGGGGGAGACAAAGTGCAATGCATGGTAAAAACAAAAACATGGACCGGAATTTAACTGCAGGAATGGAATATGGAAAAATACAAAACATGGAACTACTAAACTAGACAATACATGAACAAATCTAAGTAACCAAATCACAATACATAATCCAAGGCAAAGTCAGGCATAGCAAATATCCAAATACAAACAAGGCAAACAGATCAGGGACATGACAAAGCAGATCGGAATCATGACAGTCAGAGCAGAATCATAACATTGATCTCAAATGATACCCCTGACACTGAATATTCTAAGACGAAAAACAACAAAATTTGCATGAAAACGAGTTGAATCACCTTCAAAATTGCAACTGTGATAATACTGCATGCTAAGTTCTGTGGTGGAAAATTATTATTGCCCATTTGTTTTCTGCAAAAACTGTTTGAGATCACCGTGGGTTGTTTTGTGTTCATCTTGAGATAGTGTATTCTGCTTAATGGAGAAGCATTAGGGTACAGGCAGTGTCTTCTGATCACTGGAAGATGCTGAGTGGCAGAGATCAAGCTTCACAATGAAGGTATGTGCACATGTGTATGTGATGCTTGTTTACAAAGAGGGGAAGTAAACGTCTGGGACCTATAATGCAGAATGAAAGCATAGAGCATATTATGGCTAAAATAAAGAGACCTGACATTAGCTTTTAGAGAGATACAGAGGAACTGGACAGAATGTAACAAACAACATGTTTCAAAATCACGGGTGGACAGTTTCTCATGGTAAGAATACTGCATGCCAAGTTTGAAAAAAATTCACCATATGGTTTAAGAAAAAAGCTCTGGACAAAATTGTGTCCATCAACGGTCGGACTGATTCCAGTGTACACCCTCAATATGATGAGGTGACATAAATGAAGTTCTATACAGATGTGTAACATCTTGAATGTTTCCCTTCTTGTTTGTCCCTGCAGTCCAGCAGCCAGTGTCAATTTCAGTCTTGTTTTGTTCATTCTCGTTATTAAGATATTGTCTAGTTTGTAGCCCCTCCTCCTCTTTCATTTTCCTTCGGCTCAGCACACTTTTACTCCCTCATTGTTCATTGTCGTCTTGTGAAATTAGGTTCCTGTTCTCTTTTTTCCCTTTGCTGGATTGCTGCATTGTGTCGGTGTCTTGTCTTCAAGAAATAATCTACTGAGAACCTAGAATCTTATTCGGGATATTCCTCCTAGAGTTTCTAGTTCTTGAGAGTATCTTCTTCCCATTTCATCTTCACTTCAGTTCAACGCGGTGCACCTGCCCAGTGTGCCCTGGTTCATTTGGCTTGGTTTCTGACCCTGGACCAGTCCCTTGACTTTGCCTTGCCTGAATCTTTAAGTTCCCGATTGCTCCTGCCTGACCACAGACCGCTCAGTGTTCAACTCTCCAGTGCTGAAAGCTCTTTAAGTTTGCATTCAGTTATGTTAGTACAGGCCAATTTTAGCAAGTTTCATGATCTGCGCTTGACCCCGTTCTGCTGTTTGTGATCTAAATGAGGTTATGTATACAGCAGTGGGCTGCTAAACTAATGAGAATTAAATGGTTCTTCTGTTCATACTTATTTTATAAAAATTGATGGTAAAATTCAAGGACATTTTGAAACAGTTGACGTGGAGCAATCGAGAGGTAGTATGTCTTGTCAATGTGTTGTGGTTTTCCGACTAGATTTTTACATATTTTTGAGGTCGCCTTGTTTGTGAATAATTGGAGGGAGACTAAATCTTCAAAAGCCATCTTTATTCCCACGGTGAGCAGTCCCTGGCCAGGCAGTGCTAATTCGGCATTCTTTACAGAGATATATTTATGGGATAACTCAACCAACTTTTCTCCAATCAAAATATATGGGTTTTAACCATCTCATCTCTAACAAACTTTTTTTTTTTACTCTCCAACTTTGTTTTGTTAAATAATGGTGGAATACAGAAGTATAGGATTTAAAAAAATAAAAAGAATATATACTAAAATGGACAGGAAAATTACAGGGTAAGAGTAGAAAACACTTTCAGGTGAATAGGATAGAAGCAGATACATAAATGATTCGATTAATTATGTTTTCAGTAACAACTTGTGATTTTACTGAGCAAATATTGATTAAACTACAGAAATCAAATACATCCCCTGATTATCAACTAAACAGAAGCCTGCTGCTACAGAAATCAAAGCTACAGAAGTGCGCTGCTCATGTGTGTGTGAGCTGCTCATACATGTGGGAATTGAATTGCTTGTATGTGTGTGTGTCTGTGTGTGAACTGCTTGTATGTGTGTGTGTTTTATGTATATGTGTATTTGCACTGCTCATCCCCTGCCTATGCGTATGTGAACTACTTGCATGTGTGCGTGTGTTATGTGTATGTGTCGGTGTGCACTGCTCACGTGTGTGTGTGTATTACTGCTGGTTACATAATTACCTCCGCCAGGAGGTTATGTTTTCGGTCGCGTTTGTTTGTTTGTAAGCAAGATAACTCAAAAAGTAATGCACCGAGTTTGATAAAATTTTCAGAGAAGGTGGGTATAAAGTCAAGGAACAGGTGATTAAATTTTGGAATATCTAGGCCAAAGTACAGGTGAGGTATGCGCCAAATTTCAAGATTTCAAGACTTTCCAATGGGCCGGAGTTCCAATCGCCGTACTTTTGGCTTTTGCTGCCCCCTGGCGAAGGTCTGCACTCTCTGAACGCTTTTCTAGTATGGTTATTCAACATGGCCATTGATCTACTGATGAATATGATGAGAAATATTGAAATATAATCCACAACAGATGTCGTTCAGTCGGATAGCCATAGATTTTATATTGTAACCTGATAAGTCTAAAGATAATAATTGAGTCTCTGTTTGACAGACTTGCAGCCTTTGACAGAGAAAATCTTGTCCTCAGTGGGGAAGTAGGGAATGTCATCTGCGACCTTATCAGCGATGGTGAGATCAGGTGCGAGTCTGAGAGCGGTCATCTCTGCCAGAGCACACATGAGTATGTGGCGGCGCTCCAGGGGCAGGAACGGGACAAAGAAATCCACCACATTGCTGTCAATCAGGCTGGAGCGCCAGAACCCACCTGCCGATGCACACACAGGTGAACTACACACACCACACAGACTACACACCAATACACAAACTATACACACTTGGGCACAAGCAAAACAGCTGAGCAAAACACACCTATACACAACCATACAGCTCAGCTACACGCACCTCTACACAAACATATACAGCTGAGCAACACTCACCTTTATAAAAACATATACAGCTCAGTTACACACACCTACACACAAACACATACAGCTGAGCAACACACCCCTATACACACTCCTGCACACAAATAACTCAGCAACACAAACACAGACAAAGTAAGGAAGGTACACAAATCTCTCTAAAAATGGGTGAGCCACACAAATACAGGAAAGCTGCACAGGCAACCTGTACACACAGGCCTAAGCTGTAACACAGCCACATATGCACAGGAGAGCTACATGCACTCCCACATGCATACGCACACACAAACAAAACAGGTTGTGAAGTTCAGTTGCGTGATATGGCAATTCAGTGGGAATGGACTGATGTCATTCTATAAAACAATCATTTGTCATTGTACTACCTCAGTAGAATAGGCACGTACTGTCCTTTCTTATTCTTAAAGTGGTAACATTAATGACTGGACAGGTTGGGTTTGTGTGAAAGAGGCAGAGTTCACCGTACTGTTATTGTTGGGGAAAAGGTCTTCGTTGATGGCATTTTCCAGGCCCTGGCTGTTCAGCTCAATCTGCTCGCACCTCTTACCGGCAGTCCAGAAATCCAAAGCCAGCTCGTTAATGACACGCCCTCCTTCGTTACTGTCATGAGAAATGGTATGTTACAGGAGGTTTAGGGTCGAATGGAGAACAAAAAACGTAGCTGCAGGTGGTTTACTGTCAGATAAGTGGAGACAAATAAATTTACCCGAGAAAAATGAAAAGGGCCTGTCTGAACGACACTCCATCCACCTATATATAATGGTCCATGAAGCAATTGATGGTATCCAAAAGAACTGGGTTCATCTTGTCCATTTCATCAAAGATAAACAGAGAGCGAGGACGAACCGACACATTTCCTCTGATCCACTGTTGCAGCTGGGCCCACAAAGAAAAACGCACGCATTCACACACACAAACAAACACACACACACACGTGTGCATCCGCATACGCACATACACACGCGTGCGCACACACACTTGCGCAGGAGTGCCCACAAATGCACACGTACGCATACACAGCCCACATAAACCATAAGCATACCATATATTCATTTTTGTAAAATGTTGTGATTCTAAGTTTGCTTTAGCACTTTCTAAGTATTTTTTATGTGTGCTGCCCAATTGGACAAAAAGAAAAAAAAAACACATGATAAAATTAATGACTATAGCTTAAAGAATCAAATGGCATGTTGATTGCATGATAAACATTTCTCAGTGGACTAATACTGAAAATCTTCAGTAGAGGGCAGTCTAAGAATTTGAGCAGTGTTACTCTCTGCTTGACATAGTTGAGGGTTTGCTTGCCTTGTATGTTTCCACCTGCTTTCGATGAGGGAAGTGGTGGGTGGCGATGAACAGCCGCACATGGCTGCTCAGTGTACCTTCTGTGAAGAGGTTCTGAGCGACTAGCTTAGCAGCCAAAGTCTTCCCTGTTCCGGAACTCCCATGGAGAGACAGGACCAGAGGTTTGGAGGGGTTAGGGTCTTCCATGAATCCCACCACTGCCTTCAGGATCACTTCTGATGCCAGGTGCTGCCCATAGAGGGAGTTTTTTAAGTCAAAGGCCAACCCTGCAGTGGAAGTAGAATGTAAATAATCATGGCACGACTACACAGCAGAACACATTAAAACTCAAAATACTGCACGGGATGAAAACTCAAAGGACTAAAAGCACTAGAGCACAACAGAACAAATAAAAAACTCAAAAGACAAGAAAGCAGTAGAACACAGCAGAACACAGTTGAACTCAGATTAAATACAGCAGAACAAATGAAGACCACAAAGGAAAAAAAAGAGTCCAAATTTTTCATTTTTGAATATTTTATGTGTTATTATAATATTTATAATAATATACTGTATTTTATGTATTTTTGTATTTTTTTTCAGTGCTTTGTTTCCAAGGTCGTTTTGAATATTTAATTCATCATTTCTCCACAACTTGAAAATGTGACTTTCTTCATTTTTCCAGTGTGGTCTTCACATATGAACAGCGTAAATGTGGATGAAGACAGGAGAACATAATTATGAATCAGTAGAAATGCAGTAGGACACAAGTTCAGGTACTGGAGGGCAGTATGAAGGAACAATGGATAGCACACCAAGGAAGTCTGACAGGAAATGCTTGTACCCAGAATTCATTTATTGCAAGAATATGAATAGAAATAATAAAAAAATGAATCGATGAAACGGTGTAGGATAATCATCAATCGGGCTTCTGATTGGCAAACTTGTGGACACATGGCCACAAAAAAAATGAAACATAAACCACGATCAAAGAATTAAATGACAGTGACAGCGGTTCTTTCCTATTTTATTGTAGGCTATCGAACAAGGCGGCAGCCAAAAGTAATTCGTGACTATTTGGATCAGGCAGCTGTCAAAATAAAATGCCCCAACAAGAGCGAGACAATACATGACTGCAAATTGCAAATAAACCTTCATGATCCATGTCGACAACCTGTTTTAGTTTTCACCAGGAACGCTTTAAGTAAAACATCTTGCAGCAGTCTCCACGCTAATCTTTCCCTTTCATAATGAAAGAGAAACAAGCGAGTCGCTTTGAGCAATACTAGAGCCTGATCAGCTAATCAAATGCTAATCGTATCGTTCTTTCCCATTTTTTTTAAGACCGTGGGCTATATTAAAAAAACGAAGTGTCAAAAGACACGGCAGTTTATTCTGACACGGCGGTCACGTTCAATTCATTGGGATAAGGATTCAGGATTATGGTTTGGGGTTACGGTTATAGGAATGGTTAGGTTGGGGCAGAGCTTAAAATGAGGACTGCCGTACTTCTCCACATTGAAATTAATTGAAAAACTGCCGTACCCATGGCAACTGCCACAAAAAAAAAAAAAAAAAAAAAAGGGACTTAGCCTCTGGGTCTGAAAAACAGAGATGGGTCACTCCGTACTAAACTGTAGGCCTACGATTCACTTTGTTGTATAAGAATGGTCAATAATTTTTTTTCCTAAGAGAATTACATGATTTGCATTGCTCATATTTATTCACTCCCAGATTGAAGATATACATAAGAAGAAAAAAAAAAAATCAGTCATCGGTCCAATAACACAGCAGAAAAAGTGAAGCTGGCAAAAATCACGGTCTAAGACAAAGGAGAGCACAGAACTGAAAAACCGGAAATGCTTAGGAACAGAGATTCTCAACGCCGCTCAGATTCAGGTAAACGCTTGCAAGGTCCGGTCTGACATCTCTACCCTCTTCCCAGAATAAATACCTTTGGGAGGAGACGGGGATAAGGCAGGCATCCTCAAGGGGAAACAGAAACACATGGGATTAATAAACAAATTCACGAGGACCGGGTAACGATAATGACTCGAGACAAGACGCCAAGACGATCAATCAAACTAGAAAGTTTAGATAAAGGTAATCTAAACGTGACAAGTCAAAAGAAACACCAAAACAGCAAGGAAAAGCATAGTTTTAAACAGTTACTCAGAGAAAGCTTCAGGCAGAATTTACTTAAAGCCAGTAACGCACACACTCGTTAATGAGATAATTAGGTTAGTAACTACATGATGAAATACTTAGACACCCTTAAATGCTGGGTAGTATAATTAGTAATGGCCCTATCAGAGAAAGCATTCACTCAAAGTTCTCGGAGAACACATTCACTCAGGGTTTTGCGAGACCCAGAATTAAGCACAGGTGGATGCAATGAATGAAATATGATATGATCCAGAACTCACTGGATGCAAGAATTGAAGCTGTAAATTGATATAGATAATATTTTTCTTGTCTTTATCCAGGATAGACACACAATATTAGATGTAAGGACTCCATTACAGCTTGCTATAGTTGACATGATCCGGAATGTTCCAGAATGAATTCATACCATTTTGAAGCCATAATACCATTCTTTTTTAGTTATTGCTTATGATTTTGAGTACATATCAACTATTTTGGGTAAAGGTTGATAATCCTATCCTATTTAAAACAAACTGTTCATTCTTACAAATGAGAGTTCCTTTGATATATTGATCTCTGGATCAATGTTACCGGTCTCGAAAATTCAAAACATTTTTACAGGATTTATACAACTATATAGCGCAACTTTCTACAAAAATTTTAGGCGGGCAAGAATGGGAACCTACTGAAATAAGCAAAAGAAAAATAAGATTTCTATGATTTTTTGTGATAAAATTGACCAATGCTTGAGTAAATCATCTATAACTTTTTTGTTGTGGGGTTTCTGGGTTTGCATTTGGTATCAAAATATGCAGAGGGTCTTGCTGAAGCTAATAAACTAATAATTGAACATATTTGGACTTGGTAACATGCTCAAAAATGAACTTTAATGAGCATTGTCTCATAAAAATAGAGCATGTACTAAGTGGGCCATAGTTCACTTCCTGTATGCAAATCAGGCATATAAAACTTGTTTACCCTGGAGTTACCAGATGTGTTTCATAATATCAAAAGCTTGTTCTGATCGGGTTGTGGGCATTTTTCCCTATACCGTGAAAGACCTCCTTTGATCAATATTTGTGATCATTGGAGGTTACGGGTCGAAATTTTTCATGGATGGTAGAAACATACAAACAAAAGATGACATTGATGAATGATGGAGTTTACGCTGTCTTAATAACTCAGCGGGTCAACGACCAGTTGAATTAAAAATACGGCAACACATGATGGAAATAGTTGTTTTTTCTGTCATAATGGCAGCCATTACATGTCCCGATTCAGTGATAACAGTGCATGTCTACTAGACTGCATGTGCAGTGTACTGTAACTCTTTAGGTTAGCTTATCCATTCCACAAAGAACACTCTCTTCTTGTTTGCATGTACAAAACCCAAAACCAGTGAAGTTGGCACATTGTGTAAATCATAAATAAAAACAGAATACAATGATTTGCAAATCCTTTTCAACCTATATTCAATTGAATACACTGCAAAGACAAGTTACTTAATGTTCGAACAGGTAAACTTTGTAAATATTAGCTCATTTGGAGTTTGATGCCTGCAACATGTTTCAAAAAAGCTGGCACAAGTGGCAAAAAAGACTGAGAGAGTTGAGGAATGCTCATCAAACACTTATTTGGAACATCCCACAGGTGAACGGACTAATTGGGCACAGGTGGGTGCCATGATTGGGTATAAAAGCAGCTTCCCTGAAATGCTCAGTCATTCACAAACAAGGATGGGGCGAGGGTCACCACTTAGTGAACAAATGCGTGAGCTGATTGTCGAACAGTTTAAAAACAACATTCCTCAACGAGCTATTGCAAGAAATTTAGGTATTTCATCATCTACGGTCTGTAATATCGTCAAAAGGTTCAGAGAATCTGGAAAAATCACTGCACGTAAGCGACAAGGCCGAAAACCAACATTGAATGCCCGTGACCTTCGATCCCTCAGGCGGTACTGCATCAAAAACCAACATCGGTGTGTAAAGGACATCACCACATGGGTTCAGGAACACTTCAGAAAACCACTGTCAGTAACTACAGTTCGTCGCTACATCTGCAAGTGCAAGTTAAAACTCTACAATGCAAAGCGAAAGCCATTTATCAACAGCACCCAGAAACGCCGCCGGCTTCGCTGGGCCCAAGCTCATCTAAGATGGACTGATGCAAAGTGGAAAAGTGTTCTGTGGTCTGACGAGTCCACATTTCGAACTGTTTTTGGAAACTGTGGACGTCGTGTCCTCCGGACCAAAGAGGAAAAGAACCATCCGGACTGTTATAGGCGCAAAGGTCAAAAGCCAGCATCTGTGATGGTATGGGGGTGTATTAGTGCCCAAGGCATGGGCAACTTACACATATGTGAAGGCACCATTAATGCTGAAAGGTACATACAGGTTTTGGAGCAACATATGTTGCCATCCAAACAACGTCTTTTTCATGGACGCCCCTGCTTATTTCAGCAAGACAATGCCAAGCCACATTCTGCACGTGTTGCAACAGCATGGCTCCGTAGTAAAAGAGTGCGGGTACTAGACTGGCCTGCCTGTAGTCCAGACCTGTCTCCCATTGAAAATGTGTGGCGCATTATGAAGCATAAAATACGACAACGGAGACCCCGGACTGTTGAACAACTTAAGCTGTACATCAAGCAAGAATGGGAAAGAGTACCACCTGAAAAGCTTCAAAAATTGGTCTCCTCAGTTCCCAAACGTTTACTGAGTGTCGTTAAAGGGAAAGGCGATGTAACACAGTGGTAAAAAGGCCCCTGTGCCAACTTTTTTGCAATGTGTTGCTGCCTTTAAATTCTAAGTTAATGATTATTTGCAAAAAAAAAAAATAAAGTTTCTCAGTTTGAACATTAAACATCTTGTCTTTGCAGTGTATTCAATTGAATATAAGTTGAAAAGGATTTGCAAATCATTGTATTCTGTTTTTATCTACGATTTACATAACGTGCCAACTTCACTGATTTTGGGTTTTGTAATTGTTACATTGTAATTGTCCATTTCCTCAGTCAATTTTTCCAGTATACCAGAAATATTATCTCCATTGCGTTATAAATCAATCAATTCTTCAATAGTAACAATCTTTTCCTCGTTGTCACACAAAGGTGCTAAAACTGTTTCATAAGAGTATGATGATAAAACTGTGACAAACAGGAGATCAACAATTATTAGTTTTGGCATATATAAAAGCTCAAGTGATATATTTAGCCAGTTATTTTGGTGATGAAACGGTGGAGCTCTCTCCCCCAGGTGCGTTACTGAGCTGGTCCCTGCACTGTAATAGACATCAGTGAGCTACACTGTGATTGGCTGAGATGAGAACAGCTCTCGCTCTATCTCCGCCTCTTTTTCTCCTACTGTTCTGCGTCACCACAGCAACGCTTTCTCTGCAGTGTTCCATTCTCCCTACCTCTCTTACTGTCTGTCCCCCTCCCTCTCCCTCCTTCTCTCTGTCCCTCCCTCTCTCTCTCTCTCTCTGTCCCCCCCCTCCCCCCTTCTCTCTCTCTCTCTCACTCTCTCTCTCTCACACTGCGTCAGGCTGCAGCAGGATTTAGCCTCCCGTGTGCTGTCTCCTGCTTTCCCACAATGCCGAGCGGTGGGGCAGTGTAGTGGATGCGGCAGGATGATGGCGGACTGTCCCACCCCGCTGCTGTAGATGGGCGAGGACAGCGACTCCCAGAACCTCAGCCATAGCTTCCTCAGAGACTACGTTACAGAAGGTAAGTCTCCGTCCTCCACTCATCTGTCTCTCTTTCTCTCCTCTCACAGTGTGTGCTCGCTCTGTCCTTTCTCTGTAATGCAGGCCACGGCCTCCGGAGCAGCACTGGTCAGGATGTTGTTTACCGATAATGTAGATTCTGACAATGTCATTAAGGCTGGTGCTGACGGCATTAGAGATTTCTGACGATGTCATTAAGGCTAGTGCTGACGGCATTAGGGCTTTGCTGGTTGATAGCTGTGTATTGGGACAAATCGGTATCTCTTGTCGGTAATTATATATGATGGAAAACATCACAGTTCTGTGTCACAAGCAGCGGCCTATAAATTACAATATCACAGTACATCCTGTATATTCTGTACATCTAAATCAGGTATTACCAGCTGCTTTATAACACGTGACAATTTTTGTGTCCAAAACAGACAGTACAAGCTGCTCTATTACACAGAATAAAATTGAAGCCCTGATTACTAAAACCCCACAAGTCAAGTCAAGTCAAGTGTGACTTATGGGGTTTTAGTAATAGGTGCTTCAATTATTTGCCCAATTCAAGAATTGCAAGCTTCTCCAGAGTACAGAATAATTTAGTCTTTTTCGGTCAAATCAGACAGTAAATACTGCTCTTTTACAGTTTTACAGTCGGTCCAGATCAGGCATTATGAGGTGCTTCATGACATACCTTTATACTGTTGGTTCAAATCAGGCATCAATACTTGCTTTATAATACAGAATTATATTGTTTATTCCAATTTGTGCAATAGAAGCTGCTTATTGCATATTGTAATTAGGTATGCCCCAACCAGATATTACAAACTTTTTGTTTAATGATTCAGTATATTTCAATCAGACATTTCAAGCTGCTCATTACATAAAACAGTATGTCCTAATTAGACATGAGATAAGCTGCTCATTATGTAAAACAGGATATCCTCGTCAGACATTAGAAGCTGCTGATTATATAAAACAGTATTTATCACATAGCTGCAGTACCTTTCCCATAGCCCAGCTCATGACATATTTTTTATATTTCCCTAGGGTAATATCACGTTTACAAAAATCTCATTGACTGAGAATATGGAGGAAAAAAACTGCTTTGCGTTACGTCTCGCTGTTTATGCTTAGCCAAACTGAATACCGATAGTAACATTGGTTAAATCGGTATGGCTCAGCACTGTAGCTGGCTAGTTAAGCACCCCTCCCATAACTAAGGTCACATTACTTCGCTAGGTAGGGTTAGCTAGCTACTCAGTTGACTGAATTTGCAAACCGCTGTTTGTTCAGGTGCGAATGTTTGTGACTGAGACTGACTAAGCAGAGCGATGTGGTTAGCGCAGTGCTAACATACAATGGGCACTAACAGAAATTACTTTTGCTTTCCATTAAATTACGCTATTCAGTTATATGATAAACAGAATTTTATACTCTTCATCATGTCATAAGAAAGTTATAAAACTCGATCAGTAAATTTTGCATTTGTTGCTCACTAAAGCTTGCAACAAATGCAAAATTTCCTCGAGTCGTTTCATAACTTTCATATGACACACCCACTTGTGTAAGATCCTTTATATCCTAATCAGACATTACAAACTGCTCATTATATAGAACAGTGTACCCTAATCAGATATTACAAGCTGCTCATTATGTAAAACAGTATATGCTAATCAGACATTACAAGCTGCTCATTATATAAAACAGTATATGCTAATCAGACATTACAAACTGCTCATTATATAGAACATTGTACCCTAATCAGACATTACAAGCTGCTCATTATATAATCAGACATTAAAGCTGCTCACTATATAAAACAGTATATTCTAATCAGACACGACAAGCTTCAGTAAACCCTAACTATATGTTGACAGCAGCTCTTAAGTACACCCTGATCAAAAATTGCATAACAAGGGATCATTAACTTTCAGTAATTTTATATATCAGTTTCAATGAATGTTCTTGATTGGCCTTGATGTGTTTAGTGGCACATGAATGATGTTTTAGATCCCTATTGATTTTTCTGGTAGTAACAGCATATTTTTTGTCACATGCAAGAAAAGGCACTTTTAAGTGTCTGGTGCTATCTTTTATTTCAGAATTTTAGATATTACTCAAGAATTCTTCAATATAATGCTTTATATCTTACACTTGGGTGAAAATCAGAAACTTCAGTGCCCAATCAAGGCAGGGCTGAGCAATGAAATGAATGAAAAATGATGCCTCTGTTTAATGCAGTGACTATGTGTTGCAGAACAAATGTGCTCAGATGACTATGGGGAGGAGCCTCTCTCCTTGATAACTTGTGCTGCCTGAGATCACTCCTGTTTTAAGCTGAATTTCAGCTGTGATTTTGAGTATATAAGGTTCCATTGCGTTCCTGTGTTGCCAACAAATATTATACAATTATTGACTTCAGTTGAGGTGAATCCAATAATTTATCACTTGGCCAAGGTGGATAAATCATTGGATTCACTGATTACTGAAGTCAATAGTTTTATGATATGATCCTATTTGAAAATATAAAAGTAGAGAAGGGTAACTACTCTAACGTAAAGCTCCTCACGGGGACGAAGCAACACGAAATACGGACACGGTCAGGAGCTCCTGCGGGGAAGCCTAATCTGTTTTAGCTCAAGGTCGTCTGATTGCGATATTCACCTCTCGCACACTTTCGCGTGGTGAATATCACTGTTTACTGTGACCGGCGGAGCTCACCTCGACCAATCGGAGAGAGCGAATCTTTATGTCACATAATAAATATGTTTATCACAAAACTACAGTGCTTTTCCCATAGCCATAGGTTATCACAAGTTATGACACCTTTTTGATATTACTTCAGAGTAATGTCACTCTGGCAAAAATTTCATTGGCTGAGAGCATGGGGAAAAAATTGTTCTGCGTGATATATTGCTACGTTCTAAATTATTTGGCAAAACTGAATACCAAGTGTAACGTTGGTTAAATAGGCATTGCCTTGCGAAGTACCACTCTCATAACTAAGTTGACGTTACATTGCTAGATAGCTAGCTAGCTAGTGTGCACGTTGTACCTTGAACCATTACCATAATGTAACATTAGCCAACCATGGCTAATTCAAATGCGAATGCCTGTGGCTCAGGGACTGATGTAGTACTACAATGATTGAGTTAGCTCACTGCTAGCATAATGGGAATTAGCATCAAGATGTTAACGGAAATTGTGCTTGTTTTCTATTAAATTATATGATTATGTGATGATTATAATCTTGGTCGTGTCATACGAAAGTTCTGACACTCACTGAGTAAATTTAATGTTTCTTGCTTGCTAAAGGTTGCAGCAAATGCTAAATTTACTCAACTTGTTTCATAACTTTCATATGACACACTCTCTCATGTAAGATCCTCTATGTTATTTTCTCCAATGGCAAATACAGCTGAATTGCATACATGATGACCAACACTTGCTTCTTTTACACCATGCAGTAGCATTGCTGATTACACTCTGCCTATACAGTCTCAGAGTAATGCAGTCTGTGTATACTCAATTAATGCAGCTGCAAGCTCTTGGCTGATCAGCAGTGATCACTAGAGAGTGATGAGATACAAGTTTTGAATGGCTCAACCCCTTTTATTGCAGCCGAGACTGCGCCAATCTTTGCTTCACCCATATTGACCTCCAGCCATCGCTAGTAATGACATGGTTGGGGTTTGAACACCTGACCATGGAGCGTCCAGAAACCCGTTTTCACTTTAAGCCACTTAGATATTATCAGCAGACAGGTGGAAGATGGAGTTGTATGAGGATTTAATGTCCAAAATGCACCAAGACTGAGGGTTGTGTGACAGGTGGTGGTTTGAGGGAATATTTTTGAGCGCACATTGTAAAATGGCCCATGTGTGCTGCGAGGAACATGCATATATATCCTTAATACCCTTTTGTCTCTCTTTCTCTTGCCATTCCTCTCTCTTTCCCTCTCTCTCCCACCTCCATTATTTGTTTCTCTTAATCCTTTCCCCAAACAGCTGATGTTATTTCTACAGCAGAGTTCAATCAGACGGGAGACCTGCTGGCAACAGGGGACAAGGGGGGGCGAGTGGTCATCTTTCAGAGAGAACCAGAGGTGACCCAGCACCATAACACACACACACACACGCACACATGCACACATACATACACAAACACATGCACGCACACACCAGAGGCCTGCAATCATTCGGGTTTGGCCCTCCGGTTCCGGATCACAGGAAGCGTGCATCGGACAGCCTTCAACCCAGTTCCTGTCCCAGTCCAGTGACTTTTAAATCTGTCCAAGAATCCAGACTAGATCCATCATGTAAAACATTTCCAGTTCTCAAAATTAATTCTGATCAACCAACTATGATTTTTTTTTAATCCAGTGACTAACATAACACAAGTTATAAATACACCAAAATCAGTATAACAATCAACAAATAAGATGAGTTGCGTGAGTTCATTATACTCAGATATAATTTACAAATACATGCATTGGGAGGGACATAACATTGTATATGCACACGTTAATCTTCTTTCTATACCACAGGTCCATTTAGCTTATTTTCAAATCAAAAATGTCATTTATATTTATGTGGCAAATGCAATGAAAAGCACATCTAATTGATATTCAGCAAATGCAATGTGACTAATTGTAAATATCAGGGCCCGTATTTGCAAAGCATCTTAGCGCTAAAAGTAGGTCCTAACTGCCGGATTTAGGAGAAACTCCTAAAAAAATAGGCGTGTTTGTCATAAATTTAGGACTACTTATTATTTTTATTAAGTGTTATTCACAAAGCATTTTAAGGCCTAAAAGTAGCTTCTAAGTCTGAGAGAGCTTAAAAGTAGTCTAGAGGACTCCTAACTCGCTAAAACCTATTGACAAAGAATAGGAAAATGGCTGCTGCTGTTGAAAGACGGAATGACTTGGAAATTCCGAATGATGCGCAGTTGTTGGAAAGATATCAGATCCACCGTGAAGGAATTTTATTTGTTATTGACTTGTTGAGGGAGAAAATTACATCTCCAACCATGAGAAAAAACCCAATAAACCCTGAAATAAAATGTTTTGGCAACACTTCGTTGCTTGGCCACCGGAAAAATGCATCTTTGCAACGTGGACATTTAGGGATTTCACAATCATCTGTCAGTCGCTCAATTCAACAAACAATCAATGCGCTTTGTGAACCTCATATCATCCCACAGTTTATCCGGTTTCCAATAGACATTCGCCAACAACACAGAATCAAACTTCAATTGAAGCACTGATTACTAAAACCCCACAAGTCAAGTCAAGTGTGACTTGTAAGTGTTTTAGTAATAGGTGCTTCAATTCTTGCACATTTCAGGTATGCCCAATATCATCGGTGCTATTGACAGAGCCCATATTCTAATTATTTCTCCAACCAAAGATGACGAGGTATTTGTAAATACTTTTGTAGAAAAAAGTTCATTCCATCAACACCCAGACAGTATTTGATTTTGAATACAATATTTTGGACTTTGTTGTGAAATAGCCAGGATCCACGCACGGCTCGCATTTTAATGGAAAGCAGGTTATGCCAATTATTTGACAGGCATTATGTGCCTGCGGGATGCCACTTGCTTGGGGACAGTGGCTTTGGTGTTGCACCTCCTCCTGCTATGCATGAATTATTTTATTAGGCTATTGAGCGAGGGTTACATTTAATATAACGTCATAATAAGACCAGCCTATGTCATATTTTGTATGCATATTTAAATTGTAGGCTATAAATTACAAACTAAGCTTTCCTGTTTGAACGATAGCCCGTACATAGGCTGCAATCTCGGACCTCCCTTGCGTTTGCAGCCCATACCACCGCTTCTTGCAGTCGTCTGCCGTCCAAGACACTGGGGGAATGCAGCTTTAATCTGTTGGCTAATATTCCTGACAAATCCCACTTGGATTTGCTGTTCACTCCTGAGCCAAATTTCCCTTTGATTACATGCTTTCGCTCCAGCACTAACTGGGCCAGCAGCAGTAACTGGTCACGGCTCCAGTTGGGCTTTCGTGTCCTTTTTGAACTTTCATCCATGACAGTTTAGGGCAAACAAACCTGAACAGCCCAACATTTAAATGATCGCAACATATTCTCATTGGGTAATAAGTCGCTAATTATTGGGGCAAATGATGCATTTTATTATTGACTTTTTTATGCTATTGGTGTTTTTACAACTATCTCTTTCCTATGTATGTTTATTTGCCAAGAGTGTGATATGTGGGGACTGCGCACAGTGCATTTTCAGGAGTGCTCAACATGTTATCATTTTATGGGACAAACCAGCTGCTTGCACTATTTCCTCATTTTTTTCCTCCGTGGGATATTTTTTTCAATGGGCCGCCATGTCACCAAACAACCAATCACCGTTCTCATTGTCCTAAGACTCGTGCATGAGAATTGACAGTATCCATAGCAACGGAGATTTACTCCTACCTATCTCAGAGCTACTCCTAGTCTAGGAGTTACCAGTTTTCTAAACTAAAAGTTGCTCTCAGCGGCTTTGTGAATTACATTTAAGATTTTAGTCCTACATAAAATGTTTTTAGCACGACTTAGGAGTACTCCTAGCGCGCGGTAAGATAAGATACTTTGTGAATACGGGCCCTGATGTGCCGCAATAAAAGTTATAAAAATCAATGTCTTCTTGTGTTGTAATATTGTAACATTCCAAACAATTCAGTTCTGATTCCGCTTTCATTCTATAATCAGGTTTTGTATTAGTACAACCCAGTGCTGATTCTGGTTCCATTCACATATTTCGGTTCTGCTTCCAAACAAGTTTGATATTTGAAATAATATCCATATCCAGCTCCGGTCTGGCTTTACTCTTACCGTTTACGGTTCAAGTCAGGTGTTGCCTATGAAATAGGAGTCTGGTCCTGGTTCTGGTTCCGATCCAGTTTCTCAGTTTACAGGTCTGGTCCTGTCCAGTCCAGTTCAGAGCTAGATTTTGGAACCGTTGCACCGCCCAGACACACACACGTGCTCAAACACAACCACGCATGCACAGACACACACACGCACGCACGCACACACACAGGCACATACACGCTCACATTCACAGACACGTACACACGCATACATGCACACACTGACAGACACGTACACACTCATACAGATACACACACAAATACACACACAAACGCACACGCACACATACATACACTTTCTCTCACATGCTTGAGTGCATAAACCCAAGGTGAAGGCCTGTTCTCTGGCTGCAGAGCAAGACTGAGTCCAGCTGTCAGGGGGAATATAACGTGTACAGCACCTTCCAGAGCCATGAGCCAGACTTCGACTATCTGAAGAGCCTGGAGATCGAGGAGAAGATCAACAAGATCCGCTGGCTCCCACAGCACAATGCAGCTCGCTTCCTTCTGTCCACTAATGGTGAGAGCCTGCGCGGGTGCCTGTGTGTGCATCTGTGAGTGTGTTTGCATGTGTGTGTCTGTGTGTGTATGTACACTACCTGACAAAAGTATTAGGACGATCCTCATTCTCACTCAACCTTTGATGTACGTGCTATATTACACATGTGAGCGTTGTAGGAATTTAATGGTGCCCTAAAATGTACATGTAAACATCACAGAACATTATTTGAACATTTGGGGATGCTACAGATATACAAATTGGCATATTTTTTCTCTGCATAAAAAACTCTCACTTTAGGTCTGTAATAAATAAGAGATATTATAATAAATAGTGCTTGCAAGATGGTAATCTTCAAATTAACAAGTTTGGAATTGTGTCTTTGTTATAATGGAAGACCACGGCTACTATTAGTTCAATCAATATGATCAGGTGTGGCACATGGGGTGATTTTGATTCTCTATAAAAGGAGGGTCAAGACTTAGAATAATTCAGTTTGGTGTATCCAAAATGGGGTCTGTATTTTTATTTGAATAAACAACTATTTCCAAATATGATACATTCACTATTTTCAACTGCACTGTAAGAAAATCACACACATAAATAGTGACGTCCTAATACTTTTGTCAGGAAGTGTGTGTATGTATGTGTGTGTGAGAGTATAATTAAATGTGTTTGTTTGTGTGTATGAGTTTGTGTGTGTGCATGCGTGTGTGTGTTACTGAGTGTGAGTGATTCACTGCTCTGCTCTTTCAGATAAAACGATAAAGCTTTGGAAGGTGACTGAGAGAGACAGGAGGCCAGAAGGGTACAATCTGAAGGATGAAGAAGGGAGAGTGAAAGACCCATCCACCATCACTGCCTTACAGGTACCATCCACCATCACCGCCTAACAGGTACCATCCACCATCACCGCCTAACAGGTACCATCCACCATCACCGCCTAACAGGTACCATCCACCATCACCACCTTACAGGTATTATCCACCATCACCACCTTACAGATACCATCTGCCATCACAGCCTTACAGGCACCATCCACCATCACCGCATTACAGGTACCATCCACCATGACCATCTTACGGGTACCATCCACCATCACCTCCTTACAGGTACCATCCACCATCACAGCCACCATCCACCATCACAGCCACACAGGTACCATCCACAATCACTGCCTAACAGGTACCATCAACCATCACCACCTTACAGGTACCATCCAGCGTCACCACCTTACAGGTACTATCCACCATCACGACCTTACAGGGACTATCCACCATTACAGCCTTACAGGTACTATTCACCATTACCACCTTACAGGTACCATTCACCATCACCATCTTACAGATACCATCTACCATCACAGCCTTATATCCACCATCACAGCCTTACAAGTACCATCCACCATCACCATGTTACAGGTACCATCCATCATCACAGCCTTACAGGTACCATCCAC
This sequence comes from Gymnothorax reevesii, assembly GCA_029721435.1. NCBI lineage: Eukaryota > Metazoa > Chordata > Actinopteri > Anguilliformes > Muraenidae > Gymnothorax > Gymnothorax reevesii. Next base: position 34,861,727 of record CM056589.1, on the reverse strand, counting down.
CATCACAGCCTTACAAGTACCATCCACCATCACCATGTTACAGGTACCATCCACCATCACAGCCTTACAGGTACCATCCATCATCACAGCCTTACACGTACCATCCACCATCATCACCTCACAGGTACCATCCACCATCACAGCCTTACAGGTACCATCCACCATCACAGCCTTACAGATATCATCCACCATCACCGCATTACAGGTACCATCCACCATGACCATCTTACAGGTACCATCCACCATCACCTCCTTACAGGTACCATCCACCATCACAGCCTTACAGGTACCATCCATTATCACAGCCTTACACGTACCATCCACCATCATCACCTCACAGGTACCATCCACCATCACAGCCTTACAGGTACCATCCACCATCACAGGCTTACAGGTACCATCCACCATCACAGCCTTACAAGTACCATCCACCATCACCATGTTACAGGCACCATCCATCATCACAGCCTTACAGGTACCATCCACCATCACAGCCTTACAAGTACCATCCACCATCACCATGTTACAGGTACCATCCACCATCACAGCCTTACAGGTACCATCCATCATCACAGCCTTACAGGTACCATCCACCATCACAGCCTTGCAGGTACCATCCACCATCACCGCATTACAGGTACCATCCACCATCACAGCCTTACATGTACCATCCACCATCACAGCCTTACAGGTACCATCCACCATCACAGGCTTACAGGTACCATCCACCATCACAGCCTTACAAGTACCATCCACCATCACCATGTTACAGGTACCATCCATCATCACAGCCTTACAGGTACCATCCACCATCACAGCCTTACAATTACCATCCACCATCACCATGTTACAGGTACCATCCACCATCACAGCCTTACAGGTACCATCCATCATCACAGCCTTACAGGTACCATCCATCATCACAGCCTTACAGGTATACACCATCACCTCACTCACACCCCTGCACTCTCGCGCACACACACACACACACACACACACACACCACACACACACAGTTTGAGTCAACACACTAACCGGAGGTGCTGCAGTCTGAGGCCAGGTTTGCTTCCAATGAGCCTGTTTGAAGATAACTGAAAGTATGAAGTCTTTTTCTATTTATACAAACAGTAGTCAGTTTATTTTTAAAAATTTGAAAGGCGATGGTCCACCACAGGGTGGAAGGATGATGGTATGCTCCAATTTAATTTATCAGATTTAGTTTTTCTATATTCCTGCTTACTTATGGAAATTTTGGATACAAATATACTTGTATGATTGATATTAAGGTTATGAAACTAAAAGCAACTTTTAAGTTAAGTGACACTTCACGTCAAATATGATTGTAACGTTTGCAGTAATTTTTAAAACCAACAAAGTATCCAATATGTGCCATCACCGATTTGGGAATGCAGTTCAGTGCGGTCCTCAACAAGAGTTGTCAGACAGACAACAAAGCTCGCCGGGGCAAGGTTAAAGTTTTTCTGCACGCGGACGGACGCGGACGCCGGGGGTACGACAATAGCTCTCCGGACGTTACTCGTCCCGGCGAGCTAAAAATAAAGTGAATAATTTTGAGTTGTAATATATATGATGTTGACTCTGTGAACTGTAACATAGCCTGGGGTGCCTAAACAATTGCACACACTTGCTTGCTCGACAATCTGAAAAAATCTTCTGCTATTTCCTCAAAATCATAAATTTTACCCAGACTTGATCTTGCTGTGATACTTTAAAGTTATCGTCTTCCTTTCAATGAAGCCACATTCACACTCCTTGTGTATTAACTGTCAGAGGGGATGGTTTCAAAGCTGTGAGTGGTCTAAATTCACTTTCAATTTTATTAATGTACCCCTGACGCCTACATGTTAAAGAGCAAATCTTCTATATAAAAAAAAGACAAACTGCAAAAAAAAATAACAAAAACCTGCACCCTCATGAGTTAGGCAGTGAGCAAATGGGAACAAGATGAAGCAGTGTGAGCAGGTGCACAGGTGCAGAGTGGTACAGTTGTGAGCAGGTGCACGGGTGCAGAGTGGTACAGTTGTGAGCAGCTGCACAGGTGCACATTGGTACAGATGCGAGGCTGCGAGCAGGCACACAGGTGCACAGTGATGTATGTGTTAGAAAGTACGCAGGTGCAGAGTGGTACAGCTATGAGCAGGTACATGCGTGCAGAGCAGCACAGGTGTGAGCAGATTCACGGGTGCAGATTGGTGCAGGTGTGAGCAGGTACACGGGTGCAGATTGGTGCAGGTGTGAGCAGGTACATGGGTGCAGATTGGTGCAGGTGTGAGCTGGAACATGGGTGCCCAGCGGCACTGGATGCAGGATTTCAGGCTAGATTTGTTGTGCTGGTTTTCCACTCAGGTGCCTGTTCTGAAGCCCACGGACCTGATGGTGGAGGTGAGCCCCAGGCGGGTGTTTGCAAATGGCCACACCTATCATGTCAACTCCATCTCTGTCAACAGTGACTGTGAGACGTACCTGTCTGCTGATGACCTGCGGATCAACCTGTGGCACCTGGGCATCACCGACCGCAGCTTCAGTACATTTTTATACCTTTGTATTCCTTTTACACACATCACATACCTTTTCACACAACAGTCTATACCTTTACAATCATTAGACTCTATATACCCTTTAGATACCTAAGACTACGTATACCTTTTATCTACATCAGTCTACGTACCTCTACACTTGTCTCTCTATTTACACATATCATTTTACATACCTGTGAACACATCGGACTCAATACTTTTGCTCTCGTCATACATTATTTATGATTTACAGTAACACACATCAATCAACGCACCATTACACTCTTCAGCGGAATCGTGAGATATGCACAATGTACTTACCTCCGTCACCAGTTCAACACCACTTGAACATTCACACAAATTGTTGGTATACTGTCACCTAGAGTATATGCACCTCAGCTTTAGAGGTGTTATATTGGTGCACTGCATAGATGTACCATGAACTAGTTGTTGTAATTTTATTGAGTGTGGTACTGTCTCTGTGTTCCTAAGACATTGTGGATATTAAGCCAGCTAACATGGAGGACCTGACGGAGGTGATCACAGCTGCAGAGTTCCACCCGCAGCACTGCCACCTGTTTGTGTACTGCAGCAGCAAGGGCCTCGTACGTCTCTGCGACATGAGAGCTTCAGCTCTGTGTGACCAGCACACCAAACGTGAGCATCACTACCCCAGCTATATTTCTACTGTCTGCACTGCCCCTATTATCATTCTGCCACCATCTACTACCCTTACTGCCATTATACGACATCCACTGCCCCCAATACCACTTCACTGCCTCTGTTGCCCTTACTGCCACTCTACTGTCCGTACTGCCCCTACTACCATTCTGCCACCCTCTGCTGCCCTTGCTATCATTATATTGCCTCTGCTGCCACTACTACCATTATACCACCTCTACTGCCCCCAATACCACTTCACTGCCTCTGTTGCCCTTACTGCCACTCTACTGCCTTTTCTGCCCCTGCTACCATTCTGTTGGCTCTGCTGCACTGATTAACATTCAACTGCCTCTGCTGCCTTTACTGCCATTACACTGCCTCTACTGCCATCATACTGCCTCTATTGCCATTATACTGCATCTACTGCCATTCAACTGCCTCTGCTGCCCTTACTGCCATTATGCTGCCTCTACCGCCATCATACTGCCTCTACTGCCATTCAACTGCCTCTGCTGCCCTTACTGCCATTATGCTGCCTCTACTGCCATGGTACTGCCTCTACTGCCATTTTACTGCATCTACTGAAATTAAACTGCCTCTGCTGCCCTTACTGCCATTATTCTGCATCTACTGCCATTCAACTGCCTCTGCTGCCCCAACTACCATTCAACTGCTTCTTATGCACCTACTACCACTTCCACTGCCTTTACTACCTCTGCTACCATCATGCTGCCTCAACTGCCTCCACTACCACTCTACTGCCTCTATTTCTACTACTATCATTCTACAGAATCTACTCCTCCGACAATAATTAAGGAATAAGTCCCGAGAAGCGGTGGGTTACAGTGATTTTATAACGGCGGAGGGGCGTTCTAAGGCACGACATGCTGCGGAGTGCCCCTCTACCGTTATAAAATCACTGTAACCAAGTGCTTCAAGGGTCTTTTTGCTTTTATAAAACGGTTACCCGACATATAGCCCATAAAATAAATCAACAATTAGTAATCATACAACAATAAAATTGAGATCTATTCGTTCTTCAACCAAGCAAGATAGAGTGGACAGAATGATTGGTGAGCAACACAGACGCTAAAATTGATTTTTCATCTAGCGCCATTATCATGTCACATCAGGCTATTTGGGCTTGCTAATGTAGATATACCATAAAAGCAGGCTATTTTGAATGTCTCCTTCGATCTCCCAAAAACCCTGATAAATAATTTTACGTTCGTTTTGGTTTTCGAGCTTCCTTGTTCTCAACTTGGGCCGATCGACTATATCATTACAACCAGCAGCGAAAGTCGGGAACGATTGACTTTGGTAGTCCACACTTGCCGGTGTCCAGGAAAATATATTGAATTGTGCATTAGTTTGCTTGCCAGCTTGTCAACTAGCTAGCATTCACTTCACTGGATGTGGTTACCCTACACATAGCCTATAAAATAAACACACAAGAAAACACTCAGCAATTTATTGCTAATAGGCTACTGAAATAGTGAGCTAGTTAGCAACATAGGTGGCAACGCAAAAGTGATATCAAACTCTGTAATGCAATAGCTAGCTAGGTAGATGCAACTGGTTAGCGGGTTAAAAGGCTAGACTTTTTTGACACTGAAATAGCAAGCTAGAAGTCTTGAAACAAATGTAACCCAACGAGTCAGTAGAGCGCAGAATAGTTTGCTGCGCGCAGGGATATTTTGTGCTGCGGCCTATCACAGTGGGTTACAATAATTTTATTCCGGCTTGGACCACAGCTCGGCCAATCACATTTAAGGATGGGAAGCACTTGTTTTATAATTCTTCTGTATATACTGGTCCTGCAAGCATTTTGAGGCCTATCTAACAATGGAATCAGTGAATTCAATAAGGGCCCAACTCCATGTTGAAAATGTGTGGAGTTGAGCCCTAATTGAATTCACCAATCTAATTCTACTGCTTTGAACTGTCCCCGTACCATTTTACTGCCCCCTACAGCCATTCTACTGCCCTTTACTGCTTCAAAAACCATTCTATTACCCCCTGACCATGCAACCATTCTTTTGCTTCCTTCTGCCCCAACAATCATCCTGCCTCCAGAAACATTCTACTGCCTCCTATTACCCCGGCAACCATTCTGCTGATGTCTAGTGCCCCTACGACTGTTCTACTGCCTCTTACTGCCCCTCCTACAACTCTGCTGTCTTTACTGTCCCTAAGACCGTTTTCCCATGAAGATAAGGTAAACTGAATGTACCAAGATAAAGTAAAACACAGTTTTTGAAGAAATAAATTGAAAAACTAGACATGAGCACAAGTTTTTGCTGAATTCATCAGGATTTGGTAACTGTCATGAAAGTGGTGAAGTTGCAGACCTCAAATGATCAGGTAGCAAGTTCCAGAATTTTGTACCTTTCACAGAAAAAGCTGTCTGAGCAAAAGTTCTTGTCAGCTGAGTAAACCACTCAAAGTATTTCTGCTGGATTTGCTGCAGCTCTGCTAGCCTGCGTACAAGCTCTCGGCTGGTCTTGTAGCGGTGTTCATTCTCGAATTTGGAGTTCCTGTGGCGCACAAGGAAAAACAGGGCCTGATATGGTCCTTTGAAGATTTGAGTACCTACGTTCAGATCTGAACGTAAAATACTGATTAGTCAATTTAGAACATGTGACCGTGAGACATGCATTAACAAACTAAACAAGAAACAGTCCCATATATTCAATTCATCATGGCATCACCTGAATTTATTGATCACACGGATCCACTGAGAAGAGCCATACAAATGATATCTTCCAGGTGCACAAGAGCCCTACAACTGAAGGCAGAGCAAAAGCTTTCAATTAACACAGTTTAATGAATTGCAGAGATGTTCTGGCCATGCTGTCTACTGGCCTCAGAAAAAGCCTTGTGTTCCAAGTCTTTGCTGTAGTAAAATCTCTGGGGGGCAGAGCTCAAACAATACAAAGATCATTGCAGGCGCTAGTCTTGCAAGCTTGGCTTGAAATCCACTCGCTATAGTAAACAAGGCAAAAAATGGCCTTCAGTGACTACTAGCGCCTGTGTGCAGGCTACAGCTCTGCAAACTCTTGATGTATTTGCAGAATGGCTGAGGACTAAGTCTATATAAACATTTGAATGCAAGTTATGCATAATGAAAATTAAGTTTACAAAACTTAAAATCTTGCGCTTCCTTAAAATATGACAATGATAGTACTTTCTTCCTTTTAGTCTAAAATTCTCAAGTCCCAATTTGCAAAGGCACTTTAAGGATTTAATTACAGACTGGTTGGCATGCGATTAGATGGTTAAACCATAGGACATACATGGAAACTTTGTTGAATTTGAAAACATTTACACGTGATCAAAGGTCAAGGAATTTCTTATCATCTTCTCTATAGTTTGCCTTATTTGTGTTATGATTCTCTCTGTTCTGGCATACATTTTAAAATGTAACTTTTGATCTAAAATTATCCCTAAATATTTCACTGCTGTTACTTGTTAAATGAGCTCATCTTAATTCTCTAATATTCAAGGATACGGTTGCAGGTAGCTTTTAACAGACAGACTTAGTCTTATAAGCAGAGGTGGACAATCCAGCCCCTGAAAGTAAAAGTCCGTCCCAGTATTTTGCTGCAGCTGCTTGGATCTAAGAATTGCAGCAACTCTTCAGCCCAGAGGTTGAACTAGTTCGGAAAATCAGCTGCCTGAGCTCATGGCTGGAGGTAAAACATGGCCGGACTTATACTTTCTGACCCCTGGAATGTCCACCTCTGCTTATAAGCGTCTAGTATCAAACAGGAGCCACCAAACGAAGCTAATAGTCTTTCTTTTTTTGCTTATCTGAATCAGCTTCAAAGGTTTTGCCCAAAAGATGGCGTCATCAGCATACTGCATCTATACTGATCTATACAGCATCAACAACTATTCTGCTCTTTCCGACTGCATCTACAATCCTTATTTTGTTGTTTCCTGAGGCAGCTACTTCTCATTCTTCTGTTCCTTACTGCATCGACAATTGTTCTGCCATGTCCTGCTGTATCTACAGTCATTCAAGTGTCCCTACTGCCCCTACAGTCCCTGAAACAATTTCCCTGCCTCCTAGTGCCCCTACACTGAACCTACTGCTTCCTACTACCCATCAACATGGATGGTGATTTTAGTGTGATTTTTGTTTTGACTGCCTCTGGTGGTAGGAGAGTAAAGTGTTTCTCCTCTGCAGTCTTTGAGGGCCCAGAAGATCCAGAGAATCGTTCATTCTTCTCTGAGATCATCTCCTCCATCTCTGATGTGCACTTCAGTCATAGCGGTCGGTACCTGCTGACTCGAGACTACTTGACTGTCAAGGTTTGGGACCTCAATATGGAAAGGAGTCCCGTCGAGACCTATCAGGTAGGCCTCTGTTCCTACCCTCTCCTTTTCTCCTCTTCTCAATGTGGCTAACCCCAACCAGCCATTGGTAACACGTTTGAAACTGACTGAAGCGTTTACATTTCTGACTGCAGGTCCATGAATATCTGAGAAGCAAGTTGTGCTCCCTCTATGAGAATGACTGCATCTTCGACAAGTTTGAGTGTGCCTGGAACAGTACGGACAGGTCAGAGGCTTCCACACCCTTTCATATCCCATAATTCTCTGGAAAAAACACTCCCATAACCCAGAACTTTCAGGAAAAGACAATCCCATATCCCAGAATTCTCTGGAAAAAACACTCCCATATCCCAGAATTTTTAGGAAACTTCACCCCCATTCCGTAATTCTCATGTCAGATAAGATTCCTAAAAAATATTTCTATCTATCTGTGGGACAAAAGCAGGTATATGAAGATGACATAGTAAAATATGGAAGTGTTCTTATGTCAGTGAAAAAAAAGCTGTTTTATTGAATTCCAAACTTCCCTAAATTTTGCCCTCTCTCGCTCTCTCTCTCTCTCTCTCTCTCACTCCCTTGCCTCTCTCTCTCCCCCTCTCTTGCCACTTGCTCCCTCTCTCCCTTTTTCACTATTCTCTTTCTCTCTGCTCTCCTCCCCCCCGCCCTGACAGTGTGATCATGACGGGGACATACAACAACTTCTTCCGCATGTTTGATCGGGAGACAGGGCGCGACGTGACGCTGGAGGCAGCGCAGGAGACGGGGAAGTCGCGGGCAGTGCTGAAGACTCGTCGTGTGCGCACAAACGGGAAGCGTCGCCGAGATCATGTGACCGTGGACAGCCTTGACTTCACCAGAAAGATCCTGCACATGGCCTGGCACCCTGCGGAGAATATCATCGCCATCGCCGCCACCAACAACCTCTACATCTTCCAGGACAAGGTCTCTGCCGACTCGCTGTGACGGTCATCACAGTACCCTTCGGTCTGCTCACACCTGTGGCCACACCCCTGTCCTTCTCTCCACCTTTGCATTCGCCACTGTCTCATCAGCATCACTCGTGTAATGATGTCATAGATAGAACCACCACAGGTATATAATGATTAGGGCCACTCTTTTGTCTCCACCTTGTGACCTGCAGCGATTTAAATTAATATTTCAGTTTTTTTCCTCATAAGCACTCCACAGCATGGCCAAGTGACTAATCAACCTAAGAATTTCATAAAATCATTTCGCAAATCTAGTACAGGAACTGCGGAAGGATATTGAAAATGGCTCAGACTTCCAGCGGTATGAAAAGTGAACGCTAATTCATTACGAAGCATTTGGCTGCAGCTCAGCACTCTCGATTAAACTTGTTTTCCTCTTGCAATTTAAAAATAGAAAATTCGACGCAGATAGCAGACCAACATTAATGTATTTCAAGATTCTTAGCCGATGCATTCTTGGGTGCAAATTTTCCACTGTAAAGACTGTACAATCTGAACTTATGTGCCTGGTATATGATAGCACTCTGTCAGCTTCACTGCTTCAGCATATATGACTTTACGAAGAATGTAATTTCAGACTGATTGACACAATGCACAGCTTACAGCAGACAAATTTACAGACAGCATGGACAATTATGCTTAACAAACAGTCTATGCAGAAAGAGGTTTGGCTACCTATGGACACAAATCACCAAACAAGGTGAATCAATGCCTGAGACACAGTTGAACTGTTGAGGGAAAACACTCTGGCAGCATTCACAATGATGTAATAATTTATTCTACGATTACAGTTCCCGCTCTCCTCTACTAGATGGCAGCATAGACTCAACAATTGCACACTTGACAGCATTATGGGTTATATACTTATGTACTTATGTACTGTGCTTTTTACCATTAACGCTGTTTGCAGTAAATCTCGTCGACCTCAGTTTGCACTGAACTCATTGTCATTGTGCAACGAGCCTAGTAGAAACTGTTAACCATGTCTTGGAGTACAACTCTAAATCTAAATAATAAAAATCGGTTAGCTTAATGAGGAAAAATGAAATCTGAGTTTTAGAGAGCGAGTAATGAATATGTTTTCCGGGTTTTTGGGTTGTAATCATGTAAAAGTATTAGATTTAATAAATGCACAAACATCCTGCTAACACCATCCTCCTCAGGCTTTGGGCAGTCGAACACTGAATAACAGGCAGTCAAACATTAAAACTCAGGCAGTTAAACTCAAACACAAGCAGCAGAACACTGAAATGTAGGCAGTCCAATAACTCAAACCCAGGTGGTCAAACACTGAAATGCAAGCAACTGAAAACTCAAACACTGACAGTTAGATACTCAAAAACAGCAGTTGAACACTAAAAAAAATTTTGTTCCCGGCTACAGAGGCAAAAAGACAAAAATCAAAGTTCTGAGTCAAGTAATCCATAATAATAATATGAAATATTATTCAAGCGTAGAGGCTGCAGCAGAACAAGACCACAATCGTAGTGATAACATGGTAATCAGGCTAACGGTCGGGCCCAGATCACTTCCACTCTCCGAAATCTATGCATCTACACATCATTCTCTTACACACTCACTCCTCTAACATTTCTATCGGTTCATCGTCTCTGCAAAACCAGTGATTATAAATATGTTGATTTAAGTAATGTTAATATGAGCTTTCCAGTGCAGATCAAAGCTAAATGAAAGAGATCCTTGCCTTTGTGCTTCCTGGCCTGCAGGAGCTCAAGTGTACTTGTCTTCCAAAGGAGTAAAGTTTGCCTAGCCATTACAGAGCTGTATCCAGCGGTTGTATGTGTGTACATTTTTCATTTTAAAATCATTTTGAATGTTATTTATTAATTTATATATTGTGTATTTGTATGTAAGCTTGTTATCTCTAAACTATTCACAATGGCATATGTAGCCTCAGACAAGTAACCTCAAGGAAAGAAGCACTGGTATGCTAGACAAGATGATATTTGTGTTTATAATTGTAAATAAAGTATGAAATGAATGTATTCACATGGAGATATTTTCTCGGTGCAAGTTCAATTAAAGTAAGTGTATATTCTTCTGTTAAACCTCAAACGCCCCCTGATTCTATATCAGCGACTCTTGTGAGCCTGCAAGGTTGTCAGAAACATCAATATATATAATATATCCTTTCCTCCTTACCAAGGCCAATCAAAAGATGATCTTGTAACAACGATGCATGTCAAGGTCTGAAGGCAGACCTCAGACGCTAAACGAATAGTCTCTTCTTGTAGTTGGCATGTTGGATGAGGGACAAATGGGACCTTAGAGACATTGACAAGAGCCAAATTGTGCCCTGACGAGTGAGTCAGAGCGGCTGAGAAGCTGCAAGGTCACTGAGGTGCTCCCTGTCAGCAATGAAGAGGGACAAACTCTGAACTTTTACGGTGTGTGAAGCTATGGCAGGTGGAGGCATAGCAATCAGCGCTTTGCGCTGACCTCCACCCTGTCTGGAGCTGTTAAACAAGCTCTGGGACCTGCAGGGCCCCAACAGAACAAAACGCTTAAATATCCAGAGCATTCAGTGAGCGCGTTTACATGACGTTAGAAAAAATCTAATTATTGTGTTAGTCCAACCAAAACCAAACTTAAATACTTGTAAACATGTTAGTCTGACTGCAATCGTAATAAATGGAATTTCTCATAGTCGGACTGACACCCAGGTAATGCCGTAACTAGTAGCACTATTCCTCCATGTACAAAAGTATACGCTTGAAGCAAACCAAATGGGACTGTGCGGTCTGTGCGTGCTCCTCAGCTCCTTGTGCAGGGCTTTGACCCGGAAGTCTTGTGCATTTGTTAACACCACACTGATTAGCAACAACTCTGTGCTCTGCCCAACCAGCAAGTTTGTACAGAGCAGCGGCAGTCCTCATCTGCAAGGGCAAGGGTGGACAGTTCCGGTCCTGGAGGGCCGGTGTGTATGCAAGTTTTTATTTCTATCAATTACCCTCACTAATTTAGTTAATTGGTTGCATACACAATTATAGATTTGTGCAAAGGTTCGATCAAAGAAAAATGTTTTATATAGGGACACAAGAACAGTCTTTGGTGGTCATTAATGATCATTTAAAGAAATGCATCATAATTGTCTGAGATTTGTCAGATTTCATGAATAGTTAGGCTAATTTAGGTAATAAACTAATTAATGGCCAGAAGTTGGTGTGGAAATCAAACGCAGATACAGCCCTCGTTGCCTACCCCTGTGCAAGGGTATTGGTCCTTGAACAGTCATTCCTTGGGGGCTCATAACTTCTTCCATTAATCCATATAATTTATCAAATGACTTGCACGTCATTTGAAAATTTTCCTTCCACTCACCATTGTAAAAACGACTCTCTCCCACTAGTCTTTACACCAGACCAGCATCCAACCTGCACGGGAAACCTAGGGGTGCGTTTCCCGTAAGCATAGATGCTAACTTTCATAGGTGGAACCATAGACTGTGAATGGACAAACTATATAGCAACCACGCTTCTGGAAAATGCACTCTTGGGTAGTAGAGAGGGCAGAAAGTTGAGTGTACCAGCATTGCCGCCTAGCTTTGGATAATGCCATAACCTCCCAGGAAAGTGAGCATATCAATTGTACGAAAAGCATAGTGTACAGCCTGTATGAAATGTACAGAGTCGTTGTCCGTGTTCTCGCCAATCGACATACTACCAGATTGCTAACTTGTTTGTCAATTGTTTCTCAATGATGTAATAGGTCAATCAGAGGAAGGTCCAACACGAATAAGCTGAAGGGGGGCATATCGCCGCCTATTATAGCGGAGGCGGACAGCTTCGGTCAATAAATCAACTTTCCTCGCATGCGTTCATGCTGGGACAAGGACAGCAGTGCGATTAAATGGCCTAATCGAGCTGTTACCATAGCTCGACTTAACTGTGCGCATTGAAATGTATTCAGTAACATGCCCCTTTCAAAAAGCATTTGTCTTAGAAGATAATCCAGCTGAGTAATTTATGCAGTTTTTACATTGTTACTGCAAAGATTGAACAACATTTGCATGTTTATTATTTGCACACATTCAGTTCATAATCTGATGTGTTGTAGTGGACAAGCAAGCTATATGCTCTTGCTAGTGAAATTTGAGCGTGCACAACCTTCAAGTTATTCAGTAATCAGTGAAAGAAAGTTTTTTCATTGGCTGCACACTGCATTGGAGCTAAGAGTTTGCAGCCAGTTTCAATATTTTTCATACTTGTTTACCCTGACTAGCACCTCATCACTTCAGGTGTGCGTTTCTTTAACTTTGATACAGGATTCAAACTTAATAGATCACACACACAGTCATACACTTAGTGAAATGTCTTCACCGTTCAAAGCCCCTCACTTTTTAAAATGTGTCTTTTTCATGTTCCCAAATGAAAACCTTTTCACAGACAAACTGTAAGGCCAAAATGCATGTATACGGGAACTTGTTTTAGTTTCTGGAAATGTGCTCATGTAGTTCACAAGCACAGTTTGCACCATATCAGTATTTTGCCGAGTGCGCCGACGATCTGGAAGGCTCTATCAGGTTAATTGCCTTACTAGGGAAATTCAAGTTCTTTTTCATCTCTTTTGGTGTGAGCAAAATAATGTCACAAAGAAATGGGAGAGGACCCTCACCATGGCGTACATTACAGCAAAGTGAGCGCCGTCATGTTAGGCGGGAGCATAGATTGAAGCCCAAAGAACTCCCACACAACTACCCCAGAACCTCCACTGAACTATTGTACAGTTGACATTGAACCCGCTTCAATTCACTCACTCCAGGGTTGGGACAGTGACCTGCTTCCAGGACACAGAGGAAAAAATGGTAACGGAGGAAAGAAGGGAATCTATTTTCAAGTGTAGGGACACAACCATGATTTTTATAAATGACTTGTAACAGAAGATTATATTTTGCTTGTTATTTAATGAATACTCATTTGGACAGATGAAACAGCCACATAATATCTTCGGCATATTGACAACATGCAAATTTGAGATTTCAGATGCAGTCAATGATTGTCTAAATTTAACTTTGTATAATGACCGGAAATGATTCAGTCATCTACCAATATCTCTCAAATATGAAAAAAAAAACATTAAATACTGTGTGCTTATAAAAAGATGCAACAAAAATAAAGGCATATGAGGTAGACAGAAAACACAATTCTGCTGTTTTCTGACTATTATTCTTTAAAAAAAAAAGCTGCCCACAAACTCTTTGGGTTCTAATGGGAAGGGATATTTCACCTTGAATTGATTTTCCTGCTAAATTTAGAAAGTGCAGCATCAGCTGCCTGTAACATCTCCATTCCCCCAGTCTGCCAAGCTCCCACTCACTCCAGAGCAGCGATAAAACTATCGTAAAGCCCACATTAACAAAGCAGCACAGATTGGTAAGTGCGGCTAAAAACGTCAAATGCTATTCTGATTTAGAGTTTATTAGCGTTAGTATGTTCTGACTGTGAATGAATATTGCAAGTTTCAACAAGCATTCACGTGTCCAAGTAAATATGCCATCCAGTGCAAGATCACATTTCTCAGTTAAACTAGACCATCCGGTTGGCCGCGACCGTATGGCTGTGGCTCCTGAAAGGCCACATCTCCAGCTGGTACTGCATCCACAAGGAAATGTTTCCAAAAAAAAAAATTCTGCATTATTTGGCCAATGCTGTCGCCATGTAAACAAAATCGATAGGTGTCATAACTTGAGTACAACATGTGTCCATACCAAATATGAAAGAAATCAGTCAAAAATTACAGCCTGTACAGCGTCCACAAGGAAGCGTCAGCAGACGCAGTGGCGGCAAATACGACAAGCATGAATCCATAGCAGGCGCCCGACTTCATCCGGGGGGCTACAAATAAGACAACTTATTTCAGATCTTATTTTTGCTTCTTTGGGCAATAAAGCAGTGAAAAAATGCTCGAACTGTTCCTTCACCATCAGTTTTCCTATAAAGTAATGTTCAGTGTGGTGGCCAACCAGGTCTGTTCCAGCAAAGCAAAATAAATTGAAAGTTCTGCTATTCTTACAGCCATGAGCTCAGACAGCTGATTTTACTCCTGCGGCTGATGGATTGTGATTCTTAGCAGATCCAGGTGACTGTGACAAAATAGTTTATCAGACTTTTACTTTACACACCTCCTCAGCTTCCAATGCACCAGTAGTCCCTCTCTTTCTCGCTGTTTGAACACAGACCTCTCCATGCAGCAACATATAGACCTTATCCTTACCTGTGGATCCAAACCCCAACATTACATGTGGATCCGAACCCTAACCTTACATGTACATCCAAAGTCTAACCCTGCTTGTGGATCCTAACTGCTACTAAATATCGATCCTAACTCTAATCGTTCATGTAAATCCAAACTCAAACTCTACATTTGGATCCTAATTCTATCCCTGAAAGTGGATCCAAACTCTGACCCGACAAGTGGATCCAATCTCCTATCCATAATGTGGATTCTAACTCTAACCCTTCACGTGTATCCTGGCTGACAGAAAGGGCGAGAAGAAAAAGTCAAAGGCAAATTTTATGGCATGGAGTACGGTGCCCTTCCAGTCGGGCGCCATCTTATACTGTGTGTCAGCGGAGAGGGCTCTGGTGCGGATGGCCTGGAGCTGCAGCAATGGGCTCCGGCTGCCCAGTTTCCCCTCCAACACGGCGCTGAACTGCACTTCCCGGCCCACCTCCATGCGCAGCAGAGCCTGCCGGAACTCTGTGCTGGCCCGCAGTACCAGGTCCGAGGATGATTCCAGCCCCTGCTCCTCAGAGATCACGCCCACTGTCACTTCAAAGCGGTGGTTGTCGAAGCGTTTCACATGGCAGTCGTGCATCGTCAGTGCCTTGAGCCGACACAACTCCTGCCTCTCCTGCTGCAGCAGCTGGGCTGTGGCATTCTCGGTACTAACATTTGGGTCTGTGATGTTTGGGTCAGGATTATTTGGGTCCATACCATGTAAGCCAGTGTTTAACGGGCCAGTGCTGTGTGAGTTGGTGTTGTTCAGGCTGGTACTGTTTGGGTCTGTGATGTTCCCACAGTCAGGATATGCTTCACCATAGAGGCAGCGCAGCCAGTCTCCGACGAACTTAGGCAACAAGTTTATCACAGCTTGCGGTCCATTCTCTGTCTCAGCCACAGCCACGCCCTTGAAGTGGCCTGTCCAGGTGACGCGGTGGCCCTCCAGGTGGCTGCAAAAAAGCTGCGTCTGCGCCAAGCTGGTCCCACGCCAGGCTGGGGGGCCACAAGCATCTCTGTACTGCTGCCAAGACAGAGATGAGTCACGTGCTTTCTGCCCTTCCGCCCGCAGCACGTACACACAGCAGAAAAGCAGCACAGTGGAGACCCAGAACAAAATGAGCTTCACGGCGCTGCTGCGCACCAGGGCCCGCAGCACGCCCAGCGGTGATAGGCTGAAGCGCGTCCAGAGCCGCAGGATCACGGGCACTGCGCAAACCGCCAGCGTCACCAGCAGTCGTGTCAGCTGCAGCTCCAGGAACCAGCGGACCATCTGCACCAGCAGCATGGCAGCTAAGCCAAGCATCAGAACAGGGAGCGCAAACACGAGGAGGAAGCAGGCGACGCAGGTGCGCAGCAGCCCCACCGGTGTAGCGCTCTGCAGCAGCACACCTGAGAACTCGCACCAGGTGAAACATACCAAATATGGCACCAGGAAGCAGTAGGTGCCATGGAAGCCACGCAGCTGCGCCATGCGGAAAAACAGGTAAAAAAGGTACATGTACAGCAGGCAGGGGGCGCTGATGCGCAACTCCACCCAGTCCCCCAGCGGTACAGTGGCGAAGGTCTGCCCCAGCAGCCGTGCGATGGCCATGCGTTCGGGAAGTCGTGCCGTCAGCGCACAAGCGGAGGAAGCCACCTCGATGATCAGCGCCCGGCGCATGTACAACCCTGCCGTGCTGCTCAAGCTTATGTAGCTCGCCACCGTGAAAAAAATAGCCACCATGGCCAGCTCAGAGCACGGGATCCACGCCTTATCCGCTACGGGGAATGAGAAGATGACAAAGAATACAGACAGCAGGAAGTAGAGATATGGCTCCAGGTTGTTCCAGCCAAAATTAGTCTCGGCCTGCTCCAGGTCCAGGCCTGGCTCGAATCGCGACAGCAGCGTCGTTAGCGCCCGAAAGTTTTCCCAGGACTTACTGTTCTGGAAGACGCGCAGCGTGCAGATCACCATGGAAATGAAGGACAGATAGAAGATGAGGAGAGGGATGATGAAGGCAAAGAAGTCGATGGTGAGATTGCTGATGATGAAGAAGAAGATGAGCGCGTTGACGTGGTGGGTAGGGATGATGGTGCTGATCCACTGCAGGCCAGCGCGTGATGCCCAATCCACCAGGTGCTCCTTCATATCCAACAGCACCTGCAGTGGATACTGCAGAATCTGAGAGAGAGAGCGAGAGATGGATGGGTCAGGGACTGTGCACTTGTTCACAGGGTCATTAACATGAGCTCATCAACAAATAAGCTGTTCATGCTGCAAAAGTATGAGGACATTCCTTACTTTGAGGCTGGTTCAGGCTAGGCATCTCAGTTCCGTCAAAGGAAAATATTGACTCAGTCTCATCAGCTGGAAGACTATGAGTAAGAGCTAGGCCTAATCATCAAACTTCACTGCCTGGCCTGCAGCAATGTTCTGACATCTGGAGGAAAACCATGCTAGAGCAGCAAATGCTGTAATGGCAGCAAAAGTTGGCTATCTCCAGACCACTGCCAGCGACTTTGGAATGAGAAGCTGCAAATGTCTGCATACCTCTGGCTATGTAGAATATCAAATGAGGCCCTCTGGAAGACTAAACCTGTGAACTTAAGATTTCAAAGTTGTTCTTAATTCCATGTCCTTGCTACTGACCACTGCTCCTCATTCAACCTTTGGCAATGGCTGAATCAGGATTTGCTAAAAATTAATTGAGCAAAGGAGGAATTTCTGCTTGTGAGATGGGTTAAGGATCGAAAGAAGATGTTTGAAAGACTAATAAAGAGAGAGAGAGACTTTCTTCCTGGAAGTGGGGAGCCTTTTTACCATGAAGCGAGATTTGAAGTTGAGCGCACGACTCATGGCAGTTCGGCTGTCAGCATTCAGCAGACTGGCCCCGCCCACTCCCCAATCTGATGTCAGTATCCTGTGATAGGCTGATCCCAGCTGGCTGCCTTGTTCATCCTGGGCAACACCAAGAGACAGGTCAGGTGTCAACATTAGCCATAACACTCACACATATGGTGGGTGCCAGATACAATTATTAGAGACACCTCAGGTGTTATCATTAGTGGTAAAGCTCATCCAAACGGATGGTTGCAGATATGATTATCAGAGACAGGTCAACGGTTAGCATTAGCTTTAACGCTCATACAAATGGAAGGACACATATACTGTTATTTGAAAGAGGTCAGTTTTGGCATTAGCCATAACGTTCATACAAATGTATGTTTGCTGATATGATTATTAGAAACAATTCAGGGGTTCGCATTAGTCATATTACTCATAAATGAACAGTAGCAGGTATTGTTATGAGAGACAGTTCAGGTGTTAGTATTAGCCATAAAGCTGATACATACTGGTTGCAGGCACAGTTATCTGTGTAGAATAATGTATGTTTGTTATGATTATCCTTGTATATGTTTTGTGTGATTACCCTAGCATTTGTCTTTTAGTGTGTTTCTTTTCATTTCACCTTTACTTTGTATTTGAACTTGCAAGCTTTAAAGGAGCATTATGTAAAACTGACAGCAAGAATTTCAAATGAGTACTGCTGTCCACTTTCTAAATATTGAAGAATGTCCCCCTGTCCCCTCTTCCCCAGACTCGAAATTCACGTGCTAAGTTGAGGGCACTGACCTTACCTGTAGACTGTTGATGTTGCCCACGTGTCAGAGGTTACGTCTTAAGCGCAAGTTTATCCTGAAAGAGCGCGGTTGACTAGGGCCGGCTAGTTGTGTTAGAAGGTACCTGAATGCTTCAATAAAACAGCTCCACTGCCTCACAGTAAGTCCAGTGCTTGCCCATTATTGCACGCGCTCCTACATTACCCAAACGAGTTGAGTCTCATTCATTTTACTTTGGTTAATATACACTCACCTGTGTCTATTACCAAGGCTAACCCACTTAGGTTGTTGATTAAATACTGCAAGCCAAACGAACTCAGCAAGAACCTTACCCTCTCGTACCGTTTCTTATAAAACTTCTGTCATTGAAGTGTATCACCGGTGCAACAGCAAACACGGTGCGTTACAAAGAGATTGTAAAGTTAGCTAGAAGACTACAAACCTTTTTTGTTGTTCACTCAATGAGAAATAACGTTATCTGTGGGTTACCTGCAGCTACATCGTTTCACTTAAATATCAGCCTTGCAATCGAACTCTAGCCAAATTTGAACACAGTCATTGATTCAGTCACAAAATTGAATAAACCATTGTAAAACAGGTACAGTGGCATGAAAAAGTATTTTCCCCTTCCTGATATCTTAGTTTTTGCATATTTTTCACACTTAAATGCTTCAGATCATCAAACAAATTTCAATATAAGAAAAAGATAACCCGAGTAAATGCAAAATGCAGTTTTTAAATTCATTTACGAAGGGGAAAAAGCTATCCAAACCTACCTGGCCCTGCGAGAAAAAGTAATCCCCCCCCCCCCTTGTTAAATCATGAATTAACTGTGATTAACCACATTTTTTGAGTCCAGTTTCACAGGCCACATGCAGGGTGGATTACTGCCAGACCTGTTGAATCAAGAAATCACTTCAGTAGAACCTGTCTGACAAAGTGAAGTAGGCTAAAAGATCTCAAATAGCAGCATGTCATGCCGCGAACAAAAGAAATTCAAGAACAGATGAGAAACAAAGATATTGACATTTATCAGTCTGGAAAAGGTTGCAAAGCGATTTCTAATGCTTTTGGACTCCGGCGAATCACAGTGAGAGCCATTATCCACAAATGGAGAAAACTTGGAACAGTGGTGAACCTTCCCAAAATTACTCCAAGGGCACATCAACTACTCATCCAGGAGGTCACAAAAAAAACCCAAAACAACATCTGAAGAACTGCAGGCCTCACTTCCCTCAGTTAAGGTCAGTGTTAATGATTCAACAATAAGACAGAAACTGGACAAAAAATGGCATCCATGGGAGAGTTACGAGGTGAAAACCACTGCTGACCAAAAAGAACATGAAGGCTTGTCTCACACTTGCCAAAATACATCTTGATGATCCCCAAGACTTTTAGGAAAATATTCTGTGGACTGACAAGACATAAGTTGAACTTTTTGGAAGGTGTGCATCCCATTACATCAGGTGTGAAACTAACACAGCATTTCCTAAAAATAACATCACACCAAAAGTCAAACATGGTGGTGGTAGTATGATGGTTTGAGGCTGCTTTGCTGCTTCAGGACCTGGAGGACTTGTCATAATTGATGGAACTATGAATTCTGCTCTCTACCGGAAAATCCTGAAGAAGAATGTTCAACCATCAGATTGTGATCTGGAGCTCAAGCACACTTGGGTTATTCAGCAGGACAATGATCTGAAATACACCAGCAAGTCCACCTCTGAATGGCTTAAAAAAAAACAAAATGAAGATTTTGGAGTAGCCTTGTCAAAGTCCTGGCTTAAATCTTATTGAGATGCAGTGACATGACCTTAAACAGGCCCTTTATGCTCAAAACCCCTCCACTGTGGCTGAATTAAAATAATTCTGCAAAGAGGAGTGGGCTAAAATTCTTCCACAGAGATGTGAAAGACTCATTGCCAGTTATTGCAAACAATTGATTGCAGTTGTTTTTCGCCGAGGATGGCACAACAAGTTTTTAGGGTTTAGGGGGAAATTACTTTTTCACATAGGGCCAGGTAGGTTTGGATAGATTTTTACCCTTAATAAATGAACTCATCATTTAAAAACTGCATTTTGTATTTACTCAGGTTGTCTTTGTCTAATATTAAAATGTGTTTGATGATCTGAAACATTTAAGCGTAACAAATATGCAAAAAAGAAGAAATCAGGAAGGGGGAAAAAACTTTTTCACAGCACTGTATATGTTTTTTATAAAAAAGATTTAAAAATGGCTAGCCATGATCAATTATTTAAGGTTAGCTAACATTAGCTGAAGCTCAGTGTTTCCCTGTTGAGGGGAACATTAGCTAGCAAACTTGGCATCCGTTTTTAAATCATTCTTGGTTCTGAGCCATCTCCTTCTTTCTCCTGCATTTTACCTGCATTTTATTACATTTTTAGTTAATGGACCTATTCAGAAGGATGATGAGACTTTATTGGTCAGATGAAAGCTAACGTTGCCTCTGATAATGCAGCTCACTTGCTTTCTTTCATAGATGCAGCACACTGTGTTCACCTGCCACTTTCTGTCCTGTCTAGCATTCCAGCAGTGGCGGCTGGTGAACTGGTGAATGGGGAAGCTCAAACCCCCCTGCTGGAAAAACCAGCATGGACCAGCACCAAAACACAACATATGCTGGTCATTGTGTTTTGGTGCTGGTCCATGCTGGTTTTTCCAGCAGGGCCATCCCTTAAAAGTCATGGTTTTTCATGACCTATTTTCAATCATTCATTTAAATTACCATTACAGAAACTCAGAAAACTCTGAACATTATCAGGTGTGGTCAGTTTTCATAGATAACACATACCCGCCAACTCTCACGCATTCGCCATGAGTTTCAGTGGCATATTTACGTTCCCCTGCTGTAGTCCTTGAAGTCCTTGTGCGTGGAGATTTTTTCAGTGTCACCTGCATTATGAGTCCGGACTTCTCATGCTTTTCTTTACTCAGGGGTTGGAAGCAATGCATGAGTTTCATTATTATTAAATTGTATAAATTAAGTAAGATCATTTGAAACGTCTTTCTGCAATTCCATTGCTTCCAATGATAAATTGCAGAGACGATTATTAGAAACAGGTCAGGTGCTAGCATTAGCCATAACGCGGATACAAATGAATGCTAGCTGCGACAGTAATTAAAGATATGTATAAAGTTAAGATAAAGAAAGATGCTAGCGTTAGCCATGATGCTGTTACAAATGAATAGAAGCAGAGACAGTTATGAGACACAGGTCACGTGTTAGCATTAGCCGTAACACTCATAGAAATGAATGGTAGCAGAGACGGTGATTAGGGACAGGTGAGGTGCTAGCATTAGCCATAACACTGATACAATTTAATGGTAGCAAAGGCGGCAGTTAAAGACAGGCCATCATAAGAATATGTTCTAGTTATAATGAACAGCAGCACAATGGATTATGACCAATAAGCTACAGCAAAAAATGGTCAGGTCATTGGCAAAAAAAATCAATGGCATTTTAACCCCGATAAATTTGATCTTTTGTTCACATTTTTGGAAATGGAAATGGAAAAAACTTTACGGCAAATGTATGGTGAATCTTAAGTAATCAAAACATAAATAGGCCTCTTCAGTTAAAAAAAACATTTTGTTTTTCAATCCATTTTTGGCACTGAATTTAGCATTTTTCAACAGAAGCCCTAACTAAATCACTAGTCAGTCTTTCCTTGCGGTATTGAATGTTGTTACACTGTCCTCCATTGTATTTGCTCCTGCTATTGTGTGATGGCTAAAAAACATAAAGTCTAGCCACACTGCTCTCATTGCTCTGCACTGCAGAACTGCATACACCCCCAAACCAAACCATTCAATCGCGGTAAAGGTTTGGTAAATATTTATGAAATTATGAGGAGTCAGCAGTTAGCCTCTTGACTCAGGCTGTACAGATCTGCTGCGCACAGTGAAGCTGGTTTGACATTCTTGAATTCCATTTCCGTAGAGGTCGGAATGTTACCATGGCAATGCTCTCACTATGGCAAAAATCACAACAAAAACAAGAAATGTAAAATAAGTGGTATCTAAGATACACAAGAGTCTGTACTTAACCTAATGCACACATCTATCATAAAAATACATTAATGAACAGATAATAAAAAATGTATGATAATGATCAGGTAATAATGGACAAATAGACCCAAAATAAATAAACATAATAGCAAGCACGTGATAATGCACACTTGATAACGCGTATATGTTGAGTTCACCAGCGCAGGATAATGAACACTTGATAATTCTCATATGTTGAAGTTCACCTCCTCATCCAGGCTGTTCTTCCTCACTGCCTCCTCCTCCTCCTCGGCTGGGTCACCACTGTTGTCCGCAGGGGCAGTGGGGGCAATGCCTTGAGTGAACTTTTTAGTTATCTCAACAAAATCTTCCAAATCCACATATTTACCAGCTGAGGAAAGGGGTTATGACATGCCATTAGGGGGAGACACTTGTGTGCGCATTCACATTTATACGCGCATCCATGCACACAGACAAACACACATACGCATTCACATACACACTCAAACATTCACGCATATGCAAGCATACACACTCAGACATACACTTTTGTATGCATGCACCTACACACTTAGGCATACATTCATGCATGCACACATACTCATACATACACATACATGCATGCACACACACACTGAGACATTCACACATACAGTAGGCTTGCACATGCACTCAGACACATGCATACAGGCACACACACACTGAGACATTGATCCATAAGCATGCTCACAAACTCAGACATACGCGTACAAATGCATGCACCGACACACTTAGGCAACCACACATGCATGCTCACACTTACTGAGACAACCGCACATACAAGCACACTCACTCCAGCATACACTACAGACCAAAAGCCTGGGACCACACTAAGATTTTTAATGATGCACCAAACGCAATGTGACCCCTTGGTTTTGGGGAAGGCATTTATACAGCATGCCTTCTTGTTACATAAAATTGTTCATGTCCTAGTGACATAAAATCACGTAACACAAAGGCATTGGAACTCAATTATAAAACGTTGTGGTCAGTGATCAATCAGTCAAGACAGTTTTAAATTTGGTGAGGAATTCACCCAAAACCTATTGGCTTCCTATATTTTATGCACTGAAGTCATTTCATGTGCAAAAAATAAGGAAAGAACAGTTGATGTGTGATTTTTTTTTTAATCTGAGGGTGGCCCCAAACTTTTGGCCTGTAGTGTACACATACGTCTATATGCATGCACCTACACACTTAGGCAAACAGACACACACATATTCACTCTTACTCTTGCTGCTGACCATGCTCTCCAGAACTCTTTTCTGGTCTTCTACAGCACAGGGAGTGCCTCCGGACACAGCAGCCCCTGCAGAAAACAACAGCCCTGCACTGGAGCTGGTGCCATTAGTCATGCTAATGCTAACACAGCTACAGCTTTACTGGTGCTAATTATGCTAAATCCTGCTTGCCTGGAGGTAATAAAGCTAATGCTTGCATATCTACTTCCTTTGAGTGCTTTACACTATCTCCTGAGCAAGAGTTGGAATCGCACTTCATTCAGTCATACACTCAGACACATGGGCAATTTAGAACACGGGGAGATTTTGTGATGTGATGCTGTGACCTGATGTTGTGATGTTCTGAAATTATTGATATTGTGATGCTTTGATGCTGTTGATATTATGACGTATTGTTGAGATTGTGTGTGTGATATTGTGCCGTCATTTTGTTGCCGATATTATGATGCTATTGATGTTGTGATGCTGTCAATGTCATTGCCATTTCTGATGTTTTAGACGCGGTGGACATTGTTGATGTTTTGATAATACTGATGTAGTTGACATCGCTGATGTTATTCACAATGCTGATATTGTTAAGAGCCAGATTCTGTAAGATTCACCTAGGGGGTGATACATCATCATTCAGTTTCACAATGAAACGTTTTATGAGGGTAGATATATCCTACAAACTGACAAAAATCATGTTTTTTATCCAAAAGACCACTCCGGTTGAAAAATCCAGCCCGTTTTAGGGTAGGGGTCCGAAGGGCCTAAATGGGCCAAAGTCAAAAATTGGACTTTGCCCTCTGAATATCTTTGTGCGCCCTCAAAAAGCTTCCTTCATCTTGTGGCATTTTGATATAAGGACAGAGTATTTTCAAATATACGTACATCACACATGGCTGGGTTACATGGGCTGTCAAATAAAATGCTTCAATGAGGAAAGAAATGATGCCTGCATATTTTCGCCAAACTAGCGAAAGTTTAATTTTATTTATTAAAATGGGATGTCCCATTTTAATAAATAAAAACATTTTTTGTGGCTTAGAGTAAGAGTGCAGACATTATTGATGTTGTTGACATTTCTTATGTTGTTCAGATTGCTGATGTTGTTGACATTACTTTTGGAGTGGACGCTCTCGCCATTGATGATGTTTTTCACATTGCTGATTGCGGGTTTTGTTGAAACTGCTGATGTTGGGCATATTGTTGACATTAGGGGCATTCACGCTGCAAAAACTCGCGAAGTTAGCTCTATTGGAAAAAAATTGCGTTTCAGGAAGTAGTGCGCATGCCCCGCGTACACCATTCAAGCATTCCCTGTGGGATGAGTAACACAAGTCACATGAGTAACCGCAAAGTTTCAGATGTGTGCATTCATATTACAAAACTTTTAGCGAAGTTTCAGACGGTTTTTGGCATGGTTGCTTGGCAACTTTCACCCTAACTTCGCAAATTTTCTAACTTCGCGAAGTTTCACTTGCAGTGTGAATACACCTAAAGTTGACGATGTTAACGTTGTTGACATTGCCGATGCTGTTGATGTTCAATTTGCTGATGATGTGACTGTTGTTGATATTGCAGATGTTGTTAATGTTGTTGAAATTGCTGAAGTGGTTAATGTTGTTGACATTGCTGATGTTGTTGACATTGCTCATGTTGTTGAGGTTATTGACATTGCTTATATTGATAGATTGTTTCTGCACCTGAGTTGACCTGTTGCACATTCTTCAACATCTCCGTTACTGCCACCTTATTTTTCCGGTCTGGGTTTAGCTTCCAGTACATCATCATGGCTGCCTTCCTCACCGCACGTTCAAACTTTGTCTCGCTGGCCAACTTCTTCATTTCCGCCTCATTGTCTTTAGTGATGCCTGCAGCAAGAGAATAAGACTTCCTTATCCAACACTTCAATTTTGAACTCACCTTTCCCAAATTTTAATCTTGGCTGAGGGCTGTTTTTGCATTTTGTGCACTTGTAGATGTAGTCTACTTTTTAGCAAGAGATTGTTGGCATACATTCCAGTGAATTCTCTTATAGCATTCAGTAGCATAAGATTGGTAGCACACATTTGGAAGTGTAAGCATAGAAGTGCGCTTTGGATGAAAAATTTGCCAGTTGATTAAGTTTAGTTGCGTAGTTGCTTGGTAGTTCATATTTTATAGTTCATATCTAGTAGTGCAAGCTTAGAAGCTGTACAATTTCTAGTTTATGGTTGGTAGTGAGTGATTGGTGGTGTGTTTCCTAGTTTATACTTGGTAAAATGTGTTTTATAGAATGTGCATCATGCATCAATTTTATATAGCGCTTTTCTGCTTACTGGGCACTCAAAGACACTTTACAAGGATACATTATTCATCCACTCACACTCTGATGGTAGTAAACTACATTTTTGTAGCCACAGCTGCCCTGGGGCAGACTGATGGAAACGTGACTGCCTACGGCCCCTCCGACCACCACCAAACCTTCACACACACAGCCATACAGTATTCCTATATTGCATGTCTTGTGGGTGGGGGAAACCGGAGTACCCGGAGAAAACCCACACGAAGAAGACATGGGAAGACATGCAAACTCCACACAGAAAGGCCCCAGGCCAGGCCCCACAACCTTCTTGCTGTGTGGCAGGAGTGCTAACCACTGTGCCAGCCAATGTGTGCATTAGTTCATGGTATGTGTTTGGTAGTTGTCTGGTTGCGTGTGCTTGCTGACATGAATTGTTAGGGTATACACAAGGACAGTTCACAGTCGATGTGAGGGGAAAAAAAGCTTAGAACTCCTCAGGAAAGTGATAGCATGTTCTGTATACAGCTGACTACAAAACAGTTGTCCCCGTCCGATAGTTCTAATGTTCCCCTGGTAATTACCTAAGAAATTAAGTGGATTAGCTGCTTTACATTCCAAATAAATCCAGGTTTTCTCCATACATCCAGTAAAGTTTTCAGATAACAGCTATTTTGAAAATGCTCCTTTGCAAACTGCGCATGTGCAATAGAAACATCTGCCCATCAACAGACGTCCAGAGGAAGACAGCCAAATTTTAAAAACTGAACACAAATGTGTGTATATATATATATATATATATATATATATATATATATATATATATATATATATATATATACATTTTTTTTTGATAGACATATTTATTTCAAAATGCAGCTAATCGAAGGATAACAATCGGGAGTACCTGAAGAGCGAGAATTTTTTGGAAGGTATAAAAAATATTTAAATATTTTACGAGACGTTTTCAGACATCTAAGGTTAATAATCCTACGTGAGTCCTGGGTTGCTGCTGCCTACAACAAGCTGCACACCTGGGCAAGCGTGTGCTTACTGTTTTATGGACGGTAGTAGTTTGTTTGGTGGTTTGCAACTGTGTGCTTACCTTTCTTATAAGTCAGGCAGTGACGCAAAAGTTTGGAAGCTCTTTTGCTGCCCTGTTTGGCAGCCCTGATCAGCCAGGTCACAGCTTTGTGGTTGTTTGCCTCAGCATCACCCTCGTCAGGCAGGTTCAGGTAATACCTTCCTAGCTGAATCATAAGTACACACACATGCGCCAATATAATATAATGTATAAACATACATGCTTTCCAACCTAAGAGCTGATATGGATGCAAATATCCTTAAATGTGACATCCTCCATTTTAGCTTCCTGTTCATTGTTTTATATCAATTCCAACATGCTGAAGCACAGAGCTGCATCAAATTAGTTGTATCACCATATGAACAGCTAGGGCATTTGCATCGCATTTGGTTAAATGGCAAATTAGTGGTTATGTCAATGAAAAGAACTGGTGCTGTGCAAACTTCATGTCAAAGAACTTGTTTGAGTTTTGAGACACCTAGACCTCCTTTTAATGAAAATGATGTCGCTGCACAGTAGTTTAATGAGAATGAATCCCAGCTAGTGGAGCCATTTGCAAAAAAATGCATATTGTTCACATTGTTTTCTTTTACCCTCTTAATTTTCACTTTTGTTAAGTAGCCTACTGTTGTGATTCTGCCTTGTTGCCATGTTTATTTTTGATTCTGTCATGTCTGGATTATGATCTCTGCTTTGTCTGACCATGCTTTGTATTTTGAATTGGGATTTATATGCCTGGCCATGTTTTGTTTTTGCCTTGTCTCTGTTTGTGACCACATTTCATCTTTGCAGTTTTACTCCGGTCCATGTTTTGTTTTTCACCATGCATTGCACTTGGTCTTTCTCGTCTGGTCTTTTGTCATGTGATCGCTCACTGCCCCAGAATTGTGTGCCACACTTTCGGGTGATTTCATGGTTTCTGGGATTTCAACCATTCCTTCCGATCTTGTTTACTTTCTTCACCTTGCTTTTCTATATTACTAACAATACTAACAGTTTGTTGTTTTAGTTAAACTTACTAACCAAGACTAACATTGTTTATAGAACTAACTTACTAACAAGCACGAGGGATTGTATAACTGCACATTACTAATTGACTAGAAGCTTCGGAATGTGAACGAGATAAGCTCGTAAGCTCGATTCAGCTCGTAAGGAGGGAGGAATCACCTGTCTTCTCTGCGAGATGTATACGCTTAACTCAGGGGCGGCTTGACGTGCGTTGCGTGCGACTGCAAGGGTCTTCCAGATTACATCACGTGTAAATCAGTGCGGGGGGAGAAGAACGTCACAATGTTTTCCTATAAAAGCCACAGAATCAGAAACTGTCCTTATCCTTGATCTTGCTGCCTTGACTTGCAAGGATCCTTCTCTGCATTGAAGTAAACTGACTTTGGATTGGATATTAACTCCTTTGTCTCTGTCTGAGTTCTTTTTGAAGGTAATACCAGGAATATAAGATCGCAAATTCCCACAACAGAAATTCTTTCATTGTGTGGGCAAAAAAAAAAATTCAGTTTTGCCCTGTTGTAATATCTTAAGTACTATTGCGTATACGGTCTTTTCGTACCACTTCCTACCAAGTGGTCTTCACACCACTTGTTCTGGTAGGCTGGTTCAGCGCCTCCCAGACAAGTAGATCTGTTTCATCAACAAAATCTTTTCTGGTGGAGCCAGTGAAAGTTAGGTGCTTGTATCTCACCTGATATGATGATAGTGTTAGTTTGTTACGGCACCAACAAATCAGTATTTGAAAAAAATAACAGCAGCTTATCTGATTAGCTCGAATGGAACCAAACCCCCAACGCACCAACCAGTTATTAATTCATCTTAGACCAATCCTTTTGACCTAACAGTGCCATGTTTGCACTGTCACCTTGTGTCATGAAATTACAGGAATGGAATTGGACATGCCCAGTTTTGATCTACAATACCATTACCACTTGCATTTGTCAATTACATTTAGGTTGTAAATTTAAGGCTCATGAACTGCACTGCACACACAAGAACTACAGCAGTAAGTATAAGAATGCATAACTGTCAAAGCAAAATATGTGTAAACGGATATATTCATGAAATGGTAAACCTCAGAACGTCTATGGTCATTAGAAAAAAATGAGAGCCCAGAAGGGCTGAACATAAAGAAACCTTCTCTGATGGATACTCTCTCAGGGAAATGGTTTTTTTCTTGATGTTCAAGCCAAAGGACTTGAACAAATGCTACTTTTAGATGGATCCCGCTAAAAGCAGCGACAAAAGTGTCAGAGCTCCCAGACTGAGCAGAATATGGGCAGTGTTTCTCTAAGGGGACGCAAATAAGCCTTCCGCAGCCCTCGCTTCTGAGAGTGTACAATACCCTGCATTTCTCTGTGTTCACACAGACAGGATCCAGTGTTTCTCGCCTTCCAGGCCTTTCTCTAAACCCGACTCCACTCTCCCCGTCCTGGGGCTGTGCCAGGCACCTGCTCCATGTCGGCAGCTGGCCGGCGGAATGTGCCCTGAGGAGCGGGGGAGCGAGAGGCGGTAGGGGCTCATCTTGCAGGAGGTAAAATTAGATTCAGCGATGCAGGGGAGAGCAAGGGGCCAATAGCCCTCAAACCTGCTCTGAGTGCTGAGTAACTTCAGTGATAGTAACGGCGCACATGGTTATGATAGTTAAGGTTACAGAGATGGTGACTACTATGATTGTTCTTATTGATTTGAGGGTGGTAACCAAGGTGATGGTAATGTGTTCATGGGGATGGTAACCATGGCGACTCACACTGGTCTGGGCATTAGCGTCCCCAGCCGTAGCTCTCTCCTCTAACTGCTCTATCGGCTGTTCATCTTCCTCCCCCTCGTCCTCTTCCTCATTCACAGCCAGATCTGTAAGCAAAACAACAGTGAAAAAATATACTGTCAACCTCACGACTTCCCCTACCAAACTACACCCAATACCCTAACCTGACAGAACTGTCGTCAGCACAATAACGCCACCCTACGCCATCAAACTCCACCCAATACCCCAACCTGACACAATCAGCCAAAGCCCAATAACTGCACCCTACACCATCAAACTACTCCAAATACCCCAGCCTCGCATAATAGACCTGCACCCAAAAACCCAAACTAGCACCATAAAATGTTTTTATATTGTAAAATGAACGCCATAATTCTTTGGACTGTGATAGAC
Source organism: Gymnothorax reevesii (assembly GCA_029721435.1). Classification (NCBI taxonomy): domain Eukaryota; kingdom Metazoa; phylum Chordata; class Actinopteri; order Anguilliformes; family Muraenidae; genus Gymnothorax; species Gymnothorax reevesii. The sequence continues at coordinate 34,831,528 of CM056589.1, read as the reverse complement.
ATGTATCTATTTTTTTATTTTGGTACTGCCCTTTAGGACTTTGAGTTTGAATGGATACAATGTTAAAGTGCACACTTTCAGCTTTAATTTAAGGGCTTTTTCAACCATAATGGATGAACTGTATAGAAATGAAAGCTCCTTTCATAGGTAGAGTCCCCCTTCTCAGGAAAATAGAAAGATATTGGACAGCTAAGCAAAATGTAGATTTATGTGATCATTTTGATATTTGGTCACATATCCTTCTCGAGCTTTGACTGCTTGAAGTCTACGATGCATAGACATCACCAGACACTGGGTTTATCCCTGGTGATGCTCTGCCAGGCCTGTATTGGTGTTCCTGCTTGTGTTTGCCCTCAATGTTCTCTCAAAGAAGTTGAATACACTGCAGGCCAGAAGTTTGGGACCACCCTAAAATTAAAAAAAAATCACACATCAACTGTTCTTTCCCAATTTTTTGTGCATTAAATGACTTCAGTGCATGAAATATAGGAAGCCAATAGGTGTTGGGTGGATTCCAGACCCCCAGACCGCATTATAACCCTTTATAGGGCACAAAAAAATACCCTAGGAAGCACAGTGTAAAAAAGTACCATGCATTGGTGTATGTCCATAAACAGTCTTATCATCACTTGCGGTAGACTTAGGTGAAAAGGGCCAATGATCAAATATGACCTCACTATCAAATTTTTTGTTTTTCATGCAAAATCTCACTAATTTCTGGAAATCCTACACAAACAACGCCTATCTCAGCTTTCAGCAAACGTTTCAACTTTTTAATGTGTGAGTTTTCATCAGTTTTCTTTTGTGAATAATGATGTTGGGTCCTTGTGAGTGGGACTGGGTAAGGGCACAAAACCGCACTGTGAGGGATCTGGAGAAGAAAAGAAGCTTGAGATGCTCTAGGCCACTGCTGATTGGTCGAGCACCCTGATGTCACTGCTTATGATATAGCCTGATTTTCTCTCATTGGACGGGAGAGATCGCCACTGATCTACTGCCTCACAGAGGCATGGGGGCGCCACTTTGGATGCCGACTGAAGTTACCAAATATGGATCCTTGCCCGATAAAGGGTTGAAGCTGTCTTGACTGATTGATCACTGACCACAATGTTTTAAAATTGAGTTCAAATGCCTTTGTGTTACATGATTTTATGTCAATCGGACATGAATAATTTTATGTAACAAGAAGGCATGCTGTATAAATGCTTTCCTCAAAACCAAATGGTCACATTGCACTTGGTGCACCATTAAAAATCTGAGGGTGGCCCCAAACATTTGGCCTGTAGTGCACTTGTTCGATTAGATTCTGACCTGATAATTACTAGAACCAAAATATCAAGAAAATATGCCTCAGTCCAAAGAATTATGGTGCTCATTCTGTATAGTACACAACGAAAGTGGGTATATCGCTGCACAATAATATTAAAGTATTAAATGACCAAGTAAAACTACAAGAATAGCTTTGCAAAATGAGAAGAGAAGAAGACTGATATTTTTTTCTGCACACTCTTAGACTCATGAAACCAAGACAAATTTGTTAAAATCAGATGGCGTTGAGGGGTAAGTTTCCCAAAGTTGCTAACGGTTACCAATTTACATAGTTTTAAACCAGAAACATAGTTGCAAACCAGAATTCTCAATGAAAAGACGTTTCCCAGCCAAGAAACATTTTGTATGCTGGAAATTATCCAACAATGACGATCCAAAACGTTCATCCAAAGAGTAAATGTGAAGACTAGGCTAAGTATGTGCCAAGCAAAGAGCATCTTTGCGGTATTTTACAGAACAAAGTAGAGGAACACTCCATCTAAAAGCAGCAGAATGTTATCATCAGTGAAGACTGGCTGAATATCTAGATCTGAATCTTTCATCTCAAGGATTGACTCTGCCATCAATATACAAAAGTTCCATAGCAGTGGATGTGTTGCCAGCACTGACATAAAAGTAACTCAACCAATCAGAGAGCGGCAGCCGACTCATTAAATATACATGTATCTGTCCCAAAATCAAGACTTCGACACCGTGATAGTAAGTTACCTAAGCTGAAATCATATCCAATCATTCTTTCAATAGTTGTAGTCCATAAACAATCAACCAATCAAAATGCAGCAGCCTCATTATGTCCAGTTCCATCCCAAAATTGAGTCGACCGAGAGACTTTACTAGTATGTAAGCTGAGCAGGTTTAATTCAAATCCTACAATTCTTTCAATCGTTACTGCGCGGAAACCATTAAGCAATCACAACCTGGCAGTCTCATTAAATATGTTTGGCTCCATCTCCAAATCAAACTTGGCAGAGACCTTGGTAGTAAGTTAACTGAGAAAGTTTCATTCACATCTGATTGTTCTTTCAGTTGTTACTGTCCAGAAACCATTAACCAATCACAAGCCAGCAGCCTTATTAAAAATGTGCTGGTCTGTCTTGAAATCGAACTTGCCTGAGAGACCTCGGTAATAAGTGTGCTGATGAAGTTTCATTCAAATCCAATCATTTTTTCAATAGTTATTGTCCGGAAACCATTTTAAAAGAATTTGCCCAGAATCTATCAAGCTATTAAAATGCAGCAACCCTTTTAAATATGCAAGGATCTGTCCCAAAATCAAACCTGCCTAAGAGACCTTGGTAATAAGTAAACTGAGGTAATTCCTTTGAAATTTGATAATTGGTTTCAATAGTAATTGTCCAGGAACCATCAACCAATCACAAGGCAGCAGCATCATTAAATATCTGCGGATCTGTCCCCAAATTGAACTTGCCCGAGAGACCTTGGTACTAAGTGTATGACATTTCATTCAAATCAATCATTCTTCCAATATTTGTTGTCCAGAAACCAAGGTTATGCATGACAATAGAAAGGTGATCCCAAAGTGTTGATTTACTTTGCAGCCTACACAAAAATGGGGCATCCAAAAGTTGAAATAAAAATAAAAGACTTAAGTATGTCTTTATGAAGGGTGTACTGACTTTTGTTGCACTGGGTTCAAATTTATGAACCCCAAATTACAGTTTCTCAGTAAACCAGATACTAGAAGCCAGATATTAATTAGCTTTAATCTTTTTGTACTTTGACCCAAACAAATGCAAATCAATTATACTGACAGGATTTCTAATTACTGAATATTTTGGGGATACTGAATATGAGTGAACTCACTTCTGCACTTAACTGTATGCACTACACTGTACACTTTATAAAGGCGCATGTCCCACCTTGGTTAATTGGGGTTGTACCAGCAGGGGGTGCCGTAGGAAGCTCTCCCGAAGCCTTCATTTTCTCCTGCATGACCAGGTGCTTTGCCAGCTGTGCAAAGCTCCCAGAGCGGCTGAGTATGGAGGGGCTGGGCTTGGGCGAGGTAGATGGAGAGGGGGTGGGGTCTGTTGCAGGAGGTGGGGTAGAGGAAGATGGGGTGGGGTCTGTGGCAGGGGTTGGGGTAGAGAGGGTGGGGGTAGGGTCTGTTGCCGGGGGGCAAGTGGGTGGTGTAGAGGAGGAAGATGGCATTGGAGTGTCCGTGTCCATCTTACCTGACCAGAACAGAGAGTGGGAATTGAGCTTCCCAAGGTGTCAGTGATACCCTTATTTACACTGTGCTCACTCTGTTCAAAACCAACATGCTTATCATACACTTTAACAGCACACTTGTTCAAATACTAACTTACAAACACACAGAACATATGAACAATAAAATGTTTTGCTTTTTTATTAACTAGCAGTAACATCATTGCTGCTTAATCATCCCCCATTGATAATCTCCACTAATCACAAGAACCAGTTTAGCAGTGACATGGCCTCACAGGTAAAGGAAAAAGCCTTCCATTACTCTCACCTTTCAATGCATGATCACTCAAACAAAATTATCCATTTACTGTGTTGGATTAGCAACCAGTCATTTGCTCAATCATGGTACATGAGAAATTGTTCTCAATTGCCTTGCCTGTTAAATAAAGGTTAAATTTAAAAGCAAAACAACAAATTCGGTAAAATGATGGCCAATGTTTTTTACCGGCCTTATTGTTCATTGCTTCAGAGAGTTATCAGACATTTTCCTATCTATGTACGTTAATGGCCTTAAATGTTGATATTTCTTTCAAAGATTCTGAATTGATGTAGCTCATAAAACTGCACAGATTTGTACATTTGTTATGTTTATTACTCTTTAGTCAACCAATTAATTTAGGCGGAGGTGATGTATTCGCTCATGTCTGTTTGTTTGTCCATTTGTCAAGTTTGTTTGTGTGTTTGCTTGACCTGACAATATCTCTCAAATTTCTCCATCAATTCCAATGATATTATGTGGAAGCTTGAGCCATGGCCCAAGGAACTTGCCATTAGATTTTGGTGGTGATCTGGGTTGCCAGCAGCCATACCACTATTCAGTCTGCTCCAGCCGTGTGGCTGAAGCTAAGCAGGTGTGGGCTTGGTTAGTACTTGGAGACCACCTGGGAAAAATAAGTTGCTGCTGGAAGAGTTGTTGGTGGGCCAGTAGGATGCAATCTTCCCTCTGGTGGAATAATCCCCAATGACCCAGTGCAGTGATGAGGACACTGTACTGAAGGAGACATCATCTTTCGGATGAGACATTAAACCGAGGTCCTGACTCACTGTGGTCATTAAAGATCCTATGACACTCATCGAGAAGAGTAGGGAGTTCCCTGGTGTCATGGCTAAAGTCCCAACCTGGCTTTTTGAACCTGCCACCTAATCATCCCCTGATCTAATTGGCTGTGCAAATTGCCCTCTCCCTCCCCACCTCAGACCCCGGGCTCCCTTAAATAAGAGATTTCAATCTCAACGGGACTTCCCAGGTTAAATAAGGGTTAAATAAATGAAATAAATAAATAAATAAAACCATCTGGATCTAGGAATTTTTTCAAGGATTCTTCACCATTGTGAGATAGCAAGATTGGAATAAATGCAATACATCTTATAATCCACAAAAAAGTAGTAAAGTTCAAGGTGACAAAACTTATCCAATTGAACTAATCTGATGGTTCCCCTTGTAGTGAAATATCGGCCTGAGCAGAGATCTTAGCTCTCTGAGTGCCACTCCAGTTATTATTACCACAGCTATCATTTCATAGTGAATAATTTCATAATATTGATGAACTATATATTGTTCTTGATTGTTCAGTAAATTTTTTATTTTATTGTTAATCAAGCAAACCAAGGCAAGGACAGTTTGAGAGTAAACATGCTTTAAAAGATGAGGTAACTGAAAACCTTGCAGAGCTCTAATGGCACGCGAGTGACACCGCTGCATTTTACATCTCCTTAGTGTTTTCGCATAGGCTGCCTGTGCACTGTTAGGTTTTGGTGATCGATATGACAAGAACCTCATCTCTTCAGTATTTGCATATGGCACTTCTGTGGATAGAGGCACAATGTGATTTATAATAAAAATGATAAAAAAAAAAAAAAACATGCAATTTATCTCAGTGCATTGCACTCCGCTTTCTAATTTCCACATGGCTGTCCATCCGGACACTCCCACGCCTACATGCACTCATGATCACTTACATTCACACACAGTTTTTGGCAGTGTGGTGAACTTAATCAATGTTCCCTAAAGAACTCTATGATAATGCATTTTGGTATAGAGAAACATATCAATGTTTATCAATAAAAACAGAGCAAGGCAACTCCCCTGACTTCACGGAGTGACTGCTAGTGACTTATGACACATGCACACGCATGTCAATTTCATCTCTGTGCTAACTGAATTTGAAAGTTCGCGAACAACGTGGAGTACTTACTGACAATTCCTGTTGAGGTAGTTTTCTTGAAACTGTTAACTTTGTTTTTTAGGCTAAAGAGAACTCCATTCCTCTTGTCACGGTTTGGTACATAAATAGCTCTGACCAGCCCCTCTGCTTGCACTCTCAATCTTAACGCCCCTTCACTGGTCTCAGCTATCCTATTGGCCACTACGGAAACTGTATCCTGCTGTGTTTGGCTGCACATGCTGACCCAGATTACTTCGATCTCAACATAATATGTGCCGTGTCATGGTATCTCATGGTAATTTATTTCGTGATTAAATACACTGTGTGTGTGTGTGTGTGTGTGTGTGTGTTTGAGTGTTTGTGTTCAGCACAAACTTAAACCCTGGAAGACTGAATATGGCCTGTGCAGATCGCAGTATGGCTCATTTCATTCTTTATTACATTCATGTCTTTGGATAAACTGAATATTGTTTACATTAATTAATGCCAAGCCTAAAATGTTGGAGCAGGAGGACACAAACTCAAAAGCAAGAATAAAAGCCATAATCGTTTTTTATTAAAAATGTAACATTAAACAGAACTCAGAAACATGCCAGGATATAATTGCAGGTTGATTTGCTGAATTGGGAATGTTATACAGTCAGTATAAAGGAGGGGGCAGCGAATATAACAAAAGATTCCTGATTAAAAATACAGCAGCACATTCTTCGCCATATTCCATCATCTTCACCATCTCCATCCTCCATCATACTGCACCATCCTCTACCATCTCTATCCTCCACTATCCTCCACCATCCTCTTCCAACACCATCCTCAACCATGCTCCAACTTCTCCACCATCTACGTCTTCCACCATACTCCACCATCCTCTACTATCTCTATCCTCCACCATCTTCTACCATCTCCATCTTCCACTATACTCCACCATCTCCATCCTCATCTATACTCCATTATCTCCACCATCTCCATCCTGCACCATACTCCACCATCCTCCACATCTCCGTCCTCCTCCAGGCTCCATCATCTCCACCATCTCCATCCTCTACCACACTGCCATTCTCCACTAACTCCATCCTCCACCATACTCCACCCTCCTTCATCATCTCCGTCCTCCATCATACTCCATCATCTCCACCATCTCCATCCTCCAACATACCCCACCATCCTCCACCATCTCCTCACTCCACCATCTCTGTCTCCCACCATACTCCATCACCACAACCATCTCCAACCCCCATGTTACTCCACCGTCATCCACCATCTACTTCCACCACCATACTCTGTCTTCTCCACCATTTTTATCCTCCACCATACTCCATCATCTCCATCCTCCGCCATACTCCACCATCCCAATCCAACACCTCATTCTCAATCTACTTTACCATCCCAATTCAACACCGTACTCCATACTCTCCATCTTTCACGATACTCCACCATCTCCATCCTCCACAATGCTCAACCATCCCAGTCCTTCGCTGTACTCCATCATCTCCATCTTTCACTACATTTCATCATTTTTGTCTTCCACCACCAGTATCATCACCTTATCATTCAGTCACTCTTTTCAAAGTTAGAAGCGAATTCACTGCAAACATGCGGCAAATTATTTATATGTGCTATTCTTACTGTACACCTCCAACACCACACACATGCACATACATTCACACATAAACACACACAAACACATACACATGTGCGCGCGTGCACATACATGCACGCGCACAAATATGCACACAGACACATGTACTCACATACACGCTGACATGCATACACGCATGCACACACGTGCAGGAACACGTGCACGCGAATCCACATACACACACACACACACACACGCATGCAAACACACACACGCGCACACAAACACACACGCGCGTGCATGCACAATGCACACATTCATGAGCACACACACAAACACATACAAATACACACATAGGCAGACGCACATGCACATGAAGATGTGCACGTGAACACTCATACACGCACACACACACACACACACACACGCGCACAAGCACGTGAAAACACCCACACGCGCACACTGACACGAACACTCGCGCAAACACACATGTTAACATTCACGCTCATGCACACACACACATATACACACAAATACAGACAAACTCTCATACAAACATACATGTACAAGCCAACACAAAAAGACATCACAATCATGTAACTGGAAAAAAGAATTATTACGCCACATCCACACAGCTCTGAGTGAGGTGCCGGTCACACACAAGATAGCCACACATTTATGAGTGAGTTGCAGGTCACACACATGATCGTCACACACTCTGAGTGAGGTGCGGGTCACACACATGATCGTCACACACTCTGAGTGAGGTGCAGGCCACACGCACAATATTCACACAGCTCTATGTGAGATGCAGGTCATACACGATGGTCACAAAGCTCTGACTGAGGTGTTATCTCAGGTGGCTCTCAATGTGACAGTGTGAGGCAGGAGGTGGTTCGGATCCCCCCGGGCCGTGAGATCGGGGAGCGCCCCCCCAGACCCACACCCTTCACGCTGTCGTAAGACCAGGATGTCATTCTCTTGCTTGGTGAGGTCATTTTGTGGTGGGTGTGTCCCAGGCCACAGGGTGCATTGCTGGGCTGCAGGACGTAGGGGGCAGTATGGAGCAGCTTCTCTGAGTCACTGCAGCATGTTCCCGTCATCGCCACGTCTGGGAGTGTCCTGCAGTCTGACAGACACACACACACATATATACAAAATTTTACGCACACAAACACTCACTTTTACACACTCAAACAAAAAAACAAACTTCTGCAGCACACAATTCCACACATATGTACACGCTTTTACAAACTCATACCCAGCACAAAGACACACTTTCACATTAATCCACAAAACACTTTAACGCACTAATCCACGACATGTATTTTTGCATACTATTCCGCAAAAATGCACACTAATCTAAATACTAATACAAAATGCATGCAAACACTTTTTTTTTTTTTCACACAACACACATACAATTTGACATTCACCCCAGCACACTTTCTCATAAAAATCCACTACACAAAAACATCTTTTACACACCAATAATCAAACACTCAAACACTTTTTTACACACTCATATTCAACGTCTCAAGCCTTTTATACACACACTCATACTGAACAACACACAGACTCTGTCATACACTCATATTCCACAACACACACTTTCGCACTATTCAACAACTCAAACAATCTTGCACGCGCTCACATTAAACAACTCGAACGCTCTTTCACGCGGTCGTGACAGCACACTCTTTTACACTATCATATTCCACAACATACACTCTTTTATACAAGCATATTTGTAATGTGTGATGTTGAATTACTACGAGTGTTTGTGTCCGTGTGTGATTGCATTCATCTGTGCCTGTGTGTGTATGTGCGTGTGCATGCTTGTGCACATGTAAGCTCCTGCACAAAGGAGGGCATGTGTGTGTGTTTGAGCGTGCCTGTGTATGTATGTGTATGCGGGGGTATGGAGGCTCATCCATAATTGTCATACATGTGTGTATCGCAGTGTGCGTCAGCATGTTAACAGGCATGTCAGTGTGTGTGGGGGCCTGTCTACGGCTGTGCATAAGTGTGTGAATCCTCACAGTTCAGGTTTCCCACAATGCCTTCGCGCAGGTTCCACTCATCCTCAGGCGGAGCCACGTCAGGAGGTGGTGTGGCCAGGTCAGGAGGAGGCGGGGCCATGGGGGTGGAGCTTGTGCTGCTTGGAGTATCGGAGTCCTCCAGGCCACTGTCATAGCAACCGGGGTCTTGAGGCCGGTCAGGCACCGGTACAGCCACCCGCTGCAGGGACTGGAACAGAGTGCCCACCAGTAATGAACAAGCTACGACTTACAATCCACATAGAACTGCAAGCCACCTATCACAAGCCACATTACAATCCAGGGAACAAATCTCAATCAACATCACACAACAAGCAACCAATCACAATTCAGATTTTATCCCAATCAATCAAAATCATCAGCAATCCACTAATTAGATGGCAGCGTGTCACAAATCATGTAGCACCAAATCACATCCCACCTCAGCCCACCAATGGCTAAGGTGTTTGAATGGGATTCAGAAGATTAGCTCGAGTCCAGGGGTTTGCAGCTGTTTTTCTCAGCAAAGCCCTTAACCCCACAGTGCACCAGGTTAAACTTATCACCTGTAACTCTTTAAATTAAAAGCATGAGGTGAATAACTGGCATTTTCAATTTGATGTTCCCCCACCTGTTAGTCAACACTCTCCAAATTTGCTCTGCAAGTTGAAGAATGCCCCAAACAGCGGTCACAGAGAAGGAACCTTGATGTTCTTAACAGAGGTTCACGGGAGGTTTCTTGTAAGAAGTGGAGTTCTGTGGCAAAGGTATACTGTCTAATTAACAATTAAGCAGGCCAGTGGAGTGTACTTCTGTTACAGACAGTATCTAAGTCTGCCTGCTGCACCTCAACTGGAGAGAGAGGTGCAGTATTATTGCTACACAACAAATTATAGTGGAGTCTAACATTCGGGTGTGTTTGAGTGAGTTCACGAGATACGAAAAAAATAATGAAAATACAGAGAGAACGAAGTCAACAGGATATAGATAAATGAAAAATGGTACTAAGAAAGAACTCATACCAGAGGGAGTAAAAAGATATTGTATGGCAAAAGAGAAATACGAGTGGTAGAAGAGAGCTCACGTTAATTATTCACCTTTCAGCCACAGAGGGAAATGTTCTCTTGTATGTCCTGTTGAATGGAACAGGATTATAAGCTACGTAGTTCGTAGCTACATCGATAACTATGCTTCTTATTTCAATACAAGTGCATGTACTCCCAATAATACTAATACTGAGAAAGACATTAAATTGTGTGTGACAGTCCCCGATTATGTTGCTGGGGCATCATCAATAATTTACAAAAATCACATCAACTGTTAATTAATTTCTTTGGATGACTTCTCTTTTACTAATCACAGAGTTTAATTCAGCCTGTGCCACATGCAATGGGAGGGAGGCGTACTATTTTTTGGTTGTCAGTGCATGCATTCGTTTTACCATCCATCACGCCGTCAATCAAAAATTTCTTATTGCTGTTAAATCTACTAAAGGAGTGGAAAGAACTTTGACATGGTAAATCCCCACAGAGAGAAGATGAACTGATTAAGTTTTGGAGGTCATTGGGTCAAAGGTCAAGATCACATTAGGTCAGCTGTATGTGGTGGCCAAAGACAAACTTTTAGGGTGCATGAAGCGATAGCATATGGAGGCACAGTTATAAACACTAGCTTTATGTATGAATGAATGAATGAATGAATGAACCTTTATTTATGTGTCTTGCGCAATGCGCCCAGCAAACAAAAACAAAAAAATGAACGCAACAAATAAAACATAGTAAGAGGACAGAGGTCTCAATTAACAAACTCGACAAATACTGAACGGATTTTCACATAATAAATATATACAATGGATGAGAGAGACAGAGGAGCAACAACATGAATATTAGTAAAAAAATAATGTAATAAAGGTTATGAATACAACTGTTTTCTTCTCTCACCCCAAGCTTGATGAATGAAAGTTGCCAGTTCAGGTACCCCCTCTTTGTAAAGCCACTTTCATCCCTTTCCCAGATGACCTTAGGACTTTTGTCAAGCATTTTACGAAAAAGGGTTTCCCAGAGGTCATCATAGAAGGGGCAGGAGAAAAGAAAATGCGATTCGTTTTCAACTTCGTCCAAACTTACATTGTACAGATCCTACTTTCCTCAGGAATTACATGGTTTCGGCCAGTTTCAAAACTCAGAGGTAATACTTCCACTCGAAGCTGGACACAGAGGGATCTTTGGCATTTGGGAAGGTGCATTAGTAGGATGTCTTTCTGTACAATAAGTATCCTTAAACAGTATGTATAAGTTTGGGCTTATGCCATACTCTATTTGTCCAATCCAGGTTGTACATAGCAAATAGATTCTCTTTTATTTGTTGAGCGTCACCTCTCAATTTATTAAAGAAAATGTTTTCTTGCTCAACTTTACAAAATATTTCCTGTACGTCCTTGCTCCAGGGGCCATGGTTTTGGAGGTCCCATATAAAAACTTTTTTGTAAGCCAATCATTCGGCATATTAATAATTCTGTTCCACAAGGCAATTACTGACACCTTCCCCCTTGTCTCACAGGGTATCCATCCCATGTCTTCCGTTATGGCAAGGACGGGTGCAAATTTGTGCACTCCCAGGAAACACCGAATTGCCCTATTTTGGACCATGGAGCCCTTATCATTTTTCCGAAACCCCCAAACTCCCGCGGCATAGTCAAGAATAGGACAAACACACACTTCATTAAGTTTTTGTATGCCTGGTATCCTAAGTCTTGAAGGACCTTTATCTTACTCAAAACACCCGGTAGAGCTCTACCAGCTGCCCCTGCAAGGACAGTAGCACCTGAGTTGAAAGACGTGTGCTTGTCGTAGTAGAGTCCTAAGTATTTGTCTGAGCTGACATAATTAAGTTTCATTGTTCCAAATCGGAATTCTTCAGTTATAAGAGGGTTCCTGTTACTCAAGCATTTTGATAAAGAATCATACTAGGCATTTGTAATGCTCTTCTAATACTAATAAAGTCTAATGCAGGACAACATGAACATAAATCTGAATAATTACAGAATTGAGGTTTTATCCAAACTTTTAGGAAAGGCTCAACAATGCACAGGGATTCATAGCTATTCTTAAAGCAATGATTTACCAGTTCAGCAGCTGATGCTGATAAATTTACGTCTTATTCCTTTTAGTCTTCAGAATTGCTTTCACTTTCACTGACAGAAGAGCCCTTTTAGTGCAATTAATCAGCCATTTTTGGTTATCTCCAAGAACAATATCCTAAGGGATGCTGCAGGGGTCTGTTCTGGAATCACTCTTGTTCTTTGCTCACATTTCTCCCGGAGCAAATCACCTGCATACAAAATACCTCCTTCCATTCTGATACAATTCTACCACCTCAGCTCTAAAAATGTTGGCACATCACAGGAAAAGCAAATAAAACTGAAAAGGAGTGATTTATAAAGTCACCAAATCATCCTGTACTGAAAGCAGTGCAACCCATCTTGCTTGTGAATTCAATTGTTTACTGAAAAGCAGCAAACACCAAAATAGTCAGAGTATGGGGAAATTCAGTGCCGATGTCACAACTTCCAGTGATAAGGTGATATAAAACAGGTAATTGTGAGCAGGTGAGCAAACCTTGCTATAGTATAAAAGAGGCATCCAAAAATGCCCTCAGGAGCTAAGATGGGTCAAGGCTCTTCCATTAGTCCACGGATACATAAACTTATTATTCAACACTTAGAGAACAATGCCCTAATGTAAAATTGGTAGGATTTGGGGAATTTGACGTCATTGACTTTAGAATCATCATGCAACTATAATGCATATCACAACATGGGCTCAGAAATACTTTGGTGAATCTTTGTCAGTCAACATCATTCAACGCGGCTTCCACAGACGATCTACTCTGCAAAGCTAGAGCCACGCATCAACACTGTCCTAAAGAGCTGCCAAATAATCCCCAATTTCAGTGGATTCCTTCCTCCTCTTAATAATATTGTACACCATTGTGGATGAAATTCTTCCAATTTAACCTCGGAAAACATTGTTTTCAAAGTGATGGCACCTGCAAGCGCATTAATGAGCCACAACCTTTGCTCTTGAGGGACAAGGCCTATTTGAAGGCTTCTAAATGCAATATAACAGGGATAGCTCAACTGTAACATCAGAGGGTGAATGGACTTTTCAAATCACTCCTTTTTGATTTTATTTGCATCTTACATAATATGCCAACTTTATTGGATGTGGGTTGAACATAATATTATTGTATCTCTTGCAACTGAAGCAATGTAAAAGCAAACAAGACCCCAACGAGGTGTGTTCAGTTTTGGCTCCTGTGGAACACTTTTTCTGTTTGTGAACATTTTTGGGGGACAATAACTTCCTTATAAATAAATTTACGGTCCTCAAATATGGTGTTCCAGGTGATTCTGTCCCAGCCTTTCTGAACATGCCATCAGAAAGAGTGTAGAGCTCATCCTTCTCCACATATTGTCCAATGAAAAGTGAATTCTGAACAGATGCTTCTTCTTTCCATTTTTTCCCAGCCTCCCCAGCCAATAACAGTAGCCCTAAGGGTTCAAAATGACTTCATTCAGAGTTTAACCTCTTAAACTCACCGCAGCAAAATACCTACAACGCCGCGCTAATTAAGTAGCAATATAGTCATATTTCACATCAAATGAAACAGGAGAGCCTCTGCTACAAGCACATATAAGTCATTTTTACATACACCAAGCACAACTCAAACGCCAAGCATATTAATGTTCAAATATCAAAATCCGAGTAGCGTCAGAAAATCAACCCTCTCTCCACATTTCCATGTCTCCCTCTCTGATACTTCATGCTACACAAACAGAGATATACTCTATTCATTTTGGGTATGTCATTTTCAAACAGAAACCTAAAAAAGAGGCTGGGGCTTAAGAGGTTAATGGAAAGGGACTGTGGGCAGGAGCAACCATAGCATCATCTGAGAGTAAGTAAATGTTTGTTTCATGCAAAAATTATCATTATTATTATTATTAGTATGGGAATTATATGTGCAGTATGAAACTCCTCAGTTAGCTGTATATCTCTGTAAGAGCACTCTGTGCTGGGTGGGATGATCTAAACTCTTTATATCTATCCGTGGGCCCTGCACTGAGAGAAGACTTTATCTCTCTTGACTCAGAGACACAGGTGGCTTTTCTCATTGAATAATAATGCGCTGGGGTTGAGTTTCCCACCAGTTCCCGGGGACTGAATGGAGAATACACTGACCCTTCATTAGCATGCAGGCCGCAGTAAAATCCAGCACAGTGCTTGGAGATAGCAGCACTCAGAGAGGAATCAGAAACCTCAGTGTTAGCATGTCTTTATTAGCATTAAAATCTGTACCAGGGTTAGTGCATCTCAACCAACGTTGAAGTATCTCTACCAGGACTTGCAAGTCCCCATCCATTTTAGCATGCTTCATTTAGCATTAGGATTAGCATCACATCATGGTTGCTATGTGTCCATTAGGGTTAGCACGTCTCTGTCAGGATTAATGCATCTCTATAAGGGTTATCTCTCTAAGGGTAAGCACATCCCTGTCAAGATTACTGCTTGTCTGTCAGGGGTAGCATGCTTCTGCTGAGGTTAGCGAGCCACTTTTAGCACTAGTACGTCCGAGGGTAGGTGCAGACCCATTAGAGTTAATGCATCTCACAGCTCTGGCTGTGTTGGAGACTTATGTTTAATTACATTAAAAACAGCTGGAGAGTAGGCAATACATAAGAGCATTGCTCAAAATTCAGCCGTGGAAAATATTCACTCACAGAATGACTAACATTCACTCAGGTTACAGCCAGTATCTAATGATTCATTGACAATAATTATACACAGGCTGCACAGTATGGCTATATGAAAGGATTGGAGGCTATGACAAATGTTCACCGAGTGTGTCAAAGTCAGTTTAGCGGCACTGAGGTCTGTGTGAGCATGTATGTGATGGGTATGCATATGAGTATGTACAATGCCTTGAAAAAGTATTTGCCCCCCCCCCCCCCCCTTGTTTTTTTGCATATTTGTCACACTTAAATGTTTCAGATCATCAAATAAATTTTTATATTAGACAGAAGAGTAAATACAAAATGCAGTTTATAAATGATGATTTTATTTATTGAGGGAAAAAAGCTATCCAAACCTACCTGGCCCAATGTGAAAAAGTAATTGCCCCCTCAACCTAATAACTGGTTGTGCAACCCTTGGTAACAACAACTGCAATCAAGCTTTTGTGATAACTGGTAATGAGTCTTTCACATCACTGTGGAGGAATTTTGGCCCACTCTTCTTTGCAAAATTGTTTTAATTCAGCCATATTGGAGGGTTTTCATGCAGGAAGCGCCCGTTTAAGGTCATGCCACAGCATCTCAATCGGATTTAAGTCCAGACGTTGACAAGGCCACTCCAAAACCTTCATTTTTTTTAAAGCCATTCAGAAGTGGACTTGGTATTGTGTTTCGGATCATTGTCCTGCTGCATAATCAGGACATGAACTGATGGTCGGACATTCTCCTTCAGGATGTTTTGGTGGAGAGCAAAGTTTATGGTTCCATCAATTACAGCAAGTCGTCCAAGTCCTGAAGCAGCAAAGCAGCCCCAGACCATCACACTACCACCACCATGTTTGACTGTTAGTATGATGTTTTTTTAATGAAATGCTGTGTTAGTTTTATGCCAGATGTAACTGGGCACACACCTTCCAATAAGTTCAACTTTTGTCGCGTCAATCCACAAATTATTTTCCCAAAATTACAAGTTGGAATTACTTTTTCACAGAGGGCCAGGTAGGTTTGGACAGCTTTTTTCCCTCAATAAATGATATCATCATTTAAAAACTGTATTTTATATTTACTCGGGTTATCTCTGTCTAATATAAAAATCTGAAACATTTAAGTGTGACAAATACTTTTTCACGGCACTGTATATGTATGTGTATATATGTATGTATGTATGTATGGATGCATGTATGTGTGTTTATGTATATGTGTATGTATGTGTATGTGTATGTTTATGTATGTATGCGTGTATGTATGTGTGTGTATGTTTATGTATGTATGTTTAGGTACATATGTCTGTACAAAACTATGTACTTGTTTATGTGTATATATGTATGTTCATGGACAACGTTGTATGTAAGCGTTTGTTTGTGTGTATGTTTATGTATGTTGGCGTGTATTCATGTGAATGTATATTTATGTATGAATGCTTTTATATATGTGTGCATAAGTGTATGTATGTTTATGTATGTGTGCGTATGGTTGCCTATGTGTACGTGTATGCATATATGTGCATATGTTTATGTATGAGTGCGTGTAGGTGTCTGTATGTATGTGTGTGAACAGGCAAAATTTGGGGATGGTGTCGGCTCGATGGGCTGGAGATTGGCATAGGGAGATAAATCAGACACAGTGTTGAATGCTGTCTCTGATATACGCAATTCTCGCACATTTCATCGTAAGCAGAGTGTGTAACAGCTTAATCAGCTGACGCATTGGACCCGCGTGCTCCCCAACCCAAATGTCAAACTCCGCCTCAGGAGTGACCATGTACATTATGAAGGCAAAAGTTGAAGGCACAGGTGTGTAAAGTGCTCCTCTTTCACACTATTAAATAAATGAACTCTGGTGAAAGATGATCCCTCACAGCAAGGGCAGAGACACCTATCATTAGGATTACATCCCAACGCCCAGCCAGTCCTCCACAGTAATCGACCTTAACTGCACATACTACTCGTCTTCACAGGTACTGAAGCTGAATAGACTTCTATGTCGCAAAACGAGCCCCATAATGTCGCAAAATGAGCCCCATAATGTCACAAAATGAGCCCCATAATGCCACAAAATGAGTCTCATAATGTCACAGAATGAGCCCAATAATGTCACAAAATGAGCCCCAAAATAGACAAAATGAGCCACAGGATGTAACAAAATGAGCTCCATAATATCGACACCCTCATAACAAAAGTGGCATAAGTCATTTTTTTCCCATTTTGAGATTTTATGACTAACTGCCATTGATATAAAAATGCAACAGTTTTTTGTGTTTTTCTCAAAATGACAAAAAAATGACTTAGGCACTTTTGTTAAGAGATTCACGATATCACAAAATTATGTCACAAAATGAGCTACACCATGTTACAATATGAGCTCCGTAATGTCGCAGAAAGAGCTCCATAATATCACAATGTGCCAGCTCCCCCTTAAATTGCATCAGGTCCTGCAATTTGTAATTCGAATAAATTCACTCAAGCATAGCGGAACCCTCAGTTCACACTGAAAGCGATTTTGTTGATGGGTGGCTCAAATGCTCAAGGCTGAGGGAGAAAGAGCATTTCTCTTCATGTCCTTCATGCATATTTACAGTGTATTATTTATGATTTGAATAGCAGCTTTTGAAATGATGCTGGCAATCATTCGATTTCATCAGCTCTATCCGAGGATGTTGACATATCTTTGTCGTTTGTTGAAAAATAGGCCTTTGGTGGGTTTCACTGTATCACTAAATTCACATTGTAACTCACGCACAGGTACACATACAGCGGAGAATATAAGCATTGAATGCATCAACATTTTTCTCAGTAAATATATTTCTAATGGGGTTATTGACATGAATTTTTCAACAGATGTCAGTAACAACCCAAGTAATCCACACATAAAAATAAATCAAATAAAATAAGTCCATAAATTAAGTTCTGTGTAATTAAGTGGAATGACACAGGGAATAAGTATTAACTAAATGAAGAAAAGGAGATTCAAAAAGGCATGGAAAGCCAAGAAACCAGCTGAAATCTGTCAGTATTTAGAAAGCAATCCTGCTTAGTCCTAAGTCCGGTTTAGTCCTAATTGATGGCCTGAAAAAGATTTCTCATTACCAAGGTGTCAGACAAGAAGCATCTCATGATGGGTAAAAGCAAAGAGCTCGCTCAAGACCTTTGCAACCTTATTGTTGGAAAACATGCTGATGGCATTGGTTACAGACGTATTTAAAAACTTCTGAATGGTCCAGTGAGCACTGTTGGTGCCATTATCCAGAAGTGGAAAGAATATAATTTCACCATAAACCGGCCACGACCATGTGCTTCTTGCAAGATTTCCGACAAAGGAGTCAAAGGAATAATCAGAAGAGTTGTTCAAGAGCCAAGGACCACTCGCAGAGAGCTTCAGAAAGACCTGGAATTAGCAGGTACAGTTCTTTCAAAGAAATCAATAAGTAATGCATTCAACCTCCATGGCCTCTATGCATGCTCACTGTACAAGACTCCATTGCTGAAGAAAAAGCAGGATGAAGCTTGTTTAAAGTTTGCTGTACAACATTTGGACAAGCCAATGAAATACTGGGAGATTATATTCTGGTCAGATGAGGCCAACATTGAACTCTTTGGATGTCATAGCACTAACCATGCTTGGAGGACAAACAGTACTGTACATCACCCCCAAAACATCATACCAACAGTGAAGTTTGGAGGAGGGAACATCATGGTGAGGGACCGTGTTCCAGCATATGGCACCGGCAAACTTCATATAATTTAAGGAAGGATGAATAGAGAAATGTGCCAAGACATTCTTGCTAAGAATCTGCTGCCATCTACCAGGATGCTGAAGATAAAATTACGGTGGACATTTCAGCAAAACAATGATCCCAAACACACAGCCAAGGAAACTCTCAATTGGTTTTAGAGAAAGAAAATAAAGCTGCTTGAATGGCCCAGTCAATCACCCAACTTGATTCCAATTGAAATTCTATGGAAACAACTGAAGATCAGAGTCCAAAGAAGGGGCCCCTGGAACCGTCAAGATTCTGCTGGAGAGTTTTGGGTCTCCGTTGATGGATTTTTCGTTAAATTATGCGCCAAATATTCTCATTTGGTGAAAGATCAGGACTGCAGGCAGGCCAGTTCAGCATATGGACTCTTCTACTACGATGCCATGCTGTTGTAATAGCTGCAGTATGTGGTTTTGCATTGAAAATACACAGGGCCTTTCCTGGAATAGATGTCATCTGGAGGGGAGCATATGTTGCTCTAAAACCTTTATATACCTTTCAGCATTCAAGGTGCTTTAAAAAACATGCAAGTGTCCAACACAAAATGCACTAAAGCATCCCCATACCATCAGAGATGCTGGCTTTTGAACTGAACGCTGATAACAGGAGGGGTGGTCTTTGTCCTCTTCAGCCCGATGGACACGACCCCCATGATTTCCAACAAGAATGTCAAATTTGGATTCGTCTGACCACAGACGAATCCAAATGAGCCTTGGCCCGCAGAACATAGAGGCGCTTCTGGATCATGCTCAACAATGGCTTCCTTTTTGCATGATAGAGTTTTAGGTGGCATCTGTGGATGGCACGGCGGACTGTGTTTACTGACAGTCGTTTCTTGAAGTATTCCTGCGCCCATTTAGTAATGTCAATGACAGAATCATGCCGGTGAGTGATGCAGTGACATCAGAGGGCCTGCAGACCGCAAGCATTCAGTAAAGGTCTTCGACCTTGTCCCTTACGCACAGAGATTTTTCCAGTTTCTCTGAATCTTTTGATGATGTTAAGCGCTGTCGATGTTGAGACCTTGAAAGCCTTTGCAATTTGACGTAGAGGAACATTGTTTTTAAAGAATTCCAAAATTTTTTTACACAAGCCTTCACAGGTTGGAAAGCCTCTGGCCATCTTTTCTTCTGAGAGACTCAGCCTCTCTTAGACATCCCTTTTATTGCCAATCATATTACACACCTGATGCCAGTTAACTTCATTACTTGCAAAATGTCCTTTCAGCTGATTCTTTTATATATATATATATATAGGCTTTATTTATATAGGCTCATGTGATCTGAAAGTCATTACATTTTGATTTTAGTCACAGTTTACACTTCGTCCAAATTATTTTGAATCGGGGTCGTATATCCATTCTCAATGCTGGGTGCAAACAGATAAACTCATTCAGACAAACACATACATAAATAAACACTCACACAGACACATACACACGCATACACACATACACACAACGCACATATGCGCGCGCACACACACAAACACACATACTGGCGGTTCTCACCTGTTGGCTGTACACACTGTGCGTTGGGTAGCCCTGTTCAGGGTTGCATTGTGTGGCCGTGTTGACAAAGGTGTTGGGGTAGGGCAGTTGTGCATGGAGGCTGTGGGAGGGAGTGTGTGAGTAAGGGTAGTGCTGGGCCAGGTCGGGGCTCCCCTCTCTCACGGCGATATAGCGCCCTGCACCGCTCTCTGCCCCCTCCTCGTCCTCCTCTTCCTCCCGTCGCCCCACCTTATACCCTTTCCTGCTTCCTGGGCCACAGTGAGTTGCCGTGACGACAAGCATGACGAGCAGCAGCACAACCACACCCCCAGCCAGAGCCCCGGCGGCCATGCTGAGCCCTGCGGGATGCAGCCGGTTCGGGGGCCCCCCAGCCAGGTCTAGGGACAGGGGGAGCTCCAGACTGCGGGCGACGGCAGCCTGCACGATGCTGCCGTTCGAGATACTGTCGTTCACGTACACGTGCACCAGCGCAATGCTGATGAGGGGGGGATGCCCCAAGTCCTGCACCTGCAGCACCAGCCGGTGGAGCCCGCGGTGCTTCTGCTCCAAACCCCCCACCAGGCTGACCGTCCCACCCACCGGATCCACTGCAAACAGGCCGAACGGGTTCCCCCCCACCACCTCGAAGCGCAGCTCTGCGTTCAACCCTTCGTCCGTATCCACGGCAACCACTGTCGCCACGGCGCTGTGCGGGGGAGTGCTGGGGGGCAGCAAGGTGTAGGAGGTGTTGTCGGGGGCAACCACGCGAGGCGGGTTATCGTTCTCGTCGGTGATGAAGAGTGTGATGAAGGCGGAGGAAGATCTGGGTGGATCTCCAGCATCCACAGCTGTGACCCCGAACCTGTGCACCGCCCGGTCCTCACGGTCCAGCACTCGCCTGCACAGGATGGCGCCGGAAGAGTTAGCAATGAAAAACAGGCCGTCCTCCTCATCCTGAGTGATGAAGAGGTTCAGTTCCGCATTTTTGCCCTCATCTGCGTCAGTGGCTGTTACCGTAGCGACTGTGCTAAGGGCGGGCAGGTTCTCCGGGACGTAAAAGGTGAAAGCGTGTCGCGAGAAGGCTGGGCTGTTATCATTCATGTCCAGAACACGCACGAGCACAGAAGTTGAGCTACGCAAGGGGGGGAGTCCACGATCTGACGCCCAAACCCGGAGCTCATACCTGCAGGATCAAACAGACACACCTGAGGATCGTACCTACAGAATCAAACAGACGCACACACACACACACACACCTGAGGCTTGCACCTCCAGCATCAAACACATACACACACACGGAGCTCGTACCTGCAGGATCAAACACACACCTGAGGCTCGTACCCACAGGATCAAACACACACACCTGGAACTCATACTTGCAGGATCAAACACACATAAACACACACACAGACACACCTGGAGCTCAGACCTACAGGATCAAACACACACACATGAGGCTCATATCTGCAGGATCAAACAAACACACCTGAAGCTTGTACCTGCAGGATAGAACACACACCCACACACACACCTGAGGCTAGTACCTACAGGATCAAACACAAACACACACACACCTGAGGCTCATACCTTCGGGATCAAACAAACACACCTGGAGCTCATACCTGCAGGAACAAACACACACACCTGGAACTCATACTTGCAGGATCAAACACACATAAACACACATATACACACACACACACACACATACACACAGACGTACCTGGAGCTCAGACTTGCAGGATCAAATATACACAAAGAAATACACACACACATATGCGTGCAGAAACACACACAAACACACATGGTCCTGGAGCTTGTACCTGCAGAATCAAACACACACCTGGAGCTAATACCTGTACAATCAAACACACACACCTAGAACTCACACCTGCAGGATCAAACACTCACAAACAAATGCACACATGCGCCCACGCACACACACACACACACACACACACACACACACAAACCTAGAGCTTGTACCTGCAGAATCAAACAAAAACAATAACCCTATCCATGGGAATATGCATAAGAGTGTGTTGTGAGTTTGTGTTTGGGTATGCTTTTTTATTCTGATACCTGTCTGCTTATTCACACTTGAGCATCGAGATTGCCATCTCTTTGCTGTGGGTGCTGGGTTGGGGTGTGTGCCCGTGCCTGAGAGTATATGTAGTGTGTGAGTGTGTGCTGTTCCTATGTGCAGATACATATTTTTGCATGTTCCAGTATGGGTATATGTATGTCAGTGTGTATGTTCCTGCCTGTGTATATGTATGTGGGTGTGTGTGTGTGTGTGTGTGTAATGTGTGTCTGTGTCCCCACGTGTGTCTATGTATAAGACTATGAACATGTGCCTGCGTGTATACATGATTGTGAGTGCCTGCGTTTTCCTGTGTGTGTGTGTGTGTGTGAGATGTGTGTTCCTGTGTGTGTATACATTTGTGATTGTGTATGTTCCTGTGTGTGTATATGTGAGTGTGTATATTCCTGTGTGTGTATACATTTGTGAGTGTGTATGTTCCTGTGTGTGTATACTTATTCGAGTGCATGCGTACGCCTGTGAGTGTATATGTTTGTGAGTGTGTGCATGGGCCTGTCTGTATATGTATGTGAGTGTGTGCATGTGTATTTACTTGTGTGTATGCGATTTGCACACCTGTCTCCATGCTCGTGGTCGAGCGCGATGTTAGCGGTGATGTCTCCGCTGTGGGGGTCGATGCTGAACGGAGCACGTGCGAAGGCGGGGTCCAGAGAGTACAGCACCTCCCCGTTTCGGCCACTGTCTGGATCCCGCGCCTCAACCCTCAGCAGCATCTCCCCGGGGGCGTTATTCTCTCGCACTGCCACCTCTACCGCCCCCCGCAGGAACACAGGTGCGTTATCATTCATGTCTATCACCTCCACCGTCACTGACGCACTTCCTGTCAGCGCGGGGCTGCCCGCGTCCACGGCAACCACGAGCAGCACATGCTGTTTCGCCACCTCATAGTCCAGAGCCGCAGCCGTGTGCAGCAGAAACTTCCTGCCGCTGGCTCCGCCCCCTGACGCGCCCTCTGCCCCGCCCGCCGGCTTCAGCTGGAATGGCACACCCCCCACAAGAGCACAGGTGACCTCCCCGAACCTTCCACCATCTCGATCCCACACCTGCACCAGCGCCACAGGAGTGTCTAACACCACGTCCTCTGGTACCTGGTGACATCAGAGATGGCTGTCATTAGTGATAAACATGCAGAACGCTGCATTTTGTTCAAATTAGCTCACTGTGACCTGCAGAATTTATATCAGGCATTCATACGCACCGTCATGATTATTCCAAACTGTTTGATATGATGGCAAGGCCGATGGGTCCTAAGTGCCTTGCACGTTATGTTTACTTCTCATTTGCCAGGACTGCATTATAAGTTTTTTGAGCCAATTTGAAGACACTTTCTCCCCATGTCCATTGACTACTTCAGTCTGAGCACAACAATTTCGCCATCCTTGTTTTTTTTTTAGTCACACTATACTTTAAATCCTATTTTCAGTAAAAAGGGACAATCTGTAATTATTGCTTTTTTTTTAATTGATTGAAAATAACATTGAATTGCAAGCATCTAGAATCCTACCACTGTCTTTATAATTAGGTTTGATAAGTTGCTCAACATTACCATGCCAGACAACAAAGTTGGCCATCTCTTCCTTGAATTTTTCTTTCCCCAAGTACTTTCTCTGGTCCTTTAATATTTTTAATTTGAATGGAATTCTGAAAGTTGGAGTCCAATATAAAATTTTGTAAAAAGGTCTCACACTCGCATAATAAATATGTCACACTCATACCTATGGGAAATTTACGGTCTCCAATTAGCCTGATGTGCATGTCTTTGGACTGTGGGAGGAAACCGCAGAACCAGGAGGAAACCCACGCAAACATGGCGAGAAAATGCAAACTCTGCACAGAAAGGCCCCAAGCTGGATTTGAACCCATGCTGTGAGGTGGCAGTGCGAACCACCGCAAATCATTCAAAATGGCTAAAGAAGAACAAACAAAACTGAAAAAAAGATTAAGAACAAAGAACTAAGATCTCTAATTCATCCTTTGTGAATTCTGTGCAGTGTTTGGCCAAGAATTTGGTTCAAGATCTAGAGTTCTTAAATATGTAAATAATAAATTCCCTGTTTTTGCAACTGAAAATTTCTGAGATTCTACAGTAATGAGAACATTTCATAGCCAAAAAAGGTCCAAGTCTATGAAAGTCTTTGATATTTATTGATATTTAAGTAAGTTTTTCTGCAGAAATCAATACTATGTACACCTTTAACTCATCTGATAAATCTATAAATTAAAATCTCCTATTTTCTTTCTGGATGGCTGCAGTGGGGACTGTTTTAAAATCTGGTGAAAGAGGAATCCCATCAAATTACAGACCTATTAGTATCCTCTCAGTAGCTTCTAAAACTGTAGAAAAGGTAGTTTGTGATCAGCAGTAGCTCAGTTTAATGAATGTGAATTTATGCTACACCCAAAGCAATTTGATTTCCAAAACCATTGTTCAACATCATTTTGATTTGTTAAACAAATCAAAATTCATCCTAATATCAGTGGTGTTATCGGCACATTTTCTGATTTTAAGAAAGCATTTGACGCAGTCAACCATGACATTTTACTTACAACATTCTAAAATCAATTTATCTGTTAATGACTTGATTTGAGTGTTAAGGAATATTATATTGAAAGGTTTTGTTTTAAATCAAAGCAAATATTAGTTTACCCAATTTGGTTATATTGATGTGCATGTTATTAGAGGAAGCGTCCGCGTACCAGTGTGTAGAGTGTTTAGATGTAAGAGTGTCTGTGTATGTATCCAGTTCTGACCTTGGCCACGCCCTGTCGCAGGGGGATGCGGCCAATCTTGCGTATCTCCACAGTAGGGGCATTATCGTTGATGTCACGCACGTGCAGCACCACGGTGGCAGTAGCAGATAGCGGTGGGCTCCCTTGATCGCAGGCGGTCACTGCAAATCGCAGCATGCTGATCTCTTCGCGGTCGATTGGCTGCAGGACACTGATCCAGCCTGTACTCGGCTCCACCCACAGGAACCGCCCGGCCTGCTCAGCCGCCGGACCCGCGGAGAAAGAGTACTCCACCTGCCTGTTAGCGCCAACATCCAAATCCAGCGCCCGGACCCGCAGCACAGAAACACCCACCGCGCTGTTCTCCTGCAGCTCACCCTCATACTGAGCACGCTCAAACCTAGGGCTACAGAACACACAGCGTCAAGCTAAACAACATGACAACATGAAAGACTGCATAAAGCCAGCACTACAGTCATATAATCTCAAGTCTACATTACGGATTTTAATGCAGCGAATAGCTCCAGAAATAGTGACTACACCAAACCCTATGACTGGATAAACCCAAAAAAAAAAATCATTAGTTAAAATGCATCTGCTCTATTCACACCTGTGGGACTTCATGCCTACATGAAATGATAGTGGAGATTCCAAGGTTCTCAATGAGCCCAAATCTATCCTGCTGAATTACAGGGATGTATAAAATGATGAACAACAACTAGCTATGTTGCCATGCTGAGGCTCCAAAAACATGGCGTCCAGGGTTTGAATATTTTTCTCAAAATAAATGCGATATAGCTTCAGTAAAGCGCTTCAACCAGCAGATACAGAATATGTATGTGACATTGCCCGAAACTATGAAAATGAATGCTTTTTCTGAAAGGTGCTGATGCCTCGGTGCTTGCAGCAGTGACAAGTATGTCCCTTGATGAAGCTATAAAATTCGGTGTGGACACGTCAGAGTGCCCTAGCTGTGCATCTATGCTTGACATAAGCTATGTTTCCATCCACTTGTCAATTGAATTACCTGAAGTTCACCAAAAATATTCATGCGAATAAAGGCGGTAAAAATGCATTCCCACCTAACAGCATTGAAGCGAATAAAAACTTGTGCGTAGCCTACTGACGTTACTTGCTGCTATGCGATCAAATCGATGTATCGAATAGATTTGACATTTTAAGTTGTTTCCACTAATTTTCGCACTGAATCGCAGAACATTTGAGTAAACAGAAGTAGTGCGGTAGGCAACAAAATTAACTAGTTTGCAATAAAATGCGGTTGAAACTATCAGCAAATCTAATAAGGGAATACAAACTTTGTACTCAAACGAACACCAATAATTTAACCTTTATTTTACCAGGTAAAATCAATTGAGAACAACTTCTCATTTACAATGATGACCTGGCAAGAGGCCCCAGCAAACAAAGTGAAGACAAAAACTAGACAAAACAAGACCAAACGAGGTCAAACAAGAACAAAATAAAAGAAACAATATGAGACTCACAGCCAAAGATGAGGAGACTATGAAGTTAAAATAGCTTAAATAACTACTAAAATATATGGGGAGAGTCTAGAAGGGGAGTCAACAATTACAACGGGTGACTATGGAGTGTTTTAATTTCAGTTTAAACGTGGCAATTGATGGGAGAACTGAAAGTTTGAAGGAATTTTGAAAGGTGTTCCAATCCTTTGCTGCAGCAAAACGAAAGGAATTCTGACCAAAAGCAGTACAGGCTTTCGGAACAGAGAGAGTAATGTGGTTGCTGGACCTAAGGTGATAGTTACAATGGAAATGATGCAAAAATGATGCAATTAATTTAAGGTAGCCAAAAGAACAAATGACGTGGTTATGCCAGATCGTTAAGAGCTGCTCACGTCATCTACTTTAACTTTAATATGAATTTAACAGGTTGTTATCTGACGATCAACATAAACTAAAGCTGGTTACAGAAACTTACGCTAACAACAAAATTCATGAGGGATCAGCTAATGTGACAAATTCCCCAAAAATACAGTCATTTGATAAATTTTCCTGCAAGCATGAAAATGAATTCATTGTTTGGAACTATTGCTTTCCCCATGACACGCATTACTTCCGCATTCCTCAATTCCTATTGGTGTCTATGGAAGTGTCAAATAGTGCTATAAGTCGAAAACAAAGCTCTATCTCAAAAATCTGGCAAATTTAAATCCAAGATATCATGGCATTTAACCCATAGAGCCATATTCTAGGACTTGATTTTGACCATCGGACTAGCTATCCCGGTAACAGACGGAATGAATGAATGACTGACTGACACACAAACGAGCTACCATATGCCCCGCTTGCGTGCATGTGCACCGAGGCATAAAAAGTAGAAATTTAAACGCTTGAGGGAAATAATACAGTAGTGTCTGTGACACCTGTTCAGAGCTGTGTAATATTCCTGCATACAATCATCACATCTGTATCCCTCATCACATCCGGACCTCACACCTGCGCCCCTCATCACCTCTATACCCCTCATTACCTCTGTACCTGTCATCACATCCGTACCCCACATTACATCCGTACCTCTCATCACATACAGACCCCTCATTAGATCCATACCTCTCATCTCAACCATATCACTCATCAGATCCATACACCACATTACATCTGTACCTCTCATTGCATCCATACCGCTCATTACCTCTGTGCCTCTTATCACATCCTTACCCCGCATCACATCCATACCCCTCATCACATCCATATCCCACATTACATCTGTACCTCTCATCACATCCGTACCGCACATTACATCCGTACCTCTCATCACATCCGTACCCCACATTACATCCATACCCCTCACCACATCCGTACCCCACATTACATCTGTACCTCTCATCAAATCCCTACCTCTCATTACCTCTGCACCTCTTATCACATCCATACCCCTCATCACATCCGTATCCCACATTACATCTGTACCTCTCATCACATCCGTATCTCACATTACATCTGTACCTCTCATCACAACTGTACACCACATTACATCTGTACCTCTCATCACATCTGTACCTCTCATTACCTCTGTACCTCTTTTCACATCTGTACCCCTCATCACATCCATACCCCACATTACATCCATACCTCTCATCACATTCATACCCCACATTACATCCGTACCTCTCATCACATCTGTACCCCACATTACAACTGTACTTCTCATCACATCCGTACCACTCATCACATCTGTACCCCTCAATACATCCATACCACTCATTTATTCTGTAACCCTCCTTACATCCGTACCCCACATTACATCTGTGCCTCCCATCACATCCGTACCTCTCATCATATCTGTACCCCTAAATACATCCGCACCCCTCATTATTTCTGTAACCCTCTTTACATCCATACCCAACATTACATCTGTGCCTCTCATCAAATCCATACCCCTTATCAGCTCCTTACCTCTCATCACATCTGTACCCCTCAGTACATCTGTACCCCTCATTATTTCTGTAACCCTCCTTACATCTGTACCCCACATTACATCTGTACCTCTCATCACATCCATACTTTTCTTCATAATTGTACCCCTCATCACATTTGTACTTCTCATCAAATCCATTAATGCTTTAAAGAGCTTTGTTCTGCCTATCACTATGGCCTCACACTGAATATGGGCGCTTGACAAATTAGGGAAAAAAACTTTTTTGCTCCAGATAGCAAAGGAAGGACCCAAAAATGCCTCAATCTCCAGCACCACTATCAGCCTGTGCCACCAATCATAGCAAGATCGCAATTCTATCTATGATATGAACCAGATTACAAGTAAATCAGACAAGTAAGTATTCAGTTGTGGCTAAAAATGTAACATTTTAATGCAAAGCACTTCCAGGTGGCATTTTGTGCGATCGAAAATTCACCAAAATTTAGTCATTTCTCCCCCTCTAGATAATCTGACTTTCGGCCAAGAATGAACGACTCACTTTAAAAACTGTCCTGGTAATTGGCCAAAAAGGTCAAATTTTCATGCAAAGCGCCCCCTGATGGCAAATTGTGTTTTCAGAAATTTGTCAAAATTTTATCAGTTCTATACCTGCCAAGAATGGATAACCACCTTTAAAAACCGTCGCAGTTATCGTGTTTACACCTAATCTCTGTAGTGGTAGTGGCAGCGGTCATGGTGGTTGGGGCAAAAACATAACATCCCCAGAGCTCTATCTCAAGTATATAAATATCAACATAAATTTTGTTCTTTTTCAGTAGAAATCTCTCCATTACTTTACTCTAAATTATGACTTTTCAGAAACTGTATGTGGTAAATGAATATTTCCTATGTTTCAATATTTTTGTCACTTTGCAGTCAAATATTGACATAAATTGTCTTTTACTGAGACGTCACATTAGACTGATAATTTAAAAAAATGTTCACTACATTTTCATTGTGTATAATATTTATTGCAAACTTGCTTCATGTGTATTACAATTGCACCACATGACATTTTCATGTAAGGATAAAAATGATCAAATAATAAAGGTTCCATTGACTTATAACATAAAGCTACAGAAATCGGTTAATTCTCAATTAATGATTCAGGTTTTAGGAAAGCAAAATTAATTTTGATAAATATGTTCTTTTAAAAATGTCAAATGAGGCATCATGTCAACAACCCATATACAGTGCCCCCCACGAATTTTGCCAACCTTGGTACATATTAGCTTAACAGGCTAAGAGGAAATGTACTTGTCGTTAATACTCCCAATCTTTCATCAAAAATATTTACAAAATATTACCTTGTATTTAAAGAAAAAGGTTGCAGGAAAAAAAAATGTCCTTAAAGTAAATATTTTTAAAAAATATTTTTTAGTGTGTCACATTTACTGGCACTCCTTTAAAAACTTTTAAGAAAAATCCAACTGAAGTATACTCCCATTCATGTTTCAGTTTTGTGTGTGTGTGTGTGTGTGTGCGCTGGTTTCGCCATACCTCAGCTAATTTATCTGTGCTGGTCCTTCTGTATCTGAGCTAATTTCTCTGTGCTGGTTTCTCTGTGCCTAAACAAATTTCTCAGTGCTGGTTTCTCTGTACCTGAGCTAACTTCTCTGTGCTGGTTTCTCCACCTGTGCTAATTTCTCAGTTCTGGTCCCTCTGTGTCTGAGCAAACTTCTGCATGTTGGTTTCCACGTACCTGAGCTAACTTCTCTGTGTTGGTTTATCTGTACCTGAGCTAACTTCTCTGTGCTGGTCCCTCTGTACCTGAGCTAACTTCTCTGTGCTGGTCCCTCTATACCTGAGCTAACTTCTCTTTGCTGCTTTCTCTGTACCTGAGCTAACTTCTCTGTGCTGCTTTCTCTGTACCTGAGCTAACTTCTCTGTGCTGGTCCCTCTGTACCTGAGCTAACTTCTCTGTGCTGGTCCCTCTGTACCTGAGCTAACTTCTCTGTGCTGGTCCCTCTGTACCTGAGCTAACTTCTCTGTGCTGGTCCCTCTGTACCTGAGCTAACTTCTTTGTGCTGGTCCCTCTGTACCTGAGCTAACTTCTTTGTGCTGGTCCCTCTGTACCTGAGCTAACTTCTTTGTGCTGGTCCCTCTGTAGCTGAGCTAACTTCTCTGTGCTGGTCCCTCTGTACCGGAGCTAACTTCTCTGTGCTGGATTCTCTGTACCTGTTGTCATTCGTGTCTGTGATGGTAACTCTGAGGGATGCCTGGGAGCTTCTGGGGGGGTCTCCTCCATCGTATGCCCGCAGTATGAGGTCGTAAGAGTCCCGCCTCTCGCGATCCAGGTCGCCCTTGACGATCAGCTGAGGCTGTTTTCCCCCCTCAGGTGTGTCGGCCACCTGCAGCTCAAACACGCTGCTTCGTCTCCGGCCCCGCCCCCTCCCCGCCCCTGTCCCCTGCAGCAGCTCGTACCGTTGCACGCCGTTAGTGCCGTAATCGGGGTCAGAGGCTGTGGGGAGTAGGTACAGTGTGCCAATGGGCTGGTTCTCCTCCACAGAGAGACTCAACAGTGGGGACGGAAAAGATGGCGCGTTGTCATTAATGTCCAGAACAACCAGCCTCCCTTCCAGCAGATTCACCCAGCTCTGCGCTGGGCCGATCACTGACACTTCAAACTCAATGAAACAATCCTGCTCATTGAACACCAGCTGACACTGCGGGAGTCTCTCCCTGTCTATGCGCTGACCTGCTGTGTGCAGCTCCCCTGTAGAGTTGTTGATTCTCAGGTACTCAAATCCGGACTCCAGGGAGAAGGTGACCTCGTCAGACCCGATTGACACCCCCAGATCAGAGGCCACGTTGCCGATGCGCAGGTCGCGCAGCCCCTCCTCCGCAGCGCGGTACAGCAGCACCTGTTTGGCCGCAAGCCGCGTCAGCAGCAGCGGCAGCACGAGCGCACAGCTGTGAAACAATTCCTCTGCAGCCCGCTGCCGCATGACTCCGCGCGTTGCGACACGGCTCTAAATCACACCGAGGGGCCGTCGGATCTGCGCGTTACGCATTCATATACACTACGGTTCCTCTTTCTTCGAGCGATTTCTCTTA
Source organism: Gymnothorax reevesii (assembly GCA_029721435.1). Lineage (NCBI taxonomy): Eukaryota > Metazoa > Chordata > Actinopteri > Anguilliformes > Muraenidae > Gymnothorax > Gymnothorax reevesii. The sequence continues at coordinate 34,799,800 of CM056589.1, read as the reverse complement.
ACAGCCTGGATGCATTTCGCAAATGCGTTCGAATTCCTTTTGAAAACGAAAATGTTCCACCAAAGAAGTTAAGCTTGGCGATAGCGCGATTATGATCAGGAACACGTTCACTTCAGTCCTTGTCCAGTCCTTGATATTAGGCTACTGCATTTGTCAAAGTGCAAGCAGAGGTAAATTAATTACACGAGACCAGTATCGAAATCATTTAAAACTTCCTGAGGGAAAATGAGAAGTCCAAATAACGAATACGTTCGTAAAAAATAATGCTGTTTACAGGGACGACTTTGCTCTTATTAACTGTCCATACAAATCAACGATCCCCTATCCGAATAAAGTGCTTAGCTCGGATTTGACAGACTGACCTATGCTTTGCTCCAAATTATCCAGTTGCTGAAGGCAAAAACGAAATTACGAAACGAAAGAAAAATCCAAGCATTTCCACGCGACAGTAAGGGACGTTTCAATAGCAGTCCACAGATGCATTTCTAAAACCCGCAGTTGGTTGGTATCCCGCTTCTGTTCACCTGCAGCCGCCGCTACGACGCGAGAGACCTTCCCCCTCCCTCACCAGCTTTCTCATTTGCTCTCTCTCTCTCTCTCTCTCTCTCTCTGACACACACACACACTGGCTCACACACTGGCTTGCTTTGTCCTCCGAGCAGTTTTGATGCGCATACTGCACAAAAATGCTATTAACTAGAGGCAGAAAGGGCCCGTGTTAATCGCTAGCGGCCTTAAACTGAATAACCCTTATAAATGCCTTTGTAGCCTTCAAACGTTATTTTGGTTGCAATGCCACGTATTTGTATCCATTATTTTAACTTTCATTTGTTTTCTTTCACTGTTTTAGAAAATCAGAGATGAGTAAGCCTTCTTCGTTTGGCTGTGGTCTGAAAATGAAACGCGTCAGTACCCGGCAAGAGTTCATTCAATCGATTCGAACAAGTGAAATATGAGGCGTTAGCGCTATTTTTAATTGCTCCTTTGCTGAACAGTACCCGCACTGGCGGATTTTAGATAAGTGAAGTAGGCTTTTTAAATGCTCGTGCGAGGTCGCACGCAACGTCCTCTGCTGTCGAAACGGGAGCGGTGCAGGAAAGAGCCATTCGCTGATAACGGCTCGGCGAGAACTGCGGATCATCCGAATTGACCTATGGGGGCTTCGAAACCGTGAGGCATCTGTGTGGGGACACACCAGATAGAGCTCCATCAGAGTGGCTTTTTGAGTGGCTCTGGTATGCGAATATTTGTAATGATTGCTTAAAATTTCTCTGTAGATATCTGGCGCAGTGTTACAACCCCAATGCCGAAATAGTTGGGACAAAATGTAAATTGTGAATAAAATCAAAACGCAATGACTTTCAAATCATGCCAGCCAGTATTCTATTCACAATATAGCGTAGATAACACAGCAAATGTTGAAACTGAGAAATTTTACAATTTTATCCACAAAATGAGCTCATTTCAAATTTGATGGCCGCTACAGGTCTCTAAAAAGTTGGGACAGGGGCCTGTTTACCACGACGTAGCATCCCCTCTTCTTTTTAACACAGAGTGGAGGCGTCTGGGCATTGAGGACACAAGTTTCTTGAGTTTAGCCATTGGAATTGATCCTACACTTGTTTAATATAGGCTTTTGGCTGCTGGAGAGTTTTGGATCTCCTTTGACAGTCTTCTCATTAAATTATGCGCCAAATGTTCTAAATCACTGAAAGATCAGGACTGCAGGCAGGCCAGTTCAGCACATGGACTCTTCTTTTACAAAGTCATGCTGTTGTAACAGCTGCAGTTTGTGGTTTTGCATTGTCCTGTTGAAATACACAAGGCCTTCCCTGGAACAGAAGTCATCTGGAGAGGAGCATATGTCACTCTTAAACCTTTATATACCTTTCTGCAATCATGGTGCTTTTTAAAACATGTAAGTGTCCCACAGCATATGCACTAATGCATCCCCATACCATCTGAGATACTGGCTTTTGAACTGAACGCTGATAACAGAAGGGGTGGTCTTTCTTCTCTTTAGCCCAGAGGATATGACGCCCATGATTTCCAACAAGAATGTCCAATTTATACTCGTCTGACCACAGGACACTTTGCCACTTTGCTACAGTCCATTTTAATTGAGCCTTGGCCCACAGAACACGGTGGCGCTTCTGGATCATGTTCAACAATGACTTACTTTTTGCATGATAGAGTTTTAGGTGGCATCTGTGGGTGGCATGGCTGACTGTGTTTACAGACAGTGGTTTCTTGAAGTATTCCTGGGCCCATTTAGTAATGTCAATGACGGAATCATGCCGGTGAGTGATGCAGTGGCGTCTGAGGGCCCGAAGATCACGAGCATCTAGTCAAGGTCTTCAACCTTGTCCCTTACGCACAGAAAATCACAGAAAAAAAAAATTTCCAGTATCTCTGAATCTTTTGATGGTGTTATGCACTGTCCATGATGAGACCTTCAAAGCCTTTGCAATTTGACATTGAGGAACATTGTTTTTAAAGTATTCCACAATTTTTACTTTATTTCTGAGAGACTCAGCCTCTCTAAGACATCCCTTTCATATCCAATCATGTTACACACCTGATGCCAGTTAACTTAATTACCTGCTAAATGTTCTTTCAGCTGATTCTCTTATATATTCATTGCTTTTTCAGCCCTTTTCTGCCTGTGTCCCAACTTTTCAAAGACCTGTTGAGGCCATAAAATTTTAAATAAGCCCATTTTCTGGATAAAAATGTAAAATCTCTCAGTTTCAACATCTGAAATGTTATCTATGTTCTATTTTAAATAACATATTGGCTCATGTGATCTGAAAGTCATTACATTTTGATTTTATTCACAATTTAGACTTTGTTCCAACTATTTTGAAATTCTGGTTTTATTTAGACGGTGTGACTGGAGAAAGCACAGAGGCGTAGCATGAGGTGAAACTAGGGTGGCCAAAAAACATCTCTTTTACTTAATGCAGTCTAAGACCAACTAAATACTAAGTTAAATTAATTTCAGAAAAATAATTTACTCATAAATATTCTAGGTCTATGCTTTATGTAAGGTAAGCAGCTTTAGAACTTCCATAATACCTTTTTTGGCACATCAGGCAAGCTAACCTGCGCTTCATGAGTGTCTAAATTGTTTAAATTAAATCAAAGAAAGATTTGAAACACCTTTACAGTATTTTGATTTAAGAGGTTTGAAATACACAAAACTGCGCGTCCAAATGAATTGTTGTCATTTTACCTCAACAAGGAGAACTAGTAACACCTGATAGTGTGGAGTGTTTTCAAAGTGAATGTACACTGTATAGTTAATTTTAAAAAATGAGCGAGAGTAAGTCAGGGCTAATAATTGGTGTAAAGAGATATTCTGTGCCAATCCTATTTTCACCTCTGGCTATGCCACTGAAAGAGTAGTCCCTGTATTGGGTCTTCTTGTGCTGGTAGTATTACATGTGAAGCTGTCAGAAATCCTCTGACTAAAATAGATGCACTTTGTTTAAAGATTATTTCAATCTCAATCTCTATGGAAACTACACCGAAATGGTGCCGCGCTTCTTCAAGCCAATCGTTGAATGACTTTATAAGTGAAAAATATGGCAGCACTAAATGTGGCTATCTTTTTTTAGATGTGGCTGGTGGCCCTGGCAACATTGTTACCATAGCGTCCAAACTGCAGGATGCTCATGAGAGGAATAATGAGTCAGGATATACAAGACCCCGTCATCCTGTCAATCAATCACTCAGCCTGTCTATCATTCAGGTTCTAGTCACTAAACCTGGCAGTCAGTTACTATCAATAACAATATATGTTTTGTCTTCAATGGAGTCAAGCAGTTTGACCTTGAGAGTTTTGCATGGACGTTTCCCACATTCAGATAAAGGTTTTCTCTTGGTAAACGTGCAACATGGAAACAGTGGGAAACTTGCCTCTCATGGGATACTTCAGCTTAAATGAGATGCTGAAAATAAGGTGATAATATAAATTAAACAGTGAAATTTAATCTTATGCAGTGCTATGGTTTTATTGTAAAATTGATAACACAGTACACTCTCACTCACCCCTTTACCCACTAAAGCACTCTCACTCACCTCCGTACCCACTAAAGCACTCTCACTCACCTCTGTACCCACTAAAGCACTCTCACTCACCTCTGTACCCACTAAAGCACTCTCACTCACCTCTGTGCCCACTAAAGCACTCTCACTCACCACTGTGCACATTAAAGCACTCGCACTCACCTCTGTACCCACTAAAGCACTCTCACTCACCTCTGTGCCCACTAAAGCACTCTCACCTGTGTGCCCGCTAAAGCACTCTCACCTCTGTGCACATTAAAGCACTCGCACTCACCTCTGTACCCACTGAAGCACTCTCACCTCTGTGCCCACTAAAGCACTCTCACTTACCTCAGTACCCACTAAAGCACTATCACTCACCTCTGTGCCCACTAAAGCACTCTCACCTCTGTGCCCACTAAAGCACTCTCCCTCACCTCTGTCCCCACTAAAGCACTCTCACTCACCTCTGTACCCACTAAAGCACTCTCACTCACCTCTGTACCCCCTAAAGCACTCTCACTCACCTCTGTACCCACTAAAGCACTCTCTCACCTCTGTACCCACTAAAGCACTATCACTCACCTCTGTGCCCACTAAAGCACTCTCACCTCTGTGCCCACTAAAGCACTCTCACTTACCTCTGTGCACTTTAAAGCACTCGCACTCACCTCTGCGCTCACTAAAGCAGGCTCACTCACCTCTGCACCCAGTAAAGCACTCTCACTCACCTCTGTACCCACTAAAGTACTCTCACTCACTTCTGTACCCCCTAAAGCACTCCCACTTACCTCTGTACCCACTAAAGCACTCTCTCACCTCTGTACCCACTAAAGCACTCTCACTCACCTCTGTGCACTTTAAAGCACTCACACTCACCTCTGCGCTCACTAAAGCAGGCTCACTCACCTCTGCACCCAGTAAAGCACTCCCACTCACCTCTGTACCCACTAAAGCACTCTCACTCACTTCTGCACCCACAAGCAGGAAGAGGGTGTTGTGGTAGCCTAACACAGTGCAATGGTTGTATTGTACAGTAAGAGGGTATTGTGATAATCCATCATTGTGTTATGGTTGTATTGTATAGTAAGTATATTGTGATAATCTAACACTGCGCTCTGGCTACATCGTACAGTTAGGGGATACTTGGTACACATAAAATCATATTGACCTCCACTGACAACATTCACTGGGAGTTGCTTTTTGGGGCGAGGGCTTTTAATTCTTCTTAACAAAGCTGATATTAAATTATGTAGGATATTGTAAATATAATGGAATAAATATATGTTAAAAAGAAAATCTGGAAACTACATTGATGAAACCGAAATTGGAGATTTTTTGTCAAACATGCCTGTTAGAAAACCGTTGTCATGGAAACGGCGAAGATGGTGGACTTGACTTATTGGTATAAAATTGTTCCCAGACATGTTTTAGGAAAAGTCACCAAGTTTAGTGGTCCTAGCTCAAGCCGTTCAGAAATTATCTGTGAAAATTGGCGCAGGCATAAAAAGCCCCCCGGTCTAGATAGGGTTAAAGAGGAAATCAAATCAGCCACCCCGCCATGCTAAACCAGAAGTAGTCATTCTTTTTCAGAAAATGCTCCAGATTTCAGATGGTTTCGGGTTTTGCCAAGCACAGTTATCCAAATAACTCCGTAATTCTACTTAGTGGAAATGGCTCCAGCAGGCTCTATCATCAATGAAGTGGGGAATATTTATCTAACACAACAGAATCATTCAGCTCCTCCACAACTTACTGTCTGCCTTATGAGCAGTTACTGTTTACCTCTTCCACTCTGGACTTGCCATCAAAGGGAATTTGATACAGTTCTCACCACACTTTAAAGTGCATTACATCTTTAAACCTGTTCCCATTTATGTTTCAAAATTAGCAACTGAGTGTTAATTTGTTCAGTTGCAAGAATCAAACCATTTCCCCTCAGCTTGCATTATCGGTCATTGCAATAATTATCAAGCATTTTCCTCTCCACATTAATTGTAACATAAAACGTCAATGTCTTAGGAAGCTTCTGAATTCCTGTAGCTCAGAAAACTGTAAATTTTTTCTGCGTTCGCTTCCACCCCTTAGTAAACTCCCTAAGTTTATACCCCTAGGTAAACATATCTAAGAATGCGGTATTGTCGACTCACGTCCAAGTGTTTGCTTCAGTAAAAATAAAACTGTTTTCAACCAGTGACATGACCATAATGTAGGTTAACACTCAACCTTTTTGCAAGTAAGATTCAGATAATTAAATTTACTTTGAGCTGCATTGCCATTAACAATTAAGACATACAGGTTTGCGTCAAAAGAAGACGGCTACAATATGAGATTGCATGGACATCAATTAACCAAAATTTGAAGTTGAATAATATGTAGTAAATGCTGCTGAAGATGGTATTTAGATAAGGTTTAGATTTTGTTTCTAATTAATGAACTAGATCATTGCCATCTCATATTATAGCCTCCCTACAACTTTCCCAGAAGGTGGAGTATAAAGATCTCATGAATGACTTCTGGTACCTTGAATGTTCAACACATGGCATGCATTTTAACAGATTTTAAATGCATGCCATTCATCAACCTTTCACCATGCACTGATAACCAATTTACTAAATAATTCAACTACTAATGCTTTGACGTAAGAAGAGTTGGTAATTTAATAAATAAATTATTATTGCAACCAGCGTGCACCTACGCTTCCCCACAAATGCCGTCTATTCTTTTGAATGCGGAAGACATTTTGATCTTAAGCAATCTTAAAATAAATTAGGCTGCACTGCTGAAAAAATCATAGAATGGGAGATGGAATTAATTATTCTTTTATTATTATTTTTTTCTGTACATATCACTGTGAAGTGTGTTGCCAATGTAGCCCTTCAGTAATCTGTCATTTCTTAATACTTTTTTCTTTTTTCTTAAATAATTTGGCATCTCCAATCCAAGCCGAATCTGGAATGCCCAGTTGGGGAACCATGTACAAGGCTTTTCGTATATGCAGCCCCCAATTGCCAACTCAGGAGAGTGAGACTGCTCACGGCTCTCCTCCAAAGCACGCGCCCATTGCCACCGCTTGTTATACACTGATTGGTTGAAACTTCACAAGCTCAGAACGAGGGCGGCGGATACCCGAACATGAACGAGCTTAGAATCTTCCAAACAAGCGCCCGTCTGGCCAATAGCAGGCGCCTGAGAACTTTGTCATTTACAATACCCTATCCCAGCAGACCCTTCCCAATTTGCATCCCTGTAGCCCATTGGCTAATTGCGCGCTACTCTGAGAAGAGCTGCCAACTACTGCCGGCTGGTTCTTAATACTTTCTTAATAGCCTAATTACTGGTTTATATTGGTCTTGATTATTGAGTAAATAAATCGTGTGATTATTTATCAAGCGATTTTGAACAGGAACACCTTGAAAGCAATTATGTGCTTCAGGGTCAGAGGCTCACGGCATGTCATTTGAAAATCCCATAACGTCGGCGTTACCACCAGGGGGACAATGGGCTTTAGGAAGTTAATGCTTGGAAACAACTTCACTAATTATATAACATGAAAATAAAATAAATGAATGCATGTGTAATGTAGACCTACAATTCTGCAAAAGTTGGTGCCTTTTGAAAACCATCACGAAAATCAAAATGAACTGATCTGAAAAGTCCATTCACCCTCTACTATACTGAAAACATAAAAACACTTTTGATGTTTTAACGAGAATTCAATTGCTTATTGAAATAGTACACTCACTTCAGATCTGATGATTGCAAAAAAAAAGTTTGTGCAGGGATAATTAAGGAATAATGATCATGTGACAAGTTGTAATTGTATGGTGACATGAAACAGGTGATGTTAGACAGAAAAGGTAATTGTGTCATGACAATAAATTAGCCTCCAAAAAAGCCCAGCTCCCCAAAAGCAAAATGTGGTAGAGGATCACTTTTCGTCAACAAAGGCGTAAGCTTGTAATCCAACATTTTGATAACAACGTTCCCCAAAGACAATTTCACGGCATAGACTGTGCAAAATATAAAAAATGGAAAAAATTTGGTCAAATCTGGGTGCATAAATGGCAAAGCAGAAAAGCACTTCTTAATGCAGTTGATTTCCAATCCCCAAGATGTCATTTTCCTTAGAACCATCATGCAACTGTAATACATATGACATGGGCACAAAAGCACTTGGGCAAACAATTCAGCCAAAACAATTTGCTGCAGCACCCACAGATGCACAATAAACCATCACTATGTAAACCCAAAGCCATATATCAACACTTCTCAAAAAGGGGTTGTACTAATCTAACAAAAATGTCCATTTAGAACGTTTTGCTTTGCTCAAAATTCTGAGATCTACAGAAAGTTACTTTCCGGGTATAATGATCTCCGCGCTTCTTAAAAAGTGAGGAGATCTTGTAATACCGTTCGCCATCTGTCCATTAGTCCGTCCGTCCGTCCGTCCATCTGTCCGACTGTCCGTCCGAAACGGTAACTCCTCTTAGGCCGTGAGACCAATCAACCTGAAACTTTGGTGTGTGACCCAGAGGGATGCACAACGTGTTTTGAATTTAATATCATTTCCTCTTCTGGCCACCAGGGGCTTTTTGTGAAAAAAGAAAAATGGCCATAAGTTCCATATGAATTGAGCTAGGACGCTCAAATTTTTATGGGAAGTGCATGGGATGACCCTTCATCAGATGGGTTTTCGATTTGACCTTATTTTGACGGTTTTTTAGGTCAAATGGCATCAGGTGTGCCAATTGTCAAAAAGGATGGCATGTTTTGTTATTACTCAACTTAGAAGGCTGCAAATGGGTATGGATATGTATTTTTGGGGATAACAACCTGCATGCCAATTTATATTTGATTTATATTTTGGCCACTAGGAAGCTTTTTGTGAAAAAGAAAAATGGCCACATCTACCTTATGCATTGAGCTAGGATGCTCAAATTTTTATGGCAGGTGCATGGGATGACCCTTCATCACCTATAAGACGGATTTTTGATTTGATCTGATTTTGACTGTTTTCTAGGTCAAATGGCGTCAGGTGTGCCAATCGCTGTGCCGTACGTCCTTTCCTTTCATAATACTCTCATTTCAAAAGGAAGAGTAATTTATGCACTCAACAGACACTCAAAAAGTACTCTATCCAACTAACCAACTATATCACATTGCTAGAACTCGGATCAGTATCAGTGCTTTGTCACTGCAACAAGCAGATCATCATTTGTGCAGCAGAATGCCAGTTCAGTGAATTGCCCTCTGACACATTACTACTACTCCCATGACATTTCTTGGAAGCGCAGAGATTTGCGATGGCGCGCCATCGACATATGTCTAGTTTTTTTTTTTTTCTTTTCTTTCTATTTTTTTAATAATTTGAGCAAGGTTTCCTGCATTTCCCTGCTCACCCAGAAGGAGTCCTGAGAGGGTCATGAGCACTGACTGCACCATTCCCTTCATCTTCAGACTTCGCTCATGCGTCTGTGAGTATGAGTCAGTGGGAGACCGAGTGTGCGTGAGTCTGTGGGAGAGCGTGAGTGTGTGTGTGTGTGTGTGTGTGTGCGCGTGTGTGCGTGTGTGTGTGTATGTTTATCAGTGACAGTGGGTCGGCTGAAATTAGAGGAAGGCAAAATATCTCTTTTACTTAATGATGGTTTTGACCTGTTCTCAATCATTTTCCGTGATTAATGTTCTCCAATGACTGGAAAAATCCATCAGCAGTCATTCGCACACCTTCTTTCTTATGGCAATGCTGTAACCACTCCATAGCAAAATCAATTTAGAAAATGTTATTCATTTTACAAAGAAGTTAAACCCCTGTGTTGACTTTTACAATCTCTTTTAGCACATCCTGCAATACAGGCACTTCAAGATTGTTTAAATTACAAGACAGAAAACAAAGATTAGCAGCAAGTGTCAAGTGCATGTGTGAGCTTGTGACAGAATGTGTATGTGTATGTGAAAGAAAATGTGTGTTGGTGTGTGTGTCCATATTGGGAGTGTGTGTAGATGTGTTAGTGGGTGTGAGAATGTGTCTACAGTGTTTCTGTGTGTATGAGAGTGTGTGAGCATGTGTGAGTTTCTGTGAGTGGGCATGTGAGAGTATATGTGTGCATGTGCTCTGTGTGTGCATGTGTGTGTGTGCGTGCGCATGTGGCATGTGTTTCTGTGTATGCATGCGAGAGTGCATGTGTGCATGCGTTTCTGCATGTGACAGCATTTGAGTGTGTGTGAGCATGCACATGCATGGTTTTGCGCAAGTATGTCCATGAAAGAGGTTGTATGTGTTTCTTGTGTGAGTGTGTGAACACGTATGTACAAAAGTTGACAGAAAGAGAGTGTCTTTGTGTGTGTACAGTGTGTATATGTGAGTCTGAGGGAAAACCACAGTCCCAAATTTCCCTCATCAAATGCAAGCTGTGATGTAAAACCATTATTCTGAAAAAGTTGGCACATTATTCAGAATGCATATTTAAATCAGATAGGACTCATTTGAAATGTCCATTCACCCCCTACTCTATTGAAAACACTGCAGCAATACACCATTTGAAGCTCTTACTGGTGAATGTGGTTGTTTATTAAAACTACATGTGTATTTCAAATTGGATGACAGCAACAGATAGCCAAAAAGTTAGTGTGGAGGTGATTTCGGACTAATAATGATGTGTTGATGTTGCAGTCGTAAAATCATGCAAAACGTGATGTTAAACAGGTAAGGTAATCATGGTATTGTATAAAAGGAGCCACCAAAAAGGTTTTGTCCCTCAAGAGTAAAACTGGTGAAGGTTCATCAATTCAGCAACAGGTGCATAAACTTATAATCTATCAGTTTGAGAACAACGTTCAAAAAAGACAAATCTGCAGGATTTTGGGCATTTTACCCACTGAAGTACAGAATATAATTTAAAATGGGAGGAATATGCTCAAATCTCTGTGTGTAAAGGACATTGTTGAAAACCACCTCTGATTGTACGTGATCTCTGATCCCTCAGTCATTTTATGAACTGTCATACTGCTGAAATGGATTTCATTCTCAGGAACACTCGGCTAAACCTTTGTTCATCAGCACCATTTGCCACTGCATACACAGTTGCCAGTTAAATCTTCAGGAAGCAAAGGTAAATCCATCCATCAACACTGTCCAAATACATCACAACTCCTTTGGGCTTGGCACTATCTAAGATGGACGGCAGCACAAGGTAAGTGTGTTTATAAGAATTGGAGGCTTGTTTTTTTGATCCAACGAGTCAACCTTTCGAATTGTTTTTGGAAAAAACAGCTTCTAAGCTCTGTCATCCAAAAGATGATAAGGAAGACCATCGAAGTTATCAGCGTCAGGTCTGTCATGTGTGGGGGTGTGTCGGTGCACATGGTATGGGTGACTTGCACATTTCCAAGGGCACCATAGAGCAGAAAGACGTGTTCACATTTTTGATAAACACATGCCACCATTTAAACATTGTCTGTTTGAGTGAGGTCCCCACCATTTCCAGCAGGTACTAGACTGGCCTGTCTGCAGTCCTGATCTGACTTTGATTGAGAATGTTTGGTGCACAATGAGGCAACATGTAAGGCGATGAAGGCCCGATACAGTTGCACAGCTAAAGACCTGCATAATAGAGGAATGAAGGAAAATTCCTATAGGTAGTGTTCAGTGCCCAGACGCTGACTAATTGTGATTAACCCTTTGAGCGCCGAATACATTTTCAAGAAATTAAAAATGCCGTTATCTTGAGCTGTTGAAACCCTATCATGTCGCAACTTGTTTAAAAGAGCTCCCCTCTGGCAACAAGTTGCCACATGATGGGTTTTCAACAGCATCTGAGTTTGATATCTTACATCATTGGGCAACTATAGTTGCCCAAGGCGCTGAAAGGGTTAAAAGACCAGGCCATGATCTAGAGTGGTAGACAGTGGACTGCACCAACATGACACCATTCAATCATCACATTGTACATCTTCAATATGTAGGGACATTAAATAATGTGTTTCAGTTGGATTTAACGTTCTTATTTTCAGACAGAAAAGGTTTTTATCCTACCTTATCCTATGAACCAGGACGAGGGGGCATATATGCTTTCCCACACCTGGAGTACCATCTTGGAGGACCGGCCGGGCAGCAGGGGGCGAGAACATCATTAACATCAGCTGAACATCAGCTGATACGACACGTCACTCACAACATCAGTGACTCTTCTGAAGAAGATGGAAGACATCCGTCGAAACATGTTAAGGTAGGATAAAAACCTTTTCTGTCTGAAAATAAGAACGTTAAATCTAATACAGTATTACAGACAGTTTGAACCTTTTTGGACTAATGAGTTTTAGTGTTTGATGAATTGACTTATCTGATCCTTCCGTTTTGATTTTCGCAGCATTTCCCATGATGAGCCAACTTTCACGGTATATGTACTGTTACTATCTATTTAGCCAAAGCAGTTTAATGTTGAGAGGATGAGCCGGAGCTGATCCCCCAGCAGCAGTAAGAGGCAAAGGACCTCGCAGCTCTGCATTGGGCAAAAAACCACCGCCCAACAAGACCACCATTTGACCAGAAGGTGACCCCAAACATCTGACCACACGTTAATGTGCTTTAACCACGACCAAACATACTCTAATCATGTACGATTGTGTTAACAAAAAAAATATGCAGCGTAACATGAATAACCTAACGAACCACTGTTATTAGTAGTAGTGATATTTCTGCATGGCAAATAATTGTAGATGTAGAAGTGTAATAGAAAAACAACAGACCCATGTGATGACCTGCACGCTGCTTGTTCTGAGAAATTGACTCATTCATTGAAAGGGGCGTGTTCAAAATAATAGCAGTGTGGAGTTTAACCTGTTAGCTGTCACTGGACCCTAATTAGGGCCCTATGAAATTTTCAAACAAATTTTGAATCCTTCATTTGTAAACTATTACTTTAATCCTCAACCAATCCAGGCAAACGATATACCATTTAAAAGTTTAGATGCTCAGGATTATATTTCTACCCACCTTTTTGCCCTATGTCAGTCATAACAAATGCAATAAATCAATTTCTCAACATAGACACCATACACTTGGGTGCAATGAAACTTGTCAGTCCTCATCATCAAAGTTGTGCTGTGACGGTTAAATCATGTATTATCCGTTCCATTTGGTCTTGTTTCAAAGCTATGAACCTGCGCAATCAAGATATCTACGTTGTTTGCTCCAAAATTGAAGATTAAGCTGCATATTTTATGCAAATACTCATAACAGCAACAACAGACACGCAGTATTTTGTGTAATCGAACCATTGTATGTAGAGGTTGTGAGCATTTGAAATGTGGTATACCAATCCAGGCCAAATGTGAGAAAATACAGGTGACAGTTAAGAGGTTAATTAGAGAATTTACCAATTCTGTGAAGGAACAGATGACATTAATTGTCTTTTATTGATGACTAAGGGAAGCAAATGATTCACACATTGTTATAAAATATATATCCCTCTGAATTGCAAAGTAAAATAGGTTGTTTCAAACATTGTTTGGAGGATCATCGTAACTTGATCAAACAAGACTAGGTGCAACCTAGTATACGGCTGGGCCGCCAAGTGCTGTATGGGAATGTGGGCCCAAGAAAAGGGTGCTTAATGAGGCAAAACTCACGCAATTATATAAAGTGCAAGTTTGGTAATGAGCTGGAGCTGATAAATTATTTACAAAGTTGGTGGGGAGAGCGTTAGAGTGTGAGTGTGAGTGTGTGAGTGAGATAGTGGGAGTAAGTGAGAGTGAGGGAGTGGGAGTCTAGAGTTAGGAAAACATATCAAAAGCAAGTTATACATTTGAACAGACAAAGAGCTAGAGTAAGGGTTATTGATTTTGTAAGTTAGAGAGAGACAGTAGCAGCAGATGTAGATGGCAGTTAAAAAAATATTTGCACTTAATTGACATTTTTTAATGTACAGCTATTTTTTAACACAGCTGTATTCACATGTTCTGCAACCCTTGTCACATAACCCATTGTAACACTATAGATTTTAGCTTGATGATTAATCAAATAAGGGGGTAAATATTATCAGTGAGATTAGAGTACCTGAACTTTCTGAAAAAACAGTGTCCTTTTACTTTGATGATCAGCGGAAGAGATAAGTGATCCCTTATTGTTATTAGCGCGCGCATGTGTGTGTGTGTGTGTGTGTATGAGAGAGAGAGCGAGAAAGAGATAGATAAATAGAGGGAATGTTTGAGAGAGACAGAGTGAGAGTGAGAGTTTAAAGGTGTGGGTTTAGACATATTTTATTGAATATATTTTTAAAATTTTTAAATAAAAGTTTGATTTTCAACATTAAAACTCTGATTCATGCAAACTCTGCAAGGCAGGGCTTATGAGGGAGAAACTCCAATATAAGATGCATCCACCTAATTTCCAGAATTCTGTTTATAAAGCAATCAAGGGTAATTTATACAGATGAAACACAAGTTTATTATTAAATTCTGGGGCATGATTTGTATATTTTCGGTTGATCAATAGAGTCCTCTAGCATAAGAACAGGTGATAACACTGCAGGATACAAACCTCAAAGGACGCACAGCAGAGGGCAGTTCATATTAACGAATGACCCGACTGATTTCTTCTTCTTTAGTTTCACGTGTCTCCCTCAGATGCCGATTCTGGCACACTACAGTGACTTGTCTGAAAAGAAACATGCTTATCGATCTCAATGGTTGAGCAGCCGTGATAAAGCACACAAGACCATAAAAGCTCATTTCTTCCTCCTCTCTCTCTTTACTTCTTTCACTTGTTTTATCTGTCACTCCCTTATTCTGCCCCATAAATTAATTCACCATTTCAAATTATAATAGCTGTTGGTGACGTGTTAGTGACGTGAACATTGTGACACTGCCTTTATTTCACAAGATGATGGCGATATAATCATTATAAATGCATTCTGAATAAGTTTATGAGTTTTACAATCTGGCCAATGAGAGGGTTATGCTACCACGTGCACCAGCTGGATCACCCTCTCAGTGGCAGGTATATGTAATCCTGCTCCATCTTGCTCAAATCAGCTGTAGGTTGAAATATTCTGCTCCAATCAGATGAAGGTTGACATAAACCTGCTCCAATCAGATGCAGGTTTATATACTGACCAAAACCTCCAAGGCAACACATACAATTTTGAAATATTTGGTGTACATAAAATGGGATATTGGTTTTGAGCCATGATACATCAACTACAACTTAATCCGTCAGGTTGAGTAGAACTCATTGACCAATCCTTCAAGAATGTGGTCAATAAATAGCCGTAGCAATGGGCAACTTAAATATTCCTTAGCAGTATCCTGGGTCAACGTGTGACCATGCCGCTAGGTCAAAATCAGCGAGAGCGAGCCGTTGGTGTGCTCACTGGTGGAATGTCGCAAAGATGAGTTGCAAGGAACCTGGGCATCCACGTGTCGACCATATCATGTCTCTGGAGCCGGTATAATGAAAGAGGAAGCACCAGTGATCGACCACGTGCCCCCAGACCACATGTCACCACCCCTCAGCAGGATCGCCATATTCGCCTCCAGCACCTGCGCAATCGCTTCCTGCCAGCTACAGTCACTGCTGCTCAGACCAGAGGTCGTCACCAGAACTGGATTAGATTTAAACCCTATAGAACATCTATGGAATATTCTGGATCGCCGGGCAAGAAGGCATGGTCCAGAACCAGCCACAGTCCAACAGTTGCATCAAGCACTCCAGGAGGAATGGGACCGCATCACACAGACTGAAATTCGGCATTTGATTGACTCCATGAATCGCAGAATCCAGGCTGTGTGTGACGCCAGCGGAGGCCATACAAGATACTGACTTTGGTGATCCAGAATTGCGCCTTCAACTGGTGCAATGAATTGGACACCAGGAAAAATCTGTTCTTCATTCCTGACTCTAAAACTGTGTTTTTGATTGGAATCTTAATATTGGTTATGTATCGTTAAATTTATCGTAAGAAAATGACATCTGTTGCAATAAACTTGAGTGTTGCGATGGAAGTTTTGTTCAGTGTATAATCCTGCCTTATCTGTAGACCAGGTGCAGCAGGATGGCATGTGTGAGTGCTGAATGGAATTTCTCATACAAGTTTCACTGTAATTTATTTTCTTTCACTGAAGTTCTGCTGTCATATGCAGCCATTTTGAGACTAGAGTAATGTTCTTTTTTGTCAAACCACTGGCAATCTGCTCAAATCCTTCTCAAATTGCCTAGATGGAAAGATAAAAATAACTTTTCTTTAAATGGAGGAAGCCAGCTGTAACATATATTCTCTCATACCACAGTACCCTCAGAAAATACATTGCAGTACAGCAATTATTAAACATTGAAATAAAGTTGAAATCCAAGAATACTGGTCTAAACAGTCACACCAATGTCTCCGCGTGCACCTATTCTCTCCCTCACAAGGTTGTGTCACATCACAATGCATTGAGAGACACAAACCACTGATCAATATGCCCATATTAGTGGCAGTGCAGCATCACTAATCAATATGTCCGTATTAATGGCAGTGCAGCATCACTGATCCATGCACATTCTGTCTCTGTTGCATGCTTGGTGGCAGTGTCCTACATCACAGACAGTCACCCAATTCCAGACTATTGCGGAAATATACAAACAGCAGTCAATAGTTTGGCCACACTTTGCTAACTTCATAGTGCTTTGTTTTTAGTGATATGAAGGTGGTGTAAGTTAACACATCTCTGAGATCACAAGGTCCATCAGCAGATAACGGCCTGGCAGTCTGACATGAGCTCCATAATCTGACACACCTATTATAGAGAGCAGCGTGAAAACAAAGTGTGCAGGGATAGATGAAGGGGGAAAAAGAGAATTAAAATTTTAAAAAAAGTAGAGGAGGAAAATTTTACAGTATGGATGAAACCGATTTGAATAAGTCAGAAAGAGAATTGTGTATGTGGCGAGAGACACTTTGTTGGTAAATCCAACAAACAAGAAGTCGGAAATGTAGAAGCAGTGAGGGTCCCTAAAAGCAGATTGGTGATCATAGAGTGCAACACAAAGGTGGAGAGGAAAAGAATTAAAATTAAAGAATTTGATGTAAAATCCCATGCGAAAAAGTGCCACTTTAAGTGAGTCTTAACCCCTTACTGCAGCTGTCGACGCCCGCATCTATAGACCTACAAATTTAAGCACGCTGTTACTGTACTCGATCACTAGATGGCACCCCCGGATCATTTATTGAATGTTCACAAGCAAGCAGACCTCGAACGCGGTTCTGAATATGGGGAAGTTCACTCCACGCCCTGTTTTTCAAGAGCTGCATGAATTAAACTCCTCAGCTAAGCCTGATGTGCAAACGGGTCAGTATCCTTGCCCATAGTATCGATCCAGCAGTTTAAAAAAACGATATCTTGACACAGAAAAAATCGTTTTCCTCAGTAGCAACCAGTTAAGCCACAGTGAGCCAACAGTATTCCAAGTAATGGTTCAGAAAAATCAGTTTTCTGAGGCAAAAAAATCGTAATGTTATTGATTCTCTCACATTCTACTGTTAATTACAGTCGTCACATACAAAAAAATTTGTAGTTCCCTACCGTGGATTTACGCGCAGATTCATTCATTGACAAATCCAGCGCTTCCTTATATCCACGCGAGTACTGGCGTTGATAGCCAATCACTCAATCATATGCTCAGACTCTTCTGCGTAATTCATAGCTTTCATGTGACGTCACGCTCCCTAAGGAACGCCCCCTTGGAGGGCAAAACATTACGTTTGCCCGCAACCCACAGCCTAGAACCGCTATAGGACACTCAAGAAAAGACGCACTACATCACAATGCCGTACAGCTGTTGTGCGGTCGGATGTTCGAACTGTTGGGGAAGAAAACCGGGATTGTGTTTCTATCGCATTCCATCCGAAAAAGAAAACTCTGAGAGGAGAAAACTTTGGATCAGCGCTATCAAGCTGCAAGCAGGGCATACAGAATGGCTCCTACGTGTGAACACACCTCTCCTAGACCTGCCATGCAGGTGCAGTGACCAAAACGCACCAATCCCTCCTTTTCCACAGCAACCCAAGCTGTAAGTGGGGGGTCATTTAAGCTGTAGGAATGGTTTACCTGCCATCAGAAAATAATGTTTGATCAAATTTATCTTATATTGACTGTTATGGCATAACGTGACAAAATAATCGCTACGCACTGACTGACTACAGTGTCCCTAAAACTGACTCGTGATCGTTTCGAAAATGACAATGAATTGGATGGCTAATGTTTTAGCTAAATTAGTACTCACCTTTGCTCGTAGAATGAAGAAGGACTTGTCCTTCACCTCCCAAACAGCAGCATTATTTACCCATCCAGACATAAAATAACGGTAACTGTCGGTGCTTTTATATGCCTTTATTCTGGCAGCGGTGTAAGGTGACGGGTTCTCAACCAAATAAATGTAAACATCCCCAAATTCCAATTTCGGCAAGGACCTGGTGGTGTGTAATTGCTCAAATAACGAATCCGGTGCTGTATATGGGTCACAAGTGCCCAACACTTCTAGCTTGTTTCGGTATCTCTCCTTCTCGGCCGCTGACTGGTGAAATAAATGAGTATTTTGTTTTTTGTCCGCAGAGGTTGCATTTCGCGCTGTCATTTTTGAACGTTGTTTTGCCCTCCAGGGCTCCCGGCGAGTCACGTGACTGAAAGCTATGAATTGTTGAGTTACACTTCATGCCGTCGTGAAGTTTCCCTGGTAACAATGTATTGATTGGCTCGTTTCTTATCCAATTCCCGAGTGTTTAAACATTTTAGAGTAAGTGAAACACATTGATTGGACAAACACAGAGCGTACAAACCTATGCCTATCAGCAGGCTCGGTTGTATCCTGTCTACGTTATGCACATTACGCGGCTAAAATAGACGCGATTTATAGAAAACACGTTCGCAAAACTGGCCTTGAAGTGTTCAGTTACATTTACAGGATTTAAATGAGATAAGGATATGGTCAATTGGAATTATTTCGAATGAAACAGGACCAGAGGGTTCCTGCTACTGGATACATCGGTCTCTGGAGAAGGGATTCATGAAAAAGGTGAGGCTGCTACTTTTTTTTGTTTTTTTTTTGTTTTGTTTTTGGAATGTATACGTACTCAACATTCGAATGTCGAGGTTTTTTTCCTGTTTAAAACGCAAACTGCCCGTGCATTTGGGTGGACCCCTTGGTACGTTCATTGCACATTTCTTTTGAATCCAGGGAGTCAATGGATTGTTCCCTGTAAGTGGAGTGTCTGTTCTGGTAAAATAAGGTATATTTCAGAATTCAGATATTACTGAGTTAGTGAGTTGCACTTGTTCCTTATAAGTGTTGAAATGAGTTTGTGAGCTTAGAAGAGGGGACTGGTAGCTTCCATTACAGGGTGAATGTTCTAACCATTTAATAAGAAGTTTATTTAATGCATGTTTGTGCTGGCTTGGGGGACTTTGAAGTAAAATGGCCAAAACTCTAAACTTTATTATGGAGAAAAGGCATGTTTTGCATTTGGAGAGGTTACTGGTGACCATTGATATTCAACTGCACTGAGATTGATAAATTCATACTAAACTCAACCAGAAAATCATTTGTTCATATTAAATTTCATGCCTTAAAACTTTATTTGTGTTATATACATGATTTTTTTATGATTTGACAGGACTTAATTTTGAGACTTCGGGGAGACACTTGGATAGCTGTATAATTTGGCTAAAAACATGTAGGTAATCTAGAATGTAATGTTGAGGATGAATTGTACTTGTGGTCAAGGAGTTTATGATCCCAGAAATGTATAGTTTTAAGCCCCAGCAGTTTTTCAATCCTCAGAATTATTTTTTTTGCAATTTCAATGGTGAATTCTCATGAAGATGTTTTTATGTTTGCAGCTCATTTTCTCTACCATAATCATGAAAATTAACTGAAATACTATGTAATTCTAAATGCTGTAAGTGTCTTTTCAGAATTGAGCCACATTTTTCCTCTTTATGAAGTTTAAATCATGAATTATACAGCATTAAAGTGGGTAACCCATAAATAGCCAAATTTGGCTTCTGCACAAAGGGGTTAAGTAGAGTTATTATCTCAGTGAAGAAGTGAGAGGGGTATGTGGAGCCAGACGCTTAAAGTGTTATAAAAGTGGAAAGTACATTCATATTGTTAGTCTGAAAGTGATAACCAGAACGGGGTAATGTTAGGCTGAGTCAGTTACAGGTTGAAGGCATTTGAAAAGGCTATATGAAGATGTTTTGGTGCCAAGAATATGAACATGTGGCAGCTGTGGGCATGAATGGGGATGTTAGAAGTGGAGGATGAGGAAAAGAGGGGTGTACAGAAGAACTGTGTATCCCCGAAAGAAAGAGCCGTTTGCCATCACTGTCAGGCAGGTGTGTAAAATCCAGGGGTCAGAAATAAAACAGTCCTGCCAAGTTTTTCTCGCTCCCACAGAATGAGCTGATCACTCATATTGGCTCTATCTCCTGCCCGAAGTTAATTCAGGTGGTTGGAATAAAGTTCTGGGGAGGATTTTTACTTTCTGAACCCGGACTTTACACGCCTGCTGTCGGGGAAATCAGAAGGCAGGTGTGAAGCCCTGTGAAAGACGGAAGTTTGAAAGTGAGGCGGAAAAGAAACTGTCACAGAATAAATAATAAATAATTTATTCACAGAATATGTAATAAAATTATTGTATACGGAACCCATTAAAAGAGTAAGGGTGGAAAAGGGAATGGTAAGGGAAGAACAGCACAGTGGAGATGGCGAGGTAAGAAAATAAATAAAAAGATCTAATCATAAACTAAGAATGCACAGAGCCTTTCTTGCAATGGTATTAATTTGAGGCAGTGAAACTGAGATTAAAACAGAAAGGGTCAGGGTGATAGTGTGTGCAGCTAGGGAAATATTGAATATTTCTGATGTGAAGGGAGAAGACATTCTGGAATTTGGAGGGGCAGTAAGTCGCGGTAATACGCCACAGTTTGTCAATGTCATATAACCCAACATAAAAAGACATGTCTCCATCTGATGCATTTCTTCCCTCTTTAGGGATGCACCTAAAGTGAAAATAAGCACCTGGACAGATATGAAACTAGAATAACACAAAGTTTCACATCAATACCCCCAGAATTTAGTATACCAAGACGAAAATATTGCAATCTTCCAACATCAGAATGTTGAGTATCCCAGAATAGCGGACAGGCAAGAAGATTCTGGTTGTGACCATTACCCAGCCTCCCTCACCAAGTTCACTTTCAAAGGGCCGTTCTTAAATTCCGCTTTCTTCTTCGGATCAAGTTTGCCCATCTTGAAGGTTCATATCAATAATTTCAAGTCACCTATGTATCACAGTGTGGATATAAATTTTTTATTCCTCCTGGCATAAATAGATACGTGAAAATGTAGCTTAAGAGGATAAATAATTGCTCTGGACATCAATGGACCCAAATAAATATAAATCACCAGTAATGAGGCCATGTAGAATGAATACTGAAATGCAACCATTGATGAGACAAGTTCTTTTCAGTCTATGGGCAAATGTTGAGGAAAGGTGTTTAAAACCAAACAAGGTTTTGCAAGTGAGTTTAGAATATGGATCAATGATCAGTCATCAGGAATGCATTTTATTGTGTTATAGGTCTAGTTTTCCCATATTGATAACATTAAACATGCTCATTATGAGTTAAAATGACAGGAATGTAGTACTTAACATAATAATGCAAATTGATGGATGTTTGGCATTATGAGAAATAAATAGCTAAGAGTGAAACTAATATTGAGGTCAAGTTTGTTGACAATGTAAAATTAACAAAAAACCTGATATCTCATCTGAATGTGCGACTTTTAGTCTAATAACAGACAATGCCACAATCTCAGACGACATATGGTAAAACATAATCGGTCAGAAGTCAAAAAAAGAATAATTTACATCTCTAAAAAAGGTTCCAAAATTTTGGAAAGTAAACAGATAAATTTGTTCCATTTTCCAACAACTGAATTTAAGTCAGACTGGCTTGGGACTAATTGGACAAAAAGTTCAATGAGAGGCTCACCACAAGAGCAGCACATTTTTGGAAACTTCAACAGGCTTGAAGGTGTAAACTCAAAATAACTATGACTGCCCTTGACGAAAAATACATGAGTATCCTCAGCAATTATAACTACAAATAGTGGTTAGTTCGATGGATTTAAGATTTAGGTTTGTTTTTTAATAAAAGATGTTTTTCTTTTTTATCTTTTATAGTTTAAAATATGGGTGTGTCCAACTTTTGACTGGCACAGTACACAACATCAAGTCCTCTGAGTGTTCAGGGTAAATAGCGGAGTACCACAAGGATCTGATCTGGGTCCTTTGCCCTTTTCTCAAAGGATGCTTACTCATGAGGAAATCATATGATGAACATAATCATTGCTTTGCAGAGGATACACAACTGTATATTTCAGTTGAGGCAGGAGAATGGATCAGCAGAGGTCAAAAGTCCAGTACTCAGAATGCAAAAAATACTATACTGCCACGTGGTTCTTCCACCAATTAGCTCAGCCAGTTGAGTTCATGAATCAGCGCAACCTCCTGACTGAGGAGCTCTACTAATCTGCAATCCTTGACGGTTGGAGAAAAATACTCTGTGAACCAGATTTTCCACGTCTGGAAATCAGCCAAAAAGTTAGAGACCTGGAATAAGGACCGAAATCAATATTATCAAAACTTTTGAATTTAAGGCTTAAAATGCAGTTACAATGTGTGATACATTTTGCAATTGACTGACCAAGATTCCATGACTCTGTTATGAAGAGGCATTTCAATTTTATTCCTCTGTTCACTTGCATTGAGAACGCTACAAATCCACAAAGCTATAAGCAATGCCTGTCAAATCCAATGTTTCCCACATACCATGATATTTTTACACTCACTAATAAAAAGGGTCAGTGTCATTTCCCAGCCTGTTTTTTTTTTTTTTTTTTTTAATGATCATTTCTAAACCCTTTTAAAGGGATAGATTCTTTGATGCATACAAATAATATTTTCTGCAATATTGATGGGCACATTGCAAATGAATGGAGAGGTAGATTTAAAACACATCACAGAGGCATGGAATCTTGATGAGTCAACTGCAAAATGTATTGTACACATTGGTAACTGCATATTGAGAGCTATATTCAAAGTTATGAAAATGACATTTAAAGCTTTTTCTCACTATTCTGCCAAACATCCATCTGTCTCTTGTCAGAAACCTTGAATTGGTGGCAACAGTTATCAGAGTAGCAGGTACTCTGTATCAGGCCAGTAGCAGGGTTTCTTACAAGAACCAAGAAATGTGAACTCAGGCAAGTGCTTAAGAACTGAATTAGCTGTCTAATTAAGAACTTACTACACTCAGATTCAGCATTCATTCATAAAGCACTGAGTGGCTCAGCTCCAGGATATCTTCGTGTTTATCGTCTACTCTATTGGAAGGTTAGTTTTCTAGATGCTGGTTGTTTTACCATTCCATCATTTCTGAAACTAAAATCTTTATTTGGCTCAGTTTACTACAACTTGAAATCAAACAATCAAACATGTGAATTCTCGATGTTTAATGTTTAGTAACATCCTTTCTATTCTCACAGCAGTCATTGATGCAGTATGTACATTCCCAAACTGAGGCAGCTGTAGTCTGAGCAAAATGTACAAAATACAACACATTCAGTTATAATACCATTTTACAATTAAAAATCATTGTCATACAGTAGGAGTAATAAATAAAGGGACTATTTTGATATATTTTTTGGACATTTTATGTACACATCTGACAAATAAAATCACATAAGTCTCTGAAATAACTTCTCTAAAATGTAATTACCACCCTGCCCCACATACTCTAGCAATTTTTTATTTTTTTTTGGTGTGTGTGACTAAACATTAGAATGAGCAATAAGCAATGTTGAACATGGTATGATCATTGGGGCAATAGGTGATGGTTCCATCATCTATAAAACTCCCCTCCTTGGATTTTAAGACATTTTAGTCTCTCCAGTTTGGGATAAAAGCGTATCCCACGAGCAGGTTTCATGGCTAAAAATATCTCATTAATGGAAGAAACACAGCGGATACGAGGTAGACATGTTCCAGCAAATGGGCAACAACTGGTCCAAAACAGTCGTTTCAGACCGTGGTCCATACATGACGCAGACGGTTAGCAGTAGCAGTAACACCATTCCCAGTTCCAAGCATTTCAGGGAATGGCTGGGCGAGAGGCCACAGTGGACTCATCTCTTGTCAATGGAAGACTGAAAAGATAACGCCTGTCCATAAAAAACTGGATTTTTGTCACAAGATGCAGATGCTAGGACAGGAATTTGGTACAATTTGACAAATCCACTGATCCATCCTGCCATGAGTAAGTAGTGCAGAATTGATGCATGGATTCATCGGTATTTTTGGAAGTGGTGAGGGGGGATGTCTTTTGCAACACATCAGGTCCTTAAATCAACTGTTGGGGCCTGGGCTGGCGTTGTTCTGATCGAAAAATAATTAATGGTAAAAAATGTCATATGTTTAAATGCATTTTTATGTCTCTGTTATAAGCACACAGGTCAGGTCGCTGTTCATTGAAAACTCTGAGATTCTCAGGGTGTTTCTATATGTCTAGATGTGACACACTTGTGGCCTGTTGCGCCAATATTGACGTTATATTTTTCAGCTCCAGTAAGATACAATGTCAGTATCATCTAAACAAGCCAGTCAGAGACCACTGAGGTCCTACACTAAAGACTGGATGTAAGTACAGACAGGCACATGTAAAGACGGACAAAGTCAATATCAAGTCCCTGAACCAAAGAAACAGCTCCATCTGAGTCTTACTCCAACGTCAAGATTGTCATGAAGGAAGTCATTTCACCGCCCAGAAAGAAGTCTTGATTCTCCTATAACACCATCGATGCTTCCAAAGCATCCTTCCTGAGGTAAAAAAGACCTGATATCCCTTCATTTACAGCGCAACATCAGATGGAACAGGACCAAAGCTAGCAAGTTTTTAGTTTCATACTTCAGTTTCATATTTTTGGTTTTTCCAAGTATGCAAATAAAGCAGGAAATATGCAAAATATCTCATTTTAGGGAAACAATGTATAATTTAAAATGCTTAGTAAGCTTAGGTGCATCAAGTGAGCCAAGTCTTCCCGAAGGCAGTCCTAAGCCTCACACAGGACTTTTAAATGTATACGAGCAATTACGAATGATCCTATATTATAAAAATGCACAAGTCAAGAATAAAAGTGATTTCTTTTCACTTTGACATTATAAACACTTAACATTTTGACAACAATCTAAACATAATTACACTAAAAATCACAGGAAAATGACCATCCAAAAAACTGACACACAGCTGAGACACACTGGATTCATCAGGTCGGCAGTACGTGATCCACAGTGGGCCCTGATCGCCACGCCCCTTTTAGAGGGAAAACAATCCTGCTTCCTGCATAGACATTCAAAGCGCGAACGCTTAAAACAAGCTGATTTAACTTGAATCCGACATGCCGAAGAGTTGCTGTGTTGTTGGCTACACCAATAATAAAACAAAAAACAAGGATCTCTGGTTCATTTCTCTACCATGCCCAAAAAATATCCGGAGAGAAGGGCTTTATAGCTCCAAGCCATATGGAGGGAGGAATGTGCATATGCCCGGAACAAGACAGACGGACAGGCTAACTTACGCACCTAGCTAAGACTGTTGCCACCGTCTGGTCAGAGCACAGTGCTACTGTTAACTGGCATACTATCCAAATAACAGGGCCGAAAGGTGAAATATTTCATTTTTATTAATTGGTTAAGTATGTTATTGCTCACATACAGTAAAAACGACCAGCCAATGTATCCTGTATTGGCCGACCCTGTATTGGCAGAGTTCAGCAGGTGCGCAAGCAGTCGCGGACCTAGCATGTATCTCTTTCATGAGTCTTGAAGTTGCGTACTTTAGAAGTCATAGTCATAATATTGTCATGGTAGCACAACCTACTTAATAAAAATATTATAAATTGCTTATATTCACATTGCCTTGGTACTGTCCTTTGGGACCCAGTATTAGCCCTAGACCACGTACGGCGACCCTCAGGCCAATACCAAGGCAATACAGAAATAAGCAGTTAATAACATATAGTATTTTGCTTACCTGGAGACTCAATCAGGTAAAGTCATTGCACCAGCTAGATGCCGGGAGACTGAAGGGACATGCTTTAAGATAGATTAAATTTATCTTTTTGAAAAATCTTGCACGTTCTCTATCTGGTAGAGTGGATGCATATGAACCAGACATGGTGTCTGTAGATAATTTCTCGGCTGATTTACTTTCGATGGTCTTACATTTATGTCATCTTGTACAGCAATTTTACATTAAAGTCAATGTGGGAGTGTAGTTCATTTTCCCACAAAAATGGGCAGGGCTACGTTTGCTGAGCAGATGACAAGCCTTCAATTGTCCCCTGTAAACTGCATGTCACAAACTCACTTTGCACCTCAGTGTGTAGATAATCAGCCTGTCTTCTTATTGTGGAAGGATGGTCTCCCCAAGCGTGCTCAGATCATGTCATTATTGTCAAACACCCTCAGTCTAATTTATACATTTGCAGGATGTGCGGTCTTACAGCTTTACCTTAACCAAGGTGAATAACATCATTACAATGAGGCAGTGGTGCAGCTGACTGGTTGTTCAGTGTATGACATCATTGCCCAACCAAAGATTCAGCCTGTGGTCGCTAAACAGCAGTGCTAACTGCACAATGTTTACATGCCTAGTACATATAAAATACTGTATATACACAAAACTTGTTTTAAGTGTCTACATGAATGGTAAGTGAGGATCTTTTCACCCATAATGCCCTTAATGTCCATGTGTAAGAAGATCAGCAGCAAGACTGCCCCACAGGTCTGTTCTCTGATGGCAGCTCTATAGGCATTCTGGGACATGTAGTGAAATTTTTACAGATGCGTGGCTTTGGCACTGCCCTGCAATCTCTCCGAAGACAGAGCAGGATTGTCATACATCTCCAGGGACACCGGTTTCTCTGGGGGAGGGGCATCATCCTGGCGGCAGCAGGAGCAGCAGCAGGCACTGAATGCGCGGTCCCATGGCTCCAGAGACCGAAGCCACAGCGGCAGGAAGTGCCAGCTGCGCAGGCAGACAGGAAGTAGCTGTGGCCGGTGCTTCTGCAGCAAGTTCACCACGAGGACCAGCAGCAGCAGGGCGAGGACGGGCACTCCCACGCCTGCCAGCGCCGCCCAGCCTGCCAAAGACAAGCCGAACACCAGCAGGGGCAGGAGGAAGAAGCAAAGCAGGATGTACACTCCCGCGAACCAGCGATATTGCGCCGTACAATTGCCCAGAGCCTTTGCCAGCCGAATCGGCACCCTCATGAATGGCAGCGGGTACCAGAGCACGATGCCACACACGTTGAACAGGAAATGCACCAGGGCAATCTGCAGATACACACACATTACTCATACACTACTCAAACATAACTCACCCACATTACTCACATGCTACTCATACATAACTCCCACATTACCTACACACTACTCAAACAAACACATTACTCACACACTACTTAGATGCACACATTACTCATATACTACTCATACACTACTCACACTTTACTGAGTCATTACTCACACACCCAAGCACACAACTCACACACTACCAGTCCAAATTTTGCATTTTTGTATATTTTAGATATTATAATAATGTTAATAATAATATATTATATTATTATATTTTTTTATAATATTTTATATATTATATGCACATTTTTTCTGTGCTTTGTTTCTAAGATTGTTCTGAATTTTTAATTTATCATTTCTCCACACAGTGAAAATGTGACTAATTTTTCCAATGTGGTCTTCACATATTACACGCACTTTAAAAACATGCATACATACATACATACATTACAGATACATACACAGAAATATGCAAAGATTCACAAATTATAGTAATGCAGAAACACTCACATAATGCACGGCAAAAACACATACACACACACACACACACAAACGCACGCATACCTGTAGGGAGTTGGCCAGGGTGTCTCCAGGACTCGCCATAGCCGCCAGTAAAGCTGTGGTTGTGGTGCCGATGTTGGAGCCCAAAGACAGAGGATAGGCTCTCTCAATACTGATGACACCTATGCCTGAAATACAGAGAAACAGGCTTTTTCAGTACTGATGACACCTATGTCTGAAATACTGAAAAACAGGCTTTTTCTGTACTGATGACAGTTATAGTCGCATAAACAGTAAGTATAAACCAAACATAAAGTTTGAGTTTGAGTTAAGTTACAGTGTAGAACAATACTTGCCAAGTGGATTTGAGCAGAGTAACAGCGTTTAACAGTATTAGCTGAGTGGATTTGAGTAGAGTCAATGTAAAGGAGTAGAATAGTTTTAACTGAGTGGGGTTGAGTAGAG
This sequence comes from Gymnothorax reevesii, assembly GCA_029721435.1. Taxonomy (NCBI): domain Eukaryota; kingdom Metazoa; phylum Chordata; class Actinopteri; order Anguilliformes; family Muraenidae; genus Gymnothorax; species Gymnothorax reevesii. Next base: position 34,771,325 of record CM056589.1, on the reverse strand, counting down.
TCAGAGTAGGAATGTAGAACAATATTAGCTGAGTGGGTTTGAGCAAAGTTACAATGTAGAACAATATTTGCCAAGTGGCTTTGTGCAGAGTAACAGTGTAGAGCAGTATAAGCGAAGTGGGTTTGAGTGGAGTCAGCGTGGGAGTGTAGAACAGTATTCTCCATGTGGGTTTGAGTAGAGTCAGTGTGAGAGTGTAGAACAGTATTCTCCATGTGGGTTTGAGTAGAGTCAGTGTGAGAGTGTGGAACAGTATTCTCCATGTGGGTTTGAGTAGACCTGAGAACTAACCGACTAGAGGAGTGATGGCCGAGGTGAACACAGAGCTGCTCTGCACAATGAAAGTCATCCCTGCCCCCACCAGGATAGCCAGGTACCCTGTCAGCCAGCCCAGCGGGAAGGGGAAATCTGAGACACACATACATTACACACTGATGCACTCTTTATACATTGTACAATATGCACACACTTAATACAGGGAACACACATCTTCTACACAAACTCTTTTTACACAAATACTTTCACCACCCTGCCTGTTGGAAAAAAAAATTCAACCGATTTCCCAAAAAGTCCTCATTTTACCCAATTGGTGGATGCCGAGTTAAGAAAATGTAAGTGAAAAGTTTCAATAATATACAGTTTTCTTCCACAAAAAAAGAATGAAGATTTTCCCAATTTTATCATGTATATCTGCTTTTATGCACAGATCAAAACAGCAATAAATGCCGTTTGGGAGTAGAGAAACACCCACAGATGTAGAAGAAAACATCAGAATCTCACAAACTCTGCTTATACACTATACTTTATGTTTCACATACCCGGCACTGCTCACTTCAAGAACAACTCACACACTTGATATACATTACGCAGACTTAACACCTAATGCAAGACACACATTGTACATTCATACAAATCTACGGTACATGCATTGTCAAGGGTGCTCTCAAACTGTAGTCATAAGAAGGACTGTGCTTTTTTTTCCCTTTTCCCCCTTCTCTCCTCTAACTACTGTATGAATTGGTATATGATGTATTATATATAGACTACCTGCTTGTATATGGTAGCTTTATTTTCAATTCAAGGTCAATTTTTTTGTCTCTTTCGTGGGAATATATTTTTTCATTGTCATGTATAGTAACTAGTGTCACTGTGATCTTTGTTTTCAAACCTAACTGGATTGGGCCGCACCATATTTGTTATTTGTTTGTATGTGTGTTTGTATTGTACATTGTTGTAAAAATAAAAATCGTTGATCATAAAAAAAATTAGACGGACCTTGGTGAATGTGCAGTATGAGTCAGAACCCAAAACAATATTCTCAGCTGTATTGCAGAAGATTTTTGTAAAGTTTTACTACTGATTTTTAAGTAATATTTATGTTCATAACCTGCGTTTATCTAAAGTAGCGAACAGACTTGGACACGGTAGCAAACGTGCAGTGTGAAGTAGAGAAAGTGCCGTTGCAAAAAGTAAAAGTAGTGGTGTCCATGATCTCGATGAGTGTGTGGTATATCAGTTTACGTGTAGATGATATTGGTGAATATTTTGCATAGCAGGGATAACCAACCTTGTACATAGAAATCTACCATCTCATAGGTTTTCACTCCCACCATAATTTCGCACACCAGAGTCCAATAAGTAGCTGTTCAAAAAGAACTCCATTTGTTGAGTAAAGTGTGCTTTTGTTATGGCTGGAGGGAAAACCTACAGGATGGTAGATCTCTAGGTACAGGTTTGGTTACCACTCTTGTACTGGGAATGCTACAGTGGTATATCTGCACCGGTGTTGATGATCTTCTTGATGACAACAGCCACCTGACCCTGGAGCATGGAGTTGAGCAGCTTCACCACCAGGATGAGACAGCAGCAAAGCATGAGCAGCGACAGAGCCAGGAGGATCAGCCCCACCACCAGATCCGAGAGCCCGCTGCTCACGAAGAGATGCTGGCCTGCACAGAACGATTCACATAATAACACACATATACTACACACATAACACACACGGAGCCACACACAAACCACAGACATACTACGCAGTCACAGACATATCACACACAACGCACAGTCACACACAAGTGCCACACAAACTACCACACATATACTACACACATATAGCATATGGAGAACCACACACATACCACTGAGATAATACACAGTCACACATGTATATCACGCACAGAACCACACACATATACTACACAGTCACACAAATGTACCACACACAGAAGTAAGCACATATATCACATGATAAACTATACACATATAACATACACAGAACCACACACATATGCTATGCAGTCACACAGAAGTACTACTCACAGAACCACACACACACACACACACACAAGGTGCATAGGGTGTCATGAACAAGGAAAACTTTTGACTCTCGGTCAGCAGCATCCTTTGGGATAGATGGGAGCACTGGTCATGGCACGTCACTCAACTCTCACAATTGGCTCAGAGACCTTTTCTCAGCCACACCCTGCTACCCACTCCTGCTGGTGGGCTAAGCATTATCAGGGGCTGGCATGTACACTCAGGCCAGTTCAAGATGTGAAGAGTGGAGATGGGCGTCACCAAGCCAAGCCATCATAAGCCCAAGGAAAGGATGTGAGTGGCACAACAAACCAAGTTGACCCACCATATTGGTCACGCCTCGGGTCACTATCGGCTGGTCCCAAGATGGAGGAAAAAAGTGAGCTACTCAGATCAAACCACTGCTGAAAATTCCATCAACCACAGTAACAGAACTTTGGAACATGGAATGTCCACATCCTACATGCTTGCAGCAAGGTTTTCAAACTAGAGGACACCATATCTCGTTATTGATGGGACATCACCGGTCTGTGGGAAAATAGATGGACCAGATTTGGCGAAACAATGACAAAAGACGAACACAAGATCTGGTACAGCGGTGATCAGACTAAACAGCAACTTGGCGTCACAATCACGGCACAAAAAGAGATCACCAGTAGCATCATCAGCTGTACCAACTATAGCAGGATTATCACCAGGAGGGTGGCTGCTATACCAAAGTGTAACCATCCTACCCGTCTACGCACCAACAACAGACCACAGACGATGAGATTGAAGAATTCTATCTATGTATAGAGAAGACCATCAATACCATCCCCATGAAAGACCTTCGCATCATGCAGGGAGACTGGAATGCGAAGACAGGCCCCGGGGAAATTCAGATTAGAAGAAACCAATGGCAGTGGACTGCGTTGTGGAGTTTGCATACAGCCACTGGTTAACCATAGCAAACCATATTCTCTCACCAAATTTCCACGCAAACAACATGGCAGGCACCAAATGGTATGATTCATAAGCAAATTAACTTCATCCGAACCCTTCGTTGTTTCAAGTCGAGCATCAACAAAGCAAAAGACCCGCACCCACCACCGGGCCAGACGCAGGGAGTGAGCATGACCTGGTATTCTTGGTAATCAAGAAGAAGCGGAAGAAAAACTATCAAGGGAAGAAGCCTTGAATCAGGTTCAATCTAGAGAAGTAGAGAGCCCCAGAAATAGCTGAAGACTTCTGAGCTCAGCTTGGAGGGAGATTTGCAGCACTTAGCCTCATCGACAGAGACATCAACAAACTGGTTGAAAACTTCAAGGAGGCCATCCTGGAGGCCGCTGAACAACTTTTAGGCCGTGAAAAGAAAAAGAAACAGTCATGGGTAACCAATGAGATCATCGGCCTGTGTGATGAACGCAGAGAACTGAAAGGGCCAAAGCACCTAACATCAGAGGCAGCGCAACAACACCGCGAGATAGACAGAAAGGTACGAAAAAACACAAAAGAGGCAAAAGAAACTGAAATTTACAACCAGTGCAAACTAATCCGGAAGAGCCTGGAGAAAGGAAACAGCAGACTGGCCTACAGTACCTTAAATACGTTGACAAAGACCCCACAAGGTAGACCCTCCATCATCAAAGACAGCATTGCTAACTCCTCACTGAGATTGCGGCTGTCCTTGATAGATGAAGAGTACTGTAGCGAGCTCTATAACTACCCCATTTGACCAGGCACCAACGGGCTACACCATGAGATGCCAGCTAGTGCTCCAGAGCAGCTGCCAATTTTGAGAGAGAGAGAGTGGCGCAAGTAATGCGCGGGCTGAGGGAAGGCAAATCGCCTGGCCCTGACAATATCCCTTGTGAACTGATCAAGCAGGGTTGAGAAGAGATGACCGAGGTCCTGACCTACCATATTGTGCCAGAAGATATGGGAACCCAAACAGTCTGGACTGGACACAGTCGCTAATGATCCCAATTCCCAAGAAGGGATACCTTAGGTGACGCAAGAACTACCAAACAATCAGTCTTATTAGCCACCCCAGCAAAGTACTGAAGCTTATACTCGAAAGACTGAGGATGGCATACATACATTTCTCAATGTTGACAGTCAGCGAAACATTCTTCAGGGTCCATGTTATGTTTCCACTGACCCAGCAGAATTCTTCGGAGGTGCAGTTTTCGATCCCAGGGACGGTCACATTCATGACTGTCTGCAACGCAACATCCAGATACAGTCACACAATCACACAAACACAGCCTAATCTGACCACACATGAAAATACACTTCAAAAACACACGATTAAAAAAAAATTGACAGAAAATTCACTAATGAGGGTTTTAAAGATTAAAAATGACTTCCTGTCTCACTTCAATTAAAAAAATTACACATCAATCTTGAGCAAAGAGGTTTGGTGAACTTCCTTACTCTTCAGTGAAAGTGAACATCGTGTGTAAATGCAACATGCATCATAGATACACATCATTTACAGTAGCCATAAAGCTCTGCAACTCGGAAAAGAAAAAATAACACCATAAAAATAGTACAATATTAACTGCAAACCCTCGAATCAGTGCTGTACAATGCCCTCAACTGGGCCATATTTCTGTGCCCACTTCCAAACTGCATGTGACATTACAGCATTTTACCATCTCAGCACAAGCCTTCCCGCTGGATTATGCACTGTTTACGGCTGTTTTAAGAGAGACTACTCACTTTGAGTGTTAGTAGAATTATGATTGTTTTAGCGGGAGTCTGCACAGTGTTATCCTGTTTTTACAAAATATTGCACTGAAGATAATGCACTGAGATAGGCTATGTTGTTACAGGACTATGCAATAGGATTACACAGCATAAATCTGTATTTTGGCCGAATTAAGCGCAGCGTTAGTTTGTGTTAAGGCAGAATTACGCACTGTGTTGACATCCGTTTTGCACCAAATCTTAATGAGGCTCTTATTCCGAGCATTCTGGTCTCCCGTGGCGATTCCATTAATGACAGATTTATCCAGCTGAAGAAAAAAAAAAAAACAGAATACAAATGAACAATACCTCACAATACATCACAATACACTAAAATACGTCATATCATTCAAGCGCAATAAGTCACACATACATAATCACTACCTCATATCATCTTTTACACGCAATAAGTCACAAAGACATAATTTCCTAAAATTATCTTGCATGCACAATACAGCAACCTCAAATTATCACAGCACCATACACAAAAAACCTCATGTCTGAATTAACACAAAATTTATCACTAGTATATAATAAAATTCCCTGTATCATTTACACGCAATAAATCACGCATACACTATAATACCCTCATCATCATGTACACACAAAATGTCACCATGTGCCATACCTTACATCATCATGTACACAACATATATATCACATATACAGTATAACTACCACAAATCATCACATACACACAATACAGCACCACACACTAAAAAATAACCTGATCATCAATTAAACACAACATATCACATACAAAATACCTCAAATTAGCATTAACATCATGTACACGTAGTACATGATCAAAAATTCTCTCATCATCATTTACACATAATATCACATATACACTATAATTGCCTCATATCATCATGTACACATACAATTAGAATTGCCTCATATACGGAAAATTTCACGCATATAAAATATTACCTCATCATGATTGGCCCTCAATACATCACACATACACTAAAATTACCCAATTTCAACATGTACACAGAATGCATCACACACATATTGTAATTACCGCATATCAGCAGGTACACGCAATACATTACACATACACTATAATTACCTCTATACTATAGTTTGAGGGTCTATATTTGGTGGGGATTTAAGGTGGGGACACCGGTTGCTATGTTGCTGTGGTGAAGATGGGTTGTTATGGAGGGGATGCTGAAGTAGGTTGTCGTGGGGATAATAGATTATGGAGGGGATGCTGGAGTGGGTTGCTGTGGTGATGATGGGTTGTTGTGGTGGGTATGTTGGAGTGGGTTACTGTGGTGATGATAGGTTGTTGTGGTGGGTATGTTGGAGTGGGTTACTGTGGTGATGATGGGTTGTTGTGGTGGGTATGCTGGAGTGGGTTACTGTGGTGATGATGGGTTGTTGTGGTGGGTATGCTGGAGTGGGTTACTGTGGTGATGATGGGTTGTTGTGGTGGGTATGCTGGAGTGGGTTACTGTGGTGATGATGGGTTGTTATGGTACCTGTATGATGGCCTCAGTGAGCGGGTCAGTGATGACATTGAGCAAGTCAGGAGCATCCTCCCCGCTCTGGATGTGTAACGACTCCACCATGAGATTGGACAGATGGTACAGGAACCCCGATGCGACCTCTATAGGCAGCAGGACCAGCACGGACAGCCAATTAAAGAAGTCATGCACTGTGGCTCCAGCAAACGCCCTGCACACAACACACGGCCTCAGTATTCACGAGCGAGGTGTAACCAGCCACACGATACAACACACGGCCTCAGTATTCACAAGCGAGGTGTAACCAGCCACACAATACAACACACGTTCTCAGTATTCATGAGCGAGTTGCCACCAACTGCACTGAGCAAGGTGCATCTAGCAGCACTGCACAACACATAGCCTCAGTTTTCACAATTGAGGTGCAACCAGCCACACAATACAACACATAGCCTGAGTATTCATGACTGAGGTTCCACCAGCCACACTATAGGTGAGGTGCAACCAGCAGCCAAATAATATTAAAAAAAGCCTCAGCATTCATGAGTAAGGCGTCATCAGCCACACTATACAAAATACTGCGTCAGTATTGTTGAGCGATGTACAACCAGCAACGCTATACAAAATGCAGCCTCAGCGTTCATGAGGGATACAACCAGCCACAACATACAAAATACTGCCTCAGTATTCATGAGCAGGGTGTGACCAGCCCCATAATATAGAACACTGCAATAGTTTTCACGATTGAGGTATTATCTACGATGCTACACAATTGCCTCAGTATTCATGAGCAAGATGCAACCAACCACTCTATGCAGAATATTGCCTCTTTTCTCAAAATCTTTAGCCAAGTTACTTATTCATCATGCATTAGCTATTTTAGCTACCTTAAGTGAGCCAACTTCGCTCAACCAAATGCTGGCCAAGCAGAGAAAATTCAGAGAACTTACAGTTTCAAATGATTTTCCGAAGTCGTAGTATCATGACAGTACACCAGTTATACTTTGCATAACTGACACAGCACTTTCTCTAATTATTGAATACATTAAAATTCTTCCAGGCTGGCAATTCCTTCAACATCAATCTTGAGTAGTTATTGAAAGTGATGACGTCTTGATGGAGTGCAGACTAAAGTGCCGAGGGAATGCAGATATGTAATGTGATCTTTTTTTTTGTAACAACTTCAGTCATATACTGTAATAGTGTTAGAGCCTAAATAGATTTTTTGCCATCGTTGTTATATAAAAGTAATTCATGGTGCCAATTTATTCCTGCAAGACCACCCCATTAACAAAGGTTTGTGCTTCCATTTGTGTGCAGTAAGGACGTAGGTTTGCACGATGATCGGAACGCGACATGATTGATAGCATGATTAATCTGACAGCTATATTATATTGGTTTACTTTACATTTAGATTAAATATATGCCTTTCACACCTTATATAGTCCTTGTCCATTGTTCCCGAATGAACTGAATCAAGATTAGTCTAACAGTGACCGACGGATCTAAGCTCCTGAAACAGATTATAGACTAGCCTATATCACATTTAAGTTATAGATAGATAGTAACTGGGATAAGGCTGTTGCAGTGGTCTAAACTACTGGTTTCTAAAGAGTGAATTAGTCTCTGGACTCGAATCCTCAAAATCCTGCAGTTTTAGTTACGACATTATTTTTTCTTTTTTTCATTTGGAAGTTGAATTTTGAACATTAATTTAATTAGTAAAATAAAAAGAGACCGGTTTAGGCGCGCGCACCATGAAGGCTGTGTCCTTCCCACAGCAACCTGGGTTCGATTCCAGCTCAGGTCATTTGCTGCATGTCTATCCCCATTCTCCTCCCCAACCTTACTGTCTCTCTACACTGTATAACTGTCAAATAAAGGAAAAATTCCTAAAAAAAAAAAAAAAAAGACATTCTAACTTCTGTTTAAATGTTTACATGATTAATTAGAAATGAACACCTGTAGGTATATATTCAGTACTAGCTGCTACCCGCTACCCGGAGTGAAATTGCCATTTTTTTGCGTGCATAACAGTTTTTCAAAAATTGGGCAACGTCAAGTCCTTCCTGGTGTCCAAGTGGATATTCACACCAAATTTAGTGATCATCGGTTGAGAAATGTAAGAGAAAAACGTGTACATACACACAGACAGACAGACATCGACCTCAAATATATTATAGATTTCCAGAATCTACAGTAAAAGTATCCCACAGCAACAATCATCCCCACTCCCTAGTATTACTGCTTTGCTGACCAAACCCATGGCCCACTGGCATTGTTTAAAGCCACTGCAATCCGAACTTCATTACAATCTACCGGGGGGGTGAGGCAGTCAGGCATTGTGTCCCTATCAATACTGAGACTCAGCCTGTGATCTTGGTGCGCAGCAATCAAGAGAATTAAGTTTTTTGGCTGCCCTGAAAAAGTTGTTTTTCAAAGTCTGAATGCCAAAAAAACATGGATTGAAGCAGAATATTTCATCAGATAAAAAAATGTTGCAAATTATTGTATCCATACTTTTCATTTGGTCAATCTTACAACAGTCCAGGGCTATTGGACATCTTTGGATCACACAAATTTGAAGCAATCCTTCGCATCCAACAATGGAATCTCATTCTACTAGTAGGATAACTAATTGTATTTGTGTAGCCTAATCTTTATCTGCAACTGAGCAGAAATATCAGGTTTAAACAGGATTAAAAAAATGGAAAAAAAAAGCAGAGCTGCATATGGAAGGTTGATTTAGAATTTGAATGACAATGTTATGTTTGAAGGTTTGAAGCTTCAAACTACTTGGTATAGCCCCATGAGTGATGAATATTTTTTGCAGCCGAGGCTCTCAGTGAGGTCTCAAGAGTAAATTATGGGGTTTCAGATCCTCGAGATCCCCATATTTCGAACTCCGGGTAAAATATCCCACAATCAAAACAAACAGTGACACTTGTCATGTACCAGACTCACTCACCTGCGGAACTGACTGCGATCCCCCGCCTGGGTCATGGCCACGATAGTGTTGGTGACGGACGTGCCAATGTTTGTTCCCATGATCACAGGAACCGCAGACTGGACCTGCAGTACTGCAAAAAAAAAAAAAAAAACAAGGCAACATAGTCATCAATATCCCCCGCCCCGGTAAGAGTGGTGACGGGAGAATGGGGAAAACCTGTCCCCATTAAACACCTATACACCAAGTTCAGAGTCAAGGGCCATAACTCCGTAGAAAAAAATTTATAGCCACCGGGGTGGTCCAGAACCTAAAATTTAGCCACGTCCAACTGGAACCTCGAAAGTGCGAAACGATGCAAGCAAAGTGCACATCACCAGCGCAAAGTGTGAAGCCCAAGGTCCAGGGCGGGGTTTTAGATACTCTCTGGTGCAATCTGAGCCTCATTTTGGAGCATTTTAAACACATTTAATGACCAATAATTCAGAAATAATTTTGACATTGGTTGAATGAATACTCTTCAGAGGGTCATGCGGGATGTGACTCATCAATCTTGACTCCACAAAAAGTCAGTTAAGTAGTGAAGTCCGCGTAACTGGAAGTAGCCCTTGAAGTAAAACTAATTAACTGTAGAAAAATGAAGCGGCTAAGGTCACTTCAGACACACTTGTACCAAGCCAAGGGTATAGTAAAATGCCTATCTTAATTAGGGCATCTCAGAACATAAAATACCGCAAGGAGAATGACAACCAGGTTCTACCCACACTGGGTATTCCTCAGGGCGGGGCTGGGAGGAGGAGTAAATCAGAGCTGAAAGCCCTGATTCCTTAGACGGTATATTATTGATAATTAGAGGCCAGAAGGCTAAATTGCAACAGCATATCACACAGTAAATATGCAAGAAGACTATGTGGAAAAGAAGTAATGGTGACAGTTATATAATGTCAACAACAGTAACAGGACCCAGCTGCAGCCAGGGACAGATTCAAGGTCCTGACACTGGCTAAAGCTGGACAGCCCCGTCATATTTTAAAGAGGTAATCCCTCCATACAAACCAGCTCGTTTACTCCACTCTACAACAGCAGGACAACTACAACAGGAAAAGTTTGTCTGAAGCCCGTCTCTGTTCATGTTTTGTATTTCTTTCCCCGTTGCAATTATCTGCCTGTTCGCTTGCCCATCTCTTGGTTACCCCCAAATGTGGCTGATGTACGGACCGCTTCCCGTCTAGTCCACGCCCGAATATGTGCATTTGTCCGTCCATGTGGGCATTTGTATATTCATGCATTTGTGTGTGTGAGGGCATGCGTGTAAATGGGTTTAGTACATGCACACCTGTGTCCATGTCTGTGTGCGCATGCGTGTGTGCACTTCTATGTGTGTGCACGTGTGTGTGCGGATGTTTGTATACGCCTGTTTGTGTGTGTTTTTACATTTGTGTGGGCGCGTGTATGTCTGTATAGGCGTGTGTACATACGTGTGCGTGTGTGTGTATATACATATATATATATGTGTGTGTATATGCTTATATAGGTGTGTGTATGTGTGTGTGTGTGTGTGTGTGTGTGTGTGTGTGTATGAGCACATGTAACTCACATCCAGATGACACCATGCTGACTACGATCGAAGAGGATGTGCTGGAGCTCTGTACCAGCAGTGTGACCAACACCCCGATCACCAGTCCAGCCAGCGGGTTCGAAAGCACAGAGTTCTCCTGGAATATATCCCCCGCAGCTTTACCTGAGCAACATACACAAGCACACATATAACACACACACACACTCAAACCACGGTGTATAATACACACACTGATACCACACGCCAACTGTACAGTACAATAATAATAATAATAATAATAATAATATACACACTCAACCACACAACCATACAGTATAAAAAACACACTCAAACCACACACTCAACCATGCTGTATACTACACACACACACACACACTCATATCACACACAAACATGCAGTATAATACTCACACTCAAACCACAAACTCAATCATGCAGTATAATGCACACCCTCATACCACACACTCAACCATCAGCACATTTAAAGCTGGGCTATCTTGACTGGTTCATTACATCAAGTTAGTTTCAGTTTTCATTACCAGGCAGAATTTTTATCAGGAAGATTTTTTATCAGGCAGATTAGTGTATCTTTTTGCAAACCATAACTTCTGCAAGTAATTGCAGGACACTTGTCACGTTGGAAATACAGCTCGCCTTTAGACTAAATGTAAAGCAGGCCTCAGGAAGACAGCTTTTTCCATTTGGATATGTTCACTCATCCACTCCAGTCCGCTGAACACGAGGGAAGCACACAAACACTCAAATGCTGTGTCCATTTAGTTAAGCTATACAGATCATCCTAGTGGAAACACAATTGCATCCAATCGCGATGAGATGATTGTTACCCATAGATACACTTGTTTTCATTTTGAATTGCATTTGCCATGCAGAACATTATAGTTCATTTCCTTACGCTGTTGTGCAAAAATATGACAATAAATACAACCCCAATTCAAAAAAAATTTGGATGTAGTGTAGAAACGTGGAGCGTGGCATTTGCCCCCACCTGTATGTTGATGGTAGATAACGCATATTGAATATGATATGTATGGCATATTGAATTTCCAGTCATGCCGGTAATGGAAAGGAACCTTCCCCTACCCGACCCCAACACCTCACCAAAAAATGAAATTTAACAGCTTGTTAAAAATCTGCAATTACAATTGCTGTTGGAACAAAAACCAGCATACACAGTGGGTCCCCAGGAATGACATTGAAGACCACTGGCTTAATGAATGAGAGAGCCCACTTCAACTGATGCTATGTTTTTGTTTCAAGGCAGTAAACAAGTGCTATTTATGTGACCTCTTACAGAGTCAGCAAGGTACCTGGGTACAGATTGTGCACATCAAATACATGCTAGATTACTAGGCTACAAATCGCTGACCTTTTGCCATAGTTTTGCAATAACTCAATAGATACTAATATATACTCTGTACATGTGTGTATACATGGCAATATTGTTTTCACAAAATATCTATGTTTTGTAGGATTACATCAAGAGGAAGCAGAACACCTCTCTAATTTTTTTTATTTTAGAGAGTTGAAGTGATGATGATGAGCATAAAACATGTTCCATTTTGATATCAGGTGGCAGAATTGAGATAAGGGGGGGGCCAAATTTTGGTGCCCCCAAAAAGGGTTATCATCCAATAGTTTACGAACCATATGAGCTATCATTTATTTGACTAAAATTACGAAGGAATGCCAATTTTGGTGCCAATAGGTAGTATAGTTTTTGATTTATTGCAAAAAAGTGTTTGAAAAAAGTGGGAGGGCACGTTGCAATGCACGTAAAAGGCAATTTTTTAAATGGCTGCCATTTTGTAACCAGTCGGAGTTGGCAGCCAAAATTTTGAGATTTCTGTCCATGTACATATTGCAACTACTGGTGGAAAAATCAGGACAATCTGATAGATGGTGGTCACAAATCCCCAGGCTACTGGTCCATTTGAGATGGAATGGCCCACAATGCACACATACCACAGACAGACTGCGTTACCTCCTTACCTCCAACCAGTTGGAAAGCAGAGCTAAGGATGTCCAGGGAGCAGACGAAGAGGTAGAGGAACCCGAGAAGCAGGAGCAGTTTTCCCCCTGAGATCAGGATTCTCAGAACCTTATCCTGACAGCTCAGCTCTGGAGGAAACAGACTGTATACATTATACACACACATGCACTGCAATACAATATACACACATATACACTATATGCACAGAGACTCACCAGCACAGTCCGGCTCAGCATAAAATAGACTATACTATACACTATAATGCACTCTCCACATATTTTTGTCACAGTAAGATAGTGAAACCAGCCATTCCATGAAATGACTGAAAATGTTTAATCACTTTGTGAAATGACTGAAGTTTAGCGCTGGCCATTTCATGAAATTGCTGAAATTTTCCATCATTTCATGAAATGACTGGTTTCACAATATGACTGTAACATATATACCATACACATCGACCCTGACCAGCACAGTCCAGCTCTGTAGGAAACCGATCATACACCATACCCACAAATACACTGCAATACACCATAGACAAATATGCACTTGAATGCAAGATATACACTATATACATCACCTGCAGTCGAGCTCTGCTGCAAACAGATCATACACTATACACACAGACACACCATTACATTATAGGACGCTATTCACACATACACACTATTATACACTATACACACACATATATGCTACATACACAGAGCCTTACCCACACAGGCCAGGTTTACAGCAAACAAGCTATATACTCTGCCCGCAAATGCACAGCAATACACTAAATGCTTACTAACACACATCTACATTCAATGCAGACCTATAAACACAAATATACGCAACAAACAGACACTACAGGATGAAGCCATTAACACTGCTCCATACTGCCGCATGTTCAGGCTGAACTGTTTGCTCTCACCTGCCCAGGGGACCCCTGTGTTCTGCAGTTCCGGGATGTCCCAGGGGTCCTCGGGCTGGTTTCCAGGGCCAGCGTCTGACTGGATCAGAGTCACAGTGGAGTGAGCCTGAAGGATTGAGGGGTCCTTTGCAGCTGCAAAGCCATCTACTGGAGGGGAGGAGAAGTACATCTGAGGTTCTCCCAAGAACCAATAACTTTGCAGACTTTATTTAAACACATAAACACTATTGGCATTATACTCATGCACTATACACACACACACACACACACACACACACACAATACTTGCACTACAGATGCACACTATATACACAGAGGACAAACAGTCAATACACATTCACCCATCCACAGTAGTATCAGTAGATCTCAAACTCAGCCCTGGGGCCCTCCTGTGTATGCTCTGTTTTGATCCAACCACAATAGCAATTCCAGGATTTTTACCAGCCTCAACTTTACCTTAATTACATCATTCTTAACGACAAGAGTTCAGAACGTCTGTTTAACCTTTTATGCCAAATTGACATAAAAAGTCAGAAATGACTGCACGTACCATTAGGGGTAATAACTCCACATCCAGATACACTGAAAACAAATTCATGATTCCAGATTAAAATCTTCATGATTAGATTTAAGAATCAATAGGTCCCTTATTATTGAAGCTGAGGACATATTGTCATGAAAATTAAAAACCATTTGCTCGGCAGTGAATTATACAGAGTCAACCACAGTCTCGGATGGATTCAAGCCATGCCAGTGCCAATTCTGTCCAGTAGCCTCCTAAGAGCAGTGCATAACTGGCTTTGTGCTGCTCAGGGACAAGGGAGGGGTACAGTGAGTTTGGAGATGATATGTCCATTGCTCAAGCGCCAAACTGACAGGCAAGTGTTTCAGAGGAGAACCAAAAACTACCTGCGTTCTCCTGTGATGGCGGCATGCATTGTGTAAAAGCAAGCTCGTACATAGTTTGCTGCTTGGATATTTCAGGTTGGGGTGGGATTTGAGATCTCAAATTATTTTTAAGAATGTTCTAAAAGATGAGTCAAACCCATTTGCTGTCACATTCATTTAAGATATTTCCAAATACCTGACATGAAATTAAAGGTTTCAAATAATTTTAAAATGCTCCAAAAAAGACTTGATTTGTTAAAAACTAAATCAAATCAATATTTAGTGGGACTACCTTTTAAGTAAGGAGTAAGTAAGTATACAGTCCCTCATAATATGATGATTGCCTTTTTGCGTGTTCCATGTCAACTATAGAACTCTGAACTCCTACCCGTTTCTGTCTTTCCAGGTCAAGGGTGCCTAAAACTTTACACAGCACTATACATTAAATAACCACACATTACACACAGAAGGTACACAGGGACACACATTACACATACACATTTCACAGACACATTGCACATATACTCATGCGCATTACAAACATTACGCATACCTGCATACGTGCGCAAATGCACTCACAGATATCACACAAACAGATTACACGCAAGCACAAACATTACACACACAATCGCAGAAATTACATAAACAAAGTGCATGCATGTGCATACAAACATTAAAAATTGACTTGCAGACATTCCACAGACACACACACACAGACATTACACAAACATGGCATGCACACGCGCATCAAATGCAGCCACAGATATTACACACATGCACACAAACATTACACATGCATTTACAGACATTACAGATTAAACACATATATGCATGGACATTACACTCACACTCACATACATTAAACACATATGCCTACAAATATTACAAATGCACTTACAGACATTACACAAAAACAAAACGCAAAAAAATATTGCATATGCACTCAGACAATACACAATTACATACACACACACGCACACTACACACGTACCATCAGGAGAAGAGCTAGGTTGGTCTTTCTCTTTGGGTTCTTTCCGTTGTTCATCCATTTCTGGGCGAGGGGCCATCGTTCTGAAACACAGAACAAATCAAACATTCAGAACAAGCCTGAGAACCAATCAAAAACACAGAAAAAACCTGAGAACAAATAATTCAAAACAAACCTCTGAAACAATGAAACACTCAGACTGAAGCAAAGAACCAATCAAATATTTTAAAACAAATCAGTGAACCAAAAAAATATTCCAAACAAACCTGAGAACCAATCAAACATTCAGAACAAATCCAAGAACCGATGAAACATTCCGAATTCATATCAGGTCCGAGAACCACTCACTGAGAACAAACCTGAAGTCCACTGCATCATTCTGAAACTTTATCTTGTAATTCCAAACAAACGAGCAAGTTATGAGAAATAGAGAAGGGAGCGTGATGGGGGAGGGACAGTGGGAAGTGCCAGATCAAAAGGAGGGCAACTGATGGGAACACTATTGATTTTTAGCGAGTGACGTGGATGACAATGTGTGTGTGTGTGTGTGTGTGTGGGTGTGAGAGAAAGAGAGAGCGATAGAAAGAGAGCCACCTCACACAGTTGCTGGTTCATAATTTAGTTGATTCCAATTGCAATCCTTTAGGTATGAAGCTATCCTGAAATTGGCTGGTGTTAGCCAGGGACCAAATGAGTGAGTGAGAACCAGAGGTTACTATCAAGCATTTAGTGAAAAATGAGTTATGTGCCAGAAGCATCCTCTTGACTATGATTAAATCATAAATATTTAACATCAGTTACAAGTTCTTTTAACCAGAGATATCAACATCTGAATTCACAGAAAGCAGAAATTTTTGTAACCAGTTTTTCTCTGAACTTTCAATCCGGGGGTAAGTAGACTCTGGTTCTCATCCACTCAAATAAAAATACATATTAGGGAAAACTAACAAAAAAAATCCTAACTAGACAAATGCTGTCTATGAAAAACAGCATGGTAGATCCCAAAAACTATGGCATTCTCCCCATAAAAAAAAAAAAATTCATAGTTTGGCCCAATGGTGACGCTACAGGATATTTACAGGGGGAGAACCCTTGGCTCTAGGAATGTTTGCAGTATATTTTGCCCAATTCCCATGAGACCAGTTTGCCCTATAGCATAGTTGAAAAAGTTAAGTTTGGTCAAAAGGATGAGCTACAGCAGGAATGATTACATTGCATCCAGAACTTTTGGATTGCTGTTCTTTGCACCAGGACGTTCACAGAAAGTTGATCTGATCCGCATTAGAACAGTTTGACTTAATGCATTTGAAAATGAAGTTTCACTGAATGGAGGTGCAACAGTAAAAGCAACAGAGCGGTCAAACTCAATAAGGTTCCTCCTCAATCCACCAACAGCAGATATTATAGGAGTAACGTTAAAACTGTTCACAATATTGCATTTTTAGAAATGAAAGGTTAGGACAGGTGGTGGCTTTGCAGCATAGATCATAGGGTCACCAACATCAATGAAGAAACCTTTTTCCGCCCCAGAAGCAATCACAAGAGGTGTGACGTGATTCCCCACAAAACCTTTTCAGTCACTGCAATTGGAAACACAGAATTTTGTCAAGTCGTGGCACCACAGGAAACGATAGAGTCATCACAATCAAGAACTTCCTCCTCTATGCACCAGGAATGCTGAAGGTAGGTTTGAGGGCTCCTATTAAAATCTGCTCACTGCATTGCAATGTTTTAATTTAAAAGGACCCCTGTGTCAGATTTCAGATCTTGGGGCTGAAATATTGGCAGGAATGGAGTATAATATTCACAAGTTGACACAACCTTTGTGTGAATGCCCTCTGCCTCTCCTCCCTTCAACAACTTGAACATCTATTAGAATGTCCGCTTTGATTGATTTGCATCTTGTGAGCTCCCTTATCCCCGGCTGGGTCTTGCTTCATAGTTACACCACCTCTTGTATGAGTGATGCATTTATACCCCCAGTTTTGAATTTCAAGTAATTGGATTTTCTTTTGTGGTGTGCGCTATGAAACAGTCAGTACTTACAAGTAAAACTTGTCGTCTTCTGAAATTAAAACGTAATCTTTAAATATGGTCATTTCAGATGTTCCCTTCCTAGGTCAGTTAATCAGACCAATTTCTCAGGCTTGGGAATGCATTCCAGTTAATTCTTACCCAGCCTGTTCCTCTGCCCAGTTTATTAGGAATCAGCTCCCAAGCATTCTACTATCATCCGGGCTAGAATCGCGTCTCTCCTACGCTACTCCATCCTGCCTTTGGGCAATTCGGTTCTGCCGAAGTGTGCACCCCTACCTGACAGTCATCCCAGAAAGCTACAGGCTGTAGATTAGCAATGTCAACACTGTCACCTGAACTCTGCTACTCCCATCTGGGCTCAGTCCCACTGCTACCGTATACCCTTCCATTGAACTGTATTCTGCCACCCCACTTGATTCCTGGTCTATATACACCAACTTCCTCTTCAACGCCGCCATGTTTTTATAGTAACACAGGACACAGAAAACAAACATGGGCTCTAGAAAGGGCCTACCGCGTTTTTTGCAGCCACCACAGTGAGGAGTGGGAGGAAGCTTTATCAGTTGGTTGCGATCTCACCACTAGATGGCACCAAATCTTCCACACTGGTCCTTTAAGTTGGGCCTATCGGTGGCGCTGCAGTTTCGGCCCATAGGGTGACCAACACCAACAACAAACCTCCTTTATGGGCCAGAAACAATCGCAAGAATGATTCCCATCAAATCAGCCTGTCATTGCCTTTGGAAATTTAAAGTTTGATCTGGTGGTGGCGCCACAGCAAAGGTCGTAGGGTCACCAGTGATGGAACCAGTGGCGTAACATCAGATGTTCAGAGGGCCCCACCTTTTTACAGCATGATTACTTTCAAGCAATTCCCATTTAACTTTGCCTGATTAAGAGTTGAACAATTGACGGAATCATCAAGACCAATACATGGCCAGTTATGATCAAAAAATGATGCAGAGAAGGTCTGTTGGCTACATTTATATAACTGATATGTCAGTTTTATTTATGACATAGTTAGGATAGCAATAATCTGAATAAATGCAAAACATCCAAAACTTTTTCTGACTGCCATCTCTCACATTAGCACTTCTTCAGCAGCATGAAAAAAAAAGCTAAAACGAGAATTAAATCAAAGAAAGTTTTGGACTTTTTGCATTTATTCAAATTATTTCCATCCTGATAATGTAACTATGTTGTGCATTGTGTCTTACAACGCCCTTTAGCCATGACTGTACTGTACTCACAAGTAGCACAGCCATTCATATCTTATGGCTTAATAAGTCTCCCAAATTAATTTACGAAAATGTGTGCCGTTTTATGAGCCACATGAATTCAGAGTATTCAAAGGACGTTGCCATTGAAAATACAACCCCAAATCCAAAATAGTTCAGACGAAGTGTAAATTGTGAATAAAATCAAAATGCAATGACTGATATCACGAGCCATTATGTTATTTAAAGTAGAACATAGACATTTCAAATGTTGAAACTGAGACATTTTACATTTTCATCCACAAAATGAGCTAATTTCAAATTTTCTGGCTGTAACAACTGTGTTCCGTGGGCCAAGGCTCATTTAAAATGTACTGTAGCAAAGTGGCAAAGTGTCAAATTTGACATTCTTGTTGGAAATTATGGGCGTCGTGTCCTCCATGCTAAAGAGGAAAAAGACCACCCCTCCTGTTATCAGCATTCAGTTCAAAAGCCAGCATCTCTGATGGTATGGGGATGCATTACGGCATATGGTGTGGGACACTTGCATGTTTTAAAAAGCACCATGAATGCTGAAAGGTATATAAAGGTTTTAGAGCAACATATGCTCCCCTCCAGATGACATCTATTCCAGAGAAGGCCTTGTGTATTTCAGCAGGACAATGCAAAGCCACATACTACAGCTATTACAACAGCATGGCTTCTTAGTAGAAGAGTCCATGTGCTGAACTGGCCTGCCTGCAGTCCTGATCTTTCACCGATTGAGAACATTTGGCGCATAATTAAACAAATTCAGTCAAAGGAGACCCAAAACTCTCCAGCAGCTGGAAGCCTGTATTAAACAAGAGTGGGATCAAATTCTTATTTTGCTCAAGAGCTCAAGAAAATTGCCTCCTCAATGCCCAGACAACTCCACTCTGTGTAAAAAAGAAGAGGGGATGCTACACCATGGTAAACAGGCACCTGCCCCAGCTTTGTTGAGACCTGTAGCATCCATCAAATTTGAAATGAGCTCATTTTGTGCATAAATTGTAAAATTTCTCAGTTTCAACATTTGCCATGTTATCTCTGTTCTATTGTGAATGAAATACTGGCTGGTAAGAAAGTCATTGCTTTTTATTTTATTCACAATTTACACTTTGTCCCAACTATTTCGGAATTAGGGTTGGAAATCTATCAATCATTCTGCTGACAAGTCTTGGCAACTGTTGCTAATCCAGCTGAGTAAACTACAACAGGATTAAGTAATCGAACATTGAACGATGAGGTTACACAAGGTGTTTGATACTGCCGATGGAATGCCACTGCAAAAAACAGTAGGATTCATTCTCTATGCACCAGGAATGTTTAAAGAGATTTGCCACGATTCCCATGGAACCCGTTTCATTGTAATTTTTCTAAATCATAAGTTTGGCTTGGTGATGACATTACAGCAAAGTTCATAGGGTGACCAATATGAACTAAAGCCCTTCTCTGTGCACCAGATATACCACAAGAGGCGTGAATTGACTACTGAAAAGTTTTTGAGTTATTGCATTTGCAAGTGTATCATTTGACCTGGTGGTGGTGGAACAAGAAAGGGCATTGGGTCATACAAAACAATAGGGCTCCTCAATGCACCAGGAATGAACACAAATGGCCTCATGCAATTGCCATGAAAATGATTTGAGTTACTGGGCTCAATCAAAGAATTTGCAGTGGTATCAGGGCCAGCAGTGGCCAAGGTGAATACATTTGAATGTAATCTCAGCCTCAAAACAATGATGCCCTGTGGCAGGATACTTGACCACAGGGAAAAAAAGCTGTAATGCTCTCCATTGTGTCAGGCCAATAAGGAACTTTGAAACCTGCTTTTAGGAGAGGGAGAAGATCTGCACTTTAGTGACCAAAAACCGTTATAGGGCGTTGTTATTGTGCAACCCTAGTTTACACAAGTGTTTAGTTATCATAGAGGCACAATGAACATAATGTCCCCCAAATATCACACAAAAGGTAAGGCATTATGTATAACCACATTCAACACAGAATAGCTTGTGTACAGCATGATTCACAGACCAGGTAATGCTTAATGCGCATCACAGAACAGTAATGTATTGTTACAGATGCCTCAGGAATCTTAATATAAGACAGTCCTGGTAGCTTCAAAATAGGAACTGCCGTTTCTATTGTATTCAAAAGAAAAACGGCTCAGATGACTCCATAAACATTTTTTTCCTGTGAGATATACCTACTTGTAACCATATGAGCAATTAGTGTGCCTTAATACATGACTCTGAATCAAGGGTCTCAATACTTTTAACTCTCAACCCGCTCCAGCAGTATTTAGTTCATACTTCAGCGCTAAGCATGAAGTAGTACCATTTGGACTTCAGCGTACTAACACTTTAGCCATAATCAAGATCTAGCAGTTTTAGCCAACGTGTGCTGCTTAAGACTGAATAACCCATCTTAATATTTCATTTACATTGTTAGCGATGCAATATTTTCTTTAATCTACATGTCTATAATTTCAAAATGTTTTCTGAAAAGATTGTGCGAAAGCTTAAGTTTTTATTGTAATACATAGTGCACCCCCCCCCCCACACAATTATAACCATTAAGAGAAATGAACAAGTGGATATGTGACACTGAAAGCAGGGCAGTTAATCACCTGCCACAGGTGTTTCTAGGGGCTGAAGATGTTCCGTCTGCGCACAATTACACGCATAAATTAACCTAACGAGCAGTAAAGTGACCCTGAAAGCAGGGCAGTTACTCACCTGCCGCAGGTGTGTTTTGGGCCGAAGGTGTCCCGTCTGTACTTGCCTAGAGGGGCCCTCCTCACACCGCTTTATAGCAGCTGAGGAGCTCAGCTCTGTCCAAAGTCTGATCCCAAGGGAGGGTGCCCACCAATCACCACTATCCTCCAATCGAGGCTCACCCACACACCATCAGCCAGTTACATTCTTCTATGCCAGGCAGGGCGGAGCAAACCCACACCATCATCCAATCAAACCCTCTTCCCAAATAAACTACTCCGAATAAATGACAACGAGGATGACTGTAAACATGGTGACATAAAGATCATTTTCAAGGAGCAAAAGTCAGAATTTCTTTAAGGATGAAAATGGCAAAATTTCAAAAATGGTGGTTTTGATCAATGCAATAAAGAAAACAGCAGGCAGAAAACAGGCATGTTGTAACATTTATACATAATTTAGGTTCACAAAGTAATATTATTTAAAGGTCTTTATTTTTTAAAAAAAAGCCAGTCTGTAGCACAGTACAGTAATTTAAAAAAAACAAAAACTTCAGACTTTAAATCATGAAATATTACCAACGAAGTAGCAGTGTTTTCAAAATCTTCAACACAAATGAGTCATTATAAAGTTAACATTGGCAATAGCTCTCTCTGCTGGCCATGAGTGGAACCACAGCGCTCTTCCATTCAAGACAAGAACCCTCTTTCACAAGCTACTCTGTGCTGACATGAAAAAGGCACAGTTCACTTTATTGACTTTCTATGATGAGTTGCACTGTTTGTTTCCAAATGGACCAGACAAATTTTAGCATACCGGAGGAACATTTCACATACATATTTCCAGACTTACAAATACAGGAGTATATTTATGGTTTAAAGGTCCCCCTATCATGTCTCCAGGTGTATAACCAATCAACAACTAGAATGATTTCAAAATCTGTCCATTTGCAACATTACAAGTTGGTCAGATCACCTCGGATACAGAAAAAAAAACTGATAAACCGGTTGGCTGAAGTTGATTGATTCTCCTTGCCTCAAGACTGTTACCTACCCATGTGATGTCCCAAAGAACAGATTTAGGAATGGAATATTGGGGACCTTTAAAGCAAGATAATCTGCTCACAAAACTAAAGTTCCTGAGTAAAAAAGTAAACAGCATCTCAATTGTGCAACATGATGTGGAACAGGAAATGAATGGTGGCTATTCCAGCAGTGTGTTAAACAGGAAGTGGGCAGCACCTCAGTGTTTCTTCATTAGGATATGAAACTGGAAGTGGGCAGCATCTCAGTCTCTCCATTCGGATGCAAAATGGCAAGTGGACAAACTCTCAAGAGTTTCTGCATTAGAATGTGAAACAGGAAGAGGACAGTTTCTCAGAGTTTCTGCAATAGGCTGTGAAATATGAAGTGGGGAGTACCTCAGAGTTTCTGCAATAAGAGGTGAAACGGGAAGTGGGCAGCATTTCTGAGTTTCTGCATTAGGAAGAGAAACAAGAAGTGGGCAGTATCTCAGAGTTTCTGCATTAGACAGCAAAACAGGAAGTGGGCAGCATCTCAGTTTCTACATTAGGGAGTGAAAAACGAAGTGGGCAGCATCTCTGGAGTTTCCGCATCGGCATGTGAAACCGGAAGTGGGCTGTGTCTCAGAGTTTCCGCATTAAGACGTGAAAAAGAGACAGCGCCTTTTGGCTGAGCTCCAAGCGCGCTCTCTTTCTACGAAGCTCCACCCTCTGCCTCGCCAGCTCCACTTTCTCCCTCTCGATTTCCAGTGAAAACATTGCCTTTTCCTGCTCAAGCTCAACCCTCTCCTGAGCAAGCTCCACCTTCTCCTGGTCAAGCAGTGCCCTCTCTTGCTCCATCTCCGCCCTGTTTGCTTCAAGCTCCGACCTCCTCCTTTCCAGCAGGGAATGGTGCTTCAGAAGTTTCCTCTTGGCCCGTGGGTTAGAACTGAGCAGTGATGTCACAGGAGACACATTGGAGAGGGCAAGTCTTTCCGCAGCAGCTTCCTCAATCGGCACAAACCAGGGCGAAGTGTCTTCCAAGTCCTGCAGACATGCAAACAAACCCACGCACAAACAAACACGCGCGTACACAGTCATTCACGTACACACAGACACACACAAATGCAGAAGCACACAAACACATACGCATGCACACACACACACACACACACACACGAGAGACAAATACAACCATACGTATATTCACACACACGCAATCAAATGCACACGTGCATACGCCCACACATCGGTTATACACACATTCATCAAGTGTTTCACCCAAATGCAGTCTCTCACCATCAAATCCTCTATTGCACAGTACCTTGTGTTTGGGGTTGAAGTTTCCCAAGCTGCCAGAAGGGGCAGCATTGAGCGCCATCTCTCTGGTGGTCTCCCCTTCTGTCACTGACAGAACACAACAGCAGCAATGAGCAGAAACAGATGCAAAAGGACCCCAGACTTCTCTTCGTGCTCTTATACCAGCACGAGGAAAACACTCAAAAACCTGTCCCAAATGAGTCCCTAAGAATCATACTAGGGCTAGGTGAACCAATGTTGGAGTACTCCAGAGAAAATGAGACTCAAAGTTGCCAGCCTCCTGTGTCATCTAAAGTAGCTGGCTACAAAGAAAACACTGCATGCATTACTAAGTCAAGATATTCAAAATAATGTGCATACACCTCTTGCAGGTTTTGGATGCCCTTCTGATTAATTTAAAGTGAAACCTACCGCCTTCTGAGGCAGAACCATCATCATCTTATTCATTTGGGACAAACTCAGGGTCTCTCATCTTCCACTTCCCCATCATCATCAGTCATAGCAAGCAATTCCTCATCAGTGAGATACCCAGCTGCCATGTTTACAATGAATTATGGGAAAGTTGTTGGATGGTCCACTATGGCTTAGGCCGTGCAGTGCATACAGCATGTACAGTGGTGGAGAGGACATTTTCTTGCATTAGCAATCCATGTGGGCAGATTGGGTTGGCCCATTTAGGAAATGCATATCTCAGTTTTTTGCACATACTGACCACCTCAACTTTTGCTGAAAGTGCGGACTGACCCGGAATAGTTATGAGGGGCTCAAATAATACGGATATCTGAAGCAATGGGACTACATATAAAAAGTGACAAAGCCAGTGCGCCCGCTTGGACAAGCATGGGCAAAATGGAACGCCCGCCCTATTGGCCAAAGTATCGGTCAAATTCGGCTCAAAATCAATTTTGCTCTAGACCTTATGACCATATATACACATATGAAATATGAAAAGGATCGGCGAAAAACTGAAGACGCTAGAGTGCAAACAATCCAGCACGCATGTATGCACGACAGACCACCACTTAAGACCCTGAGCATAGCATAAGCCCCTTTGGGCCTTTTGGCCAAGCAGGCTAAAAATGCTGAAACTAAACATAAAAATGCCTTTAACTGAAGCACATAAATCACATTTAGTGTTCTGTACAGAATAGTACACCCAAATTTCACTTTGTACTGGATAGTACAGAACAGCAAAATTGAAAAACAGCATGGTATTATATGGAACAAAGAGTGCCGTCATCCAGTATATGTAGTAGTTTTAGATTGTTGAGTGCACTTACAGGGAACAGCAGGAGTATCCACTAGGGAGGGAAAAGTTTTTCCTGCGGTCGATGAAATCTGGGTCACCTTTTCCTGTAAAGAGACAAGGTTTCCCAAGTAAGGCTTTCGTTAAAAATACAAAAAAATCTAAACGATAAACACACATGCAAGCAAGAACAAATATTCTTTCCAACACACACACACGTATCCACAAAAACATGCTATGTACATGCATCTACGCACACGCACAGACATGCATGCATGCACTCGCTCACGCAAACACACATATACGTGCGCGCGCGCACACACACGCGTTTGTATAGCAATACCTGAGAGGACATTGTTTTGATTTGCATCTGTACTACCTTTCCCCAACCATAACCTGAACCAAACTATACCAAACCCTAACCTTAACCAAAACATAACTGCAATTAGAACCCCAACATTAACCAATTATCCTTGTTCCTCCATAATTTTCCATCCTCTGTGAGAACCACCCCAAATGGCCTCGCAACCCAAAGATTCCTCACAATGCTTATGGTTTCCCAATAGTTGGTTCCTACAAGTATGGCTATACAGGACACCCCCACCCCCCACCCCCACACGCACACAAATTTCATAACTTGATCAAATTTAATCCAACAAAAATCTCAAGAGGCAATTGTTAGCAACCATACAATTACCACTCCTAATCAAAAGAAACTGAGATTGTGTGTTCGATTAAAATGAAAACTGAAAGCAGTCATTTGTAAGTATCTTTGACCTGTATTCCTTTAAAAGTCTTTCAAGAGCACATTACTTTATATTACGCTGCATGAATTTTATTGATTTTTCAAATTAACAAACTTTCATTCTAGCGACAAAATTTAAAAACTACAATTACGGTCTCGCAATTCCCTGCCTACTCCAACCAGTCAAGTTGCAGTTTATATCAAAGACTGTCCAGACTCAAATACGTAGTGAAGACAGATGAAATTTAATCAAAAGCACGAGAGTCACATGTATGATTCCAGAGAACGATTTCAAGAGAGAAACATGCCATCTTCATTCAGAGACTATTTTTACACAAGGGACTGATAGACAGCTCCGCCACATGGCGCAAAGACAATCACCTGAAGCTAAATCTTTTCAAAACAAACTAAAAATCTAACAAGGGCAACGCAAAGCGTAGCATCCCTCGCCGGGTACAAATGTTGTACATATACATGTACATATGTCAGAAGTCGTCACTTTCATTAGGCTGTACTATATAACTAGGCAAGGAAGTTAATACCAGGGGATTCGATGTACAGAAAATTTACTACTTTATGGAACGGCCCATGAGAAGATCTGAAAATAAACTTAATGCTAATTGGTATGAAAATGTAATAAAAGAACGTGGATAAAATCAGGATTTACAGAAGATTAAAGCATATATGAGAAGGTGACAAAATGGAAGAAGAGTGAAAACATAATATGAACGTATCCTTGCACTTTCAAAGGTTAGTACAGTATAATATTTGAAACAGTGTAATGGCATGAAAGAAATCTTGGATGAGATTAAGAAGCAGCATTCATGATAACAACATGATACGGTCCAATGGGACAGTCATCACATTATACTGATAAATCTTCTGGAAACCATTTTCACGTATTTAATGAGCTATGACTTTTGACCAACATACTCCAAAATCGAACTTTGGGCTGTATTTTGATACCATGTATCTACATATCAAATTTCATGAAAATCCGTCAAACAGTACTCAAATTTTGGAACGGAAACAATTTTTGCATATTTCATGAGTTATAACCTTTAACCCACATACTCCAAAATTGAAATTAGGCTGTATTTTCATGCCACATACCTTCATATCAAATTTCATTAAAATCCAAAGATTACTCAAGTTATCGAACGGAAACAATTTTCCTATATGTAACGAGCTATGACCTTTCATCTACATACTCCGAAATCGAACTTAGCCTGGATGAAGTACCTTCACATCAAATTTCATTAAAATTTGTCACACATTACTTAAGTTATCGAACGGAAACCATTTTTGCGTATTTAATGAGCTATGACCTTTGACCTATATACTTCGAAATCAAACTTAGCCTGTATTTTGATACCAAGTACCTTCACATCAAATTTTATTAAAATCCGTCAAACACTACTCGTAACTGAACGGAAACCAGAGTTGTTATGGAAGAACAGAGGCGTTACTATATCCCCCTCCAACTACTTCGTCGGCAAGGGGATAACAATGGTGCACAAAATGTGCTGGCCTGACAAAGCTGAACCATCATCATTAGGATGATACTAATAGTTCAAACAACTCGGTCCTCAACTATCTAGAGCAGTGCTACCCAAACCTCTCCTGGAGGCCCACCTGTACTGCATGTGTTAGATCTCACCCTGATGCAGCACAGGTGATTCAAATAATCAGGCTGTCCTCAATCAGCTTTAGGGGGTGATTAACAAGCTGATCATTTGAATCACCTGTGCTGGAGCAGGGAGAGACCTAAAACATGCAGGAGGGTGGCGGGCCTCCAAGAGAGGATGGGAAACAAACATTTTAACAGTTACAAAGGGTAAAAGCTAACCCAATCTGCAAAGGGGGCGTGGCTTTATCAATTTTTATGCAAACCTTTCCAAAATCCTACAACCAAGCCCCCAGCCCTTTATAACAAATGGTTCACTACTCAAGTACTATCAAATATTGACCAATGAGGAAAGGGAATGAGCTTTCACCATTTAAAGCAGTACTCCCACTCCTTAGAATATAGTGCTTAATATGCAGTTACTCATGTGTACACCACATTTGCAATCGACTCACCACATTTCCATGCTTCTGCGGCAGAAATTTGAATTTGTTTACATTGCAGCATCATGTGCTGCTTTTTGCCCATTTCAAACTGCCAGACAGATTCTATTTAAGTGATGTAAGTGAGTTCATCAGGGATGGCAGTAATCATGCCCAGGTGTAATAATTCAACACAATTATCAGACACATTTGCTCAACTGAATAAATGACAGTCCTTGATGCAGTCTTCTGAGCGACCAAAGATGACAGGTATTCCGACTAGGCTTGCACTTTTGCTCTCTACGCATAAATTGCTCCAAGCTCCTTGAATCTTTTTGTTGTTTTGCACCATGGAGGGAGAATAAAAATCCCTTCCTGTCACTCTGTGAAGAACAGTTTTTCAACCTTTCAATGATTTTTTTGGCCCACCTTTGCTTCGGTAGGACATGTCCCCTCCTGAATGCTGCTTTTGCACCAAATAATGATTTAAGTCAATCACCTGCTGAAATCCGCAGTTCAAAATCACATCATTATCAAAATTTTTACCCCAGTACTAGTCCTAAATTGCCCCATCCCAACTTTTTTTGGAATGTGCTGCAAGTTTGGATGGCAGGAATGGATGTACAAATACAAAGACGTTAACCAGAGAAAACACTGAGCATCAGGTGAAAGAAACACAAGTCAAGTAAATCTAGAAATCACTGCTTTCTGCTTTTATATGCGTCTTCCATTACGATGACACTTTTACTGAGTTGGGATTGTATGTAGCTCATATACAGTATACTTACAGTTGCTATGCACACAGACAAGGCAAGATCACAGTTATTTGCAAAGACTTTCACCAATACATTTACTTCACAAAACACTCAGCTCCTTATGGAGTACACAGCAGCAGAAATAAACACACACATGCACACACACACTTGCACGTCCTCAGGGCTGAGCCACAGCGCGTACACGGTGGCGGGGCCAGTAATCCCGTGCTCGAACAGCGTTCCCATTGCAGTACTTGGCGTGGCTGTACAGGAGGTAGCCGTCTGAATGTGGAACACTTCTGTCGCCATTGCATCGGACCCCACAAAGTCAAACAGAACCTGCAGAGGAAAAAACACACAAGAGTTTGCCACTAACATGGCAATATCCCCCGCCACCTCAATTTTATGTGTCCGTATGTACGCACGTACGGCTGGATGGACGGAGCCCAATGCTATATCCCCCGCTTCGCGCTAATGGGGAAGGCATAGACACTTGTACGTGCATCTAAATACATGCATGCACGCACACATAATGTACATGTGTACAGCCTTGTGCAAATTAATTGGATAAAGGTGCTTGTCGATTGCATGAGCTGAATGGAATGCAAATAGCCATGCCAAGAGATGGTCGTTTCAGATGACTAACTCAAAGATCACTGCAGAGTACCTTTTAGCCATGTTTCATTAATTTCCTTGACTTGTATGATACAAGTAATGTGACTACATTATCAACGCAAAAGTGTAACTGTGTTGGACCGGCCTGGTAATTCATCTGACCTCAATCCCATTGAGAATCTCCAGTCCATTATCAAGTTAAGGCTGCAGCAAAAGGACTGCACCACAAAAGCCAAAGTCATCTAATTTTTCTCAAAAGGCAGCAGTAAAGAGAAAATGTCAGCTCGCCTAAATGGATTACTGCAACGGCATGCCCTCAATTGTTCAGAAAGCCTTCAGAAACCTCATCCTTTACCAAATGCTTGCTCTTAGGCCATTCCCATTTAAGTTTGCAAGATCAACAATCAAACTATTTATTCACCGAATTATCAAAACCAATATATTGCCTACAGTGATGATGGAATGATAATGACAAAGTGTTTGCAAATTGGAAATAATTTACATGACATTGAAGGGACGGCAAAAAAATAACAAATGAGGACAAGAAATTCAAAACTGTAGCTTTCTTCCATCTCTGTTGAATTTTTTTTCCCCCACTTATTCAGATACTACCCAATCTTGCAATGTGATGTTGTTGTGTACCGTGCTTAACAACGCCCTTTCGCCGTGACCATATTCAAAGAAAAGATTCTCCTAACTTATTGCTTGAAGAGCCTCACAAAATTACACAAATCTGAGCCCTTTGAAGAGCTACATGGAGTTCAGATGTTACAGACATCCTGACATTATACAAAAGTACGTCGTCGTTAACACACAGAAGAAAACACGTCATAATTTTGTGATGCCATGAACAACAAAGCTATCAAAAATAAATTTGACGGTCAATCTACTAATTACTCGTAGAAACTGTTGCTCAGGCAAATTTAACTGTGAGAGGTTTAGGTAATAAAGCACTGAAAGGTGATGTTACCGAAGGCCTTTAATACAGCCGACAGACTGCTACTGGATTGGTATAAACAGGAAAATTGCATGAATGCATTGCTGTGATCAGGAGCACTAAGCATGCCTCTATAGATACCCATTAACAGGAACTACAAGCTTACCTGAATGGATTGCTTTAAATGGAACCTCCTCAGGCGGTCTGATCCATCGCCGTATTTCACATGGATGTACACGCCATCCTTGGGTTCTGGCAGCATGGTCAACCTCCTGCACCTTGCTTCAATAGCCTGCAAACACAAACCTTGGCCTCTATTAAATGTATACGCCATATATCTCCTGCCCTCCGTTATAAATCCCGCCCTTTCCACATAAGCCCTGCCTTCTATTCCATACCCCAACCTCTCCATATAATTCCCCCTTCCAGTACAAACCCTGCCCCCTCCATATAACCCCTGCCTTCCTCCCCAACCCCACCCCCTCCATATGACCCCTGCCTTCCATTACAAACCCCATCCCCTCCATATAACCCCTGCCTTCCTTTCCAAACCCCGCCCCCTCCATATAACCTCTGCCTTCCTCATCAAACCCCGCCCCCTCTATATAACCCCTGCCTTCCTCTCCAAACCCCCAACCCCTGCATATAGCCCCCACCTTCCAATGAAAATCCCACCCACTCCATATAACCCCTGCCATCCATTCCAAGCCCTACCCTCTCCATATAACACCTGCCTTCCAATACAAACCCTGCCCTCTCCAAATAGCCCCAATCTTCTACTACAAAGTGCGTCCTCTCTACATAATCTCCACCCTCGCCATGTAACCCCCCCTGCCCTCAACATTTAGTGTAGTGAAGTGATGATGTCACAGCCACTCAACTTCTAATGTCAGAAGTAATTTAGAAGTCAGAGTTAAATTATAGATCACTCTGGTCAAGTAAAACGAAATTTGTTGTTACTCAGATATATGATGCAAAATCTTGAAATCGATGGAAGCTTGAAAACAATGGGAAGTGCTTCAAAAGCAAATATTTCAAGAAGTCTTTGGGTAGAATGAACAGAAACTTTTACTTCGGACACCAGCGTGATGTCATCACTTCACTAGTCTATAACCCTGCCTTGCACTAAAAACCCCGCTCTCTACGTACAACCACTGTCCTCGCCATATAATCCCCGCCCTCCATTCCAAACCCCGCTTCAGGAGATAGAGCCCACCGCTTCTACCGCTGTCGCTTAGATTCTTAGTGATTACAATAGGCAGTTTTACTTTCCTGCCTCCGGCGAGCTTCATACAGTCGCAGAGTTTCCCGCATCCGCTCCTGCCAAAGTAAACAAACAGTATATTTCTGTCAAACTTCACATGCTTTCACACACTAACAAATTCAAGCTTATGCACACTACACCATTCATGCTTAAACACAGAAGTTGGGATTTCTGAGTAAAATGTAAATAAAAGTAATAAAAACAGAATTTGCGAGTCATTTCAACTCTAATGGTCTGTAATTCAAAGACAACACATCAGATGTTGAAACTGTGAAATTTTATTGTTTTTTGAAAAATATATGCTTATTCTGAATTTGGTGCCAGCAACACTTGTGAAACAAGCGTTTAACAAATGTTGCCAGGCAAAAGACACCTCGCCCGCCAGCACTTATTTTAGTGCTTTTGATACGGACTCAATTTTATCACTGTGACCTCAACTGATCACCACCAAAATTTAATCAGGTAATCAACTGACCATTACACATCTACTATGAAAGTCTGAAGTCAATCAGTGTAACTATCTAAATGCTAGATTGTTAAAACAGACAGACACACAGACAAACAAACCGCAATGATTACAGTACCTTGCCTCCCTGATTCCATTACGGGCAAAGTAAAAATTTGAGTCAAGGGCACCGTGTTGCATCATCCCTTCTTTTAACAACACTCTGTAAGCATTTGGGAACTGAGGAGAACAAATAATGTAGTTTTGAAAACAATGTTTTCCCATTCTAGCTTCATGGAGCATGTCAGCTGTTCAACACTGTGTGGCCTCTCGTCATATTTTTCATTCCATAATGTGCCAAAGGTTTTCAGTGGGTGACACATTTGGACTGCAGACAGGTCAGCTTCTTAGCACCTGGACTCTTTCACAATGAAGTCACGTTGTTGTTGTAATATGTGCAGAATGTGGTTTTGAATGTACATTGATACATTCTGAAAATAAGCAAGGCTTTCCCTGAAAAATGTTTTCTGGATGGCAGCATATGTTGCTCCAAAACCCGTGTATTGCTCAGCACTATCTTCACAAATACCATCTACCACCTCATACCATGATGGATGTTGGCTTTTGAACTGTGCGCTGACAAAAAGCCAGATGGTCTCCCTCCTGTGTAGCCCAGTGGATGCAGCGTCCATGATTTTAAAAAAAGAATTTCACATTTTTATTGATCTGACCACAAGACAATTTTCTACTTCACCTCAGTTCATCTTAAATGAGCTCAGGCCCAGAAAAGGCAGCAGTGTTTCTGGATCTTGTTTATATTTGATCTTATATTTACATGTAATTTTTTGTGGATGCAGCAATGCAATGCAGATTTCAGAAGTGTTTCTGATCCCATGCAGTGATTTCCATCACAGAATACTGTGTGCTTTTAATGCAGTGCCACTTGAGGGCCAAAAGATCGCAGCCATCTTTTGATTCTCAGCATCTTTTAGCTAGGCTTATGCTGTCGGAGGCGACTGCTGGGGGTATATCCCCGAACGCCCCCAATCCTCCAATTCCCCAGTCCTTGAATAGACTTTCATTTGAACTTAATTTCAGTTCAATCGGTCAAATGGTTCTGAAGATATGGCCAAAATGGTAATTTTCCATCACAAAGTATCAATCATACGGGTATGATGTCATCATGTGACACGTTGTGAGGTCATGACCTTGCAGTTGCACATAGTTTCATGTCAACTGGAGAAATAGTTCCAAAGATATAGCAAAAATGGTGAATTTTGTGTGACAAAGCTCCACCTTGTGTCAAAATTTTGAACCAAACAGGTATAATGTCATCGTGGGACACATCATCAGGTCATGACCTTTCATTTGCACTTGATTTGAGGTCAATCGGACAAATATTTCCAGAGATATGATAAAAACAGTGATTTTTCCAGTTTCTGGCCCCTGGTGGCCAATCTAGAAATTGTAAATTGTCCAAAATCGAATCAGTTCTTCCTCTTTATGATACTTACTTATATGCAAAACTTGGAATTTCTAATTGCAATATTACTGCAGTTATCGCGTTAACATGCAAATCAGTTTTTGACCCCTGGTGGCCAATCTAGAGATCGTAAATTGTCCAAAATCTAATCAGTTCTGCCTCTTTATGATACTTACTTATGTGCAAAACTTGAAATTTGTAATTGAAATATTACTGAAGTTATCACAGAACAGTGATTTTTTCAGTTTTTGGCCCCTGGTGGCCAATCTAGACATAGTAAATTGTCCAAAATTGAATCAGATCTTCCTCTATGATACTTACTTATATGCAAAAGTTGGAATTTCTAATTGAAAGAAATATTACTGCACTTATCGCGTTAACACTGAAATCAGTTTTTGGCCCCTGGTGGCCAATCTAGACATCATAAATTGTCCAAAATCAAATCAGTTCCTCCTCTTTATGATACTTACTAATGTGCAAAATTTGGAATTTGTAATTGAAATATTACTGAAGTTATTGCATTAACGCGTAGTGCGGCGGCCGGACCAAAAACATAATATCCCCGGAACGCCATTCGGGGATATAATGACATTAGGCAGCAGAGATAATGGAGCAGCCAAATTCTTTGCAAATCTATGTCAAGAAACATTATTCTAAAATTTGACCATTTGCCCATGCAGTCTTTCACAAAGTGGTAAAGCCCTCGTCATCTTCGCTTCTGAAAGATGAAGCCTCTCAGGGATGCTCTTTTTATACCCAACTCATTACTGACCAGTTGGCAATTGACCAAATCAGCAGTGAGATGTTCCACCAAGTGCATATTTTTGCATCATACAACTTCTCTATTCTTTTGTTGCCTTTGTCCCAGCTTCTTCGGAATGTGTTGCTGGTATCGAATTCAAAATTAGAGGGTGTTTCTCAAAAAAAACAATAAAATTTCATTTTCAACACCTGATACATTGTCTTTGAACCATTTTCATTTACGCATAGGGTCTAAATGATTTGCATATGATTTCTGTTTTTATTTATATTTTACACAGCATCCCAGTTATTATGAAACGGGTTCGGAAACTCCATAGACCACTGAGTTCTGACAGATCAATTCACTGCAACGTTCAGACAGATTAACACAGCGCCGTCCTCAGTCAGACTCACCCTTTGCTTTTGAATCAGTGAAGCCTCATTGTGCTGGTCGCTCTGAGCAGATGCTTCTCTGTCCACCTGCAGAACATCAAAGACAGAACACAGCCTTTAAGGCAGGTCCAAAGAACACTGCACACTCATCCAGTGCAGCAGAACTGGGTAACCATGTGACACATGCACTGAAATATACAGGAGAAAACAAGCACAGATAAACTGCTCCCGCTGGCAAAGGGTCACAAATATAAAAATGATCACTTAAGCAGACACCCTATGTATGATCACCGTGACATGGGATATGGAAAATGCACAAACACAGGTAAAAGATTAAAAGAATGAAATATCAGGTCTCACAGTCTCAGCGCATGTCTTTGTGCAGTTGGCGATCGGGTCAGCTGAATTCTCAGCAACAGCTTCCTAATGAAACATGCAGATGAAACACTCAGGAAATACTCAGAAACTAGCATGAAATCTTCGCTCAGCTAGTAGCAAACAGATGTGAAAGACCCATGGATTCTTACATTTCCCTGAGCGACTGTCTCTTCCATATGGCAGAGGTAGAAATCGCAGTAGTAGAACAACTTCCTGCAAAAAAAAAAAAAGCATCAGAAGTCCCATGACGGCACCAAATACTTAGTTTGACTAAATTTGACCAATTTACCTTCATTATTCCGGTCAAGGTCATCAATATAAAAACTGCAGGATTCCCATCACCAATCCCAGTGGGATGCCACTAAGCACAAAGCCCTGCTCACCTAAGATCCCTCTGACTACTATATTGGGTGACCTATTCCATAACCAGGCCCAAATCCACTCTAAAATACCTTATGGAATTCCTACCATCTTCATTTCACCAATACCTTTCTCACAGTAAGGTACCACGCGAGACACGCTGTAAAATAAACCTTTTGGGTTCTCATCACCTTACAGCAGCAGCAAAAAAGGCCTACGAGACACTGGGGTCTGCAGCCAAGTACTGAGTATAAATCAAACGAGGTTATTCTTCTCTTGTGTAGTAGCTTAGTCGACCACACTTAATGAGCCGGTTTCAAACACACTAACTAGGCTTAATCCAAGAGTAAATTCACTTTAATAAAGAATATCCATACAAAACTGTTTAGTCCACCGTTTGAGAATGCTTAATCCATGTCAGTGAAACTGGCCCAATGAGTATTGTGTGCCGCTCTAGGGACCTTAGAACAAGGAAAATGTAACAGGTTTTTGAAAAAGTTTAAATAATAGCCACAAACAAAAGATTTCCTGTATAGCTCCAAGATAATAGCTCCAAGATAAAAAGCTAGGAGAAAAGATAAGAAGAATCTTAATCTCTACAGTCTTAGTAAAAGGAAATTTCAGGGTGAGCCAAAGGAGTCCTTTAATAAATACATGAAAGCGACAAACAAAATTAACCACAGGATTAGTGAGGTTACGTTTCCAGAACTAGTTGGCGATAAATCGAAGTTAACAAAAGGCATATTATGCACGGAAGAAATTTTCCACACGGGACGCAAACAACGTAAAATAAACTGCGAAGGCATGTCGTAAAGACCAAAACTTCAGGAGTTCTGAATTGTCCAATGTGTTTGGTACACTTAAGTGATGGGGAAATTGCGAGTCATGCTGGGCGGAATGGCCTGTTTTTGCCACTCTGTTAAAATACAATATTAACTCACATTGTATGTAAATACTATGGCACAAGGCAAGTGCGGCTGAGGTGACCAACAGCGAGCGAACCGTTTCAGTACTCCTTGCCGACATACCAATTCAACTCAATTACATGTTACTCTGACATTAGTATCAACTCCAGCAACATTCACCGAACCTAAATGCATCCTGCGGCTTTCACCACCAGAGCCTT
Organism: Gymnothorax reevesii; assembly: GCA_029721435.1. NCBI lineage: Eukaryota > Metazoa > Chordata > Actinopteri > Anguilliformes > Muraenidae > Gymnothorax > Gymnothorax reevesii. The sequence continues at coordinate 34,734,632 of CM056589.1, read as the reverse complement.
GATAACTGCCTGAGGGTGAACTTACATAGCTACAGAGCGTCTAATCTCATACCTTAGCTCCACACACAAGTATTTTGCCGCATAAAGCCAAGTCACGTGACTCTCTGAGTGAGCATCCAGTTACCCTTCAGACCACCAAACAATAGCGGAGACCCGTTTCACAGCACTTCAAAAACAATTAGGTTTATACATAATGCGTACCCGCGACCAGATGTTACACAACGTGTGCATTAGCTAGTTGGCTAACTCTCCAGTCAGTGCTAACCAGACAAGTGGACGGTGGGATGGCGCAATTTTCTACGGGAAAGCGTGCTTCCCAATTGAGCGAGTTTTCATTCGGCACACGCCCACTGCGCAGGCTCGAAGTCAGCACTCTGACGTAAACCAACGTCCTGAGAGGCGGTAACTCGTCTGGTAGATGTATCTTACACATAATTCACAGCGAGCAAGCGATTGCGTCTGTCAGTATAGTCTGATTCCGTTCGATGTACGATGTTTTGCGAATTATTGCTTCATAGGTAATTCAGTTTGTCAGCGATGTGGCTCAATTGTCTATTGTTTTTGATTTGTTATGGGCTTCTGATATAAACAGTACGGTTATTTACGTCCTGAGCGACAGAAAGTCGCCAACATTTCACGTCACTTTCAGCCTAGCCTGGTGCCATCGGCTAAAAATGCTTACTTTTAGACCATAATGTTACATACGAAGTAAAGACGTCTGCTACAAAATGTAGTTTCTCTGTAGAAAATATTATCGCTGACATGAAGGCTCATAATGTTACTATTGTAATGTTATTTGATGTCAAAAGTTTCAACAAAGTCCATTTTCAGGGGATTCAGCGATTAAATCCCTCCTAAAGACTACGGTGTCACTACCGGAAACAACTTCGTCTTCTCCAACTACTTTGGAGTTTACGGCTCAGCACGCATCAAGGCGTATTACTGCCTTCCACTGGACGAAGTTCTAACACCGATGAAAATATAACACTACATTCTATTATACAGTATCGTTCTGGAATTGTAAAACTGTCTCCATTGGTGAGTCTAACTCTGGCCAAAGAAAGAACTCCTAGAGCAGATAATGTTTGGTAAAAATAATCCCTTTGCTCTAATTATCTTCTCCATTTCATGAAAACATGGCTCAATGTTTCAGGATTACCACACTCACGTAACCCAGAGAGATGTTTTCCTACAACATACAGAGATTGATCAAGTCCACAATGGCCTAGCCTTATTCTGCAGATTTTAACAGAATCTTTCCTATTTTCCACAAAATTAGAATCCTTTTTAACTCGAGGTTGCAAAGAAAAATAGTGCCTCCCCTTAGTCTCCTTCTCCCACATTTCCTGCCATTCTTTCAGAAGACCCTCCTTGATTTTTTTCCTTTTGCTCCACTCTCCCCAAGGACACAGACACATCCACTACATCTTTCTTTAAAGATTCTTTTGCTATCAAATCAACTATTACATTCCCCACAACCCCCACATAACTTGGAACCCAGCCGAACTTTACTTCGCAGCCTGCTTTCTCAGCTCTATACAGGGCAAAATAAATCTCATGAATAAGGTCAGGCCGCGCTTTTGATTTGCCTTCTATTAAAGCCAGTAATTCAGCTGCAGAGTCTGAACATATGAGAACCCTCTCTGGTTTTACATCTTGCACCCACCACAAAGCCCAGAGAATGGCCAACAGTTCTGTCACAAAGACAGAGCTTCCGTCTGAGATACGCAGACCAGACCAAAGGTCCAGATGCACCACATGGACCCCAAACCCTGCCCTTCCACTCTCTGGGTCCTAAGACCCATCTGTAAAAAATTCCTAAATATGTTGCAGTTTCTTTCATGAGATAACTGTCAACATCTGCAATGATCCCACTTTTATCCTCTTTGACTAGAAAGAACAGATTTATATCTACCTCTTGCATTAGCCAGTAAGGCACAGCTCATATGAGATACAATTAACGCCAGCTCCATTCCCAGTCTACCAGCCCACTGATTTATACAACCAAAATATGATTTGGGTTTAACCCTGCCCGCAGCTTCCCATGATTCTTGCAGCAGACACTTAGCTGGAAATGCTTGACATGAAAAATCTAATTTGATCCAGTATTGCAGGCCTAGCTTAATCCGCATTAAGGATAAAGGCATTTCCCCCATTTCAATAAGTAGAGCGGGAACTGGCGAAGTTCTAAGTGCCCCACAGCATAGTCTCAGTGCCTTAGCCTGGAGAACATCTAGTTTGTCAAGCAACGACTTGGCAGCAGAGCCATAAATAAAACAATCACAATCAACACTCGATCTTATCATTGCTTGATATGTTAAATGCATGGTCTCCTTGTCTGCCCCCCAGTCACATCCGGCCAAACTTCACATAATATTCATCACTTTCTCACTCTTATTAACTATATTTGCTATGTGAGCAGTCCATGTCACGCTCGTCAAACCAGGCACCAAGAAATTTAAAGACGTCAACCTTCTCTAGAGGAGGTCCATACATGTTCAGCCCACGATATGGTAATTTTCTTTTATGCCCAAAAATCATGTATTTAGACTTTGCTGCTGAAATTATAAAGCCCCATTCATCTCCCCATTCCACAACAAAGTCTAAAGCTTTCTGAACCTGCTTCAAAATAAATTTGACATTCCTGCCTTTTTTCCACAAGGCCCCATAATAAGCAAATAAGGACTGTCCAAACCCTCATCTAATACTGTTAAAAATGTCATTTATCATTACATTAAACAGGACTGGACTGATGACACTTCCTTGCAGGGTACCATTTTCTATCTCCATTATCACCGGAAGCAACAACTTCTTCTAATTACTTTTCTTTACTTTATACACTGTGAAGTGTAATGCCGCCCCCTACAGTTTAGAAAAGAACACCCATACTCAATACAAAATAACAAACAATTCATTCCCCAATTCTCAAACATTTCAACTAAGACACTCAAAAAAAAAAAAAAAAACCTGGTGACTCGTCAGATCAATTTTTTCCTTCTTCCAAATTCACCCATAATTCCCAAAATTCTCTCTCAAAACATAAATCATTTCTTTTTTTTTCTTTTTTCTTTTTCCTCCACTGACCCCAACTTGTCCCCAATAAGGCATCTCATTGGCTCTTGAACCGTCTGGGCAAACCAGACTCTTACTTTCCTGCAGTGAAAAAAGTCTGCTCTGAGTTTCCACCTTTCTCAGTGGAGAAAATCTCATCTCCTTTGTTCCCTTCCAAGCAGCTGATCCACCTTCAGGTTCCTTGGCAACCTCTTCCACACTCTCAGTGTTGCTCCACTCTCCACTGCACTCTCTCTCCCCCTGGATCTCATCAGGAGACAGGGGCACAGGTGCGCCCATTTTAGCCATCTCCCCCTTGTGGGGCCTCTTCCCCTCCCACACCTCTTTCTCCATCCTTTTGCCCTTTCCACTCATCGCCAAAGCATAATTACAAAATGGACAGTTTCTGCAAAAGTGGCCCTCCTGTCTCCACACCTCACATCTCCTCAATTTCCCACAATCCTTTTTCATGTCACCTTCCTCTCTACAGTTCAAACACACCTTATCCTCATTGTCTTCTGCCGTATGCCCAAACACAAACATTTCCGGCAATATTCCGGCTGCATTTGGTAAAAAAAAAGGGCCTCTTCCCTTTGAAGTTGAACACAGGAGGGGGGTGAACGAACCTCTCATAACACTCCAGGTTTTGTCTAATTGCACCTGAAACTGACAGTATCCAGGCCAAAAGCCCCCTTCATCCACCAGATCTCTATTTTTCAGTACTTTGCCATACATTGACAAATACTGCTCTGCTAGTTCATTTTCTACAAATGGGTTAAAAAATCTCACTGTAATGACTTTATAACTCAAGTCCCACAGCAGCGTAATGATAAAATACTTTGCAAAAGCATGCACTGACCCTTTATTCATCCATCCCTGGACCCGCTTTTGGTAGCACTCACCCTTTTGTAGGTCTCGTCAATGCATTTGAGGTTGCTGTCCTCCACAACACAAAAGTACTCATCCACAGGGACCGTTTTCCAGCATCTCAACAAAAATTCCTTTCCAGAGTTACTTCTGTTTAGGCACTTCAGGTCTTAATCCTACTTTAGAGTGAAACGCGAGGTGTTCAGAATTCTTACCACCCTAGGTTTATCAAAGTCTTGTCCGGCAGCCATTACACCTAGTAATCCAAAAAAGTTCATACTGTCTGTGGTAACTAACTAGCGTTGACGTTCTTATTTTCAAACAGAAAAGGTTTAGATCCTACCTTGACATGTTTCGACGGGATACTCCCGTCTTCTTCTGAAAAAGACGGGAGTATCCCGTCGAAACATGTCAAGGTAGGATCTTAACTTTTTCTGTCTGAAAATAAGAACGTCAGTGCTAGCCATTACGCCTGCCAGAAAGTTTCTTCTGTGAAGTTTAAAATCCTACAACATGAATGCACTTTCATTATCCCTTTCATTTTGAAAATGTTTTAAATGCCTGGCTCCACACACCCCTCCCACCTTCAAAAATAATCATCTTTCACTGATAATAATCTCTGTCAAATAATCACTACCAAAAACCATGTACAAAGATGATGATTTTGGCTTACTTCAACCTCAATGAGGGAGCACTGCACAGGGGCCTGACTGATAATATTTGCACCAATTTTTGATTCAGTTAAAAGAAGTGCCTTAGCTTGACTGTGGAGTTTTGAAAATTTAGCATAATACACATTCTAAATAAGGAAACTGAAATTATTTATTTGTTGTGTGTCATAGTAGTTGGCGTTGTTGATTGTGGACTGTACAGCAAACATTATGCTCCATTGTAAATACCTCTGCTCCATAATCCTGTGAACCCCATTTATACCATTAAAATACAGGAGTCTAATTACTAACTGACCTAATATGGTCAAAACAGCAACTGAAATATATTCATGAAAAGATTTTATTTACGCGTGAGCATGAAAGCAATCCTGTGACTGCAGCACCGTTTGACTGCAGAACGTCCATTATACCTGCAAATGTCACCCACGAGCCCCATGAAGCTTTGCGTTTGAACCAATTTCAACGATCAAAGTTGCGGTGTCGTCACTTCCGGCTGGCCCAATTAGGCACTCGGTGGAAACAATTAACCTTGTGTGTTCGTCCCCGTGTTTTCTCATCAACAAATGTCACTTTCTAATCCACCTTATTAGAATTTGTATCTGTGATTTTTCTACTTTGCAAGTAAATACAGCGTGTAGGAGTTATTATAAGGTACTAGAGATGTCATTTGACAATTTTGATCATCATTGTGTCACAAACACTAAATATTGCAGGTACTTAGAGTTGTAAATTAAAAGCATGACAGCAAATGGCAAAAGTAATTCCCAGCTAACGAAATATTTAGCTATTTACTATTTCACCTCCGACACAATGCTTCCCACGCAGCACTGTATGAGCTGACCATTCCATACTTACACAAAGAGTGAGAAGATGACTAGCCCACATTTTCCTAAATGGATCTACAAAGATTTCCCTTTGTACAGAATGTATGTACAGAATTGACTTTGACGCCAGCTACTCAACTGATGATGCAGCCCAGAACGCTAAGTATATTCGCACTGTAAAAAGTTGAGGGCTTGCACTCAATGGGTTGTGATCACAGACATCAAAGATCTTTGCGTACTTTCCCACATCTGCCATGTTTTTAGCCTATGTCCCAGTGCCACTGCAATACCTAATAATGTACTGTAACTGCAACAACAAATATATTATATACAAAACAATTTATTTGCTATAGCATTTGTCCTTTGGCTTTCAACTGCATTTTAGCATCATACAGTTTTGAGTATGGATAAGCTTACAATGATTTTTGTGACACCACACAAAAAATTGATCCCACAATATACAACAAATGTTGCTATCTAGATAGTTCATTCAGAAAGTTAGCCCTAGCCCACACGGTTTCTTGCCTCATCTCTCTCTCGAACCAAGGTGCCAAATGCCATCAGAAAAAAGTAGACTATGTGTTTGTTGCAGGCTATAAATAAATGATCTCATTGGGAACTGCCAATGTAGGTAATATTTTGTCCTGAAAGCGTATGTGATGATATGGTCAATGTCTTTAGCAAACAGGCCAATGTTGGAAAAGGAGGATTTACAATGATGCCATGAGGTCACTTGAAGTGATTTATTCATTGTTGAACTCATGCCTGGATTCGATGAGACATGGCTCTTAAAATCAATACTGTCCCAATTTTATCAGGTCATCAGGTCACCCTGTACTGTACTGCTCAATAACACTACAAGTTTGTTGCTCAATGATAATTATCCGGACATTGAAGCTTGTTGATAACTGCAGCCAGTTACTTTTTTTGAAAAAGAAAAATGATCATCTTGCCATTGACAAAATGGTTTGAACAATTCTACTTCAGAGAACAAATCTGTCCCATTACTTCACGTTTCCACCACTTTCGTCTTTAATCGCTCAGCTCGAAAGCGGCGTCGCCCTGGCAAGAAATAATCCTCGTGGTTTTATAATTGTTTCGGCCTTTAGCGACCCCAGCGAAAATTATGAAAGAACCTCAGTTAGGGGAAGAAAAATGGCTGAAATCTGCCTGTGGTTTGGTCGATGACGTGTTAAGAATGTAATCTATAGGATCAGGGCACTTCTGCAGACCTCTACAGAGAGGATTTACTTCCGGTTGAAAGCTCAGCAGCACTGGAACAAGCCTGTTCGTCGGAAGCAAACTGGATATGTTTCGTCACGTTAGGGACCGTTAATTGTACATGTTCGAGAAGTTCGCTTGCGTACGAACAGAAAACATTATTTGAGTGTTTAACTTATACTTTATCTTTATTTTGAAAAATGTCTGCTGAAGAAGCGGAGAAAACGAGTGCTACGCCCGATGCCAATGCTGGAGACGAGGAGGAAGAATGGCTGTACGGCGGTAAGACACGGGCCGAAGTCCTTTGCTTACACTTCGCGTTGTGATGCTAGGGCTGGTGGTTGGCTAATGTTTATCTACGTTAGCTTCCTTGCCCGGCCTCTATTAACTACTCACTTGCTGGTTGTTTTTGCTACTCAGATTTGCATTTATATTTTTCTTCGCAAGCTGCATTTATCTGACTAGGCTTCCGTTTATAGGCGAGCAGAGCTATGTGGACTAGTTTTGATGCATTTAACGTTACTGACATTGCTAACGCTTCGCTACAGTTTCCTGAATTCTGGCTGATACGTGGATCTGCTCCGTGCTTAAGTTTGCTTCATGTGAAGTCTTTCATGTACGTGCAGAATTAGTGTGTCTTGTTTTTATGACAGACGAAAACGAGAATAAGGAGGAGGAAGAGGAAGAAGAGGCGAAGCTGTCCGCCGCTGTCAGGTGAGCTCTTCCTCTCCCTCGGCCAAACACTCCATTTCTCTCCCTCTAATCTCCGTTTTATTTCCCTTTCAGAAACATTTCACAGTACCTCAGACTAAACCTCTCAAGTCTGTTGGAGAAGTAATTAATTTCACAATAAGAGGAGGAGTTGTCTCCCTGCTGACATCCACATTATCTCAGCACACTATGTCACAGCGTAACTAAAAAGGCCAAATTACCCAGCAATTCAGAGATATTTCAGAACAAACATTGTGTACCAAAAAGTATGTTATTCTCTGATGGCTCCACCACCGTATTGCCTTCTAACAGATCTTACTTTAAAGTTTTCAAAGTAGCATTAGGCATAAGTAGTATTAAGCAAATGTGTTCAAGTGAATGTCAGCCAGATGTAAAACCTTGTGGGTGCTGTCAATTAAATTGCAACCCATGCCCCTTAGAAGTTTCTAAACGTTGTTTCTACAACATGCCAAACACAGGAGAGAGACCCTTCGATTCATATAAGCGAGAGATCTCTCTCCCTCTCATCCATCTGTTGCTCTCTCCCTTCATGGGTCTCTTGCTGTTTCCCACACTCCATCTCTCTCCCTTCCTGCATTGTTCTCTCTCCTTCTCCTCTCTATCTCTTGTTCTCTCACCCTCTCCATCGCTCTCTCTCTCCTTGCTTATGTCTGTTTCGTGTGATTGTCCTCGCAGTGCTCCGGCTCCCCTCCCAGTCACAGAAGAAGCTGCAGGAAACGGCGTTGTCAAGCAGGTGTGTTAATGAGCTGTATCGGTGTGTGTGTGTGTGTGTGTGTGTGTGTCTGGGTTTCCTCCTGGTTTGTGTAAATATCTGATGTGTTCGTGGCATTAGTGTAATGGTGGCTATGAAAGTGCAGGAGTCAAATTGTATTTTGGTGTCATGTCCCCGTCCCCACTCCCCGCCATGCCCCTGCTTGCTGAGATGCACGGTCTGGAATTATTACTGATTTGTTGACATGCTGTTGAAGAAAGGTTATTGGTGTAAATAAACACATGGCATGAGTGAATACTGATTTTAGACCGCCTGCTAGGTCGCTGAAATGTGTGTGTCTGTTTTTTATGCATGTAGGATGCCACTGAGGAGAATGAGGACAGCGAGAGTGACAGCGATGATGATGAAGATGATGTCCGTGTCACCATCGGCGATATTAAAACTGGAGCACCACAGTATGCGTGAGTATTAACGCACACACAACCTCCCGTGTACATATGAGTATTATCACACACACAGACGTGAGTATTCTCACTCGCGCACCCACACACGTGCACATAAAGCACAGATTTGTTGATGTTGGTCCTTGTTCTTGTTTGCAGCACATATGGAGGTACCCCTGTGAATCTGAACATAAAGACAGCAGGAAGAGCCTATGGATCAGGTGAGCTGGTCTCTTCGCACAATGCACATGACAGGGGTTAGGCTGCAGTGCAAGCTTTTCCCTCTGTTTTATTTTGCTTGTATAAGTTTCATAGACGTGATGCGTATGGCTATGCATCATAGTCCTTTAATTACGTTGCTTCCTCCTGGACTCTTCAGCCAGCAATGCAATTTCGCTTAAAGCCATCAATACAGCGATGTAGATTAGCTTGGAGCTCGCGCTGTATTTTGCAGTCTTCATCCCCTTCCCACCTTCTTTGCCCCTCCTACCGACATGTGAGCATTGTTCCACTTTTGAATACTATAAAATAATCCAAAATCCTCAGTTTTGTTCTTTAAGCATGGGGGAAGTTTCTCAGTATTCGCACAAGTATTCATAAGCAGGCACAAATGCAGGGCTTACAGGCTTTTCAGACCTTTTCAAGTCGTATCTACTCATTTAAACTTTCAGCTAGAAATTCCGCTTAAGCTTTGAGAATTTAAATGGCTTTTATACATGAAAGGCATTATTCAACTTTCAGATCCCTGTACGTGTAATCATTATGAAATTAATTAACATCCTTTGAAATTTAAATGTTATGAAATGTTTTGCACCTTCAGTACAATATTCTGAAAACATGTCATTTGCATGAGTGTCCAGCAGAGTCCACTCTCTCCCCCAGTGGACAGGGCGAGGTGACTCTCAACGAGCTTGAGTTTGGCGTCTTTCTTTAGCTCCAGGAGCCTGCTGCAGATGCACATTATTTGAACTTTGGTGACATTACAATGCCTCACGTCCTACCATTTATATCTAATACTGTATATGTACCCTGACAAATAAAATACTTGATTGATGAATGAATAAAGAAATGGTGTTAAACCCTATTAAATGGCCAGTCTGCTCAAGACTGTAACTGCAGTTGACAGCAGTCAGTGGATGTGACTGCATTCGCTTGCTGAAGGGAATCCTAATGCCAAGTCATGGACCTCTAAATAATAAACTAATTTTTTTCATAATCTACTAGAAGGACATGTGCCCAAGCAGCATGTGTGTGTACACACACACACACACACATGGATTTATGCTTAATATTAATATCAATGTAGCCATGTAGTTTAGCTTGCAGCTTACAGTATATTTTGCATCTTTCATCCATTTCCAGCCCTCCATACATACAATCTGGGCTTTTTTCAACATTGAAATCCTATTAATACTATTCAAATTCATTCAGTTCCATTCAAAATTCAGTAAGCATTGCAGTTTCTCTCTAGCCATCTTGGAAAATAAATTTTGCGCCAAACTTGCAGTTTGGTTGGCGTCCTTAGTCTCATTCCCTCTTTCTTAACTCATACATAAATCAGCAAGCCAGTTTCACTTCAGCTTTTCAGCTTGGTAACTCGGTCACCACAGGGACCAAGTCGTGTATCTCCCCGATCCCCAAAAGAGATCACTTGCAAATTTTTACAGCTGCAGTGTTACTGTTTTTACTCTTGCTATGATATTATAATATGCATCCCTGTATGTGTGTGTACATATATATATTCATACACTAATGTATATTAGTGTATGAATACTCACATATGTAAATGTTGCTAGTTGTTAGTTGTTAATTATAATTATAATCATCTTCAGTAGTAGTCATGGAATATAACAAGCGGTTACTGACAGAGTCTCACTCTCTCACTCAGTGGGGACCAAGCTGAAGGGTGTGGATCTCGATGCCCCTGGCAGCATTAATGGTGTTCCGGTGCTGGAGGTGGACCTGGATTCATTCGAGGAGAAACCCTGGAGGAAGCCAGGTAATGTGTGCGTGCGCTCTCCTTCGCATTGGTACGTGCATGTATGTGTGCGCTCTATTGTGGCTATTGTGTTCTCTGTAAAATAGGGGCGCAGAAAGTACTCCCTGTGTAAATCTTAATCGGTTACAAAAAATTGATTGATAAATGTAGAAGTATAGAAAAAATTTTCGACATTTTATTCCAATAAGTTCCTGTGTTATGTAGGCCAAAGTGTGTCATTTAAACACCTATCATCCTTTTTGCTTTAATTGCTCCAACCTCTTCAACCCCAGCTCCTGAGAGTGCTGATGTTACGGTATTTTCACCTGAGTGCCGATAGATAGAAGCCAGTCACCTTTTGCACATGATGGATCACAACTGGTCCCCATCTGAGAACACCTGATCAACAATTTATTCACTGAATTACCAAGAAAAATGAGACTGCATAAGCATATAATGATTTAGAAATGATTCATTAGGAAATGACCAAGACTACCGATAGCCTACACTGAAAACATTAAGCGTATAATACATGTGATATTGTAAGGATAAAAATCTAGCACATAATTAATGAACCCAAAACATTCTCTGTATCCCGTGTCTCCTTTCTGAATTTCTTGCATTTTAAATGGAAGCATCTTTATGCAAACCCAGCGAAACACTGCCGCAGAACGGCGTCACTTATAAGCCTTGCTTTTATTTGCTGTTTTATGAGATTATCACACCGAAAAAAAAAATGTTTAAAAAACATCAGACAAAACCCTTAATTCAAATAAAGTGATTCATTGCATTAAATTAATTACTGCTTTAATCAACTTTCTTTTTTGAATGTAGTTTGTTAATTTCATCTTCATGAATACATGCAGGCAGCAGCCTAATCCTGTAAAACGCATTAAGTAATTATAGCGTAATAATCGCGCCCTTAGGGATCATCATCAGAATTCTTAAAGTGCTTCTAAACCGGCTATTTCTTTGACATGTTCAATTCCACAGCTGCTGTTTTATCAAGTCAATGCAGTTAGGCCATTATATAATCTTTCTTGTGAGGTCTCAATTAATTTAGTATTATAATAGTGATAGAGCAGAGATGGTGAAAAAGCTGAATTTTTTTTGTTACTGTGGTTATATAAATGTAGTTTGTGGTGCAGTTCGATTGTGGCTTGACAAGCCCCATTTATACATCCGCGTGCGTGAGACACAGGGGAGAGCAGTTATCGACCACAGAAAAAATTGACCGTGAAATGTAGTCACCATTAATAACGTATTGAAGCGGAATATTTAGTATGATGAATCTTGTTGTGGATTTTGGAGATGATTACATGCATCATCTTCTTATTAAATGTTTATTTTTTTGGGATTTGGAGTTAAGGCTACTTAAATTAATAGTGGAAATGTTTGGATCACGAGAGCTGGAAATAATCCTGTGTAGCCACCATTGGAGTCAGATTTTTATGAGAAGTACAATACTCATAATATTGGTACAGCCTAAGCTTTGTCTAACTGAGCAGATGTACCAGGTTTAAACAAAATGAATACATGCAACAAAAAAGCTGAAGCTTTCCAATGTTGATTTAGAATTTGATGGTCAGCTTAAAAATGTAATACTGTAAAAATAATGACAATTACATTTTGACCTTTTAAAGTGTGAGATCATAAACGTCTGATAAGAATGTTCCTAATTGAGCGATAATTTGCGACTGATGACTAAAATTGATTGAGTTCTTGAACATTGCCTTAGGCCTCTAATGCTGTCTGTGTTGATTCCAAAATGCAATCTTTGTAGACAGGACCGCATGAAAAAAAAAAAAAAAACTACAAATTGGTTATTTGTGTTCACTGTCTTGCATTGGGATGAGTATTTGGTTGGAGAAAATGTTGAATTTCTGCACCCCTACTATAAAAGGCACTGTAAAATCCCTGAACATGACCGAAACAGTAATGATGGACCAATGGGCACTGTACAACAAAACAAACCAATCAAAAAAATGCCTTAACATATTGGTGCAGTGAGCAGAAAAAAAATCTGGTTTTTCTGAAGACCTGATGTAAAACCTTGCTTCAGGAAATCAAAATGGCTGGTCTTCTACAAGACTCCATCTTTAACCGGAACTGTTAAGAAAGCTGTGAAAAGCTCTTTGGAAGAGCCATGTGAATAGAGGAAAGGAACTAAAATCTGCATGCAGTTGTATTTTTGTGTGTGGAGGTGTAGATTTCTGTGATCGGGGGTATTTGTGTCTGCTCAGGTGCGGATCTGTCGGATTACTTTAATTATGGCTTTAATGAGGACACGTGGAAGGTGTACTGTGAGAAACAGAAGCGCCTGAGGATGGGCCTGGAGGTGGTCACCGTTTCCTCTGTCGCCAGTAAAATTACGGTAAATGCCTGCGATGGAGTTTTTTTTTGTGTGCATGCGTGCGTCTGTGTACGTCTGCTTGTGCGCATGTTTGTTCTGAATGTGTTCCTTATAACCCAGGTTCAGCAGGGCCGGATTGGAAACACTGAGAAAGACATGACTTTGCCCTCCCACCAGACCAAACCGGAGTTTTCCTCCCCTAGTAGCCTGTATAAGTCAACGCTCACCACATCACGGTAAGGACATGCCCACTCACCGCATCACAGTGACGACACGCCCGCTTTGGGCTGCTCATGTCAGAATAGCCTTTCCTCTGCCACATTCTACTGCAGCACTAATCCTGACGATGGTTCTGCAAAATCACACTGATGCTCTCTGACTGCATATATGTCTTACTAGCAGTCACACCACCTTTTGTCCCACTGTTTTTCTTTAATTCTTACTGACAGTAACCTACTCTGGGAGAGTGTTTCTCTGTTACTTTGACTGTAACAGACACTGGGACAGTGTTTCTATGGTACTCTGACTAGCTGACTCTGGGACCGCATTTCTCTGTCACTCTGACTGTAGCAGACTCTGGGACTGTGTTTCTCTGTTACTCTGACTGTGGCAGATTCTGGAACAACATTTCTCTGTCACTGTGACTGTACTCCGACGGGCTCTTGGACTGTGTTTCTCTGTAACTTCCTTGCTGCTTTCTCTCCCTTTTTCCTCACTTGGGGCTTGTAGGATTTCTCCCCTTCAGTGGGCTGCGGGGGGCGCTCCTGTGCAGGATGCGTCTTTCTACACGTAAGTCAGTGTGATGGCATGGGCTAGAAGAGATTGAAATGTACAGAACTATGTGTAATGAGTCAGCTCAGATAATTTGTATCCTCAGCAAAAGGCAAAAGACCAAAAATGGAACCCTGGTGGACCCTTTTGTGGTCTGAAAAAGAGCCAAACTGCTATTGATGTTATCCTCAAACCAGTTGACAAATTCTTTCAAAACTCATATCTTAAACCTATGAAAGTAGGGCCCTATGATTTCCGCGATCACGGAATCGCGGACGGAATCGTGGAATTGGCCAATAAAAACGGAATCTATTGATAAACGCGGAATTTCGCGGAAATCGGCCTAATTGCACTGAAATGCTGTTGATAAAGCCGCGTTTCCACCGAACACTAAACAAAATATTTGCGCGTCCAGATTACATTCAAAGTCAATGTAAAGACGCGAATGCACACGAAAATGTGAGCAGCCTTCGTTAAATTCACCTGCCCCGAGTGTTCGAGCAGCACATCTCTTCGGTGCTACAGAAGATCTGTAGGAAGAAGTTTTCGTTGTTGTAGACGAGACCACTGATGCCAGGGATTGCAGGGTCCTAAACATCGTCATTTGTCATCTTATGTTAGCTTAACAGCTTATATAACCGTTTAATAGCCTACAACATTTCTTTTCTCGGTCTACTTAGTGAATTGTGTGCATGCAAATTATGATGTAATGTCACCCCTCAGTGGTGAAATAATTGCTGATGCATCCTTGTGTCAGTTCGTTCATGTTTAATCATTACTGTAGAACATTTTGTCCTTGGATGGAAAACACAGTATTGGGATTAATGAACAAATGTTTCTTAAATATAGCTGATGCATCGGAATCAGACAACTTTTGATTCGTGGGGGAAACTGAGTGTCATTACTGCTGCTGCTCATACATTGATTTATATACACAACGTATGTACAATAAGATTATGAATTATTAAAAAGGGGCAGTCACGGGCGCCCTGGTGGCACATTGGTCTAAGTGCGCGCACCATAAAGGCTGTGTCCTTCTCGAGATGACCTGGGTTTTATTCCGGCTCGGGTCATTTGCCGCGTGTCATCCCCAACCGTCCTGTCTCAAATAAAGGTGAAAATCAAAAAGAAAAAAAGGGGGCAGTCTGAATAATACGTGTCAGTACGGCCTTTGTCTGCCTTTTTGACTGTAGCTTACACCTCCTTTAAAGAGACAATTTTATTTTGTAGTATTATTTTAGGTTAAAAAAAATTTCATCACAGTGCAATGTTATATTGCGTCATTATGCAGTACTCGTTCTGACTTTAAGTACCTAGGAAAATGGAGGGTTGCAACTAATTTAAGGTTATTTCTATTTAATCAGTGAACATTTTATTCACTAACATAAACGGCACACTCACTCTGATAGTAAAATTGGTGTAATTTGTAAAAAACGGAATTCCAAAAAAATAAAACGGAAAAAAACGGAATTTGGGAAGAAATAAAATGGAATTTGGAAAAAAATAAAACGGATTTCATAGGGCCCTATGAAAGGCTTGTAGTAAATCAGTAAATTTGGCCGGTTGAGCTATATGTTGTCTGGAGAGGAATGTTGCATCTCAGGTTGTGCATGTTGCAGAAAGGTGACTGGCTCCATAGATGTGATTGGAGGACAAACTGCCACCATCAGTCGAGTGGAGGGACGGCGCCGTCACAACATTGAGGGGAACAACATCCAGGTGAAAATATACATGTGCTTTCTCTCTCTCTCTCTCACTCACTCTCTCACACTCTTTCCCTCCCACTCTCTGTCACTCTATCTTGCCCTCTCTCTCTATTACACACACAGACGGGCATCGCATTCACTCGCTCATGCTTGCATGTTTACCCTGCTCTTCGTCCCAGGTGATATCGGAGCACTCTTCCTCGGACGCGGAGACTCCTGCTAAGATGCCACCTTTCTACCCACCTGGGCCCCTCCCCCCAAACATTCCCCCGCCCCCATTCCTGCCCCCGCCCCCAAATGTCAGCTCCGCCCCTCCTCTCATCCCCCCACCGAGTAAGTGATGAATCTTTCTCTTGCGCATGCACTCGCTCTCTTTCTCTTAACCGTTTGATTTTTAATGCTGCCAGAGGCATTATCTCAACAGCTATTTTGTGACCGTTCACTCAGCATTTGATGTGATTTCTCTGGGGCAAATGCGTTAATGACCATCCATGGTCTTCTTGATTAGTCTATTAGTCTATTCTATTACTAGTCTATTAAAAACTTATGGATGATAAGTCAAACGAAACTAGACTGCTGTTTGCATGGCCTGCCCTACCTGGCAATGTATACCTCATAAAACCCTTTAACGAGATAATTGGTGAGGATATTTAGTGCAGTTTGCAAAGGGCAATTGAAGGGCAACTTCAATATTAATAGCTAAAAAAGTTGAAGAGAATGAAAATGTGGTTTCTACTTTCATTTGATTCCCAGAGTAATGCGTGAAATGGTTTTTTTTTTTTGTTTGTTTCAGGATTACCCATTACTGTGCCTCCACCAGGTGAGTTTGCCCTGTAAAATTCAGGTAGTATATTTATCAAGAAGTCATAAGTTATTTACTGAATATATTTCATTATGAGTATAGATTTAGGTAGCCTGACGTCTCCAGACCAATGTGTAAGTGTGAATTAGTCTGGAGCCTCTCAGGTCATTCTCAATTTACAAAGGGCTTTATCAATGGGCTCAAACCAAAATGACTGCGGATGCAATTGGATAGAAGTACCACTAATGATGGCAACAAAACATGAACAGCTTGGATCAAATATATGCTTGTTGGCTCCCACTAAATGGTAGATTAGGGAGGCCAACTTGCTGCTACTTGCGCTATAATACAAATAGTGTGAATCCTGACCGACTTCTTTGTTTGTATTGCTCATTTGCTATGTCGTCAGCTCAACACTTCTACTAATGTCTAATAATACTAAACAAGCTAGCTTCCATAACTACCGGTAGGCTTCTAGGTGAGGTAGTTAGTTCCAACATCCAACTCCTATCTCTTCTTGTTCAATATAATACGCTCATGCTTGGTGTGACATGACTTAATATTACTACATGTAATGTTACCATCTGTACATAACATGATCACTGTAGCTATTTTTACATCTTGCTGGCAATGAGGGGAGCAGTTGGTAAATTTAATTTTTACCAAATTCTGTTGGAAGCATGGCAAATGGCTTTTTCTTATTACAGGGTTCTCACGGATCCTTAAAAAGTCTTAAAAGGCATTAAATTCACGAATCTAAAAACAAGGCCTTAATTGGCATTAAAATGTCTTAAATAAATCTTTCAAAAGTCTTAAAAATGTGAACTCGTGATGAATTAGTGAACACACTGAGAAAGCGCCACAAAGAAAAAATGGCAGAATTGGCAGAGGTGGAGGAGGAACTGAAAAAAGCAGTGCCATATCAGTGAACGATACCGGCTTTAAAATTAAATATTGGACATCGGCCATTCTGCTGATATCTGCCGATATACATACCCAAAACCAGTGAAGTTGGCACGTTGTGTAAATTGTAGATAAAAATAGAATACAATGATTTGCAAATCCTTTTCAACTTATATTCAATTGAATACACTGCAAAGACAAGATGTTTAATGTTCAAACTGAGAAACTTTTTTTGTTGTTGAAAATAATCATTAACTTAGAATTTAAAGGCAGCAACACATTGCAAAAAAGTTGGCACGGGGGCCTTTTTATCACTGTGTTACATTGCCTTTCCTTTTAACGACACTTAGTAAATGTTTGGGAACTGAGGAGACCAATTTTGAAGTTTTTCAGGTGAAACTCTTTCCCATTCTTGCTTGATGTACAGCTTAAGTTGTTCAACAGTCCGGGGTCTCTGTTGTTGCATTTTATGCTTCATAATGCACCACACATTTTCAATAGGAGACAGGTCTGGACTACAGGCAGGCCAGTCTAGTACCCAGACTCTTTTACTACGGAGCCATGCTGTTATAACACGTGCAGAATGTGGCTTGGCATTGTCTTGCTGGAATAAGCAGGGGCGTCCATGAAAAAGACGTTGCTTGGATGGCAACATATGTTGCTCCAAAACCTGTATGCACCTTTCAGCATTAATGGAGCCTTTACATATCTGTAAGTTGCCCATGCCTTGGGCACTAATATACCCTCATACCATCACAGATGCTGGCTTTTGAACTTTGCGCCTATAACAGCCCGGATGGTTCTTTCCCTCTTCGCTCCGGAGGACACGACGTCCACAGTTTCCAAAAACAATTTGAAATGTGGACTCGTCAGACCACAGAACACTTTTCCACTTTGCATCAGTCCATCTTAGATGAGCTCGGGCCCAGCAAAGCCGGTGGCGTTTCTGGGTGCTGTTGATAAATGGCTTTCACTTTGCATTGTAGAGTTTTAATTTGCACTTGCAGATGTAGCGACGAACTGTAGTTACTAACAGTGGTTTTCTGAAGTGTTCCTGAGCCCGTGTGGCGATGTACTTTACACACTTATGTTGGTTTTTGATGCAGTACCGCCTGAGGGGTCAAAGGTCACGGGCATTGCTGTACAGTTGTACAATGCACTTCATACATGTTCCTTGTGAATAGAGGTAAAATTGGTTGTGGGTGTTGTCATAGGTCTGTTTTAAGAAGGACAGGCTGAAAGTATCTTATTTGTTTTGTTTAAAAACAATTGTAATGAATAAATATGACATGTTTTAAATAACGTAAATTGAGGTATTTTTCTTATTTTGCACAAGGAGTGATTACTGATGTTCCATCATTTTCAGCTTTGTCTTATGTCTGCATTTGCCAGCAGGCCGACATGATGAAGAGTCTGCAGAATAATTCTGTCTGTTAATTCCCCTGCAGAAACTAGATGATCACTGCAATTAGATGTGGGGGAAAAAATATCGGTATCAGTATCGGATATCGGCCAAATGAGTTGTAAAATATTGGAATATCGGATATCGGCCAAAAATGTAATATCGTCCATCCCTAGTATTAATGTTTTTCAAAAAAAACGTTGTCATTTGATCAAAAGGTCATATTTCATGTTCAAATAAACATTTGGGCAAAATTGTCCCGAATCCTATGATGAGGTGTTATTTTTCCATTTGTGTTTATTATGAAGTTGGTCTTAAATTTAATATCAAATGGCATTAAAAAAGTCTGAAAAAGTCTTGAATTTAACTTGGCCTAAGCTGTGGGAACCCTGTATTAACTAAAGCTTAAATTACTGGCATTTGTTCTTCTTTTACCGAAATTATCCCGTCCAGTTCGTTTAGTGTGGTCGCAATTACAGATTCGAAAGAGTTTTTCACAATGTGGCCGTATTTCTTGATTTTTTACAAAAATACTTAATTGTTTTCATATCAAACCCATATATTGGATAAACGTTTGTGATTGGCTGATTAAAACTTGATCGGATGGAAATCTATTTGATTGGCCAGTCACATCTGAGGCAAATGAAGCATAAACAGATTTGTTTAGTTCCCAGGCTGGGAATTTGCATAAATTGGATTGTATTTTTGAAGTCTTCTGGAAATTTGGGTGAATTTGTCACAATGGGCGAATGTTTCTATGGTGATTTTAAATTTAGGTGTATTGGTGTGAACGGTGTTTGATTTGGAGGCCTTGGGCAAATATAGATTTGGTAGAATTTGTGCAAACGGATGTGTTTGGGAAGTCCTCAGTGAATTTTATTGCTTTTGAGTAAATTTGTGTGAATTGAGGAGCGTTGGTAAGGTATTGGGTTCATTTTGGTGTATTGATGTAAATTCGAGTGGTTTGGCAAGCCTCATGTAAATCTGAATGAATGTTTATAAATGCTGTTTTGTTTGGGAAATCTTGGGTGCATTTTGGCAAAGTTGCATACATTCTGTTTTTTTTGGGGGGGGGGGGGGGGAATGTGGAGTTCTCTGTTAAATTTTGTGTTTTTGTAAATTGGGTAGATTAGCTTGAACTTGGGTGAATTTGCGTAAAAATTGGTTGGTTTGGGAGGTCTGGGTAAATTGATGGGGCAAATTGGGATGAGTTTTTCTGAATGGGGTAGATTTGGGAGGTCTGGGTAAAATCAATTTGGTGAATTTGTGTAAATGGGGTTTTTGAGGTCTGGATCAATCGGTAAAGTGAATTGTGTAAATGGGGTTGGGTTTGGGAGGTCTGGGTAAATCGTTCTGGTGCATTTGTGTTGGTAGAGGTAGGTTTGGGAGGTCTGGATAAATTGATTGGGTAAATTTGGGTGAATTATGTGAATGGGGATGGGTTTGGGAGGTCAGGGTAAATGGATAAGGTGGATTTGGGTGAATTTGTGCAAGTTGGGATAATTTTGAGAGCCTTGGATAAATTGATTCGATAAATGTCAGGGAATTTGTGGAAATGAGGTTGGGTCTGGGAGGTCTGGGCTAATCGATTGGGTAAATTTTTGTAATGGGGGTGGGTTTGGGAGGTCTGGGTTAATTGATTGGCTGAATTTGTGTTCCAGGTTTCCACCCTCCTCCTGGTGGACCTCCTCCCTCCCTAATCCCTACCTTGGACAGGTATGATGCCTCCCCTGAACTTTCACTCTCACCAGAACACTGCCCGTTTCCCAGTGTTTACTACTGCACATGAGTTGTCTTCTGAACCCTTGGTTCTTGTGTCAGTCACCAAGAAGCAAGGCTGCTTACGCATCCTGAAAGTGGTCATGATTCTTCCGAAATATTAGGAAGCATCCAATGTAAATTTTTGAAAGGGAGGGGACCTCGAGATGCAGTATGTGTGTTTGTTATTGTTTTTGCTGAATCGCTCAACGGATCAAAAACATTAAAAAATTGTGAATAACTGCAGAATACTGGCTGTCTATAAGTATAATAATGTCACTGTTCATAAGGAATGCTAACTATTCAAGTATACGAGAAGATATCTGTAAGAACTTTTGATCAAGTAAACATCTGACAGAGAAAAAGCCTCCATCTGCCACAGATGAGATCTTTCATTCACATGCCTAAGGACTGCAAATGAAGGAGATCTCGCCAATAGCAGATGGAGCTCTGTGCTCATTATGGCATTCTCTGATCTTGTGATCCTGTCATTGTCCTTTGAAGGTCACTGGCCAGAATGTTCTTCTGAAGATGACAAACGCAACTATTTTGCAATTTACAGATACCATCTTTCTGATCTCTCTCTCCCTGATCTCTGTGAGATTTCTGTTGGTCGGTTATTGTCTAATTTTGATTCTCCATCGTAACTGATTCCTCCTAGTGGACACTCTGGAGGATACGACAGCCGTACCGTTCCACCCTACCCCTTCTCCACAGGTAGATGCACTGTCATGGTCTTTTCTGTGCGTGCGTGTGTGTGCATACATGATATTCTGTGCTATGTGTTAATGTTCAGTTTTGTTTTGGTGGTGTGGGACAGCGTGCACACATAATGCATGTCCACCAGTGGTGACTGACTGGTATACTGAAAATTGGTGAAACACTGAACATTCCTTGACAATAATGATTGATCATGACCTGTTTTCAATCATACTTTTTCACCGCACTGCAAATATATTTGCCCCTTTCCTGATTTTTATTTTATTTATTTATTTATTTTTTTTGTGTGTGTGCGCATATTCGTCACACACATTTTTCAGATCATCAAACAAATTTTAATATTGGACAAAGATAAGGCAAGTAAATGGGGAAATGCAGTTTTTAAGTGATGATTTCATCTACTGAGGGAACAGTAACAGGGCTGTGCTGAGCTCTTTTAAACAAGTCACCACATGATAGGTTTTCAACAGCTTTGATGTTGACATCATACATCATTGAGCAGCAATAGCTGCATTTAGCGCTCTAAGGGTTAATTTAAACCAAAGAATGACTACAGATCAGGACCAGTTGTTGTTTTCAATGGATTTTCTGCAATTGAACCAATTTTCAGCTCACCAACTGCCTGGGACATCCACGCAAGGTTTCAGCCAGACCAAGTGGGTATTTTAGGCCATTGAAAGCTGCCCTGTTTTCACCATTTGCTTTTTATGAAACTGACTGATCACCGTTTCATTCTGCCACCCTCAGTGATCTGAAATTTCTTATTGCCTTTTATTAGGGAACTGAACTGTTTTATGTTGAAAGTGCACACTACGAACCATTAGTGCAAAATACTGGCTTTCTGTGCGAGCTGTAAAGGCTGGGACAAGTCCCTGAACTTATCACCAACTTTCAGAACAGTTTCTTTGTAGAATAATAATTTAAACTCCCAGGACTTAATATCAGGTCATTGTAAACTTGGATAACACACAACTTGTTTTAACCAGATGAACTTTGAGTCCAAAGGCAAAGTCAGACAGGGAAGAGAGGCTTGTTTTACTGAAGAGAGAGACACATTTTCCCTCACAGATGGCAGTATCTTTTTGAAACGCTTTTCACAAAATCAAAGCTTGCCTGAGGCTTTCTCATCGCAGATAAGCCTGAACTACAACAATTAGAGATTACCATTATCATTTATTACCGATTTTGTATTTATTTTTCATGTGCTGACGAGACGGTCTCCGGAATGAATCGTCCATGATTGCATCTGTAATTAAGAGAACAATAGAGTGATAACGACATAAGGGGCCTACTTTTCAAAACTTCTGCTTATAAGTCTGAGCAGCCTGCCCACTGACAGTGCTTCTTGTGTGTACAATAGAATAACGAAAATCCTGTCCAAATGCTCAAAATTTTGGTCTCGAAGTCTGTGGTGCAATTGATAAGCTTAAGAATTCCTATTACTGAGGCAGTATGGAAAGGGGAGGCGGGATGTAACGCTCTTCTCATGAAGCTTGTAGGCTGCAATACTGACCTGGTAGATTAATGCATTTGAATTTTTTTTTCCTTAAAGAATGGAAAATATTTCAAACTTTAAAGAGGGCAAAACATTTGTGTGAGAATTATGTCTCCCCCTCCCTGGAGGGGGGGGAGACATTGTTTTTGCCCGAATTCTCGTTCGCGTCGGCGTTCCCATTTGTTTCCGGAGCATAACCCTGAAACTGTTTGACCGATTCTCACCAAATTTCATATAATGTCTCTCCATAACATGTAGCTGTGCCTTTTGAGGGTTTGAACTGCTTTTGAATTTAAATGGCTCTCTAGCGCCACCAAGAAATATTTCATTTGCACTTAGAAGGCTACCACGACTGGTAGGAAAGTCATAGAGAGATGGAACCAACAATATATTTTTCATCTCATCAAGGCCTAAAAATGAACAATCAACACCCATTACCTAAATGGAACAGGAAGTCCGCAATTTGCTTATCAAAATTTACTTCTTCCCCTAAATTTCCCCTCGAACAAACGCGAACTCCATTAAGGGCGTTCATCGTATTGTCCCCAAATGCTTATAGATGACAAAGCACACTCTGCCGATGAAAACTACTGTACAACTTTTCAAAAGTCGATTTTTTGATGTGGCAAAGATGGGGTCCCCAGCCACTTTCACTGCCTTTTTTTGATGCCTAGGCAATTTCCAACCTTCATTTCACCCCTTAAACATGCTTGAAAACAAACCAAATTTTGCAGTAATTTCTACATGGCTTCAAATATTTTTACAATCACAAAATTCTCCACCAAAGAGACAAAATGGGTCTCAAGCGCCACCTAAATATGCCAAAATGGGATTTTCGCTTTCACCACAGCCTGTTGCAATGTCATAAAATTCTGAAAAAAATCACTCATCATTGCTGTACCATGCCCTGTACTGTCACCTAATTTCGTGAAAATCCATTAGAGTCTTTTTGAAATAAAAATTTTTACGTACATAATGCACTGTACAGTAAGATATACATTCTTGCTGTGGACAAACCGTTCATCGTATCAAAATGTCCTGTGGTATAATTCATAATCTCCATGTCGCCAAACAAACCGCCAAGTGTGGTACCATTTACAATTGATATTTCTTGAGATAAACATGTTATGAATATTCATATTTTGAAAAATATACAGTGACGCACTTCTGTATTCACCATAAGTTGCAGAGTATAAAACTTTTGTCTTTCTTCAGTGGACATGCTCCCGAAATTTCAGCTTTCTAGGATTTACCTGGAAGAAGCATTTATTAATTTCTTGATTATTATTGATTTTCAGTGTTTTTCTTCGTGCTGCTACACATTCTGACCAGCGGGTGGCAGTAGGATCACATGGCTCATTTCCCTTCACTAAGTTCATGAATGGGGGAAGATTGCACAATTCACAGCAGTGATAAAATCTGCTTCAGAAAGTTTGACCAGGTCGCATGGGTCATAGCTCCATTATACTACAGAAAAGTCTTTCTTCGTAAAAAAAAAAAAAAAAAAGTTTGCACTCAACTCAACATAAAACATTTTCCTCAGTCTTGTGCTGTCCAACGAATGACAGTGCTCAACGGCGCTTGAACGCGTCTCGCCCCCGTTTCGATATGCGCGGGAGGGCGAGGACCCGTCCAACGCTACTTGCAGCTTTAATATTTTTTCTGTTTCCATGGCAACAATTTGGATTTAGGCATATTGAAGGGTGGGACTCGTTTGCGGACCATAACTCTAAAATGCGAAATGGGGGAAGGGGGAGATGTCTGTTTTTACGTGTAAAAACCATTTCTAGTTTTTGATAGACAGTCAAGTGAACAAAAATTAGAAGTGGTAGATTTATTTTTTATGGTACCATTTAACACCCTCAAGCCTTTTTACCTGATATTCAGTAAAGTTAATTACCTTCGCCAAGGAGGTTATGTTTTTGCCTGGGTTTGCTTGTTTGTTCGTTTGTTTGTCTGTTTGTCTGTTTGTCTGTTGGTTTCCAAAATAACTCGAAGTTTTGGACAGATTTTGATGAAATTTTCAGAGAAGATGGGTATTAAGTCAAGGAACAGGTGATTAAATTTTGGCATATCTAGGCCAAAGTACTGCTGAGATATACGCCAAAGTTCAAGATTTCAAGTCTTTCCAATGGGCCGGAGTTCCAATTGCCGTGCTTTTGGGTTTTGCTACCCCCTGGCGGAGGTCAACGCTCGCTGAGTGCTTTTCTAGTTTACAAATGGTCTCCACAGATGGATTCATTTTCACATACTTATTTTTAGATGGGTGCATGCTTATTAGAACCACTAGCACAAAGGTGAATTGATGAATTGGAGTTGTTGCTTAATCATTGCACTAATCAGCGATTAGTCATTTCATTATTTAATCATTTTTAGATTAGCCGATCAAAATAATCATTCTTTTCAGCCCTCCTGCCCTGTGCAGGCTACGTGTTGCCACTATGCGCATTGGGAGAGGGTTTTGTTAGTTTGCGAGAGGTTTATGGGTTGTTAGGTTGCAAAAGGGTTATGATTTGTTTGGTTGGGAGAGGGTTGTGGGTCGTTAGGTTGGGAGAGGGTAGTGTCTCGCTAGGTTGAGAGAGGGTTATGGGTCGTTAGGTTGGGAGAGGGTTATGATTTGCATGTCTACCTTCTAGGCGGATACCCTCCCCCGATGACAGGCACGGTGTCATCATGGCCAAGTTTGATGGAAAGCGCAAAGTCATGGGATTACTACCCACGGAGAGAAAAGGAGAGAGAGCGAGAGAAGGAGAGGGAGAGGGAGAGAGAGCGGCCGAGGGAGAGAGGCCACGAGAGAGAACGCGAGCGAGAGCGGGACCACAGCCCTGCGTCCATGGCCTACAACAGGTACTGTGTGCTTGTGTGACTGTGTGTCTTTTTGACTGCGCGTGTGTTCATGTGTTTGCATGTGTAATACATTGTGTGTGTGTGTGTATGCAGCGATGAAGAGCGGTACAGGGAGCGCTATCGGGAGTACGCAGCAGAGAGGGAGCGGAGTTATCGCAGCAGCCGAGAGAAGGAAGAGCGGCACAGAGAGAGAGAGAGGAGACACCGCGACAAGGAGGAAGGAAGGCACAAGTCCTCCCGCAGGTACTTACTACACGCTACACATTCTGTACACACTGCATACTCTACACGCTCCACATACCATACACACCACATACTCAATACACACTGCATGCTCTACACACTACACATACTGTACACACTGCATACTCTACACACTGCACATACTGTACATACTCCATACTCTAGGCACTACACCTACTGTACATACTCCATACTTTACGCATTACACATACTGTACATACTGCATACTCTACATACTGCGCACTCTACGTACTGCACATACTGTACAAACTGCATACTCTACACACTACACATACTGTACATACTGCATACTTGATACACGCTGCAGGTACTGTACACACAACAAACTTTATAGACACTACACATGCTATACGCACTATATGCTCTGTACACTCTACTCATAGTATATCCACTATATAGTTTATACACATCACACTTACTATACACACTGCACTTGTTACACTGCATGCACACAAGTAGGAGGGAAGGCCAAAGTCCTACCGTAGGTACCAGCTGCATACTCTATACATACAAAACCCAAAACCAGTGAAGGCACGTTGCGTAAATCGTAAATAAAAATGGAATATAATGATTTGCAAATCCTTTTCAACCTATATTCAATTGACAAAGACAAGTTACTTAATGTTCGAACAGGTAAACTTCGTAATTTTTTGCAAATATTAGCTCATTTGGAATTTGATGCCAGCAGCATGTTTCAAAAAAGCTGGCACAAGTGGCAAAAAAGACAGAGAGTTGAGGAATGCTCATCAAACACTTATTTGGAACATCCCACAGGTGACCGGGCTAATTGGGAACAGGTGGGTGCCATGATTGGGTATAAAAGCAGCTTCCCTGAAATGCTTAGTCATTCACAAACAAGGATGGGGCGAGGGTCACCACTTGAACAAATGCGTTAGCTGACTGTCGGACAGTTTAAAAACAACATTCCTCAACGAGCTTTTTTGGAAACACAATTGGACGTCGTGTCCTCTGGACCAAAGAGGAAAAGAACCATCCGGACTGTTATAGGTGCAAAGTTCAGCAAGACAATGCCAAGCCACATTCTGCACGTGTTAAAACAGCATGGCTCCGTAGTAAAAGAGTGCGGGTACTAGACTGGCCTGCCTGTAGTCCAGACCTGTCTCCCATTGAAAATGCGTGGCGCATTATGAAGCGTAAAATACGACAACGGAGACCCGGGACTGTTGAACAACTTAAGCTGTACATCAAGCAAGAATGAGAAAGAGTTCCACCTGAAAAGCTTCAAAAATTGGTCTCTTCAGTTCCCAAACGTTTACTGAGTGTCATTAAAAGGAAAGGTGATGTAACACAGTGGTAAAAAGGCCCCTGTGCCAACTTTTTTGCAATTTTGCATTCTAAGTTAATGATTATTTGCAAAAAAAAAAAAAAAAAAGTTTCTCAGTTTGGACATTAAATATCTTGTCTTTGTAGTGTATTCAATTGAATACAAGTTGAAAAGGATTTGCAAATCATTGTATTCTGTTTTTATCTACGATTTACATAACGTGCCGACTTCACTGGTTTTGGGTTTTGTACTACACTATATGCATACGACATACTCAATGCACAGGATGCACTCTTAATATTCTATACACATTACATGTGCAAAGACAATACATACTCTGTACACATTACAAACGCCATACACACGACATACTCTATACACACTAGCCACATAGTCTATGCACAGTGCACTCTTTACACTCCTCCATACGCATTATACACAAGATACACACTGCAAGCTATATATCCTATACACTACATACTCAATGTACACTATACATACTGCACACACTATATAGTCTAAGCATGCAGTATACTCCATACATGCTGCGTACACTGTACACACTACACACTCTGCATAAACTGTGTAGTGAGCACGAACTGCATGCACACATAGAAACATTCACACACCATACATGCACATTACACTCAGCACGCGCACACATGCATTACACACACAATTCATTTGCGCCCTCACACACACATTCACTGCACATACGCACTGTTCTCTCACCCTCACACACATGCTCCTACGTGTAAACATTCACACTCTCTCGTGCACACACACGCACGCACGCAAACACTCATCAGTGCTCACTCTGATCTCTGCAGCAGCAGCAGCAGGCGAAGGCATGACAGTGAAGAGGGCGACGCCCACCGCCGCCACAAACACAAGAAGAGCAAGAGGAGTAAGGAGGGGAAGGAGCCCAGTGAGGATCACTCAGCCAATCAGGAGACTGCTGACGGCGGAGCCATGGAGTAACCCCACCCATTCGATCCCACCCCCCCAC
Organism: Gymnothorax reevesii; assembly: GCA_029721435.1. NCBI lineage: Eukaryota > Metazoa > Chordata > Actinopteri > Anguilliformes > Muraenidae > Gymnothorax > Gymnothorax reevesii. Next base: position 34,706,818 of record CM056589.1, on the reverse strand, counting down.
TCCGCATTTTCCGATGTATGAAGCTCCCTCACAAGATGTTAATTTGTTCAATAAAAATAGTGTTTTCATAATGAATCACCTGGGCCTCATGATTGGCGCACCGGTTTTTGAGTAAGCCATACAGTGCCGTGAAAAAGTATTTGGAACTAAATGGCCTCATCACATTTGCAGTCATGCAGAATCGTTTGTGTGTGTGTGTGTGTGTGTGTGTGTGTGTGTGTGTGTGAAGACCGAATCAGAAATTCTGATGATTTGTTTGTTACACATTCATGGGACATTCACATTTTACCACTCCTCAAAGGTGCTCTGTTGGTTTTGGATCCGATGACTGGGGAAGCCACTGAAGTGCACTGGAAGTCACGACCATGAAACCAGTTCAGGACTAGTTCTGATTTGTAACACGGTGCCAGATACGGCTATCAAACTAAATTGTGACAGTAAATTATGGCGATTAAGGGATGCATACGGTCAACAATAATACACTGACGGGCTGTGGCATTGATACGACGATCGATTGGCTTCAGCGAGTCATGTGGGTAAGAAAACATTCCCTGCACTATTACACACTACCAGCTGGAACTGCTTTCATCAAGGCAGCTTAGGTCCAGGGATATTTGCTGTTGAAAAATTCTGACTATCATCTGCTTGTTGCTGCCGATATCAAGATTCATCAAACCAGGCGGTGTTTTTCTAATCTTTAACTCAAAAGTCCCGATTTGAAGACCTGAATGCAAGAAGTACCTAAATCGCAAAATAACACACGAGATTTTAGGGGTCCAAGTTCTCCGAAAATGTTGCTGATTTTTTTTTTTATGGTCGCATACTATGGAGCCCATTGCAGTCTATAGGTGCTATTGAACTGACAAACCCCTTTTTGTGGAAAATTATTCATGAAGTTGATAAGAAAATTAAATACCTGGACTTGAGTACTTTCAACAGATGAATCCAACTTCGCAGCTTCCATGTTAATGGCTACTCACACCTTATTCTAGGATTTTGATTAGACAGTCATGAGCTTTTATGAACTTGGGTATTTTACGCACTTAAAAGTTTAGTGAATTTCACAATGGCAACACACAGGACTTGAGTACTACTTCTGAGAAATCTTTGGTATCAGATAATGCTCTGTCCATTGTGGCTTGTAATACTGGTGAAAGGTATTTTTTGCAAAATGTAACTTGGGAACTTTTTGCATGCAGGTCTTCAATTTTTCTGAGCCTTTGCCCACTGCAGTATCAGATTTGGTAAGCCTGTGCCCTCCAAACGGTTTCTAACATGTGAAAGCATTTTACGTCGCCTCTTCACCTGCCACACAAAGTCAAAGCAGCAGCCATATCTGAAATAGAATAATATAATTGCCACCATACACTGAAACTGGATTAATTAATTTTCCAGATTAAAATTATTTCCAATTAATTTTTCCACTTTGCTTACCCAAAACTGCAGTTTAGACTACTTGCCAACCTAAAATCTTTTCATTTTGAGATAAATCCGTGTATCTTTAATGTACAAATCAAATATAAAATGCACTCTACCTTCAGTTCTGCATACACAGCAAGCAATAATGATGGGAACAAACTTCTATTTTTAGACGATTTTTTTCTTTTGCCTAATGGGTCCATATTTGAAAAGTATTTGAAAAGCAATTTCTGCACGGTAAAAAAAACATTTTAATCACACAAGCAGCTCATTTCAACCTCATTTGAACTGTATTAAACTGAATTCAAAACTGCGTCATGCCAATAGAAAAGGTTTTGAGGACATTTCTGAAATCACATGAACTCAGTAACTGAGACAAATTATTTTAATAAAATCTGTGAATTAACAATGCACATACAGTACAGACAGAACAGATGTCCCATAATGCAGTCCGTTTTTCCTTTGTACATTGCTTGGCCTCTCAGGTGAGTTATTCTGAGAATCTGCCGGTGAGTCAGGAAGGTTTCGGAGCCAAGCCACCGTTACAACCCGGCTGAAGAGAACCCAGCTTGGATTACACTCCAATGAGCTACACCACTTAGCTTCTCTTGTGCTTCACACACTCATACACTGACACGCGCGCGCACACACATATATACGGCTCCAAAATGTGTGGCATTTGGGAAAGGAAATGCACCAAAAAGATCGATATATTATCGAGAGAAACTCAAAAAAACGTAAGTGAAAATGATTTTATTTTTTTTTTTTTTTTTTTAATGGAACCAACCCAAATTATTCATTCCATTAAAAAAAAACCTACTTCCTCCAATTAGAAATTTTAAAATGACCAAATTCAAACCAAGAATTAAATGTAACTGATTTGAGTTCATCCAAATTTTAAGAAACTACATTCCATCTTTGCCTCACATCCTGTTTCACTACAATATTTAAAATTTGGTAGCAAGCGTGCAAGAAACCCATTGTCATCCAGCCCCATGAAGAAAACAATAACTGGCAGTTCATAAGAGAAATAAATGTAACACTTTAAAAAAAAAAAAAAACCTGACAGTAAAAGGATCCAACAGATATTGCCTCCCAGGATAGGAGAGAAGAGCATGAGAATCACATAAAAATTTAAACCTTGGTGGCATCTTTGGGTCACTGGGTTTCAATAACATCATCAGCCACCACGTTCCATGACCACAGGCTTTTCACAACTGAATCAAGAAGAAAGCATCTTCCACACATCACGACCAAGCACTTGCAAGTTGCCAAATGTCATTTAAAATAAGACTGGATAAAGGTGCTCTGGTCAAGACAGATGCAGCATTGACAAGCTTGGCATTTAAACAGAGATGCTTTCACGAAGTGGCACCGTATGTCCACAATGAAACATAGCAGTGGATCAGTAATGTTTTGCAGCTGACTTAATTCCAGAGGTCCAGGGGCAATAGTTGAGACCAATGGCTTAATGGAACCCACCAATGTACGGCTATTTCAGCGGACAACCTGGCTGCAAACACCTGAAGGCTGAGACTTGGCCATAGGTGGACTTCTCAACAAGACAGTGACCCCAAAGCTCACACAAAGATTCACACAGTTCTGGGACAAATATCAACATTCCTTTATATTCATCTCAGTCAAAGAAATAAAACCTGCAGGGTGAACTCACGAGGGCAGTTAATAAGTGCCAACTCAAATGTGACTGATTCTGAATGGATCTGCAAAGTGGACTGGTCCAAAATCCCTGCAAATGCGAGTCTATATCTTGTCAAACAGTGCAAGAATATTCTGTGCTGTGATCACTGACAGCAGCAGTTACGCAAAATATCAAACTAGGGGTTCCAATAATTATAAAAAATTGAATTTTGGTGAATTTGTTTATTAAATTAATACAATATTGGTTGGTTCCCTTAAAAAAAAAAACAATATTTTTAGGATATAGGCATTTTGAGTTTCCTCAGTAATAAAATTTCCTCATTGCATTTTTCGTGCATTTCCACTCAGGGATGCCAATAATTATGAAGTGCACTGTATCTCCACCAGTGTCCACAGGGCCTGACAGACAGAGGGTCCGGATTCCCTCCAGCTACAGCCCAGCTGCAGTGTCTGTGTCCTGGAAGGCGTTTCAAACACAAGAGCCCGTAACCTTACGGAGGCTGTGCTACTACATCCACCATACGAGTGGACAGCAGTCTCTGGAGTTCTGCTGGCTGGAAACATCCAAAAACTAAAGTTCAGGTTTTTGGAGACTGCCCCAATCCAGCTTTGTCTGTAAAATTAATTTCTTTGGAGACAGCCCCTAAACGGGCCACATCTGAAAAGTTCAGCTCTTTGGAGATGGTCCCCCAGTAAGGCACCGCCGCAGGAAGATTTCCTGGCAGATCGGGACTGGAGGGTTAGTCTGGCCGGAATATCGGGCTCTTCGGGAGAAACTCTATCAGGATGACCTACAGGGAGGGAGAGAGAGAGAGAGAGAGAGAGAGAGAGAGAGAGAGAGAGAGAGGTTTAGCAAAAGTGATAGAGGAAAAGAGAGAAAGAAAGGAGAGAGGAAGAGAGAAAAAGATGGAGAAAGAGAGAGAGGTAGAGGGATAGAAAGAATGACACAGAGCAACTGTAAGGACTACATCAACAGCCCACTCTCAAAACCTCAAATTTGTGCCTCCATAACACCTGGCAACCTACTCCTCAGGGTCCAGTGCCCGTGTGGAACAAACGAGTAACGCAGCGCGTGGCATATGCCCCCGTCTGTACGTTGATGGTAGATACAGAAAATTTTTGACTTATCAGTATAGACAGAGTTGAATGGCGCATTAAAGGGTTAATTCTTATGTAATGATAGTTTTCACAGAGCATATGTAGTGCAGTTACTGGATTTCATTAAAATGATATAAGGTTATCTGGATATTTCTATAGCGAGAGGCTCACTTTAAGAGCGGGTTTCATGTTTTTGGGTGGAAACGAAAAACAAGATCACAGCCATGGCAGCCATATTAAATTTCGAGTCGCGCTACTCGTTAGAAAGAAGCTTCCCCTACCCGCACCCAATACACCGCCAGACGATGAGATCGATCAGCAAAGGCGTTTAAGTTATTGGGCTAGAACGAAAACAAGATGGCCGTGGCGGCCATATTGAATTTCCAGTCGTGCCGGTCATCAAAAGGAACCTTCCCCTGCCCACACCCAACACGCCACCAGCAGATAAGCTCGATCAGCGAAGGCATTCTGGAGTCATTGAGCGGAAACCAAAAAAAAAAAAAAAAAAGTTTACGAACAGACGGCCAGATGGGGTGTCGATATAATGCCCACTTCTCATTCGAGGCGGGGGCACAGAATCTGCCAACTCTCCAAGCAGAATTAACCTTCAGCTTTATCAATCCACCTTCTGCTAGCAGAACCTACCCAGAGAAATCTCCCATCATTTACTTTGCTGATCCCTTTCATGAGTGTAAAAGCCTCCAACTTTGCAGCTTTTATGACTTTTACATGGAATCACTTTGGCTGCCCCTTTATTTACCTTTTCAAAATAAAGGCAAACCATCATCATGCAGTGCTGTTATGGGCTATAACATCACAATAATTATCATGGTACAGGCAAATGCCCTCATAGACCTCTGAGCTGTTGATTCTCTCTCCCACACACACACACACACACACACACACACACACACACACACACACACACACACACACACACCACTGTGTCATCGAGTAATACACTCAGGTACCACCCCAAAATAGTTGGGACAAAGTGTAAATTGTGAATATAATCAAAACGCAATGACTTTTAAATCACACCAGCCAGTATTTTATTCACAGTAGAACAGACATAACATAGCAAATGTAAAAACTGAGAAATTTCTCTACTTTACCCACAAAATGAACTAATTTCAAATTTAATGGCTGCTACAGGTCTCAAAAAAGTTGAGGCAGGGGCCTGTTTAACATGGTGTAGCATCCCCTCTTCTTTTTAACACAGAGCAGAGGCATCTGGGCATTGAGGAGACAAGTTTCTTGAGTTTAGCCATTGGAATTTGATTCCACTCTTGTTTAATACAGGCTTCCAGCTGCTGGAGAGTTTTGGGTCTCCTTTGATAGAGTTTTCCTTTAATTATGTGCCAAATGTTCTCAATTGGTGAAAGATCAGGACTGCAGGCAGGCCAGTTCAACACATGGACTCTTCTACTACGAAGCCATGCTGTTGTAATAGCTGCAGTATGTGGTTTTGCATTGTTCTGCTGAAATACACAAGGCCTTCCCTGGAATAGGTGTCATCTGGAGGGGAGCAAATGTTGCTCTAAAACCTTTATATACCTTTCAGCATTCATGGCGCTTTTTAAAACATGCAACGGTCCCACACCATATTCACTAATGCATCCCCATACAATCAGAGATGCTGGCTTTTGAACTGAACGCTGATAACTGGAGGGGTGGTCTTTCTCCTCTTTCGCCCGCAGGACACGACACCCATGATTTCCAACAAGAATGTCAAATTTGTACTCGTCCGACCACAGGACACTTTGCTACAGTCCATTTTAAATGAGCCTTGGCCCACAGAACACGGCGGCGCTTCTGGATCTTACTCAACAATGGCTTCCTTTTTGCATGATAGTTTTTTAGGTGGCATCTATGGATGGCACAGCAGACTGTGTTTACTGACAGAGGTTTCTTGAAGTATTCCTGGGCCCATTTAGTGATGTCAATGACAGAATCATGCCGGTGAGTGATGAAGTGGCATCTGAGGGCCCGAGGATGACTGGCATCCAGTTAAGGTCTTCAGACTTGTCCCTTACGCACAGAGATTTTTCCAGTTTCTCTCAGTCTTGATGTTAAGAACCATTGATGAGATCTTCAAAGCCTTTGGAATTTGATGTTGAGGAATATTGTTCTTAAAGTATTCCACAACAACGCAAGCCTTCACAGGTTGGAGAGGCTGTGGCCATCTTTACTTCTGAGTCTCAGCCTCTCCAAGACATCCCTTTCATAGCCAATCATGTTACACACCTGATGCCACTTATCTTAATTACTAGCTAAATGTTTTTTCAGCTGATTCGCTTATATATTAATTGCTTTTTCATCCTTTTTTGCCTGTATCCCAACTTCTGAGACCTGTTGCAGCCAGAAAATTTGAAATAAGCTCATATTGTGGATAAAAATGTAAACAGTCTCAGTTTCAACATTTGAAATGTTATCCATGTTCTATTATAAATAACATATTGGCTCATGTGATCTGAAAGTCATTGCATTTTGATTTTATTCACAATTTACACTTTGTCCCAACTATTTTGGAATTGGGGTTGCAAATCACTATGCAATTGACTACTAGACTCAGGTAAATCTTCAGGCAATTTACCAGTACACTCACATATTCCATCATGTTATTGGTTTCACATTTCCTTGTGCTCAGTCTCCAGTGCAGGCACAGCTGGGCGAAAGAAAGCAGCAAAAAATTCAGCAAAATCACATCCCAATGACTCACTTTCCCCAGAATCCCATTCACTTAGCATCACATCACAATGACACATCTTTACCCAGAATCACAGTCACTTAGCATCACACCACAATGACACATCTCTACCCAGAATCCCTTACCATCACATCAAAGACACCCATTTATCCAGAATCCCATTCACTGAGCATCACATCAAAAAATCACCTTTTCCCAAATCCCATTCACTGAGCAACACACCACAATGACGCATCTTTACCCAGAACCCCTCTCACAGAAAGTCACATCCACCCAGAGATGCTACAGAGAAACTGACCTTGTGGTATAGTCTATTGTTTTCCCATTCTAGCAACTTCTCCACAGACCGTCGTGTCTAAGAAAGGATAGATTAATATTTCACAGAGGGAAAAGTCTTTTATACAGTGCATATAAATATAGTATACAATAAGTATTGTGATTTTGTATAAATATAGCATCCAAACAGTATTGCATGTGTAAACATGCTGGCTCATAGTGCTGTGTCCAATTTTATATAATTACAGAATCCAAATAGTATTGTGTGAGTAAACATCTTCGTATTTTAAGTTTATTGCCATAAAGTTATCTTATCTTTCTTTGGTGTTTTTGATACATTACCATTCAGGGGTTCCAACAATTCTGAAGCCCACTCTAAATACACAACTGCATGCAACACTGTATTTGTACTCTGTGCACATAGATATGGTGAACAGACAGCATAAAGAGAAGTGTGTGTGTGTATATAAATACAGTAAAAAGAAAAGGAAAAAGGAAAAAAAAAAAAAACGTGCTGTGCGTTCGTCTAAGTGGACATATGCATTTTTGTCTGTCGCCTCCGGCGAATGGGAGACAAAGGAATGCACCCCGTCCGTGCGAGCGCGTGTCCGTCAGTCCATCCGAAAAGTGGCATTAAAACGATAACTCAAGAGGAAAATGGATTACAGGCCCCATGTTCTGCATAAAAGATGAATAGATGATGAACCAGTTTCCTATTTAATATCAGTGACTGTGACCTATTATTTCACCTTGCAATTAGCAGGTCAGATATTGGTACTTCACCTATTTTTTTCAAACTTGATTTACAAGCTCAAAATTGTTCACTGTGGTGCTTTGCGGCATTCTCTTTAACCTGATGGTCAAATTTTATGGATCGAATTCTATGTCATCTTTTACAAAATATTCACTTTCACGTTGAACAGAATTGACCTCCTCTAAGGTCACAGGGTACATATTTATTTTGGCGACGGGAGACCGTGGGTCTAGCGGCCAGCTTGTTTCCATTTACTTCACAACTGTCTCAGAGCACTATTTCACAGCTATACATCTTCTGTCAAGCGCTTTCAAAACACGCATCAGAATCAAATCACATACAGTTCACTCCAATACTTGTATCTAAGGGCTGGAGTCTCCAATGAGCCTGACATGAATTTGTTTGAACTGTGGGAGGAAACCGGAGTTCCCTGGCTGGATTTGAACCCGCAAACCTCTGGCTGTAAGAAGACAGAGCACCACTGTGACCAACCTGGATGTATCACAGTCTAAAGACAGTGTAGTGAGGCAGTATTGATGACAGAGGTTCACCCTCTTGAAAAGGTTCTGGAGTGTGAGTGACAAAGATGAAAACAGAGGACTCTTGCTGAGGTAGTGTAGTATGATATAGAGCGGGTGCAGTTAATGAGAATGTTCACTGAATGAGCAGTCATGTGTGGTGAACAAGTAGTAGAGAATTTGTGGAGAATGAGTGGTAGAGCATGTCTTGTGAATGAGTAGTGGACCATGTATAGCAAATGAGTAGAGGAGCATTTATAATGAATAAGTGAAAGAGCATGTGTAGAGAATGATTAGTATAGTATGGGTCTCAAATGAGTAGTACAGTACAAGTAATGAATGAGAAGCAGACTGAGTAGTTAATGAATAGTAGAGTACGAGTAGTGAATGAGCAGCAAACATATGTTGTGAATGAGTAGTAGAGCATGTGTAGTGAATAAGTAATGAACTATAGGTTGTGAATGAGTAGCACAGTATGTTTCGAGAATGAGAAGTAGAGTAGGGGCAGTGAGTGCACAGTAGAGTATAGTAGTACTGTAGCTGTAGCGTGTGGGTAGTGAATGAATAATAGCAAATGGGTGATGACTGATTAGTACAGTATGGCTAGTGAATGAGTAGTGGAGTATAGGTAATGAACGAGTAGAAGTGTATGGGGTGCGAATGTGTAGTAGAGTATGGGTAATGACTGATTAGTACATTATAGGTATTAAATGAATGGTAGCGTATAGGTAATGACTGATTAGTACCTTAAAGGGATTGAATAAGTATTAGAGTAAGTGGAGTGAATGAGTAGTAGAGTATGGGTTGTAAATGAGTAGTAGAGTAAGTATATTACATGAGTTGAAGCGTATGGGAAGTGAATAAGCAGTAGGGTATGTGCGGTGAATGAGTAATGCTGAAGAATCCTCACTCTCTTGCTGAGACAGATGACGGGCCACAAGCTGAATCCCAGCGTGCAGCAACAGCACAGGCAACCACAGAGCAGCCAGCGCACATTCACAGGCAGCGTCTTCCTTAGGCAGCTGTTCACCCGGCCGATACTGGCTTTGAACTCCTCTGGCGCCACCTGTAGGCAGCAAAGTGACAACAGGTCATCCTCACTGCAAATGTTCTTTTGCAGCACTCATCCCCACTGTACTGGCCCTATTCAGTGCTGATCCATACTATGAATTCCTAAATGCAGCACACATCCCCACAATCAAGGCTATATTCAGAACTCACTCCCACAGTGAAGGCCAAGTTTAATCGCTCAAGCACATCGCTAACACCCAAATACAGCACTCATCTCCAATGTAAAAGACCTAATGCAGAAATCATCTCCAGTTCAAAGTACTCATTCAAGCATGCACCCCCATCTTGGAGGCCCACATGCGCCACTGTTGGGAATTTCCAAATTGAGCACCCATCCCTACTGGATGCGAAGGGCCTAATTTAGCACTACCACATTATGAAAGGCCAAATTAAGCACTTACGCCTACTGTAAAGGCCTCATTCACAACTCAACTCAACCCAACCCAACTGAGTTCCCCACAACACATCCTGCATTGTAAATGAGCCGCAATGTCAGGTCTGCACCAGTTAAACTTACCTTCCCAGTGAGTGAGGAGGGAAACTCCGACTCAAACTTGTTGCTCAGACCAAACCTGCGAGGAGAAAACAGTACCAGTCAATTTTGCGATTTTATCGCAAACTGTAACAAGCTACAGTTTAGGTTTTAGTACAAACATAAATCATCCAATTTCTCTATCACACTCAAAATTCAAAACCAAGAGTATACAGCAATATCACGTCCAGGTAGTCGCAGTGGTTGACCATTAGTTTAAAATCGTATACTTTAAATTAGCGCGAGACGACCCTGAAACTCCAAACGCAAATGTTTTCACATCCCGTTTGCCAAACGAATGTGCGTCCACGCCAAAAAAAAAAAAAACAAAAAACACATGGCTTATGAGTTTGTTTTCCATTCTTTCCCCATCAAGTCACAAGCAATCTTGGCGATTGAAATCTGGATAAGTATGGTCCGAGCGGCATTGCAGCACTTCCTGTTAGTGCGAGTCAGCTCGCGACACGGAACCACAACAATCGGACAGCGGATATATCAGCAGGGAATGAAATGCACGAGAAAATAGCAATAAACTTAAAATATGCGAAACGTTTTAATGTTGTTATAATTGTGCCTTCTAATTGGAAACGAAATGTGCCTACTTTGTACATCCCCACCCCCACCCGAGTATGCTATAGTCGGAAACACGGCCTGTGGCTGCGGCAAGGTAACTCGAAACATATCTGCCGTGCGTACCAGACCTCAAGATTCCCCCAAAAAGACACTTTTTGTTTCTTCAAATTACAAGTAACACTCCCAGTTGGTGGATGAGTAGACGGTTCTACAATCCTCGACCGGTCTCTTACACAGTGACGTGGCCGGATCCGCGTACCACCACTGGGTCGGGAGTGTATTTAAGGAGCTGCTCTTCCGCGGCCCTGTCCTCGTCTTCGTCCTCTTCCTCCTCGTAAATTTCATCAAAGTCCTCCATCAGCGGCTCCCTATGTGATGCTCGCTCCGGGAGAGTTGCTGTAAGAGACACACAGTGCCTCTTTGAGGACGGTGATCTCCACGAAAGCGCCCGAGGTATCCGGAGATGTTCGGCGATAAGCGTCCCTCTTTCTTTTTCTCGACAACCAAAACAACCACAACGCAGCAGCTCCGCCTGATCACCAAAGAAACTTCGCTACGTCACGGTGCGTAAAAGGATGTGGGCTGTTCTCTCCATAGTGATTATTTTCGCAAGCCATCCCGTAGTCGGTAAATTGAGAAGCCGACATAACTAATCAGTACAACTGTTGGGTAACTTTTGTGTGTATTTACAAATAAAAGCCATTAACTCAAGTTTCCATCCAAGAATTTGATATCATACGCAAGCAATTGTCTCTGACATAGAAACTAGGCGTGCATATACACGGATTTGCCGAAACATGATTGCTCAATGTAGAGGATCTCGTAACGGTGCGTATGCCAAAGTCGACTCGAACAGTTGGTCCAAGGAGTCCACTTATGGGATGCGACTATGACAAGGTCCATATTATTTCGGTCAGTTGACTTGGCCAGCGTATCTCTGAGACAACATAACTCAAAGGCTGTTCCATTGGACACCGCTTCATTGTAATTCCTGATGATCGTGACCTCTCTTTGCAGGACAGTGCACCCTGCCACACTGCGTAAATTGTTTAGCAATGCTTTGAGGAACACGATGAATTAAAGGTCTTGACTTGGCCACCAAATTCCCAAGATCTTAATCTGACTGAGCAACGATAGGACCAGCTACGAAAAAAGTCCAATCCATGGACGCCCCAGCTTGCAACTAAGTGGACTTATAGGAAGTGCTGCAAGGGATTTGCAGCCAGAGACCACAGGACACCTTAAGAGATTTTATAGCATCAGTGTTTTGGCAGCTTGTAGTTGGGAGCAAGGGACAAAAGATGACATATTTAGCATTCGGTCAAAAATGTTTTGGCGCATTGTAGTATATTGTTTTTAAGGTCTTAGATTTTAAAAGTCAAGGCTTTTTGGTTATTTTTAGTTTTTACTATAAATAATTTTTAATTAAGATTAATTTCAGTATTGTATTTTTGTACTTTTTATTTCCCCCCAGCTGATTATGTCTTTTGTGGAAGAGTTGCTATATTTGTTGTCATGATTTCAGCTTAAATAGATCCTCAGCTTCCCCTCCACTGGTCTGCAATGTGTTTGCTACAAAGGAGGGTTCACATTCAGGTGTTTGAGTCACCAACACTAACCATTATCTTCCATTTTGGTCATAATTATACAGTTTTTGACATTAATCTACATTATAATTGTATAACCAAAAATTGAATGACTGTAGCTTCATTTCTGTGAAGAACATGTAAAATAAGATATTTTTGATAGTACACATGCTGACCTGAAAAAACTCGCGCGCACACACACAGTCACAGATACTCATGCAAACTCATTTATGCTCCCACTGCTGTTCTTGGTGCACTTTAACCTGAGCAATGATGAGGAAGATTATGCGGGGCAGTCGAACACATCATGGTAAATAAAACAAAAAAGGTTTTATTCCTTGTCATACTGGATTCCTTGATCATTTTTTTGGCAGTGATACTAACACACTTATGTACATATTATGTTTGCATTTTACTATATCACATTGGCCACATATTTCAATGATTAACCACAAAACACAATCCTATGTGTTAAAAACAGTACAGTATATTCAGCATGAGATGGCCCAAGCATTGCCTTATCTCCACCCCAAGCACAGGGCCCCCATCTGCGCCCCCCCCCCACTATCTCCCTCATTACACATCGGCGGGGATTGTTTTACTGTATTCCATGACTTTCAGAATCACTGAGTTAACTTGATAAGGGAAAAATGAGCATGGTTCATTGGAAAGGAAGAAGCGGAGACCAAGAGGTGACATGTTAAGTTACTGATTAAATACAGAAGAGCCTTCCATTGACCTACAGTGGGCTCAAAAATTACTCGCACCCCTGTTTGGCAATGCACAAACTATACTTCAAAAATTTCTAAAAAACATTCGTAGAGAAACCCTGAACAACAACATATGAGAAATACTGTATTAATATTCCAATGGAACCAACCAAAATCATTTACTGATTTGTTCAAAAATCAATTTCCTCCAAATCAAGGTTTCACATTCAATGGCATCCTTCAAGATTACTGTAAATTACATCTACCAAAACTAAACCAGGCATTGAATTCCACTTATTTAAGTTTTATCTTGGTGTTAAGAGAGTACACTGAGCTATTACATCACTTCCTGTTGCAGTAGGGCATAAAAATTAGGTAAGACCAAGCAATACCCCTTTTCATCCAACACCATGAAGAAAACAAAACAACTCTCTGTTCAAAAGAGGTGGTGGTCAAAGACCTTCATAAGTCTGGTAATGGCAAAAAGAAGACTGACAAATGATTGAATATGCCACTGAGCACAGTCAGGGCAATTATTCAAAAATTCCGAAGATATGGAATTGCTGAAAATCTCTGAGTAGAAAACAAACTGCATTTAGCCCCCCAGGATACTGAGGAGGATGGTGAGAGAAGCAACAAAATCCCCAAGAATCACTGTAAAGGAATTGCAGGTCTTGGTGGCATCTTGGGGTCACCAGGTTACAAAACCACCATTGGGCGCCACCTCCGCAACCACAGGCTCTTTTGAAGGGTTGCCAGAAGAAAGCCTACTCTGACCAAAAGACACTGAAGCAGGTCTTTGGTGTTTGCAAAACGTCATTTAAACTATGACTGGAACATGGTGCTTTGGTCACCACAATTGCACATCTCGGTCAAATACAGCATCGGCATGTTTGGCGTTGAAACAGAGATGCATACCAGGAGCAGAACCTCATACCCATGGTGTAATATGATGGCGGGTCGGTCATGTTTTAGGGCTGTTTTAATTCAAGAGATTCCGGGGCATAAGTTAAGATTAATGGTTTAATGAATTCCATCAAGTATCAGGATATTTTGGCTTACAATCTGGCTGCCTCCCCCCAAAGGCTGGGACTTGGCCGTAGGTGGACTTACCTATAAGACAATGACCCAAAGCATACCTCGTGATCCATACAGAAATAGTTTTGTGACAAAAAAATCAATGTTCTGCAACGGCCATCTCAGTCATCAAACCCCAATCCAATTGAAGTTGAAGAGAGCAGTTGATAAACACAAACCCAAGAAAGTGAAGGATCTTGAAAGGATCTGCAGAGAGGAATGGCCCAAATCCCTGTAATCTGCGCCTTAACCTTGTCAAAAATTACAGGAATAGATTCTATGCCGCTATCCTTGCCAGACATGGTTGCGCTAAGTACTAAATGAAGGACATCATTCCTTTTCACTTTCATATGTAACATTTGAAGTGTTGTAAAGTTGTGGCTCATTTCAATGACTGACATCACACAACCAACATTTGGGGTATCAAAATGATCTCTGGAACGTGCGGTCCAAAAACACCTCCAGCTGTTACCGCTTCTCGCTATAATTGCTACCTTCGAAAATGAAACAAGAATCTTTGAGATTGCTACTTCAATGCAATTATGCATGCAGTGGAAATGAATTATTGTCACTGAATTTTATATAGTACTATTTTAACTGAAGGAAGATGAATGAATGATATTTGGATTTATTGTTTTAGTAAAACCGTTGACAGGCAAATATCGCAGTGTTAAATTTGCTGGGGCTGGCAAGTGTGAGTTGGCTTGCGGATGAATTTCACTGGAGATCATACTTGATTTTAACCAATTGGGGATTTCAGTGACTGAGCAAGCTGATTAAATAATTGATTTAAAAAAAAATTTTGATTGGCATTAGGTTGTTACTTTCATTTAAAAAATGCTCAAGAGGGCCAACAGTTTGATTTTTATGAATACGAGACTTGCAACAAATTGTGGTTTGATTTTTTTTCAGATTGTAAGTCAGCAAATGTAATACCCGTACATTTGGAAATACTCTAATTATAATTTATGTTTAAAATGTCTTGCATACAGATTTAAAATATGCAAAAATGATCATCATCAAAAATGATCCAGCAGTAATTTGCATGTGGGTGTGGCTTTTTTAGAACAAGATTCGAAAGACTGAAATAAAGAGACCGAGGACCAGCTGAGCCATGAACCCAAGTCTAACCCTAAACCTGTTTGCACATATGTCTGTGTGTACATACTGCATGAAGTGTAGACACAATTAATGGGTGCAGTGCTGTTCCCAGGTTAATGTTGGGGAATGAGACAGTCCTGTTGCCAGTTAGATTTGGGGAATGAGAGAAGTGCTGTTCCAAGGTTAATTTTGGGGCAAAAGGAGCAGTGCTGTTCCCAGGAGAGTGTTGGGGAATGAGAGAAGTGCTGATACCCAGGTAGTGTTTGGGGAATGAGAGCAGTGCTGTTCCCAGGTTAGTGTTGGGGAATGAGAGCAGTCCTGTACTGCAGTTATTGTTGGGGAATGAGAGAAGTGCTGTCCCTGGGTCAGTATTGGAGAATGAGAGCAATGCTGTTCCCAGGCTAATGCTGGGGAATGCGAGCAGTGCTGTCCCTAGGTTAGTGCTGGCAAGTGAGAGCAGTATTGCCCCCCCATTAGTGAATCTGCAGTACAGTGTCTATTTGACCACAGATCTTCTTCATCACTGCAGGTATGTCTTAAAAGTGTTTCAACCTTGCAGCATGTAAAATCTGTTTTCCCCCACAAAGCCTTGTCAAACATACACAGTGTTTCAGTATCTCTAATATGCAGTGTTGATGTGCTCAGCTTGGTGTATGCGCACAAGCATGCACACACATGTGTGTGTGCGTGTGTGTGTGTATGTGAGTGTGTGTTTGCATGGGTGAACAATTGCCTGGGTTTTCTTATATATGGGAAATTTAATTCATTTTAATATCTTCCCACAAGAAGCACCTCATTTCTGGAGAAATATCATAGGAATACACAAATAAACTCAAACAAAACAAGTTACTCAAGTAGACAAAGCACTGAATATTATTTCCAAAACATTCTAGTTTATTCAAAATTTGCATTTGAAATGATTTTTGGCTTTGGAACTTGCCAGGCCTTCTCATGAGCATCCTATGACATGCCCTCTTCACCAGGAAACCCAGAATATGTCATCAAACAAAAAATTCAGCCAATCACACGATTAAGAGAGTTTAAAAATATTGCAATGAAATTTCCCTTATGTAGTAAAATATTTAACCTCTAATAAAATGACTCAACATTGAACACCTCAGAAGATAATGAAACAAATAGATAAACATAATACTGTTAAATGTCACACTGTATCATGAACATATGAAAACTTACACATGTAAGTTTGCTTCTCTTGAGTCCCTTGGTAAGGTCGTAGAATGACCCAGTATTGTAAAAAGAAATTTGACCAATATCCCTTCTCATATCACTTGCTTGAGTATAAACCCAATCAGGTTACGAGAAATGACCGACCAGCATTCTTGATCATTCCAGACGTCTTCATATCAAGCTGCTGCAGTTATGAACCCTGAGGCTGGAGTCTTGGGAGGGGAAGATTAATGAACCTTCCCCATGCCCAAAATTATTATATGATAATAATTATATTACATTATACATTGGTTAAATTAATATCTTGAATGCTTACACTGGATAAATTAATATATTGAATGCCTAAAATTTACAAACAAGTGATTAAATCGCATGGGGAATACTCTGATGATTATCATTTAAAATGTTTTTGAAACAAATACTTGAAACACTAAATATATTTTGGAGTTTGTTTCTTATTATTTTCCATTAAATTGACACTTTCTGCTATTTAATAAAATTGCAGGACCTACTAAATGACAAGTGATTCCAAACTTTCAAGCCGTAGCCGTAGTGCCTGTGTGTGCGTTCACATTTGCACACTTAGTGCACGTGTGAGCATTCACGTTTGTGCGCATAGTGCATGTGTATGCATGCACGCTTGTGTGAGTGCGCACGAGTGTGTGCATAGTGAATATGTCAATGAGCAGGCATGAGTGCATAGTGCATGTGTGAGTGTGCACGTTTGTGCGCGTAGTGCATGTGTGAGTGTGCATTTTCTTGTGCATAGTGCCTGTGCGAGCGTGCATGAGTATGTGTGTGCGTGTTATGCATGAGTGAGCACGGACATATGTGTGTGTATTACATGTGTGTTTGTGCACATAGACCCTACAAAAACGGACTCTTTTTGGTAGGTGAAATAATCCCAGGCGGGTGTAGTCTGGAGATGAATTACGTCACTTTGACAAATGGCTTCTTCTGCACGCACAGGAGGGTGACGTAGGGAACCCCGATGAAGGCCCACCTCTCGCTGGGCCAGAACAGGATAACGGGACCCTGCTCCGGAGCCTCGGCCACCGCGTCGAAATAGGCGAAGCAGACGCACCCCAGGTAGGCAGCCAGACAGATGAGAATGTGCCTGTGTGGAATTAGCAGGGTGTTAGCTCCTGTGTGGAGTAAGCAGGGCATTAGTGCCTTTGTGGGGTTAGCAGGGTGTTGTCGCCTGTGTGGAGCTGGCACAACGTTAACGACTGTGTGGAGTTGACATGGCAGTAGCGGCTATGTGGAGTTAGTACAGTGTTAGCGCCAGTGTGGAGTTGGCATGGCAGTAGCGGCTGTGTTGAGTTGGTACGGTGTTAGCACCGGTGTGGATTTGGTGCGGTGTTAGCACCTGCGTCAAGTCGGTATGGCATTAGCACCAGTATAAAATTCGAACGGCGTAAGCACCAGCGTGGAGTTGGCATGGGTTAGCACCTGAGTGGAGTTGGAACAGCATTAGCTCCTGTGTGAAGTTGGTATGGTGTTTGCACCTTTATGAAGTTGGTACAGCGTCAGTGCCTGTGTGGATTTGGCAACGGCGTTAGCATATGTGTGCAGTTGGCACAGCGTTAGCTTTTGTTGGTGTTAACGCCTGTGTCGAGTCAATACGGCGTTAGCGCCTGTATAAAGTTGGTACGGCATTAGCACGTGCGTGGAGTTGGCACGGCGTTAGCAGCTGTGTGGAGGTGGTATGGTGTTAACGCCTGTGTGGAATTAACGGGATGTTAGCTCCTGTGTGCAGGTACGGAAGTAGACTGTGCCACTCACCCGTGCAGGAGGGTGTGAGGAGGACTCACCATGCGCAGTGCAGGTAGGGGAAGTTGACATAGGACCACATCTCACAGAAGATCCTGTCACTGATCCAACACAGCAGAGCCAGGGTCCACCACAGCCCAGCAATGAGGCCCAGCTTAAACACACGAGGACTCTCACACCTGTGGGGAACATCAGAGCAGGGGTCGGGGGGGTGGCCAGTAGGAAGAAAGGGGACACAGGCAAGAAACTGGTCTCTACAGCACCATTCTTATATTTCAAACCGTAAATTCAACAAACTCAAGATCATCACATCCATGTTCTGTGTGTTCTGTGTTGGAGTACTGTATATAGATCCATTTCAATCACTCATTACATCGTCTCTGATCTCTTCATTCTTCCCCTGTCGCAGAAATTGGCTTACATCTTGTACTTTGTTGGGCATTCTTCGCCCTTTAATGTTTCTAAATGGAGTTCAGAACCCGGAGTTTGAGAGTTCATCGAGACATCTTCAGCCAGGAAGCCTGAGGAGATCATTTGAGGTGGCATTTTTTCAGAACTTGAGACAAATTGGTCAACCAGTGGTCTCCATCTGTCACACGCCTACTACTTTTTAAAACTAGGCCAAAAGTATTTTTACGCCTGAATCATGCTTTTCCCATCCCATCTTCAAACGGTTTCCTTTCTCCTTTACATTGCTCCCTCTGTTGAGTGGAGCGAGGAGCAAGGAAAGGGAGGAGGTGACTGCAAAGAGCCCTCAGTAGAAGCATCTTTCTCTTTAAAGGAGACTACCAGGTCTGTCGCTGACTCCTGAACTACAACCCCTGGCCAAAATGATGGAATTGCCACTCTTTGCTGTTCATCAAGCTTTTTTACTTCATAGCAAATAAACAAATTGCAGATATGACACAAATCTATTTTTGCTATATAGATGAACAGTCTGGCTTCATGAAACACACTTCCAACAAATTAGATTTTAAATGAACTCACCTCAAACAAAATAGAATTATTTTAATTCATGGCATGTTTGTTTTCCTGGTCAAGTTGTGGAAAAAAAAAACAGAATCATCAATGCTGAGGAAAACATTTGTGGAATCATTGCAAAAAAATATATATATATCAGAATTAGTACTTAGTGGCTTCTCCTTGGGCTTTTATGACAGCCTGAAATCTTTCAGCCATAGACATCACAAATGAAAAACAATAAGCTTGTTCCAACTTTATCTAATAGCAGTTGACAGATCAGCTTTGCAGGATGGAACCTTATCATGGACCACATTTTAAAAATTTCCACCACAAATTTTCAATTGGATTGAGATCCAGACTGTTTGCAGGCCATGTCATTGAGTTGATATGCCTTTCCTGAAGAAAAGCTTGTACACTTTTTGTTCTGTGGCAAGATGCATTGTCATCCTGAAAAATGACTTCATCATCCCCAAACCTATTCCCTAAAGATGGAACTACAGCTGCGCTCAGCGAGCGTAAGCACCTCCGCCAACACACTCAATGTTATTTTTGCCAGTATTAGCTAGCAACCCCTGTGTTTACGCAGTCCTGTAGTCTTCGAGCAACATGTTTTTAATGTGCTTTTGACCTTTTGCATGCCCTTCTTGACCTTTGACCCTGACCTCCCAAAATCGAATCACCTCATCCTTGAACAATACTTAATCATTCAACCGAATTTGAGGAAAATACATCCATAAGTTGTAATCATGCTTACAAACAAACCAACAAACCGACCAACAGACAAACTGTAATGATCACTCCAACATTGTTGAGAAGTTGAAACACTTAATGAGAAAGAAGTCCAAAATGTCTGATCACACCAGCACACTGAGTGTTGAGGTTATGATTACCATCTTCCCTGGTCCTTAACTTGGCACGCAACCCCATATCAATGACCAAAGCGCAAAACCTCCTGCCTGCAGAATTTTTCTGATTGGCGGATTTAACTTTGGATGATGAGAACAAGGCTGCTCATCCAAAGTGAAATCCACCAATCAGAAAAATTCTGCAGATCGGAGGTTTTGCGCTCTGGTCATCGATATGATAAATGAATGGGGGCATCTACTTGTTTTATTTAAGCAGTCATCTTGATTTTTATATAAACATATTTATACTTCATTGGAATGATGTAGGACAAAAGTTCCATCATCGCCTTGGCCACAGTGGATTCCTGATTCATCACTGAATATCACTTTCATCCTGTCATCTACACCGTATCCTTGCTTTTTTTTCTTTCTACATGTTATTGCTGGTTTTTGTTTGGCTTTTATGATATAAATCCCATTTCATGCAGCAGATTTCTACGTAAGCAAATAAGTGACATAAGTGTTTGAATTTTAACAGCCTTTGAATTCTTAATACCGAAATATAAACACCACCAAAATTATAGCATTTAAATATTTAAATATAGCAATTATTAATTGTTTTGCATGCAATCTCAAAAGCTGAAATTTGATGTTTCTTTTTCAATGTTGTGGAATTCAGAAATATTTCAAGCTTTAACATTCAAAAAAAAAAAAAAAAAAAAAGAAAATTAGATGGCCCAAATTCAATTAGTCAAATTCAGACCAGAAAAAGTAGAAAAAAAATTCAGATACAACATTACTGGAATTCAACTGGTCAAATTCAGATAGTTAAATTCAAGTGAAATACTTTCAGACAGCAACAGCCTGGCTACGTAGAACAGGATACGCAATCGACCGGGAATGGAATCGAACAGACTTCTGACCTATCAGAGCGCAGTCTGTCAGTGATATGATCTAAAAAAGCGGCTCAGAAATCAAATAAGCCCATTGCATGATGATGAGTGCACTAGGCATTATGGGATTGAAGTGGGGTCACAAACACTCCCTCCAGTTTCTGTCAATTTGTTTCTGTCATTTGTTTTTCATTGGCTTTGTTGCACATTTTCCATCAAGGCATATTGCTTTGAGTTTTCTGTCCTGACACTGACGTCTACCGTGGTCTACCCATACATTTTCCTTTCATAACCTTCCGTTGTTTTTTATACTTGCACCAAATTTGAGACCCAGTTGACTGGGAACAACCAACATTGTATGCCACACCCCAAGTGGAATTTCCTTCTTGGAGCCAATTCATAATCCTTTCCTTTGTCTCAGTTGCCAGCTTTATTGTTGGTGCCATGTCTCCTCCTAATTACCAAAGTCTGATCACTCATGAAGGTCTGCAAGCAATCTGTTTTAACTGCAGACTAATTTGCATATTCAGATTTTTTTTTGAAATGGCATTACAATGCGTTCCATAATTTTTTCCTCAACATTGAGTGATTCCGCATTTACCTAGCTCGTGAATGAGTCAGCGGGGCAAGGTTTTGTAATGCGTTTGTTTGTTTCTTTGTCTGTTTGTTTGAGTGTCCGAGTTAAGCTAGCATTTACATAGTTGATGAGCAATGGTCAGTGGATTACCTGATGAAATTTTGGGGGTGATCGGGTCAAGTTCATTATAAATGTCAACATAGTTCTTTTGCGATAATTTCCTTCAAATTCATCGCATTGACTTCAAACCAAAGCCAATATGTGCATCTTTTGCTTCCAAATATATGCAGCATGATGGGGTAGCTTTGATAGTCTCTGTCGCGCTTGGAGGTTAAATGTCAGGGGAGTCAAGGTCATCAGTGAAAATAAATATATTTTCAATTTTTACTCAAAAAACGGTTGCAGATAGACTGATGTTTACTATTCTGACCATATGGAAACCCCTATATGAGCTTTGTTTTGACACGATGACCTTTGACCTTCAGTGATCTTGAAAGGTCTAACAGATCTTCAAAGGACTAGAAGCTGAAAACGGCTAAGGTCACGCTTGTGAAACGGAGAGTTTTTGAAGAGCACTTAAATAAGTGCTGACGGGTGAGGTTTATTTTTCCTGGCGACACTTGTTTTTCCTGCACTACTAGATCTGGAAAAATATGCCATCAATTAAAATAATTTAATGTGAAATGTTTGAGGTGTGTTTCACGAAGTCAGAATGTTAAGCTAAAACAAAATAGTTTTGTGTCATATTTGCAGTTTGTTTATTTGCTATGAAGTAAAAAAGCTGGATGACCATCCTCTAAGTGTGGTGATTCCATTTTTTTGCCAGTAGTTATACACCCTGTGCTCTGCTGTGATACCTTTTCTGTCCATTTCCCTGGATGTGGCTTTTCCTTACAGACGTGCGAAAGGAAGACAGTGATCTACATACACAAACTTAGACGAGGGCTCCTCAGCCCAACTCTGGGCCCCCAGGCTCCTCAGCCCTACGCTGGGGCCCCAGACTCAGCAGCCCTGCTCTGGGGCTCCAGGTTCTGCAGCCCTGTGCTGGGGCCCCAGGCTCCTCAGCTCTACGCTGAGGTCCCAGACTCAACAACCCAGCTCTGGGGCCCCAAGCTCTGCAGACCTACTGTGGGGCCACGACTCTACAGGGTTTTGTTGTTTCTGGGCTCTTATTTATTGACTAAAAGGAGTTAATGACACGTTACTCACATCACCAGGTTACCTGGGTCAGAACTAGGGCCAATCTTACGGGGAAAACAGAGCCTGGCAGTGCTCTTTTAAAGCAGGGCGGCAGACCCTGACCCGAATGAATCGGGCTGCTTCTCTGAGCCAAAACAGGTTGTGTTGAACCAAAAAAGAAAGTGGCTAACAGATCTGAGAGATTGGTATTTGAATCCTGGTGGAGGAGTGCATTTCCGGGAGCGCATGCTGACCTCTTGAGCTCAGCGATCATCAGAGCGGTACAGGGCAGGCCCAGCGACATGAGGGAGAAGGCGTTGATGGCAGGTTTGACGAAGGCCAGCACTGTGGTCACCCCTGACAGGATGGCCATGACTACTTTGAACCTTGACCTGCAGAGAGTAAGAAAAAGAATGAGTGACCTCCATTTTCAGGTCATAATAATGTGCAACCTCCATTTAGAGGTTGTAATATTGAACAACCTCCATTTAGAGGCTTACATCAGCCCGAGCTGTTCACGTAAAAAGGGCCACCAATTGTGTTAAAAATCATCTTCAACAGAAGCAGTGAGACTACAGTTTGAGTAGATGTGAAATGCTTGATTACAAATCGCCAAACATGAAGTACAAAGGCAGTTTATGAAGAGCACGTCTAAATCGTGACCATTGTGAAGGCTCGTTGCTGCAGGAAATGGCTTTTTAAAATTAAATCCTAAATGCGACTTCATCCTCCCGCCTCTTTTCTCAGATGTAGCGGCTTTAATCTGCGATGGGTTTGATGGTTCATGCTGAAATGAGTCCAGCTGTTTGGCATTAATTGCAATGCTTTGTCTAATTTTGCAAACAAACAAAGAATTAGCATTTTAATCCCAAATATGACAATTCAATATTAAGATTGAATGATGTCTCACTAACATTACCGAGCAACATACAGTAGCATACTCTCTCCCTTCCCCTTGAGACGTGGGGTCAGAGTTCACCTGTCCTTGCGGAAGACCCGGGGCAGATGTCTCCGGGGAAACCACATGCCGATGGCACACATGAGCACCCACAGGATGGCCAACTCATCCAGCATCTGCCCCAGGAAGCTGAGCGTCGCATGGAAATACGTTGAGCCAATCCCTGCGCAGTACAGAACAGAATGGGCATGGCCATGAATGAGTTGCCACACAAATGCACCGCCTCTCTCTAGAAATGGCAGCAGGAGAGGCACTTTAGTGGTTAACCAACAATAAGAGGCTGTCAATCAAATACGACTAGCTTTCAGGGAAGTTCTTCAGATGCAGTCCTAACTGTGTCCATCCACTACAGTAACTAAACTTTTCATTAAAATGCACAATAAAGCAACTTAAAGACACGCCAGTCATACACAGCAACACAGATCAGACACATATCAAAAACCTACAGGAAGGACACAGCAAGTGCAAGGCTGCCCAACCCTGATCCAAGATATCTACAGTTCTTTAGCCTTTACTACAAGCCTAATTTGGCACCCATGATTCTGAAAAATGCCCAAAGATCTTTAGAGACATGCTGGTTTTATCAGCCCCCCTCTATACTGCATATTTCAGCTGAAATGCTCGGCCTGGAGCACCAGGGCTCCTGCTTATCAGAACTGCCCCCTCCCCCCCAAATCACCCTGTTTATCAGAGTCTGTGCATGGGGGCCCCCCAAGACCCCACACGGGAACTCACTGTCAATCTGCACACCCAGCTGGCTCAGTGCCATGCAGTGTGTAAACATTTACTTCCAAATCGTGTGAGACACTGTGGGGGTCAGTCTTTTAACTCTTTGAGCGCTATAGGCTCATGATAGATTTTCAACAGCTCTGGTTAATAACATTTTTAATTCCTTGAAAATTTATTTAGCGTTCTAAGGGTTAAAATGATCCAGCAATGCAAATCCTCACATCCTCACAGACCTCACTGTATTTTGTTTAATTTTATTTATTTATTTTTTTTTATTGTGAAAATACACTGTATTTTGTTTTATTTACTAACATATGAATTTTATTTTTATCCTTATCTGCCAGTTTGACAAAGCAGCACTGGCTCACTGATGTCCCTTTTTAACTGTATTGAGAAGATTGTGTTGCATAGTGAAAGACTGCAAACAATGAAGACAACAGGTAATCATTTTTGGACCTTTCGCTTCCATCACTGATGTTGGTTATCAGTTAGGCCCTCCATCTGTTAACTTTTTACGACGATATTAACGGGATTTTCGATTCTTTGTTGAAATTTAAACAAGTAATTTACATTTTCATGAAAGAAAGTTCTTCTGGCGTATATCAGTGCCTAAGCTATGATAGCTTCTATAACCAAAGAGATGGTAATTCATGCCTTCATTACAGTTTACTAGTATTACAGCAATTTCCAACAAGGTACAAATCAAAGCAAGTATTAGTTGCCATCCCTCCGCTGCCATAGTGTCATACGCCCTAAAAGTTCATCTGACCTTATGTGACCTTGAACTTTCACTAAATGACCACTAAAATCCAATCATTTCAGCTACCCTCTGCATTGAGTTATGTTTGATTTCGCGAAAATCCCTTCACTCCTTCAGCAGATATCACAGACAAGATATTTGTGATGGGCGTTGTGATAGATGCACGCCCGGACGGAAAACCAAAAAAAAGTACTCCTCCCGCCCATTGAGTGTGGCAGAGGCATGGAGCTTCTCAAACTACCCCACCTGGACTCCAGCTGGGGAAAAATGTGGCAGCAGGGCTTACAGCAAACACAAAGAGAAGGGTGTATATAACTCCTCTTGGCTGCATCTCAAAAGTCAGTCAATAATGAGATGAAGTTTCAGTATTTGACCTTAAGGCACTGAGGTCTCTGGGTGACCTCCTCAAACCACATTCTGCCCCAGGGGTCTAAGAGGTCATCTAAATCAGAGATTAACTTCAGTCGGGTGATTAGAGCTGAAGCAGAAGCGTGATTGGGCCGATGATGGCAGAAGTGTAAGCATAATTGGATAGATCACAGCTGAGGCGTAAGTATGATTGGGCCTTCTCTGTTATGATTCAACTTTTTAATCTGTTCAAATGTTGTTCTCTGACCTATTCGGTTGTAAGTGCTTTCATTGCTTGTAATGTTTTTATCCATATTTATTGTCTTATTTGACTTGCTTTCCAATAAAGCACTCAACTGGTCTTCTTTAAAGACACGATTTCAAATTGGTTCATGCCCCTGAGATCTTCTCCTTTTCAGTAGCGACTCAAAACATTCAGCTTAAAAGGACGAGCAGATCTTTGTCGAAGTCGGGGTATTCTTGCTGGACTCCACACCAGTCCCCAGCAATCGCTCGTCAGCGAGGGAGCAGAAGGTACAAACACTGATGATATCATAATTAAGACCACTTACCCACAACCACCAGCAGTGCCCATATTAGGTATATCCCGCTGTTGAAATGCGTAGCGTACTGACGAAACAGGTGCATTAATATCGGAGGCAAAACAAAAAACAACACGTTGCTGATCTGAAATGGAGAAAATGAGGACATAATGAATAATGCCATGTATAAAGAGAAGAGTGTAAGCAGCGAATCACAATTCATTTGGTTGCAAACAGCTGTAAACACAGGTTAAAGTTAATGTCAGCAAGGGTGTCCTACGGACAGGCTGGCATAGTGGTCACAATAAATACGGTATGAGCTAACGGCACAGTAGAACAAATTACATTGAGTTCTCGCACGCCCCTGTGAAAGTTAAACAAAGTTAACAGGCCACGCACTAATAAACACACTTACAATTGAATAATTTAACAAAATACTGACATCAGAGAAATCGGACATGGAAACATTGAAGCAAAAATTAAGGAGCAATGCAGAGAATCGAGACAGGTCAGCCTGGGTTATTGTATTTTACTGTTGTTACGGCAATGAGCCCAGTTCCATCAGGCTTAGAAGACTGTGCTCATTCACCGATTACACATTGATTCACGGTAAGAGGGAGGACTGAGGCTTGTTTACTCCCACAGAAATTATTCTGCTTTTCCAGCGACTGTAGCAGGACACCCCATGTTACAATAACCTCAAAGTAAACTTGACAGCAGGCAATTGCGCACATCTCGAAAGCACGCCAATGCTGCCAGCAGCTTAATTTAGCTTTCCAGTGAACTCAAGTGCACATTTATGACACCGCAAGACAATGGAACACACAACAAATGGAAAAACTACGTGGATTTAAAATAAGATGAAGTAGAAGTGACGAACTAGAGCGGAAAACGAAGAACAGTTCGAAGCTTATGTCAGCAATTTACATTAAAAATGATAAGTCAAACAAACAGACCGTGTTGTAGAACTCCGCTATGCTCGGGTAAATGAGATAATTTCCCTCACACCAGTCGATTTCGGAGCTGCCAGCCTTTAGCTGCTCCCAAAACTTTAGATTGCTCATTACTGTCCCTTGCTTTGGTCCAATGACTGGTCCTGGCGGCGGGGTGACGGTAGGTGCGGCAATTCTACCGTCCGAGCAAACGCCAATTCAGTTAGTGTAACTATTAAATATTATGTCTTTACAATAGCTACAGGTTGCTACATTGCTGTCAGTCTCCATTGCACCATCGCTCCGCAATAAATAATATCTGAATCGGAACCATTAAACGGCTGTATGGATCCGAGGTCTTCCGGCAGCAAAATGTTTTGTGACTCATACTTGTCAAACTGCCCTGTATTGTGCTGCTGCTTTGTCACTAATCTCTCGGATCTCGTCGTCAACAACTATATTCGCCAGCAACATGTGACCAACGAATGCGTCATGCAACTATTGCCTGGAGTCAGTGGTTCATTGACATAGCTGAGTGCGCTGGTTTTAGTTTCAAAAGTAACAGCTTTTCGGCATTTAAAGAGTTGTACATTTTTCTTAATCACGCTGTTCCTGTTCAGAAAGATGTGTTGCCCCATTGAAGCAAAGTTAACGTTACGCATGCCATGAAATATAAACGTTCCATATTCAGTGTGAAATATTGGCTGCATAAAAGACGAAAAATTAACTGAAAAAAAGATTAAAGAATAAGCTGGATCTCATTAGATTAATTCGTGGACACTGTAACTAAAACTAAAAATAATCTTGTATAGTGAAGAATTAAAAAAAGTATCTGATAATGAGTTAATTTCAAGAAAAACAATTGTTTGAACATAAATACTGTTAAATAATGTTCGGGAACCAACGTAATCAGCACTGCATTGATTTACCTGTGTCTTTAAATTTATCTGTTAAAAATATCACCTCTTATACAATTACTAGCAATATAGTGAAATGATACAATATGAATATATGGTTTTTATTCTTCTTGACAATCCTTATTATTCCTGACATACACACACAAAACTTGGTAAGGAACATCTTGCTGTTTCTGGGTTGGGCCTTCGCTTGCTCTCAAACCAGCCTCCATTCCCCATCGCATGGATTTCTCATGATGTTGCAGCACATTCATGCCTTGAGTCTCCCGCCCAACCACGTCCATGAAACAAAATCTCTCCTCTG
Organism: Gymnothorax reevesii; assembly: GCA_029721435.1. Classification (NCBI taxonomy): domain Eukaryota; kingdom Metazoa; phylum Chordata; class Actinopteri; order Anguilliformes; family Muraenidae; genus Gymnothorax; species Gymnothorax reevesii. Next base: position 34,678,826 of record CM056589.1, on the reverse strand, counting down.
CCGCCCCCAAATAGAGGGAACATACCAAAGAATGCACAATATTTCAAAGGCCTTTAGTTTTGAAATGCCACATCAGAATGTCCTGATGTCTTCCAAGTGACACTGTGAGGTACTGTTCTATCATGCTGCATTGAAATTAGTCTGTGGCAACTGGAGTCTTCTCTTAATTGTAATCTGAATTTCCACTGAACACAGCAAAAATACATATTATTTCAAAGGGCTTTTATTTTGAAATGCCACATCAGAATGTCCTGATATCCGCTGAGTGACACTGTGAAGTACTGTACTATCATGCTGTAGTGAAATCAGTCTGTGACAACAGGGAGTTTTCACTTAATTCTAATCTGAATTCCCACTGAACATGGGTAAAAGCACATTATATTCAAAGGGCTTTAATTTTGAAATGCCACATCAGGATGTCCTGACATCCACTGAGTGACACTGTGTACTGTACTGTCATGTTGTAGTGAAATCAGCCTGTGACAATAGGGAGTTTTCAATTCATTCTAATCTGAATTTCCACTCAACATAGGTAAAATTACATTCCATTTCAAAGGGCTTTAATTTTTAAATGCCACATCAGAATGTCCTGATATCCACTGAGTGACACTGTGAAGTACTGTACTGTCATGTTGTAGTGAAATCAGTCTGTGACAACCAGGAGTTTTCATTTAATTCTAATCTGAATTCCCACTGAACATAGGTAAAAGTACATTATATTCAAAGGGCTTTAATTTTGAAATGCCACATCAGAATGCCCTGATATCTGTTGAGTGACACTGCCAAGTACTGTACTGTCATGCTGTAGTGAAATCAGGCTGTGACAACAGGAGGTTTTTGCTTAATTTCAATCTGAATTTCCACTCAACATCTGTAAAATTAAAATCTATTTCAAAGGGTTTTAATTTTGAAATGCCACATCAGAATGTCCTGATATCCACTGAGTGACACTATGAGGTGCTGTACTATCACGCTGTAGTAAAATCAGTGTGTGACAACAAGGAGTTTTTATTTAATTCTAATCTGAATTCCCACTGAACATAGGTAAAAGTACATTATATTCAAAGGGCTTTAATTTTGAAATGCCACATCAGACTGTCCTGATATCAGCTGAGTGAACTGTGAAGTACTGTCCTATCATGCAGTAATGAAATCAGTCTGTGGCAACGGGGAGTTTTCCCTTAATTTTAATCTGAATTTCCACTGAACACAGCAAAAAATATATTATATTTCAGAGGGCTTGAATTTTGAAATGCCGCATCAGAATGCCCTGATATCTGTTGAGTGACACTGTGAAGTATTGTACTGTCATGCTGTAGTGAAATCAGACTGTGGAAACAGGGAGTTTTCACTTAATTTTAATCTGAATTTCCACTGAACACAGCAAAAAAAAAAACATGATAATTCAAAGGGCTTTAATTTTGAAATGCCACATTAGAATGTCCTGATATTCTCTGAGTGACTCTCTATGATACTGCTCTATCACGCTGTAGTGAAATCATTCAGTGGCAACTTGGAATTTTCTTTTCACTCTAATCCAAATTTGGAGGGAAATCAACATATTCATGATGTTTTGAGAGCTTTAATTTTGAAATATCACATCAGAATGTACTGAGTTCTGTGTTTTATCATGCATTAGTGAAATCAGTCCATGGCAGTGGGGAGTTTCCCTTTAATTCTAATCTGAAATTAACGGGACCTCAAAAAAATGTATGATAGGTTAGAGGAATATAATTTTGAAATGTCACATCAGAATGTCATGATATTCTCTGCATGACTCTGTGAAGTGGTTTACTCTCATGCTGCAGAGAAAGTATTCTGTGGCAACACAAAATTTTTAATTCTAGTGTGAAATTCGAGCAAATACATGAAAAAATGCATGATATTTCAAAGGGCGTTTTAGTTCTGATATACTTCCTCAGAATATTACCTGATCATCCTAATCTTGTTTTTTGAATTAGGATTAATTTTGAATTAATTATTCAGTCTTGTATTTATTCTTTTTATTGCAGTCATTAATGCAGTTTCTATTTCTTTCTAAATTAACTAATTCCTGGTTGACATAATGCATTTTGTAAGCCAGCTTTTATTTTGAAAATTTGAAATCAGTCTAGACACGCTATTACCGTAATGCCGCCTATATTCGCACATCGCTTAAATGTGTGAGGGCTGGCTTGACCATGTTTTCCGGAGTGGAGGCGGGCTTGACCGCAGTGGTAAACTTACCATGCAAGAAGTATCCATTAGAGCAGTGTTTCCCTACTCCTGGCAAAGGCTACCTCTTCCCCGCATGCTGGGTTTCCTCAAAATTTCCCTTAGTATTCACGTTTCACAATTCACTTTGATGACAGTCTCCATTAAGTTCATGCAGACAGTTTTCACTTCCACTTTCCCAGTATTTCAGTCACCAACATAATCTGCCAGTTTTTGCATTCAGTGAGGTTCATTTTGCTAACTGAACCTACTTTTGGTAGTAAACTATTATAAAAAGCTTTCCAAATGCATACACACAGATCAGGAAACGAAAATGTGCTTGCAGTGACTGGAATCATCTGGTTTTTCTGCCGGTGGTTTGCTTGTTCACGTCAGCCAAAAAAAGGAGCTTGTTCCTTCTTTGCTTCACATGTGACCCTACATGGCGGTGAAAGGTGAAACGTGAACACTCATGGAGCCTCACACACTCATTCCTCAGTTCACATGTGAATAGAGAAAGGTTAACAGTGACTAGTGAAAAAATGAACTTCTTTGGAAACCCAACATTAGAGGTCCGACTATTTTACAAATCTGACTCAGCTGGTCAGGGTGTGTCAACCAAGGAAACATATTAAACATGCGGGGTATGAGTAGGCTAATCTAGGACCAGGGCTGGAAGTCATTGCATTAGAAATTGTCCCCCCCCCCCATAAATCCTGTTGCTGCTGAGTATCTTTTGAGCAATGTCACGGATTGGTTTGATGGCTCCCTGGTAATATTTTAAGCTAAAGGCTGCTAGTTTGTTGTTGACACAAGACCCTCAGGAGAAAAAAGTGAAACAGAGTAACTCTGAGTGGACAAAGTCTTTTAGGATCAAAAGATATGGATGAGTATGTAAGACATGTTTAAAAGACAATTATGTCAAAAAGTAGCTTTCTCATTTAAAGTCTGAGTGAAGTTTTTAGCTGAAAGTATGAAGGAGAAGGAAGACATTAAAAAGTTAAATATTTTGCAAAATATGAAAGATAATTAAAAAGTTGAAAAATACCAGAAAAACCAGCTGAATATTGGAATACTTGAGTGGGGTTTCCACAAAAAAAAAATATGAAAGACCAGAAAATGTTGAAAAAACTGCAGAATCTTCAGGTATTAGCTGGAAATGGTTCAATTAAAAAGGCCAAAAATTGCATTTTAAAATTAATGTTAAAAACTTTGAATAATTAAAAAAATATGTTCAGAAGCAGCTGAATCTAGAATTTGCAGAACATTTTAACGTTTGAATGGTGCCAATTGCTTAAACAGTGCAGAGGGTGCTAGGGGGAAAATTTAGGCGGAGAAGAATCATTATTATTATAGGAACCCTCAACCCTCAAAGCGAGAAGATCGTGGGTTCAAATCCGGTCTGGGACCTTTCTGTGTGGAGTTTGCATGTTCACCCTGTGTACCTGGGGGTTACTTCCTGGCAACTCCGGTTTCCTCCCGCAGTCCAAAGACATACATGTCAGGCTAGTTGGAGACTTTAAATTGGCTGTATGTATGTGTATGTGAGTGAACGGTATGTGCACCTTCCAATGAATTGGCACGCTGTCTAGGATGTGTCCATGCCTTTAGCCCATAGTCAGCTAGGATAGGCTGCAGCTCCCCCGCGACCCAAGTGAGGAAGAAGTGGTATAGATGATGGATGGATAAAAATAAAGAAGTATATATGAGTGTAAAGCATGCTGCTTCACTGAAACAAATACCTAATAAGTTCAAAAGCAGTGTGCCCATTCAAATTCTGTAAAACTTGATTTAATTTTAAATGAAAGGCAGTATCCATAAATTTTGTTTTTTCAGTAAATGCATTGCATTTCAATATAACGGTTTTATTCTTTAGAATATTTCTTTTGACAATACAGTTCAGTGTGTGATCATCTTAAAATACTGTATTGAACAGAAGTCAGTTTTCAACCAACGCACATCTTTTCACTCTTTAACGTGAGGATCAACTCGGGATTGTAGTGTTCTTCACTAAACATTATATTCCCAGCTTAATGATCAAAATTAGCAAGAGATTCCTGATTTCGAAAATTTGATGGAAAAAAAACATCTTCAACACCAAAAAAAAAAAAAACACGCCTTCCAAAAGGTTAAGAACTGTGAAATATCGCGATACTATAATATGCCTATGTGAGCGCATGCAGCGGATATCCGGCCTCTTTTCAGTGGCGGACCTGAGCCGCGTCAATCTCAGAAAATGAAGGTGAGGTGGAAATCAATGCGTTTTTGGAGTTACTGGTGAGGCTATTATGATCACATTTTCCTTTAAGGCGGCCATACACAACCTTAAAGACATGATTGATAATTTTGCGTGGTTTCTGGAGGGACTATTACCAGAGATGGATGTTGATTTTGCTACGCAGCGCAGACGAGAAACTCAGTGATTAATAAACATGGCGGCGTCCAGGTTGAGCGAAGTGGACTTTTAAGCCGAAAGTGCCGTTGCGTTTTAGCAGGTTAATAGTCCTTTTGTGCTGTTCATGTATGCGCTTATCCGACATTCACTTTGTAAGTCTAAGAGAAATTTTCAGTCTCCGTAAACACCTCTCTTGTTCCCCTGACTTGTGCTATGTTAGTCTCGCTAGCTAGCGGAGATGGGAAGCCAGTTGGCGAGGCCTCGTGTTGCCTTGTTATTGCCCTCACAGCTAGCTAAGTTAGCCGCGGCTTTTCTGAAGACCGTGGAATCTGCTGTGATGCTCCAAAAAAGCTTGACGACTGACCTGCCAACTCAGTTGGATTTGTAATTCTGATTTCCTCCGTTCGGTTGGCAGGCTTGCCTTACGTCGGCCTGGTAGCCACCGTTTGGTAGGGCATGGTTACTTCAGTTGGAGATAGCCATCTCATTGCCAGGGCACAAGCAAGTAACAATGACGTTTACTGTTCTTGTGTTAGTAGTCGGTACCTCCGGTAAAACTGTATGACTGCTATGTAGATGAATATGCATTCTCATCCAATGAAAACGTCGATGATGTGCTTTGTTTTGATGAGTTTCATCTGTCTCTTTCTAGCTCAACATCTCTTTCCCGGCCACTGGCTGCCAGAAGCTGATCGAAGTGGACGATGAACGAAAGCTGCGCACCTTCTACGAGAAGCGCATGGCCACTGAGGTGGCGGCCGACCCGCTGGGCGAGGAGTGGAAGGTGAGGGGTAGGGTGAATAGAGGTGGATCAGTGAAGCGGAGTTTGTTCATGCCTGAGACGCTCGCTGTGTGTTTGGGCAGGGTTACGTGGTGCGTATCAGCGGGGGCAACGATAAGCAGGGCTTCCCCATGAAGCAGGGCGTGTTGACGCACGGCCGCGTCCGCCTGCTGCTCAGTAAGGGCCACTCCTGTTATCGGCCCCGCCGCACCGGGGAGCGTAAGCGCAAATCCGTCCGCGGCTGCATCGTCGACGCTAACCTCAGCGTGCTGAACTTGGTCATCATCAAGAAAGGTGAGTGTCCGGCGTGGCTCCTCTCATAATCCAGAGCTAATGACTTCATAACAAAGGTGCACAGACCAGGTTCAGAAAATTGTCCCAAATATGTTGCCCTTGGCACGTAACACCTGAAGGAATGAACTTTGCTGATGGAGAGCCAAAGCCCCATTTGCTGTGGATGTCCCTCTGCTCTTAGCCTCTAACAGCTGATTCAATCGATTGTCATGTCTGGTCATGACCCCCTTGGCTTGACCTGTGGCCATCATTTATATCAGGTGTGTTGATGCTTTTGAAATTTGCTGGGCAATGGCTCTCCAGAAACAGAGTTCCGTACCCCTGTGCCTGACTTGCTACTTGCCACAATACATATACAGGAGATGCAGCCAAAAGGTAAAGTCAGCTGAGCCCAAGAGGGTTATTAACACCCAGCTGGATATTTACTTTCCTCTGAAATGAACGGTGTACCTCTGTTGGCCTGAAAAAGGCCTATAGCTGCTCAGATGGGTTGTGAGGTGGCTGGAGCTGCTTCCCTTGCACACCAGTAGACCCTTGCAGGCTGGCCTGTAGCCTTTAAGGGGGGACAGAGTTGTGCGACAGAAACTGTGGAGTTGCTCACCAGATGCGACCTGACCCTCAACTGTGGCTGGTTGAAACTGCATCGCTCCCTCACTTGCATTCCTGATTTTTTTTTTTTTTTTTTTTAATTCAACCAGGAAAGTCCCATTTTTGCCGTTATAGCTCAGTGTTGCCCTGCACAGTTTCTGTTGTTGCCATTATGAGGGGTTTTATTTCAATTTTGGTTTTGTACATGTGATTCTGTTAAATGGCAGCTCAGTGTGATATTAAGCTACTGAAATATAGTATGCTGATTGGGTTGGAGTGAACCGACAGGGCAGAATATATCAGAGCAACGCTGAGCAGCCCTGCCTTGGGCAGGTGGAATATTGGCTCAGGACATGAGTGAAAGGACCTGCATGCTGGCAGAGGACTAGATTTGCTTGGAGGATTTACTGCATACATCTGGGAAGTGCAGCTCCTATTAAGGACGGACATTTCCACTGTGATAAAACCGGCTTCTTTTTGAGGACAAAATGTTGTGGCTCCACCTCTTATTTGGGTTTAATGCTGCATTAATGTCATATGGCATTCATTGTATGTACCAATTTCTGACTGATAAATGGCATTCATGTCAACATGCAACTCGTAATTACAATTAAGAATCTAATTTTTCTGAAGGCTCCAATAAATTTGACTAGGAAGTAAATAATGTGGAAATAAGGGGAAAGCGTTCTCGTATCAGTTGTACTGCACCGTTAAAGGTGGTGAAATAAACCATGATTACTTTTTTTAGTCATGTGAGCTGTTATCACAAACGAATGCTGCCCATCATAAAATGCTGAATATTAAATAGTTTTAGTAATGGTTCAACAATGTCACCGACAAGTCTCCCCAGTCCAGCCAAATTTTGACTACACCCCTGGTCACTGACATTCTGTTCAACTTTCTGACTTCAGCACTGACAAGTGGTATCAATCAAAATCTTTCAATTTTTACCATCTTTCAGATAGGTCAAGAACACAGCATTAGTGTTGTAGCGAAGTCTCAAGGAAGTGGCAGTCTTAAATTTGCTGCTGTTGTGGAACCCCCCCTTTAACTCTATGGCAATGTGGATGGTGTACCTGGCTGAGGTGACCTCTGAAATTGCTCTCCCTTTCCCAGGAGAGAAGGACATCCCCGGGCTGACTGACAGCACTGTGCCCCGCCGGCTGGGCCCCAAGAGGGCCAGCAAGATCCGCAAGCTCTTCAACCTGTCTAAGGAGGATGATGTGCGGCAGTACGTGGTGCGGAGGCCCCTGACCAAGGAAGGTAAGTGTTGCTTCCCAGCCCCCCACCTACAGGGCTACCCTAGCATGCCAACTTTATTCCTCTCGCATTGCTAGCCTAGTGTTCTAACTTAATTCCCTCCCACTGGGCTAGCCTAGCATGCTAACTTTATTCCCTCCCACAAGGCTAATCTAGCATGCTAGCTTCATTCCACCCCTGCAGGTTTTTTACCTTAATTTCCCCTGTAGGGCACTAGCCCTATGCCGAGGCGCTTGTTCAGTGTAAAATGTGGGGCAACTTGAGCTGTAAGGGTTCAACCACAGAATGGAAACTTCATGTGGGGGTTCTACAATTGTAAAGTAAGTGGCAAATGTCAAGATGGATAGTGGAACTTGCATAGGAGTTCTACATCAGCAAGAGAAGTATGCAGCCAACTCAATTATTTGAGATGAACTATATGTTACACCTAAATAGTGTGGAAAAAGTGAATTTCCAAACTGCTCTGATGGCTTACTCCAGGTGTGCTAGAAATTCAGACCTCTTTCCAAACTTGGTCTGAGCATGGCTGGTAAATCCACCTGCAGAAGAATATCTGTGGTGTTGCACATCAGTAGACCCTTGCAGGCTGGCCTGTAGCCTTTAAGGGGGGACAGAGTTGTGCTACAGAAACTGCGGAGTTGCTCACCAGATGTGACCTGACCCTCAACTGTGGCTGGTTGAACTGCATTGCTCCCCCATCCCGCAGAGGGAATTGCATTTATTGGGTAGAAAAGTGACATCCTTGTTCACACTTGTGTTGAAGGGTGTGTTAACATGCATGTGAGAGTTGATCGGGCTCCATCTTCTGATATGGTTGCATTCCTAATTAGATGAAGATTTTGCTTGTGCTGAGGAAGTGGTTTTGTTCCTAAATCTCCCCCTGAATGATGTGGAAAACTGCAAAGCCTCAATGCTGATTGCCTATCACTGGCCGTGCCCACTCAATGTTGTCTCGCGTTAGCCACTCTGATTGTGCTCGTCTTCGACAGGTAAGAAGCCTCGCTCCAAAGCTCCGAAGATCCAGCGCCTGGTGACGCCGCGTGTGCTGCAGCACAAACGGAGACGCATCGCGCTGAAGAAGCAGCGCACGCAGAAGAACAAGGAGGAGGCGTCTGAGTACGCCAAGCTGCTCGCCAAGAGGATGAAGGTACAGACCCCCGCCCCCTGCAGTATGGCCTGAGCCCCCTCGGGGAGCTGGGGCAGGGAATAATCAACTCCTTTACTCAAAAGCGGCTGGTTCTCCATTCTCCCTTTACCTGGGAGTCCGGTGTGATTAATGTGCATTTGATTACTTGGGAGACGTGAAAACCAGGGCCTGCGTTTATTAGCTCGCCGGGACAAATGTCCGGAGAGCTATTGTCGTACCCCCGGCGTCCGCATCAGCGTCCGTCCGCGTGCAGAAAAACTTTTTAACCTTTGTTGTCTTTCTGACAACTCTTGTTAATTTATTGAACATGAGTTTTTTTTTTTTTTTTTTTTTTTTTCGGTCAACTCTACTTTTATCCCTCGACTTCAGTCAAATTTCCAAGATTATGAAACTTTTTGAGTATGTTTTAGTAGTCTGCTTGAGAATGAAATCTTAGTATGGTCTTGACCTTGCTTAGGCAATTAGACCCCAACTAAGGCAATTTCAATCATGAGCAGTGGATAGAGCAGATTTATGGGCCTTTTTGAAGCCCTATTGGTGTCTCTGGGGGCTAGAAGCCTTTGGGGGCTAGGTGAATGCTGGGAAATGTAGTTTTTGGTGGTGTTTTCAGAGGCATAGTACTGTTGTTGCAGCGTGGTCATCGCAACTTACTGTTTAAAAATAGACAGCTGTCAAACTGGAAGACAGAAACAGACAACAATATGTGCTTTTCACCGAAATTACCTATATTCGCTCAGAAGTTCTGAAATGCTGCTCTCGCTTGCGTTAAATTAGTCACTGAGTGCGCTCAAGAGGCGCCGGCTCTTGAGATTTGAGGTCCACTCTGAACTGAGGCGGAGTAAAGCATTATAACCTTGGGCCCAGGGCTGGGCTGGGATTCAAGGACCAGATTTGTTAGGGGTGCAGGGTTCCATATCTACACAGCTGACACTCAAGCCCTGTACAGCACTGGTCAGAAGTTCGGATGCGATCGTGTTTAATTGAGCCCTCAGATTAATATAAAAAAAGGACATCTTTTATAGGGGAGAAAAAGCTAAATCTTGCATTCATTCATTGAAGTACTCTTTGATAATTTCTGTGCAATCACCTGTGGTCCTTAATGCTTTATCTCCTTTATTTCCGTTCTAATTTTATTTTTCAGTATTAAGCCTTCATTATTATCTGTGAAATGCTATTTATTTAATAAGCATCTTTATAAACACTGAAGGCATTTTTTGGACATGAGCAGCAGTATGATTGAGTTCACATCAGCAGGCTTTGTAGAAGTTTCTGCAGATGTGCTGCGCTTCGCTTCCGACCGTTTTGGTCTGTAGGAAACACGCTTGACATCACTTCTTGGAAATGAATGAATTTGTCTCCTGCCATTTATTGCTTCTTCGATTGCTGACATTCATTAACTCTTAACTGTCTGAGGGTATTTACGGGAGTGAAATAAGTAAAACTGTAAAGAGCTCTAGGGATGTACTTTCTCTGCCCGGGTAAGTCGGTCAGTTTTTTTTTTTTTCTCTCTCTCTCTCTCCTTCTTCTTCTCAGGACTTTTCTGATCTCAGCTGCTGTTATGACTGCTGGGTGGTGTGGGTGCGTGAGCATGGATGCTGTAGTGCTCAGTAGGGCTGTCACTTTTTATTCGAAATTCGAACATTCATTCGAACCTGGGGGTGAAAGTTCATATTCGAACTGAAATGAGACGTTCGAAGTCGAAATAAACCTTCTATCAGTGCATCATGCAGTCTAAAGTAGTTTGACATTCGACCCAGCAGAGGGCGCCCTCAGAGAAAATTGTCCGTTTTATACCCTCTTGACCTCCATTAAGATTCTATTTCTTATTTTACAATGGAGAGCGGTAGCTTGCGGAGCACCGAGCGGACAATTACAATACCAAAACATCTTAGAAGCGCTGTGTGGAAGTATTTTGGATTTTAATGCGTAGATGGTAAAATTACAAAGTAAGAGCCGCGTGTCTTTATTCGCCGTAGTCCGCAGGTATTCAATGAACGCTTATTAATGAGAAGTCCTTGTGCACTGAAGTTTCAGTTTCACTTGCGTAAATGTGGACGGTCACCGAAAGTAACACCGAAAGCGATTTTGACTCTGGACTTCTCGTGCTGCTCTTTACTCAGAGATTGGAAACTATGTATGTGTTTCATAATCGTTTAAATTGTTTAGATGAAATAAGACCATTTGAAACGTATTTTTGCAAGTCCATTGCTTTCAATCCCTCAGTAAAGACAAGCCTGAGAATTCCCGAGTCATAATCTATTTCCATGTCACTAGTAAGGAAATCCACTGTAGTGCACCTGAAACTGATTAACTTAATTCACAATGACCTAAATTCCGCGAGTGAATTTCTTCAGTGCGCATTGATAGAATAACACGTGAGACTTGGAATCTCTGCAGATACTGTCCTTGGGTTGTACCACTGTTGAGTGCGGCTTAATAAACAGATAAAAATGAATAATGAGGGTGTTTTTTTTTTTTTTAAACGTGTGTTGGGTCGCGGGGGGTGGTGTTGGGGAAGCTCGAATATATTCGAACATCGCGTCATATTCGAAATTCGTTCGAAGTTGTTTTTTTAAAAAGGTGACAGCCCTAGTGCTCAGGATGTATCCTTGTCTTTGGTTTGTGGTTGAGATGTTCTGGGTCTGAAATGGGGGAGGGAATCGTATCCCTGTTTATAGTTGGACAGTTAAATTGCCTCCCTGCTTGTGATTGGGTGGATGGATTGAGTCACTTCCTGATTGGCTAACCTGTGTGTTCTCCTGCCTGGACAGGAAGCCAAAGAGAAGCGGCAGGAACAGATCGCCAAGCGCCGTCGGCTGTCCTCTCTCCGGGCCTCTACATCAAAATCAGAATCCAGCCAGAAGTAGGCTGTCTTTGTAAAGAGAATATCGCCAATAAAAGAAAAGGTTTTGCTCCAACTGTGGTCCTGTTTGTTTTTTTTTTGTTTTTTTTTTCCCCCTTTCTCTTACCCCCCCCCCCTTCCCCCTTCCTTGTTTGAATCCTGAAGTTCAAGAGTGAACAATGGGGGGTCAGGGTGAGCTTGTGTGTTACACGGAGGAGGGGGTTTATGCTGAAAGCTCCACCACAAAACGGTCATTGCCTGAGCAAGTTTGACATGAAACAAAATGTACATAAACAAAAGAATTTGCATTTTGCTATTAAATGATTTATTCATACAAATAATAGTAACTGCAATTTATTAGTGCACAAATGTGTGCTGTGCCTTGGTTTTCTCTATCTGTAAGTAGTAAAATGGAGCTTCCACGAACCTTAACTCTGGAAGACATTTTCCAAAAGGGCTGTTTTCAGCGATCGACAAGGCAGTTGGTGTGGTCGAAAGGCCAAAACTGCTAGGTTTTCAAAAATACCGATGTATGTCTGGACAAGATCACTGGGCAAGTTGGGAATCTCTTCATTTCCGAAAAGAATTTGATTGTGCTTGGCACTTTATACCCCCTTGGCGTGCCTCGCAAAATTAGGTCAAAATGGAAGCTATGGTTCAAGCCCCGATCATACCACCCGGCAGTGGTCGGCAGCTTTTTAGGTCACCTGAGACAAATCTCAAAGTGACCTATTCTAATCGCCTTATGTCTGTCGTTGTGTGTCCGTTAACAATCTACATTTTCGAAGACTTCTCAGAAACCGCTGATCCGATTTCAATAAAAATTAGCAGGAATCTTCATTGGTTAAATATGCACCAAAACTGTGAATTTTGTGGTGCCCGCCCCCAGGGGTGAGGCTAAAACTGGTCAATACATTTTCCACTTATTCTCAGAAACCACTCATCTGATTTCAATAAGATTTTGCAGGAACCTTCCTTGGTCAAATATGCACCAAAATTGTGAATTATATGGTGCCCACCCCAACATGCTATGAGGGGCGGGGCTAGAAGTGGTCAAATTGGCCGAAATTTTAAAAATCCTCTTTTCCACACCCAGATATGCTGGAAAACTACTCTTCATAGATGGAAGGCTATTGAGGTGCTTTATCGAAATTGTGAACTTCATGACCCTCGAGCTCCATGTTTGCCCCTGGGGAGGGGGTGAAATTTACTATAGTTTATACAGGAAAATGATACTTTAGGGTATATTTGGTTCATTGACATCAATAACATCAGTTTTTATTAGGAACGTCAACGTTTACAATTTTTTCTACACGTGTAAACGGTACTTCTAACCGACGTGTACCCGGTTACACGTCGATTTATGATCTTTTTTGATCGCAGTTGTGCTATATAACCACAGAAAGTAAAATGAGTTGAAAATAAAATCATCTATCATTTTGACAGTTAAGACGTACAAGTGAAAGCTGAAAAAGGTTTAACCTTTTTTAATCATTGTTTTTGCTGTTGCTCGCTTTTGTACAATATTTTTTTTAACTTAAAGTGCAAACTGCATCCCTCTCTCGCAACGGGAGCTGCGTCTGAAATTCAATATACGTCTCATAGTAAAAGTAAAGTGGAATTGGCGAGAAAGCAACTCAAAAAGAAGCCAAAGTAAGCTGAAGTGAGAGGAAAAAACTTCACCTTTATATCCACAAAGTTAAAAAAGTAGAGGGGGACTCTCACAATTATTCACTAAAATTGGCAAAGAAAACGTTTTCTTCCTCTTTAGATGCGAGGATATGCGATTATGTCGTGAAAAGCCGACAACACCAACAATATAATGTACAATAACGCGCAACAATATAGGCTAAAATAACAAGCCATTAACAGTTTTTGTTCTCAGCTGCACATTTGCACATGGAGAAGATGAGTGCCGCGCTGGCAGCCTATTCTTGATGTGGCGCGACACTGGCTGTGGCTGCGGGGTTTTTTTAAATTTTTTTATATCAAGGTAACATTGCGCCCCATGCATCTGTATGCGGATAACTGCACTCGTGGGAACATTTAAGTGTATAGTTAGTTAATGTTATTATCTGAAGCTTTCAGGCATTATTACCCCTAAAAATAGGCTTCTGTATGTATTGGCGAGAAATGAACGAGGAGGAGGAAGAGGACGAAAAAATGACGTGTAGATGGTGATTGATTTTTCTAAACGGTTATGATTTGTTATCTGTGTACCCGTTTACACGTGTAGATGTTGACACCCCTAGTTTTTTGCCATTGCGCTACAGGAATGCAAATAGGGAAGGGTCTGCCGGGTAGGGTAATACAAAAAATGGTGTCTTTGTTCTTTGCTCAAGCACCTCCTGTGGGCCAGCCGTGCGCTCGTCAGGAGGATTCTGGGCTGTTTTATGTTCAGGAATCCTCCGGCTTTGTTCTGCATAAAATATGCAACGTCTGTGTCCAAGATGGCTGCCGCAAAGGGGCATATCATGGCATTTTAAAAACGCCATACCTCAGTAACTAATAGACATACCAACTTATTTTGGGCACAGGTTGCTTGATCCAGCATCTATGGGCTAAACCTCTTAAATTTTTGAAATTTTGCTCTTGACTTGAAAATTCTCTTCCTCATTATATATTCAGCACCCCCTGAAATTAAGAGTAATGAAAGGGCCATATTTTTTGGGTTCAGGACAACCTTCATGCTGTAAACTACTTATGTTCCAAACTTCATTAAAATCGGACTCGCGGTTTTTGAGAAATGGCTCGTGAAAAATATGGAAATGGTAATGGTATTTTTATAGCAGTAATCTACCTTCAATAAAACTTGTGTCTCACTTGTATAGATCAGTGACCGATCACGGGGCTCAAACTGTAGCCTGTTCTTGACAGGAAAAACCTGTCCCAACACAGCTGGGAATGGCCATCTCCTGCCGTGGACACACGAAAAAGGCAAACATTCACTTTAGTGATAGGAAAATGGCAAGCCTAATTGGGCTGAATGGCATGTGCTTACCAGTCATGAGCAGGAGCTGGAGATGGGTGCCAATGGCCAGTGCCTGGTGATGCCTTTTATGACCTTCATTACATGTAAAGGGCCCAAAATATGACCATTTTATTTAAGATTATGTCCAGTCTAATTGGGGTGGGACTGTAAAAGAAAGGCTATAATTGCTGCATGGGTCACTGATTTGGATGTATCAAATCTGACCGCCTGTAAACTACTTAAATCGCATTTCAAATCCAGTGTATGGAAGTCCAGAGCCAATTCAATGAAAATGGTGTCACTGTCCAAATACAGACAAACTGCAGCTCACATGGGTTGAGGCAATCATGGCCGACATTTTTTTTGAAAAGAAAAGCATTATTTTGTACTGCTTGCTTCGATTACTGTTTTTCCTCCCATTTCAATAAAGAGGAGGACCAGGCAGCAGAAAGGCTTTTCGGAGGAGGTGATGGCGTAAAGCTGGAGCCCAGGAGCACCGTGAGCCAGCGAAAATTCCCTCGTATACCCAGCAGAGTGTGCCAGATGACATGGGAGTGCTGAAGCGACCACGGGGGAAAATCTTCTGCGAAAACTAGGACAATTTCAAGACCTGTCCGGTGCAAGCAGTTCACATTCACAAGCCGACGGACTGCATCCATCTCAAGGGCAAGATGGACCTGCTGACCAACAATGCCAATGCCTACAAGGGCGTGAAGGGGAAGGCAGCCAAACTAACCCAACACCCAGTCACCGTGGGTAGCGAAGCGTGCCCCATCAAAACCTTCACAGAATACCAGGACACCTTTAAAACCTGGACTGTCCCACCGGTGCGTTCACTCAAGCCTTTGGAGTACAGGCCTCCTGGCCAGCTGTCGTTTGTCACCAGCTATGCCCAGGACTACAAGCTCAAAAAGATCCAGAAGAGGCTGCCAATCATCCACTTGCAGCAAACAGCCATACCCACTGGGCGCATTGAGAGCATCACTAGCTATTGCTATGATTTCACCAGCCAGCCCGACAAATGCCCACCCAGCTCAGGGCGACCGACAGGAGGTGAGACCCAGCACCTCCTCAAGCGCAGGCAACTCTACCGTGCCACCTCCGCCAACGAGAGGCCGCAGCCCCCTGCATCAGCCCATCATGACAGAGGAAGGCTGCCGATCATCCACTTGCAGCAGACGGCCATGCCCACTGGGCGCTTTGAAAGCATCACCAGCTATCGCTACGATTTCACCGGCAAGCCCGACAAACGCCCACCAGCTCAGGGCGACCAACAGGAGGTGAGATTCAGCACCTCCTCAAGTGAAGGTAACTCTCCCGTGCCATCTCTGCCAACGAGAGGCCCCAGCCCCCTGCACCAGCCCATCACGACAGAGGCCACACGCGGCCGGGGACCGCAAGTGCAAAACATGTTTTTTGATTCTTTTGGACTAAAATTATGTTTAATTTGCATTGTCCCGGTATAAAGAAACTTGGAATCAATCAATCAATCAATCAATCAAGTGCACATTAGTGGCACCCCTCACCGAGGAGCCATTTTATTCAGGTGTGAAAGAGCAGGACAGATGAAAGATTAACCAGACTGCTTTACAAAGGCATCATAATTAACACAAGGAATTCTGTGTGAAGGAAAAATCACTAATCAAAACATCGTGTGACTTGCAGTGTTGTACCGGTACATATCTTTTGGTCGCGTCCTTGTAGGGAAGTCATTGATGACGTAGTTTACACATTGGCACACAAGTTCCATTTAGAATTTTTTTATTTGATAAGCGGGAACCAACTGCATTTTTCACGCAAACATTTTGTTTGAGCTTGTGCACAAGAAAGTAAAGATCGTTTTTTGAATGCAAGTAAAATAAACATTGAAACCTGAAATATATTCATTTTTTAATGTATTTCCCCAGCAGTGTGCTGAATGTGAGCGATTGATAGATTAAGTAGTGAGTGATGTTCGAGTCTCATCACAGCACTCCATTCCAAGCTTCGCTTATCCAGAAGTAAAAATATGGTTTTTCTGACTTAGATTGCGCATAATAAGGTTGCCCATGTAAAAATAAAACTTTCTACTGCCAGTGGCATTACCAAAATGCAGGTTAACACTCAACCTGTTTCCAAGTGAGAATCGGGAAATTGATTGAAGTAATTTACTGAGCAAAGTGTTATGTAGGCTATTCAATACGGCAAACTGAATATTTGATACCAGTTGTGTTTAATTCCCGCAGTGTAATTAATTTGTTGAGTTACCTTACTTATCAGCCAACTTGCCGAGGTTTTAAGTTGTGTTTTGTTCATTACACGGGGATCGAGTTGCAATGTTAGGCCTACTTTCTTAGTAACCGTACTCATAAATGTACTTGTGGAGGTTTGAAGTTGTGGTATTTTGTTCATTTTATATGATAAAGTTTAAAATACATTTGTTAGAGATGAAGATCCAGTTGGATTTTAATTTGCATTCAGAAGCCATACGTTCGACACCAAAAAATGTCCGACACTGTGTTTACTGGTACATTACATGCTCATAATAAAAAGTATGGATTCCTTTATGTAATCTTGTTTTGCCTGGACTACACGCATACGATATATTCCTAAACGCACATTTTTCTGTCTCAACCACACGAACATGGCGATTTCACCCGCATAAACGGATATATTTTTAAACGGGTAAAAAAGTTGAGAAATTAAAAAATATCCGATTCAGTGGATCCGTGTAGCGAGGTTTTTTTTTTAATATATATATATATATATATATATGTATATATATATTTTATTGATGCTTGAACAATGATGACAATTTTCAGGGGGGGGAATAAAAACATAGCAAGATTAATGCATTTAAATAAATACATTAAAAAAATTATCAAATAAAAATGTTCAGTAAAGCACATAATTGCACTGTTTTAATGGCTTTCTGATTTTCAGAGTACAGAATTGACTATATGTATTGTTTGGTTTCATTATAAAACAAAATAAACAATGGTTTCTGATTAGAATATTTACATTTATGTATATGCCATTTAGCCAGTAGTATAATAAGGTTGATAATAATACTGGTTTATATGACAAGGAGAATAATTACAGAAACCAAACAATACATTTTCAAAACAGCGAAAAATTGGGGTCAATGTGTTGTGAAATAAAGGTACATATGTCTGTCCATAAGTTTCTGGAACAAGAACAGTTTCAAAATAAATGAAAAACATCCTCAAGGTCCAATTCACAGAAAGAGCAGCCAACATCGATATCATTATTAAATCTTTGTAGAAACACTCTGGAGGGGTAGTAACGGTGTATAAGCTTAAAAGATACCTCTTTCACTTTATTGGTAATCAGAAATCTAGCAGGTAGATTCCAAATTTCTTTCCACTTGAGGTCATCTACAAAATTATTCCAGTAAGATACAACATAAGGTGTAGAAACCAAGTCCTTCTGAAACAGAGAGCGAATCTTACGATTATTGTTGCGTGTTGCAGAAGAAAAACAAATCTGACCTACTGCAGTCTGAACAAGGTCTAATTGTAATAAGACTGGATTATGATCAGACATACTTTTTAACAACATCACTATCCCTGATGGGATGGCATCAATAACAATGGCAAACTCTTTTGGGGGTATTGGGACACCATATTCCATTAAAAACTCTTGATATGTCATTAAAAGACCATTAGAATTGAGTAACTGCCTAACTAAACCTATATCATGTCCAAACCAGTTCTCAAAAAATAATGATTTGTTTTTATACAAAATGTCTCTGTTATTCCATATATAACACCGATGAGGGGAGAAATTATGCTTATAGATCAAGGACCATGAAAGAAGCATTTGTTTGTGGAAGTAGGACAACCTCAAGGGAATTTTCTCAATGCTGTAACTACACAGTAAAAGAAAATGAAGGCCTCCTAATTTAAAAAATTAAAAATTGTGTAGAGTCCGAAAATTTTTTTGGTCATTCCCTATGTAGTGCACTATATCTGGCAGAGTTACCGGGTGCTGTTGATAAATGGCTTTCGCTTTGCATTGTGGAGTTTTAACTTGCACTTGCAGGTGTAGCGACAAACTGTAGTTACTGACAGTGGTTTTCTGAAGTGTTCCGGAGCCCATGTGGTGATGTCCTTTACACACTGATGTCGGTTTTTGATGCAGTACCGCCTGAGGGATCGAAGGTCACGGTCATTCAATGTTGGTTTTCGGCCTTGTCGCTTACGTGCAGTGATTTCTCCAGATTCTCTGAACCTTTTGACGATATTACGGACCGGAGATGATGAAATCCCTAAATTTCTTGCAATAGCTCGTTGAGGAATGTTGTTTTTAAACTATTTGACAATCAGCTCACGCATTTGTTCTCTAAGTGGTGACCCTCGCCCCATCCTTGTTTGTGAATGACTGAGCATTTCAGGGAAGCTGCTTTTATACCCAATCATGACACCTGCCTGTTTCCAATTAGCCCGTTCACCTGTGGGATGTTCCAAATTAGCGTTTGATGAGCATTCCTGAACTCTCTCAGTCTTTTTTGCGACTTGTGCCAGCTTTTCTGAAACATGTTGCAGGGCATCAAATTCCAAATGAGCTAATATTTGCAAAAAATTACAAAGTTTACCTGTTCAAACATTAAGTAACTTGTCTTTGCAGTGTATTCAATTGAATATAAGTTGAAAAGGATTTGCAAATCATTGTATTCTGTTTTTATTTACGATTTACACAACGTGCCAACTTCACTGGTTTTGGGTTTTGTATATAAAATATATTTTATATATATATATATATATATATATATATATAAAAAATATTTTAATCTAATTGCCCTGAAGGGGTTTTCCACAATAAAGACCAACTCGCTGTACATAATCCCTCTTGCAGAGAATGGAACATAAAGTGCTTCACAATGACAACAACTATGATACCAAAGTAGCACAGGAGTTGATAGGAGACACAAGAGTGAGTGGGACACGAAAAGAAAACAGTAAAAAGGCATGAAAGCGCAAAGAGGACATGCAATGGCCCCAGAAGGACAGGGCCTCGACCCCGCCCCAACACGGGGCCCTGAGAGCTTGGGCGGGGGTGGGCTTAGCCCAGGGCTCCAGGGAGGACCCCTGGAAATGACTGGGGAGCAGGCCCGGCCCCCCGGAGCCCACTGGGCGGAAGGGGAAGGTGGCGGTCAAAAGTAATAAGACGGGGTGGGTTTGGGCCCTGCCCTGGCTGCGCCCCGGGTCGCGCCGGCAGCCTGGTGAAAGGGCTCCATCCCAGCTTCGCCCTGCCACAAACCCCATCCCGATTGCCGGCTGCAGGGCAGAGATACGGGTAATAATCCGACGGGGCGCAGCCGCATTCCACGGCCCCCCCAGGTCTCTGCGGGGCTGCAGCCCTCCTCGAGGGGCCTCATCCCGTCCGGCCCGGCCCCTCGGAGGCAACCGGCAGGCAGCGACTTGGGCCTTCCCATCCTGGGGAGGCCGGGGGCTGGAACACGTTTGCGCCCTCCGCGGCCGACCAGCACCGCACCACGGGTTCAGCCGGGGCTCCCCTGAAAGGGCTCCCCCCCGCCTTTGCCACCTCCAAACCCAGTCCTTATAGCTTGCTGCAGTGCAGAGTTATTTGCCGAAAACCCTCCCCCCCCTTAGTTTCCCTGCCCCGCCCCGTGGCCCAGCGACTCCCCCGGGGTGCGCCTTTCTCTTCCAGGTGACTCCCCCCAAAAGGCCAGGCTCGGGTGTTGCAGGAAAAGAGGTGAACTGGTGTCACCATCTTCAGCTGGGTGGTCGTAATGTTCTGAAGCAAGGAATCTGATTTTAAAAAGTAATGCGGTGATGCCTCCAGCTTTCAGAAATTTGACTAAGTCCCGCGGCGGGTGACCAATTTGTCATATTTCTGAAATATGAATCCCGGGCTGCGTCCGGCTAGTCAAAAAAATTATGTCTTATCCACTAAAACCTTACCACTTCTCTTTAACCTTTGTGGAAAATGTCATAAGATAAAGGACAGGTGTAAAGGGGAATTCCAAACGACTTAGGAGGACAACCGCGCTAGAGAATCTGAATGCACTTACATTTAGCAAGGTAATCATCAGTCCCCTGCCCATCATATCCAACCCCAGTTCCAAAATAGTTGGAACAAAGTGTTAATTGTGAATAAAATCAAAATGCAATGACTTTCAGATCACATGAGCCAATATGTTATTTACAATAGAACATAGTGTTATGGCCCCCAATTTGTTATTACATTTACAACACTACAGCAACAGCAACAGCAAGGGATGACAGACACAGTTTTTAAAACTTATATACATTTAATTAACAAAGACAACAACTAACAATAATGACTAATCTAATATCTACAACTAATGACCAAGACTGATTTCCTAAAAAACAGAAAATATTTACAGTCCCTTTTGTGGGTTGCTTGGTGATGTCCTGGGTGAGGAAAATGCTCTAACACAGGCAAAAATCCACAAAAGAACAGAATGACAGGTCTGGTCACATGTATCCTTCTTCTTGCAATTTCTCCTACTACTTTACTGTCTCAATTCTTGTCCTTATATACTCTTTTGCAGACCCCACCCACATTTAGACCTCTTTTTTTTAATTTTCGGGGACTTGCCCCAGAAATGCCCAGGACATGTCTAAACCTAGCTCCAGTCTGGGCATAATAAAAGAAAGGTAAATACTCTATTCACATCACACCTCCATTCCAAAAGGGAAAAATTTTGACTCATAAAGGCAAAATTTTTCTTTTCAATACAAAATGGTTAAGTGGATACTTGTCTATATATACACATCATACAATATTCAAATAAACACGTGACATATATATACATTTTCAAACACGGGATAAGCAATCAGCAATTACATTGTCTGTACCCTTCACATGCTTAATTTCCAAGTCAAACTCCTGTAAAATCAAACCCCAATTCAACAATCTCCGATTCTTCTTTTTCATCTTACTCAAAAACATTAACGGATTGTGATCAGTGTACACAATCATTGGCTTTTGTCCTGTACAAACAAAAACCTCAAAGTGTTGTAAAGAAAGGACCAGAGCCAACAGCTCCTTCTCTATTGTGGAATAGTTCCTTTGGTGGCGATTGAACTTCCTGGAGAAGCATGCCACGGGATGCTCAATGTCATCAGAGTCACTTCTCTGTAGGAGCACAGATCCACAAGCTTGGTCGCTAGCATCGACCGCAATGGAGAACGGTTTGTTGAAGTCAGGAGATTTGAGCACGGGGAAGTGACACAGCAGAGACTTCAGGCGATCGAAGGCTCTCTGGCATGCATCATCCCAAGTGAACTTCAGTTGGTTAGTTAGACTGAGAGCAATCTCAGCAAAGTTCTTGCAGAACTTGCGGTAGTACCCGATCATTCCAAGGAAGCGGCGCAAAGCTTTTTTGTTGTCAGGAACGGGAAAGTCCATGATGGCTTGGACTTTAGCAGTTTTAATTTAAGTTCCATTTCTATATTTGGATTTTCCACTGGAAACTGTTCCAGATCTATGGGTGCAAACACATTTTCATCAATGTAATATTCAACTATCTCTCGAGCCAGTCTTGCTTTTCGCATGGCTGGTTTTACCTCTGTCAGCTCTAAATGTCTGCAAATTTCTAGCAGTTCTGTCTTTTTAAAAGACTTCAAAACCTCAACGGTTGGTGATGCCAAGACATCATCCATTGCTGTTGATCTGTCAATATATTTATATAGGAAAATTCAAAAAACAATTTTACAATTTGAAATGTTAGATTTTCAATTAATGAATCACACAATGGTCTCTCCTGGACGAGCCCCCAATTTGTTATGGCCCCCAATTTGTTATTACATTTACAACACTACAGCAACAGCAACAGCAAGGGATGACAGACACAGTTTTTAAAACTTATATACATTTAATTAACAAAGACAACAACTAACAATAATGACTAATCTAATATCTACAACTAATGACCAAGACTGATTTCCTAAAAAACAGAAAATATTTACAGTCCCTTTTGTAGGTTGCTTGGTGATGTCCTGGGTGAGGAAAATGCTGTAACACAGGCAAAAATCCAATAAAGAAAATTCACAGGTCTTGAACAGAATGACAGGTCTGGTCACATGTATCCTTCTTCTTGCAATTTCTCCTACTACTTTACTGTCTCAATTCTTTTCCTTATATACTCTTTTGCAGACCCCACCCACATTTAGACCTCTTTTTTTTTTTATTTTCGGGGACTTGCCCCAGACATGCCCAGGACATGTCTAAACCTAGCTCCAGTCTGGGCCTGATAAAAGAAAGGTAGATACTGCCGTTTAGTGGCCTCTATTCACATCACAATAGATAACATGTCAAATGTTGAAACTGAGCCGTCTTACATTTTCATCCACAAAATGAGCTTATTTCAAATTTTATGGCTGCAATTGATCTCAAAATAGTTGGGACACAGGCATAACGGGCTGAAAAAGCAATTAATATATAAGAGAATCAGCTGAAAGAACATTTAGCATGTAATTAAGTTAACTGGCATCAGGTGTGCAACATGATTGGCTATAAAAGGGATGTCTTAGAGAAGCTGAGTCTCTCAGAAGTAAAGATGACAAGAGACTCTCCGACCTGTGAAGGCTTGCGTAAAAAAATTGTGCAATACTTTAAAAACAATGTTCCTCAACGTCAAATTGCAAAAGCTTTGAAGGTCTCGTCATTGACAGTGCACAATATCATCAAAAGATTCAGAGAAACTGGAAAAATCTCAGTGCGTAAGGGAGTTGGGACGAGGCCGAAGACCTTTACTGGATGCCCGTGATCTTCGGGCCCTCAGACGCCACTGCATCACGCACTGGCATGATTCTGTCATTGACATTACTGAATGGGCCCAGGAATACTTCAAGAAACCACTGTGTGTAAACACAGTCCGCCGTGCCATCCACAGATGCCACCTAAAACTCAATCATGCAAAAAGGAAGTCATTGTTGTGCATGATCCAGAAGTGCCGCCGTGTTCGATGGGCCAAGGCTCATTTAAAATGGACTGTAGCAAAGTGGCAAAATGTCCTGTGGTCAGACAAGTCCAAATTTGACATCCATGATTTCCAACAAGAGTGTTGTGTCCTCCGGGCTAAAGAGGAGAAAGACCACCCCTCCTGTTATTAGCATTCAGTTCAAAAGCCAGCATCTCTGCATGGTATGGGGATGCATTAATGCATATGGTGTGGGACACTTACATGTTTTAAAAAGCACCATGAATGCTGAAAGGAATATAAAGCTTTCAGAGCAACATATGCTACCCTCTAGACAAAATCAATTCCAGTGAAGGCCTTGTATATTTCAGCAGGACAATGCAAAACCACATAATGCAGCTATTAAAACAGCATGGCCTCGAAGTAGAAGAGTCCTTGAGCTGAACTGGCCTGCCTGCAGTCCTGATCTTTCGTGGATTCAGAACATTCGGTGCATAATTAAATGAAAAGTCCGACAAAGGCGACCCAAAACTCTTCAGCTGGTGGAAGCCTGTATTGAACAACAGAAGGATCAAATTCCAATGGCTAAACTCAAGAAACTTGTCTCCTCAATGCCCAGATGCATCCACTCTGTGTTAAAAATAAGAGGGGATGCTACACTATGGTAATCAGGCCCCTGTCCCAACTTTTTTGAGACCTGTAGCAACTTTCAAATTTGAAATGGTCTCATTTTATGGATGAAACTTTAAATTTCTCAGTTTCAACACTGTTGAAATGTTATCTGTTTTATTGTGAATAAAATATTGGCTGCTGTGACTTGAAAGTCATTGCATTTTGATTTTATGGGGCACCTTTCCTTAACATGTAAAGAATTCGAATCCCCTTCTCATGTCTGCCACGTAATTTTTTCCGGATCATTTATCAGGAGTTAGGCACTTTCCTAGGAAAAAAAGACTATTCGGTCGCAGCCCCGTTCTTCAGAAATTCGGGATAAACTTGGGCCGTTTGACAACAACGTTTCGGGGTAATACCACCACCAAATGGTGGGGAATGTTCAGTGTCGGGACATCAGGGGGCGTAGTCGGACATCAGGGGGGCGGGGACTGATGTCCTGCATTCCGCGGCGAGGGCTCACTCCTTCTTGTGGACAGAGATATTTCTGTGGTGTAGATGGAGTTTTTTTTTTAAACGAGGAAGAAAATATCAGCTTAAAGAAATATCCAGATACGTTTAGTCCAGGCCTTACTGTTCTGTCTTGGGGAATCAGTCATGGATTAATGATTGAAAAAAGTTTAAACACTTCACAGAGATCATAAAACAAATCATGTACACATCATTAATGACATTTGTCTGATTCCATCCGACACTGATATTCTGGAGCAACATCTCCTATACTGTGATGAGGAGCTTTACCCCTGCAAACCAGATCATTGCCATAACCAGGATGTGTAATCTGCCCAAATGACGGCAATCTCCTCACTTCACAGTGCTCTTAATTGACCTATGAAGTGTCTGATATGTTCGTCCGACACCACGGAACTGCCCCCATCTTTAATCCAAAATTGTACAGATGAAGTTTTGCGAGCCTACATGATGAATTGTAATCAATCGCCAGCACAATGCGGGAGTATAGGGTCAAGGAAACCTGTAAAATGTTAAGAACTTACTGCTGACCAACAAACAGCACCTCCCTCCAAATAAAAAATTATAAATAAAGTCCGGCTTGCACTCCATAATCACGGACTGGCTGGAATTAACTCCCAACCCCCAACTGACACCCGATACCGAGCGTATACTCCAGGAAGTAATGAACGTCTACCCACTCCGCTTGTCCGTAGTTAACGTTACCCTATCGGATCATCGACTGTGCTTTATTCACATTCTTTGCATTAGCAAATAATGCCAAGAACTGTAAGAGATTGCATTGTTGCTGCACTGGATAATCTCAGCGAGAATCAACGACTTAGATTTAAGTATGAACTTAGTTCCCGAAAGCGTATTGGTTATGGTTTACTCGAAAAAGAGCAGACTGTGCAGATCGCGCAAAGAATAATGAGCAAGTTCACAACGGACGGCGCCATCGCGGCCGTTGCTGATATCCTAAGAGCGATTGATCTTATAGATGAAGCAAAATGTTTAGAAGATGAGGGCAGAGACTGTAAGTAACTAGAGGTGTGTATGTAGAAACTGCTATTGCATTTTCATGTATTTACCCTCACCCGAATATACTTACTACTTTCAGTTTCGGTGACTTATGTTCTTAAAATATATTTGGTTGTTATATTGGCTGTAGCCTTGTTTGTGTATAGACATTGTAAGCATTATTGCATATAAAACGTAAGTGTTCACTTTTCGATTTTCTGAGTTCTTCGTTTGTGCAAAATTTTACTTAAGTTTTCAAAGTCCAGTCAAAAGCAGGGCGGTAAGAACTTATGCTCTGAGCTGTTCGTACAGGTCAGGGTGCGACTGCCGCTGCAGGGCATGGGGGAGCATGCTCGCAACCGCGCGGGAAACCTGGCGGAAACGACGCGACGGAAGGTCAGTGGACAAATCCCTGCTGTTGAAACCCTCACTGATACTGTCCAAGACCTCAGACCGACAATTTTACGTACCCGTGTTCGATCCACTTACAACAGCCTTTTTAGGAAACTTTAAATCATGCAATTGCATATTGGTGGCCGATACAGTGCTTTATCTCACCTAGCAATTAGATTCGCTTTGAGCTTAGTTTTGAGATGTCAAGAAATTTTGAATGTATGAAATTCCATAGTTAGTTGTCCATAGTCAAAATTCTGCCTCAGAATCAGTGCTATCACATTTAATTTGTGAATATTTAATTGTGTGCATTCACCACAAAATTTACAGAGATTATCTGATCTCAACAGATGAGCATTTTGTGGACAAGAACCAAGTTGAGCTGATCAAGAGAATCACATCAGTGAAGCCTATCATGGATCACCTGCTGCATAAGAAATTGATGAGCAGTGAAATGTACAGCCTGGTCGACGCTGAGAGAACAAATGAAGACAAAATGAGAAAGCTGATATACGATGTCATTACCCCGCTTGGATTGAGGGGGAAAGACGAGCTGGTGTGGATACTGGATGAAGAGCAGCCTTACATCATGGAGACGCTGAGGGGAAAGTGACATGTCACTCATTTAATTTGAATGAAATCAATGTGAGTTTACCCATAACATCTCTCATGAGTTTAAAATCGTTAAGGAACAAAGCATGCCAAGACATGTACAAGTCATCATGTAAAAGAGGACTGGAAAACCCTGTTCTAAATCGAAAGCTGAGCCCTGATCAGAAGTTTACCGTGCAGACTAAGGTGTTCATAAAGCAGCTGTGTCTGTGTATCTAGTGTCAGTCACTTTTTGTCAGACCAGTGTAGAGACTATGCAGAAAATACGCCACTGGGGGTTCCTTTTTTTCATACTGACAATTTTGGCCACATTTTGCTCCTGTCTCAACCTTGTGACTTATGGTGCGTAATTAAAAAGATTGAGGGAACGAAAACCATGTAATTATTTGCCAGATAAAAATGTTTGTGTTTTTAATTTTTCATAATATCCACTAGCAGTTGTATGCATTGAGCAAACCATACATACTGTTCATTTGCAGGGAATATATTGGTTTCATTAGCCTGCGACTGAGCGTGTGGAAAGTGAACTGTATTGTTTGAAGAGTCAGTGCCTTTAAAGCTGACACAGCTGTTAAGAGTTCCTGTTAATGTGCTGTGAAATCCCGGACAAAATGCCGTAACATTCTTGAGTGGCTTCTCCACAGTGGGGGCATGTCATTTTTTCCAAATCTTTTCAAGTCCTTAAAAAAAAAAAAGGCCAATCCAGCTGTGCAAAACCAAGGCTGTTAACGGTACCAGAAAAAGCAATACACCCATTTTGACTACCGTAGCGCGATCCAGCCGGGTTGTGATACGCAATCGGAGGATGCCCCGCAAAGCCCAGAATGACCTAGAATTCCACATAGCTACCAGATGTTCACATGCCATGATTTATGACCAACAATTTGGACACATTCACTTTCTTGTATTCATCTTTTTTCAAGTGCAGTATCTGAAAATCTGTGGAATTTTAAAATCAAACTACAAAATCAAATTTCTGTCCAGTACAAAGGTGATGGCAAAAAGGAGATACAATCGCACAACATAGTTCCTTTTCCAGCTATCAGATGGCAGCTGATCAGTTCCTATTCCTCCTCCTATCCCAATTAAATGCTTTCCTCCAATTCCAGAACTGTTGGTATGAAAATAATAACCATTCTTGTTACCAATTACAGTGTCCATGAGCTTTAAACTGTTGGAAACTGTGGTGTCGGACGTACGCGGTATCGGACGTACAGAATTTAACACCAGTATTCCCAGCATGTTGCAAATACCTGATGACAATAAACTAGTCAATTATAGTAAATACATTATATACACATTTAATCCAAGATATCAACTTAGTTTGACAGTGCATATTGATGGGACAGTTATAAAGGATCATTTTTGGTGTCAGACGTACATGTGAAAAGTGTGTATACTTAGTATGCAAATTAATTATTTATTTTAAATCAAAAATAATTTTTATCAATGCAGTAAATACTAGGGCCTTATGTAAAAATCACTCCAACAAAAATTTGCAACAATGACAATCTTAGAAAAAAGTACAATTACTTAAATACGCATCAATCAGGGATATCCAGACTCCTTTATTCCATCTTTCAAAAACACTGATATTTATATAAATATACATCTTCCACCCAGGTGCACTCATTGGTTTTCAAAGATAGGGCTACAAACCTTGAAAATGATGTATTACAGAGATGTTTAGCACTATTTTGAAAATTCCACCTGTAGGTTTACTAATTGGCGGCATTGCCCACGATCTTACTACAAGGGCTTGCATTGTTAGGTCATTCAATCATCTTTCCCTTCACTTCCATGATGCGATTGGTCCATAGGATGGAAAATTGGCTCCATAATTCTAGAGACTCAGGTTTTCCAAAAATTAACGCGCAATTTTAGTTTTATATTCAGAGAATTCTTGTTTTCACGGTGAAGATTCTCAGCTTTCATTTAATTCAGCCTTATTATAGAAATATAAATGATGGTTCTGTAACATTGGCTGTATTCAACTGGTAGTGGCTGAGAAGTAAAGAATGTTCTAACTTCTCCGCCCACCTGCGCAGTGATAGATTGTTAACGTTAACAAGTCTGCCAATCGAAAGAGTCCTTGAGCTCTAGACAGAAGTTTTCCTTCAACGGAGGAATCTCACAGGAAAGAACAAGTTGAGAAAAGATGTCATCGTGCCATAAAAGAGGAACAAGAAGCAAAGAAAAAGGAATGGTTTGAGTATTTTTCTTGGTTTGCTGCAATTTGCAGCAATTCCTAATGCAATCGCAAACATTATCATCCATGATAAAATTTCAATCAATTTGGAAGATCTTTTGAAGCAGCGCAATGACCTAACCAGGATACAGGGCTGATATTCAATTTAATACCAAGTCCAAGTAAAACTTAAACTTAGTTTTCCACTTGGCTGAGAAAAATGCTTAAGTCGTATTCATGATATTCGTATTCATGATATAACATGAATGGCAAGAACAGGCCTTTCAGCCCAACTAAGCTCGCCAGTTTTTCTATACTATTGTGAATACATCCCTTCAGATACTAAATGACTCAATGGTATCTAGCTTTAGGTCAAGCCTGCTCTTGAAAACCCCCAAGGTCTCTGCCTCAACAATATGGTCAGGTAAGCTATTCCACATTGAAATTACTCTTTGGGTGAAGAAATATTTCCGAATATCAGTGCTAAATTTACCTTTGGTCAACTTCCATTTGTGACCCCGAGTTCTACTCACAACACTTGGTCGAAGAAATCCTACATGATTTACTTTGTTAATCCCTTTAACATATTTAAAGACCACAATCAAATCACCTCTGAGTCTCCTTTTCCTAAGACTAAAGAGATTAAGGATCTTCAGCCTCTTCTCGTAGCTTTCATCTTTTATACCTGGAATAAGCTTGGTGGCTGTTCTCTGAACTTTCTCTAGAGCCTCTATATCTTTCTTAAAGTATGGTCCCCAGAACTGTACATAATACTCCAGCTGTGGTCTAACGAATGTGTTGTACAAAAGAAGCATTACCCCCTTAGATTTGTACTCAATACTTTTGGCAATGTATCCTAGCATCCGATTAGCTTTTTTAACTGCTTCGGCACAATGGCTAGAACCTTTGAGGGTTTGGTTTACAATCACTCCCAGATCTTTCTCTTGTGCAGCAAATTCCAGTTTTAAACCTCCCATGAAGTAATCCCATCTTATGTTTTTATTACCTATATGTACTTTACATTTTGCTAGAGTAAATTTCATTTGCCACATTTCCGCCCAATCCTGGATTCTATCCAAATCGTCCTGAATCACTTTAGTGGACCCTAGACTATTTTCCAAACCCCCCAATTTAGTATCATCTGCAAATTTAACCAATCTGCTCTCAATATTCCTATCAAGGTCATTAATGTAAATGAGGAACAGCAGGGGTCCCAACACCAATCTCTGGGGGACGCCACTCCCCACCATACCTCGCTCAGATGAGATATCACTGACCACTACTCATTGTGTTCTGTCCTGTAACCAGTTTTGAATCCACTTCAGAATACCTCCTATAACTCCAATGGAGCTCATTTTAAAAATTAGTCTCTTATGCGGTACTGTATCGAATGCTTTCTGAAAATCCAAGTATATGATGTCATAAGCCCTGCTCTGGTCGTAAGTCCTGGTGGCCTCTTCAAAAAATTCCAGAAGGTTTGTTAGGCATGACCTTCCTTTATGGAAACCATGTTGGCTATCCCTCAAGATACTGTTACGTTCAAGAAATAAGTCCAGCTCATCTTTTATGATAGATTCCAATATTTTGCACGAAATGCAAGTTAAACTCACGGGCCTGTAGTTTCCTGACTCGGTACGGTCCCCTTTCTTATATATTGGTATTATATTGCCCTGTTTCCAATCATTTGGTATTTCTCCAGTTTCTGAAGACCGTCTGAAGATGGCAGATAGCGGCTTAAAGATGAACTCACCTGCTTCCCTGAGCATTCTAGGATATAAGCCATCAGGACCCGCCGCCTTATCTGCCTTTAGTTTATGCAACTTGTCTAATACTTCGTTATCCCGAACCTCAATTTCCGCTAAATAATCTTGAGCATTTGACATGCCCTCTGGCCAAATAAAGACCCCCTCTGAGGTAAAATTCTCAACAAAGTAACTGTTTAAGGCATCCGCAATATGCTTGTTATCATATAGCAGCGATTCATTTTTATTCTTTATGTACTTAACCTGCTCTTTAACTTTCCTTTTTCTGCTACAGTACTGAAAGAAGCGCTTAGGGCTAGTTTTTGCCCCCTCTGCAATTTGTCTTTCATACAGTCTTTTAGCATTCCTCAGCTCTTTTTTGACCACAGCCTGCATTTTACAGTATTCAGCCTTAATATTCTATTGTTATCCTCCATTGTTGTATTCAAGATGCATCTAAGACGTTTACTTAGTGAGAGGATATCCAAGTGAATTACGCAGCCAAAATTCTGACATCATGCCTGGGGAAGGTGGGTGGTGTCTCCATCTGTGCACTGAAAGCATCCCGTGGCGTAGAAATGCAGGGCTGTGCACAGCCTACCCACTGGTGCGATTGGATGGTTGCCTGTCAGTGATCTGGCTTTGCTGCTGCCCGCGCTTTTTGTTTACTTTTGTTATTTTATCCTTTTTTTAGAGTTTTATTTTAACATTTTTATTATTTTACTGTTTTATCATTTTATTTGTTTTACTTAATTTATAATTATTTTAATAATTTTCTGAGGACTGACTGCCTAACGTAGCTGAAGTTTTTAATAACACAGTGCAATGTCGCCCCTTACCTCTCTTCTTGGATGTACGAGCTGTCTCCAGCTTAGCCAAAAGATCGCTGAGCTCGAAAAAAGATATCCACTCTTCACCAGACTAAAGAGGATGAACAATTCCTCGATTCGCTGGTGACAACTCTCCCCTGTGTCGCTGATGAGCTGGACGATTCAGCTCAGGTTCCTGCGCTTGAGGTCAGCCAGTAACATCACAAAGGTTCCTGGGTCCGACTGGATGCAAGGCCGAAGACGCGGACCTGCCCCGTGGAGCATAATCCAAGATGGAAAACGAGGAGGCCGTCGTTCACTGTGTCCTGAACCTCCGCAGACCCTGACGCTCAGCAGCAGGTGCTCCGTCTTGGATGACAAGAAATGTCATTCCTCTGCTGATTGCGAGCCGTCCTCTCCCCCCGGTTCTCTACCGCCTGCCTTGTCCTCCGCTGATTGCCCTCTGAGGCCATCTCCCGATCATTCATTAGGTCCATGGCCCAGCTCTTCACCATTTCCTCTGCAGTCACAGAGCACAGCTCATGCACAGAGGGCAGAACCTGTCTCCCCGTCTCCGAAAATGGTGGTCATTGGAGACTCCATTGTCTGGAGTTTTAAGAATGAGGCAACAGTTACGCACTGTTTCCCTGGAGCCACAGTAGCGGATATCATTATGAAAACTCCTGGCATTTTGGATCGGCATATGTCCGCAAAGAAAGTAATTCTGCACGTTGGCATAAATGACATTCCTCGTCAACAATCGGAGCTCCTGAAAAGGGATTTTACGCAACTTTTTAATCTCTTGGATGGATATGGCCGGGACATTTTTAAATTAGTTAAAACTAGTTATAGAACAAATTATGTATTTAGTGATAGGCATTTTGTAGGCCAATTTATTAAACAAGAAGCGGGGTACGTAAAATCAGTGACTGTGAGTAGGAGTGGACTTAATTTTAGAATGTAAATAAAAGCGTCAAAGGGATAAGGCCTTGAGAATGAAAGATTTTGGTTTGTCAGAAGTAACATGTTTTAATATGCGAAACCAGCCTACTGTGAAGGGTGTAACAAGCGAGTTGTTAAATTGGTGAAAGCAGAGTCATTCTTGGAGGTTGAAGGTGTCTGTGGCGCCAGAAGATTAAAAAGTCATCGTGACGGGAAAGAAACTGATAGCTTGTACATGCTGTGCCCATCACCACCGCCTCGGCTGCTGTGCCCATCTACACCGTCTGCTGTGCCCATCACCATTGCCCCGGCTGCTGTGCACATCTCCTCTGCATCAGCTACTGTGCCCATTACCAACACCTCGGCTGCTGTGCCCAT
This sequence comes from Gymnothorax reevesii, assembly GCA_029721435.1. Taxonomy (NCBI): domain Eukaryota; kingdom Metazoa; phylum Chordata; class Actinopteri; order Anguilliformes; family Muraenidae; genus Gymnothorax; species Gymnothorax reevesii. Next base: position 34,646,235 of record CM056589.1, on the reverse strand, counting down.
CTCCTCTGCATCGGCCCCTGCTGTGCCCCTCATCACCACCCGACTGCTGTACCCATCTCCTCCGTCTCCACTGCGGTGCTCATCACCACAAACTTGGCTGCTGTGCCCATCTCTACTATAAATAGCAGTATCCACACTGAATGTAAAGTACATAGATTATGTTGTAATGTTTTATTTTATGCTGCTTGAGAAAGATTCATGGTTTGAACACATACATATTACATATTATTGTTATCCTTTTCCTCACACACCCTAGTTTAACATGGGCTACTGACACACAAGTACAGCCTTACCTCTTCTATTTCCTCCTATTGGTGTGCTGTTTGTTTGTGCACCATTTACTATGGTGTGGTTGCTTGCTCTTTACAAGCTTCAATGCCTCTTAAAAGTGCGGACAGAAATCATGATATTGTGATTCTACGCCAAGACACCAAGGATCTCCTTTTTATTTAAGCCAATCCTGAAATAACACATAATTAAGTAATCCACTTCAGCAGCAAACCAAACACGAACCAGTTCTGTCGAAGGCTTTGTCGCCGTGTCTGGCAGATTTCTGGCTTTTTTTCTCTGAAATTCTGACTTAAATTTTAGAAATGAATTCTGACTTTGTTTCTCCAAAATTTGGACTTTTTATCTCAAATATTTTGACTTTTTTTTCTCAGAAATTTTGACTTTAATCTCAGAAATTATTTCTCACTTTGTTTCTTGAAAATTTAGATGTTTATGTCAAAAATGTTGACATCTTTTTCTCGGAATTTTCAAAAATATTTTATCTCCTTGTGGCCCTAATACTCTTCCATAACATCAGACCGCTCTTTGCTTTATTTACTTTTTTTTTTTGGTTTATATTTCTGGTATTCCAATAGCATCCCCCGTGTTTGACTTCCCAACGTTATGAACTGTGGGTAATTTCCTTACATCGGTGCTGACTTACGGTAAGTGAATAAAATCAAAATACAATGACTTTCAGATCACATGAGCCAATATGTTATTTACAATAGAACTTAGATAACATTTGAAACCGAGACATTTTACATTTTTATCCAAAAAATGAGCTTATTTCAAATTTTCTGGCTGCAACAGGTCTCAAAAAAGTTGGGACACAGGCAAAAAAGGGCTGAAAAAGCAATTAATATATAAGAGAATCAGCTGAAAGAATATTTAGCATGTAATTAAGTTAACTGGCATTAGGTATCATGATTGGCTAAAAAAGGGATGTCTTAGAGAGGCTGAGTCTCTCAGAAGTAAAGATGGCCAGAGACTCTCCAACCTGAAAAGGCTTGTGTAAAAAAATTGTGGAATACTTTAAAAACAATGTTCCTCAACGTCAAATTGCAAAGGCTTTGAAGGTCTCATCATCAACAGTGCAAACATCATCAAAAGATTCAGAGAAGCTGGAAAAATCTTGGTGCGTAAAGGACAAGGCCGAAGACCTTTACTGGATGCTCATGATCTTCGGGCCCTCAGACGCCACTACATCACTCACCGGCATAATTCTGTCATTAATATTACTAAATGCGCCCAGGAATACTTCAAGAAACCACGGTCTGTAAAAACAGTGCCACCGTGCCATCCACAGATGCCACCTAAAACTCTCTCATGCAAAAAGGAAGGCATTGTTGCGCATGATCCCGAAGTGCCGCTGTGTTCTGAGTGCCAGGCCACTTTTAAAATGGACTGTAGCAAAGTGACAACATGTCCTGTGGTCAGACGATTCCAAATTTGACATTCTTGTTGGAAATCATGGGCATCGTGTCCTCCGGGCTAAAGAGGAGAAAGACCACCCCTCCTGCTATTAGCATTCAGTTCAAAAGCCAGCATCTCTGATGGTATGGGGATGCATTAGTGCATATGGTGTGGGACACTGGCATGTTTTAAAAAGCACCATGAATGCTGAAAGGTATATTAAGGTTTTAGAGCAACATATGCTCCCCTCCAGACAGCAACTATTCCAGGGAAGGCCTTGTGAATTTCAGTAGGACAATGCAAAACCACATACTGCAGCTAGAGTCCGAAGAGTCCGTGTGCTGAACTGGCCTGCCTGCAGTTCTGATCTTTCACCGATTGAGAACATTTGGCGTGTACTTAAGCGAAAAGTCCGTTAAAGGAGACCCAAAACTCTCCAGCAGCTGGAAGCCTGTATTAAACAAGAGTGGGATCAAATTCCAATAGCTAAACCCAAGAAACTGCTCCTCAATGTCCAGATGCCTCCACTCTGTGTTTAAAAGAAGAGGGGATGCTACACCATGGTACACAGGCCCTTGTCCCAAGTTTTTTGAGAACTGTAGCAGCTATTAAATTTGAAATGAGCTCATTTTATGGATAAAATTGTAAAATTTCTCAGTTTCAACACTTGCTATGTTATCTCTGTTTAAGTGTGAATAAAATACTGGCTGGTGTGATTTGAAAGTCATTATGTTTTGATTTTATTCACAATTTCACTTTGTCCCAACTATTTCAGAATTGGGGTTGTACCTTTCTTTACGCAATTGGCCAGATGAATGGTCATCGCTTTAAATATTGCAGGCGCATTAACTTCAATACATTTATGAATTGTGGGATAGCATCATCTCCTTTCTTTACGAAAAGGATGGTTCTGTGTACCCTATTGTAAAGGAGGTAAATTAGGAAGCCCTGAGACACCTTTCCTTAATATTAAAAGAATTTGAATCCCCTTGTCATGGCTGCCACATAATTATTTCTGGATCATTTATCAGGAGTTAGAAACTTTCCTAGGCAAAAAGATTATCCGGACGCAGCCCCGTTCTTCAGAAATTCCGGATAAACTTAGGCCGTTTGACAACAACGTTTAGGGTCATTACCACCACCAAATGGTAGGGAATGTGCAGTGCCGGGACATCAAGGGGCGGGGTCGGAAATCAGGAGGGCGGGGACTGATGTCCTGCACTCCGCAGTGAGGGCTCACTCTCATTCTGAGCTTGCGAAGATTCAACCAGTGAGTGTATAAGAAGCAGTGGCTTACAGGCGCATGCTTCGGAGGCCGTGAACGGTCTTCACTCTCCTGAATTGGCAGCAAGGGGTCACAAACGAGCAAGCTTTGTATATAGTTCACCAATTGGGCATTCCTGTTTCGGGTGGGATTGGAAATGCCAAAATATTTTTTCTAAAAAAAAAAAAATTGTATCTCAAACTATGATTAAACCTATACTGACGGCTATGTTTTTTTATTTTTTTTGTTCCGCTCATACTTACAACACGGTGAAGTCAGCAGTGGTCAGAATTCCATTTCCGGAGAAAAGTGATTGAACCCACACCCTGGGTCAGAGTTCCACGAGCGCGAGCCGTCGTCATGGACACCTCGGATACCAGTGCGTTCATGAGCCCCACACTACGCATTTGTGAGCAAAAAGTCACACAGTACATGCCCTCGTGGGTCTGGAAGCTTGTCCCCTAGATCGGCGTGCTGCGCCTCACTCATTGCCAAACCTCTGACTCATATTTAATATGTCTATCATGACAAGCAACATACCATAATTATGGAAAACTGCTAATGCTCTCCCTTTATTAAAAGGGGGAGATGCAAGTAATTTAAATAATTTACCGACCAATATCAAGGTTGTCTTGCCTGGCGAAGATTCTGGAGTCCCTAGTTAATTCTCATTTACAATATTTTTTCACTGAAAATTGCATTTTGAATACCCATCGATCTGGTTTTAGGTCCGGGCACAGCACTGTGACTGCTACTTGTTTCGTTATAAATGACATTGTAAGAGCACTAGACAACAGACAGCATTGTGCAGCCCTTTTCATTGACCTTTTAATATAGCATTTAATACTGTTAATCATGACCTTCTTGTGAAAAGATTATCCGACATTGGCCTTGACAAATCTGCTTGTAACTGCTTTAACAACTATCTTAAGGATAAGACTCAATATATTTCATTTGAAAACATTCAGTCTCAAAGTGCTCAAAACAGCAGAGGAGTTCCACAAGGTTAAATTCTTGGCCCTTTGTTATTCACTATGTATATTAATAATATTGGCTTATCTTTGGATCATTGTAAACTGCATTTATATGCAGATGATACCATCATTTACTCCACTGCTTCTTCAGTTCAGCAGGCCTTATCTAATCTGCAGTGTGATTTTAACTCTATTCAAAGATCTCAACTTTAATTGAAGCTTGTTTTAAATGAGGACAAAACCAAGTTCATGGTATTCACCAAAGCTAGAAAAAAGTATCCCCTTGATTTTCATATTTGTACCCTGCAGGGTAGCCAAATTGAACATGTCCACCATTATGAATACTTGGGCATTTGGCTGGATAACAAGATGACTTTTTACATGCATTTTGAAAATTTAACCAAAAAGATTAGTAAAATAGGCTTCTTATACAGAAATAGGGCTTGTTTCAATTTCGAAAGTAAAAAGAAGATTGTGCACTCAGTATTACTCCCCATGCTTGATTATGGTGATGTGATTTATAGAAATGCATCTACTTCTGTTTTAAAACCTTTAGATTCTATTTATCATTCTACTATTAGATTTATCACAGGTCTGGACTTCCATTACTCACTCATTGAGTTATTCCACCCCTGAGCTGCATAAAGCATAACATTGAGTTGGTCAGTCAGCGTGACCAGTACATAGGCACTCTTTGCACCAGGGTCAATAAAAGGCCACCGCAAAATGTGCACATTTGTCACAAGTCACAATGCCACAGGTGTCACAACGAACGCTGGGATATCTGTGACAGCAGTGTCAACACCCTTGAATGTGCATCATTCCACTATCAGCCCGTGGAGAAGTTGATTCGGAGAGAATGGCAGTACTGTGAATCGTCCACATGCCCTACGGCTCCAGCACCTCCGGCATCAGCCTCTACCAGCCACCAGGACAGCTGACAAGACCGTCGGACTCCACAACAGGCGGATATCAGCTCAGACTGTCCGAAACCACCAACCACACTAAGGTCTCCAACTGACCGCCGTCCGTCATTGGTACAGACTCGACTGGGCCAACCGTAACCTTCGCTGGAAGCTTGCACGGTGTAGGATGGTGTTATTCAGCAACGAATCGCAATTCCAACTGTATCGCGCTGATGGCAGACAATGCATATGGTGATATGTGTGAGAGCGTTACACTGACGCCAGTGGCGTGTGTCAGGTGGCACATGGTGGTTCAAGTATAATGGTATGGGCAGGCATGTGTCATGGACAGCATACCCGGCTGCATTTCGTTGAGGGCGACTTGAACGGGCAGCGGTACCGCAACGAGATCCTGAGGCCCATAGTCGTACCGTTTGTGCGACTCCATCACGTGACATTCCAGCACGATAATGCCCAGCCACAGTGTCCAGATCTGCTCAGAGGTTCTTGATAAGGAGGAAGTCCCTGTTCTCAATTGGCCAGCATATTCACCTGATATGTTGCAAATTGAACACCTTTTCGATGTTCTGGATCGGTGGGTCAGATGTGTTCCGGTTCCAGAAAACGTGCACCAGCTCTGAGTTGCGCTGCAGGAGGAATGGGACAACATTCCACAGGCCACAATTACCAATCTCGTGAGCTTTACTTGATGCCGATGGTGGACACACTCATTATGGAGTGCTGTGAACTCTGCCCACTGACCCCTGGTGGGTTCAGGCTGTGATAACTCATGAATTGTGTACAGTAAATTGTTAATCATGTTTCTGTTAATTGTTTTGTTGAAATATTTTTCCCGATTGATAGAAAATAATAATTTTTTAAAAAAATCACTTCTGGCGTTTATACTGTATTTTTGTTCAGTGTACATACTTGGTTGTACCCACTTGAATACCAAAAATACTTAAGTGATTTTTACTTAGCAGTCATTTTACTTAAAATAAAGTAAAAAAAAAAACTTAACAAAATACTTAGCCAAAAGTTTACTTGAATACCAACTTTGACCAATTTTTACTCAAGTACACCAATAAGTACAAAACTGAATACCTGCCCAGCTGCTCGAGTACATTTTCTTCCCCATAGAGCCCACATTACCATCCAATAGCAATTTGCCATTCATGTGCTTCCGCAACGTTTTCTGTTACTTCACAAAGCTCCACTGGTTTCTCACTAGTGAGTGAAGTAATCATTTCTGCGCTTCTGATACCGATCAAATTATTCATGAATGTTTACGGAAAATTATTACTTCACGAAAGCATCATTTGAATGCAGCCTTTAAAGTAAATCAACTTAGATAATCAAGTCAGGAACAGAGATGGAACTCATTCGTCCGGTGTCTTGGATGTAAAACTTGATAAGCCAGGTAATACTGCCAAACTGAGGGTGAATGACAGGCGGAGAACATCATTTAAACCCATGCATCATGAACAGAACCAGCCGGCCTAGCCAAGGTGGCAAATGAACTAATGGAATGCCCAGTTTATTCCAGCCTTTCGTCCAATGCATTGAGGGATATGTACTAGCACCCTTGAAGAGACTAGCAGCAAATCTGCTGTTTAGACCCTATTCCCTGGTCTGTTCCAGTGCAGTGGAACACGAGTATAGGCAGGATTCAAATGACAGCTTCTCACCAGGTGGAGGAACCCCGATGAAACAGTCTAGCTTTTATCTTGCCAATTATACCCAATAGTGGTGAAGTCGATAATTTTCTGGGTTTAGGCCAAGTGCCGGTGCTTAAGTTACCCTGAAAAAGTTTCTTTGTTCAAGTCCTTGTAAGAAAAGCCATGCACAAATTCAATTTAATGCTTTGCCTAAACTCCTATACGCTGAAAATGCACTTCAGCGACCTATTGCAGGCTACAATGTACCAATTCATAAAAGGTAAAAGGCTGGGCTCACGGTAAAAAATAAAAATAATAGAGCAAGGCTTGTGTCAATCTGGCATGATTATTGTTGTGTGATTAAATTGATCTCTGGTGCTAAAGTCACTTCATTATGTAGGTTCTCAATCTATCCAATGATGATTGACATGGCGCCTGTGTGCAGCATTATTTCAAACACAACCAGGAATTGTGTGTAAAATAAATTTCTCACATTTTTAAAGAATAGTTTCAACATCAATACTGATAATAACTGAACTGCAAAGGACCACATCCCAAATCCATCTGTCTGCAGCGATGCACATGCTCTGCACAGTTCCATTAAAGCATCAGTTCAACTCCAGCAGATGGGGAAGCCCCCTCTCCTCATTTACAGGAGGCTCAGCGCAAGTTGTTGAAGTTTTGATGAGGCTACTGTAGGATTAAACCAAAGACCATCTTGTGATGGAATCAAACCAGCCATTCTTCCGAACCCCCCAATTTCCAGTGCCCTTGGGCTCACACCACACCAATCTTCAAACTCTGCCTTCATTTGATTTCAGCTATAGACCTGTAAAGTTTCATGACTTCATCTTTCGCAGTTGTGATGCCATTGCAATGACAAAATTGGTCCACAGCGGGTCAGACATATGCACACCTGGAAAAGAACTAAAAACTGCTTCTGTGGTAGTTCCCACTACACAGGTGTCTCCGAGACCACATTTAGCCATGCAAACACGCATACTTACACAAACTTGCAAAGTGAAAATGATTCCAACGGTAATCGGACATCCAACTTAATAATGACTGTCATCAAGACTGCAATCAATTTGTACCCATAGTGTTGGCTTCGCATCCCCACACCCCCTTATTATAGTAGAGAGCTTATCCACAACTTTTAAATAAAGAACATCTCTGAGGTCACAAGGTTACTGTACTCAAATTTAATTAGAAATGCATACAAACACATACCAAGGAAAATTACGGACCCAGGACGATCAACATTTTCACATCACATATACAGTCCGGTAACGTCTCCTCCTCCTGTTACCGCCAAAATTTACAGCCTGGATGTTCCAAGTCTGGAGCTGCAGAACATTCAGGAATGAATGTAGTTGGCAAACTGTCGTTCCTCGACTCGCCAGCAGAGGTCAGTCGTGCAGAATTTCAGCTCCGACCACAGCCGAAGTTCAAGAAATGGTGCAAAAAGGCGGGGAATGCCTCAATGGCCGGCGACAGACTGGCAGGTTAAGGCTTCAACGGGGATAGACAACCGCGAGGTAAAAGCGGATTTGATTATAAATTTATTTTCAATTAATCGCCAATTCGGCTTGGCGGGGGGATTAATTTTCTTCAGCAGTGATTGAAAATTCCCCTCTGAGCACAGTTTTAAATGCAATAGCAAGACATGTTAAGTGTAGCAGGGTTCAGACTCTGCCTTTCCACTCAAGAAATGAGTTTGAAGATCTTGGGATTGGGTTACATTCCATCATGAGCAATAAGGGTCGGAAGCTGAAGCCAAGTGGAGCACTGTAATTTAGGATGATACGCATGACAGATCCGAAGCGAGGTAGTGATGTGGGACCAGAGAGGTCCCCCTTCACCAGACCTAAATTCCAATTATTATCTGTGTTTATTAGTCTGGGATTCAAAACACATTTCTGTGCTCAACTGATCTTACCTGATGCATTTGAGCCAGACAGGAGAAAAAGCTGGGCTTTTTCTGGGATTTTTACACTGTTGGGATTCTTCCATTTGATCCCATACAGCCGGCTAGCTTAGTCAAATTGAAAGTACTATTTGAATTATTGATAAATACTTCCTGAGGCTCAATCTGCACTAGCCCCCTAGATTCTAAAACGCAGTTTCATTATGTTAGTTACCGCTGCTGACCAGATACAGCAGAGAACGAAGTTTCTAGCGAGGCCAAGATATCAGGAAAGGGTGGGGATAGCAGGCCCAAGGGGTGAAACTTTAAGAGGTGTGGCACTGGACACCACCGCCCATGTGGTAATCCTCATCCTCCACGTAGCGGAAGCGGCGTCTATCGCGTGCTGGGTCACAGTCCTCCAGGTCAGCATAGATGTACAGGTCATCGTCCTCCATGCTGTCAGGCTGATGCAACACCTCTGGCCGTGGCAGGAGGCTCTCCAGCTCCTTCAGTCGGCTCACAGGAAGGAAGTTCTCCTGCGGGAACACCACCTGCGTCCCCCGCAAGGGAGGAGTGTGTCAGAGACGGACATGTCTCCACGAATCACAGATGCATGCAGGTGCACGCTTACAAACAGACACGCACATGGGCACGTGCACACACACACACACTTAATTCTGTTATTCCCATTCTGCATATTTACATCCGCTGAACATCTAAAACACCCTTTTAAAGCAATGTGAGCACAGCAAACACACAGAAACGGAAAGGAAGGCAAGTGTTGGCATAGGCCACATGCATACAAGGACCACAGCTAGTGCGGGGAGCGCTAGTGTGCATTTGACTTACAGAGAAGAGGATGAGGAGGCGACCCTTCTCAAACGGCCGGCGGTATGTGGGCATCCCCTCGTTCATCACACACTTCCTGTCACCTGGTCTGATGAGCTCTCCTGAGCAGAGATTAGAAAACTCATGAACACACATACAGGCACAAGCAAGCACACACCCACTGCAGGAACAGAGGCGCACACACACACACTTTACCATACTGACACATGCACCGTGAGGGTAAAATACACACACACGCACACGCACACGCACACGCACGCACACGCACACACACACACACAAATACCTCTACACACGCTCACACGAATGCCCACAGGCTAACATAAATATGATCACAGAAATGATCACAGAAACCTCAAGCCCAAACACAGTTAATATTTAATCGACAAAAATACAACACAGACTAACAGCCCAGCTAGCCAAACAAGGATAACACACTGATATGACGGCATATACACTGATAAGGGTTCTCCACGCATTTCCACTGACTCCAGTACTTTTCTCTCCAACATTAAGCAATTGGCACCAATATTTCCCCAGAAACTCACTAAAGGTCTCACTCCCTGAGCACTTGGATATGACAGGCATATTAAGACCTGTGCTGGCTTAACTTTTTTGTGATGGTTTCAATATTGAGTTTGTTTCTTCGGTGTTCAGATGACAGTTTCTGGCAAGCACAGGTCTCCGTGCAATCTTTAAAGGCCAGAAGGCCCAACCTTGAACAGCATTAAATATGTTAAAAACCCACCCTTTCTTTAAAAGTTAAAACATGAAGATCAAATTCTTTTCAAACTGATTTTATATGCAAAGAATGGTATATCCAAGCCATATTTCCAAGAACTGGGCCATTTTGATGTAATTATTTTTGCCCTTTGGTGAAGTGGAACTTGTTTCAAGAATTCAGCCGAGCTTAACCATTTCCCAAGTGTATATGTCCTGATGAGTTACAGCAAAATATGTATTAAATTATGCACAAGACAAGATACATTGTCTATTTGACACTAGCGGCCATGAAAACATTTTCCAGTGTTCAAATGTGTCACTCAGTGTGCATGTGACATAGCTTTAGTGGAGTGCTGCAACCAGCAAATTCAGAATATACAGTGGGCTCCAAGATCATTCGCACCCCTGACTGGCAATGCACAAACAATACTTTTAAAAATTCTACAAAATATATTTATCGAGAAACTCTAAATAACATGAACAAGGCAACATTGTCACCGATATCCCTCGTCACGGTAGGAATGGTCATGGGGAAATGGGGAAAACTCGTCCCCATTAAACACTCATGCACCAAGTTCAGAGTCAAGGGCCATGACTCCGTAAAAAAAAAAAAAAAGTCTCGGAATCAATTGTTGAACTCAAGCAATAGGGTCATTAGTACTGGCCGCACACAAACTTTCACACATTAAAGTGCAATAGTTGCCGAGAAAACTTGTCCCCATTTCAAATCCCATACACCAAGTCGACGAACAGAACAAAGACCATAACTCCATAAAAATAAATATCTCGGAATCAACTGTCAAACTCATTCAATAGGATCATTAGTACTGGTCACCGTCAGCATTTCATCCACGTAGGTGCAATAGTTGCCGAGAGAACTTGTCCCCATTGAAACACCCATATACTTAAGTCCATGAACAGAGTCAAGGGCCATAACTATAAAAATTAATTTCTCAGAATCAATTGTCGAACTCATTCAGAAGGGTCATCAGTACTGGCCACATACAAAATTTCATTCACGTAGATGCAATAGTTTCCAAGAAAACTTGTCCCCATTGAACCCGGACAGATGGACGGACGAGCACCATTCCAATATCCCCCGATCCACTTCGTGGCCGGGGATAAAAAATATTGTAGAATATTAATGTTCCAATAGAACCAACCAAAGTACAAAACCCAAAACCAGTGAAGTTGGCATGTTGTTTAAATCGTAAATAAAAACGGAATACAATGATTTGCAAATCCTTTTCAACCTATATTCAATTGAATACACTGTAAAGACAAGTTACTTAATGTTTGAACAGGTAAACTTTGTAATTTTTTGCAAATATTAGCTCATTTGGAATTTGATGCCTGCAACATGTTTCAAAAAAGCTGGCACAAGTGGCAAAAAAGACAGAGAGAGTTGAGGAATGCTCATCAAACACTTATTTGGAACATCCCACAGGTGAACAGGCTAATTGGGAACAGGTGGGTGCCATGATTGGGTATAAAAGCAGCTTCCCTGAAATGTTCAGTCATTCACAAACAAGGATGGGGGGAGGGTCACCACTTTGTGAACAAATGCGTGAGCTCATTGTCGAACAGTTTAAAAACAACATTCCTCAACGAGCTATTGCAAGAAATTTTGGGATTTCATCATCTACGGTCCGTAATATCGTCAAAAGGTTCAGAGAATCTGGAGAAATCACTGCACGTAAGTGACAAGGCCGAAAACCAACATTGAATGCCCGTGACCTTCGATCCCTCAGGCGGTACTGCATCAAAAACCGACATCAGTGTGTAAAGGACATCACCACATGGGCTCAGGAACACTTCAGAAAACCACTGTCAGAAACTACAGTTCATCACTACATCTGCAAGTGCAAGTTAAAACTCTACAATGCAAAGCGAAAGCCATTTATCAACAGTACCAAGAAATGCTGCCGGCTTCGCTGGGCCCAAGCTCATCTGAGATGGAATGATGCAAAGTGGAAAAGTGTTCTGTGGTCTGACGAGTCCACATTTCAAATTGTTTTTGGAAACTGTGGACGTCGTGTCCTCCCGACCAAAGAGGAAAAGAACCATCCGGACTGTTATAGGTGCAAAGTTCAAAAGCCAGCATCTGTGATGGTATGGGGGTGTATTAGTGCCCAAGGCATGGGAAACTTACACATATGTGAAGGCACCATTAATGCTGAAAGGTACATACAGGTTTTAGAGCAACAAATGTTGCCATCCAGCAACGTCTTTTTCATGGACGCCCCTGCTTATTTCAGCAAGACAATGCCAAGCCACATTCTGCATGTGTTACAAGGCTCCGTAGTAAATGAGTGCGGGTACTAGACTGGCCTGCCTGTAGTCCAGACCTGTCTCCCATTGGCTCATTATGAAGCGTAAAATACGACAACGGAGACCCCGGACTGTTGAACAACTTAAGCTGTACATCAAGCAAGAATGGGAAAGAGTTTCACCTGAAAAGCTACAAAAAGTCTCCTCAGTTCCCAAACGTTTACTGAATGTCGTTAAAAGGAAAGGCGATGTAACACAGTGGTAAAAAGGCCCCTGTGCCAACTTTTTTGCAATGTGTTGCTGCCTTTAATTTCTAAGTTAATGATTATTTGCAAAAAAATTTATAGTTTCTCAGTTTGAACATTAAACATCTTGTCTTTGCAGTGTATTCAATTGAATACAAGTTGAAAAGGATTTGCAAATCATTGTATTCTGTTTTTATCTACGATTTACATAACGTGCCAACTTCACTGGTTTTGGGTTTTGTAATTTACTGATTGAATTAAAAATCAATTTCCTCCATACCATGGCTTCAGAATTAATGGCACCCTTAAAGATTATTGTAAAACATCAACCAAATTAAACCAGATATTAAATTCCACTTAGTTAAGAGTTAATGGACTATGCCGTTGCTAATAAAGTTGGAATTTTTTTTTTTACCTCTTTTCCTAAAATGATAGTTAAAGTGTCTGAATACAAAATTATTACAACTTATTGGGAAACAGTATATACTGAGCCACAACATCACTTCCAGTTTCACTAGGGTATCAAAATAGGGCAACACACATGCAGTGTCCTTTTGTCATCCAACAACTTAAAGAAAACAAAACAACTGTCAATTCAGAAGAGGCAGATGGTCATAGACCTTCATACATCTGATGGCTACAAGAAGATTCACTAATGATTGAGTCTCTAAGTGAGGAAGAAGAGAGGCAACTCCAGGAGGAATCTGTAAAAGAGGAAGAGCAGGTACCTGGGTGGGAGGTGATGAGGAGAGTCCTGTTGTCCAGGGTCTGCACTGGCTTCTGGAACCCACACAGCGCCTCCACCAGCTGGAGCTCCATGTGCATGATCAGGTCCTGCCCCTCTCTGTGAGATGAGGGCATGGATCAGGTCAATGTGTATTATACAGAATGGAGTGGCCACTAACTTAAAGTTTTTATACAACTGCTTATACATAGGGTGTGGATCAGGTCAGTACATATTATACAGGCTATACAGGCCACTAACTTTCAGTGTTTATACTTCAGGTTATAGTACAAAGAATGCGGATCAGGTCAATCTATATTATACAGGATACAGTGGCTGTACACTTATAGTGTTTGCACTCCAGGTAATAGTAGAATGTGAATCAGCACAATATGCATTAAACAGGTCGGAGGGGCCACTAACTTTTAATGTTCATATGAAAGGTTTTAGAGTGTACAGGGAGTGTTAATATGTATAAAATAGTAGCAACGTCCTTATTATATGTATACTATAAACTTAAGTGCTTAGCAGAGTGTTTAACTGGTGAATGTATAGAAAACGGGTCACATTCACCATTAGTTTATAGAGTGTACACTTTAGGTTGAGAACCCAGAGCTATGGTTACCCCAGGAGGTTGGGTAAAATACGCCTCAACAGTTTGACCGGCAGTTAATTTAATTATGTACAGGCTGAAATATGCTAGAAAATAACCTTGCCGGGTACGCTTTATCACTTGTCTGCACATGCTTCTGTCTACTGCCAATGGCGTTGCCTATGAGGTCCATCGAGTGAAACCCATAAGTAACTAGAAGACACTCGGAATTATAATTGAACGAGAGTGTTTAATGACAGTGCCATCTTCACGACTCCCGTATCAGCAATAAGTCATATTTTCTCTGAAGTGTAATCATTTTCTCCGTAGTAACAGTATCTATCAACACACATATTGTCATTGCAATCCATCCATAACATTTTGACATATTCCGCAAACTGACAAATGAACAAACAACAAAACAAACTCTGGTGAATAGTTATTACCTCCCTACAGAGGCAATAATCAAGACATATAAAACATATAGTTGTAGCCCCTGGACGAAGTCAGGCGACTACTATAGATTCACGCATGTAGTCTCCGCCGCCGCGTCCGTAGACCCTTCCATGCGGACGCTATACAGGCTGTAATTCTTGACCGATTACTTTCATATTTGTTATGGACATGTGTTGTACCTCTCTTTTGATACCTTGCGATTTTGGTTGCCATGGCGACAGTATTGACCAAATAATATGAAAATTAATGATAAAACACAGATTTCCTAGTGGCCACTATACAGGCTGCAATTTTCAACTCATTCCTTTCATGTTTGGTATGGACATGTGTTGTACTTCACTAGCGATTTTGGTTGCAATGGCAACAATATTGGCAGAGTAATATGCAAATTAGTGGTAAAACATTGAGATTTTCGAGCGGACGCAGTACAAGCTGCAATTTTTGACTGATTACTTTCATATTTGGTATGGACATGTGTTACACTTCACTTGACAAATAAATTTTGGTTGCCATGGTAACAGTATTGGTGTAATAACATGCAAAGTAGTGGTAAAACGTGAGATTTTCTTGTGGACGCCGTATAGGCTGCAATTTTTGACCAATTACTTTCATATTTGGTATGGTCATGTGTAACACGTCACTTCATGACATCCATCAATTTAGGTTGCCATGGCAACAGGAGTGGCAGAATAATGCGCAACTTTGTGCTGAAACATTCAAACTCCCTTGTGTACGCTGCACAGGCTGCAATTTTTGACCAATTACTTTCATATATATCGTAAGAACATGTGTTACACTTCACTTATGACACCTATCAATGTGGGTTGCCATGGCAACAGTATTGGTAGCATATTACGCAAATTAGTGGCAAAACAAAGATTTCCTTGTGGACGCAGTACAGGCTGCAATTTTTTTACCGATTACCTTCATATTTGGTATGCATGTGTTATACTTATGACATGCATCGATTTCGGTTACCATGGCAACAGTACTGGTGGAATAATGCTCAAAAAAAGGGAAGAAGCGGGCCTTTAGGGGCTACACCTATGTGATCGCAGCCGACCAGACTGTCATTTTTTCTCTGTCATTTGAACTAGATAACTCAGTCGCCACAGGGATAGAGTTGTGTATCTCTCCAATCCCCAATCCTCCAATTTCGAACAAAATCGCCACCGGCAGCCATATTGGACATCCAAAATTGACGAAAATCCTTCTTGAGCATTGTCTATATATATATATATATACACACATATACACACACACACACACACACAGTGGCGCTTGAAAGTTTGTGAACCCTTTAAAATTTTCTGTATTTCTGCATAAATATGACCTAAAACATCAGATTTTCACACAAGTTCTATAAGAACATAAAGAAAACCCAGTTAAACAAATGAGACAAAAATATTATACTTGGTCATTTATTTATTGAGGAGAATGATCAAATATTACATATCTGTGAGGGGCAAAAGTATGTGAACCTCTAGGATTAGTGATTAATTTGAGATGAAATTAGAGTCAGGTGTTTTCAATCAATGGGATGACAATCAGGTGTGAGTGGGCACGCCGTTTTATTTAAAGAACAGGGATCTATCAAAGTCTGATCTTCACAACACACGTTTGTGGAAGTGTATCATGGCACGAACAAAGGAGATTTCATTCTGAGGACCTCAGATAAAGAGTTGTTGATGCTCAACAGGCTGGAAAAGGTTACAAAATCATCTCTGAAGAGTTTAGACTCCACCAATCCACAGTCAGACAGATTGTGTACATATGGAGGAAATTCAAGACCATGGTTGACCACTCCTGGGGAGGGTTACAAACAAAGATCACTCCAAGAGCAAGTCGTGTAATAGTCGGCGAGGTCACAAAGGACCCCTGGGTAAGTTCTAAGCAACTGAAGGCCTCTCTCACGCTGGCTGTTAATGTTCATGAGTCCACCATCAGGAGAACACTGAACAACAATGGTATACATGGCAGGGTTGCAAGGAGAAAGCCACTACTCTCCTAAAAGAACACTGCTGCTCGCCTGCAGTTTGCTAAAGATCACGTGGACAAGCCGGAAGGCCATCAGGAAAAATTTTTTGTGGAAGGATGAGACCAAAATAGAACTTTTTGGTTTAAATGAGAAGCGTTATGTTTGGAGAAAGGAAAACACTGCTATCCAGCATATGAACCTTATCCCATCTGTGAAACATGGTGTCGGTAGTATCATGGTTTGGGCCCATTTTGCTGCATCTGGGCCAGGACGGCTTGCCACCATTGACAGAACAATGAATTCCAAATTATACCAGCGAATTCTAAAGGAAAATGTCTGGACATCTGTCCATGAACTGAATCTCAAGAGAAGGTGGGTCATGCAACAAGACAACGACCCTAAGCACACAAGTTGTTCTACCAAAGAATGGTTAAAGAAGAATAAAGTTAGCGTTTTGGAACTGTCAAGTCAAAGTCCTGACCTTAATCTAATCGAAATGTTGTGGAAGGACCTGAAACGAGCAGTTCATGTGAGGAAACCCACCAACATCCCAGACAAGGAGCTGTTCTGTATGAAGGACTGGGCTAAAATTCCTCCAAGGCGATGTGCAGGACTGATCAACAGTTACAGGAAACATTTAGTTGCAGTTATTGCTGCACAAGGGGGTCACACCAGATACTGAAAGCAAAGGTTCACATACTTTTGCCACTCACAGATATGTAATATTGGATCATTTTTCTAAATTAATAGTTGATCAAAAATAATACTTTTGTATCATTTGTTTGACTGGATTCTCTTTATCTACTTTTAGGACTTATGAGAAAATCTGATGATGTTTTGTGTCATATTTATGCAGAAATCTAGAAAATTCTAAAAGGGTTCACAAACTTTAAAGCACCACTGTGTGTGTGTGTATATATACGTACATATACATACGTACGTATACATACACACACATACACTCATCTTTTCACCTGAGTAAAATTTGCAAACATTCCTGTAATAATTGTGGCTTCCAAAACTGGAACATGAAAAATTTCGGACAAAATGGCCGCCAGCAGCCATATTGGACATCCGAAATTGACGAAAATCGGTCTTGAGCATTGTCAATATACATATGGATAAATATATCTTCGCCTAAGTAAAATTTGAAAAAGTTCCTGTAATAATTGAGGCTTCCAGAGCCCGGAACATAAAAAATTTTGGACAAAATTGCCGCTGGCAGCCATATTGGACGTCCGAAATTGACGAAAAATCGGTCTTGAGCATTGTCAATATACATACATACATATATATATATATATATATATATATATATATAAATATAAATATATATATATATATATATATATATATATATATATATATATATATATATATATATATATATATATATATATATATATATCTTCGCCTCTGTAAAATTTGAAAATATTCCTGTAATAATTGTGGCTTCCAGAGCTCGGAACATAAGAAAAATTTCTAACAAAATGGCCACCAATCTCTGCTGGTGTAAAATTTGAAAACATTCCTGAAATAATTGAGACTTCCAGAGCCCAGAACATAAAATGTCTGAGTTAGCGGTGGCGGCCCCGGAACTAAACCATAGCATTTCCTGACCATCGTCGTCAGGGAGATACAACAATCTATTAGTGTCACTCATCTGGCCTGATGACAGTTTTGAAGGGACAGATTTGATAACAGATTACAATGTAGCGTTGAAACTACTTTCACAGCTCCTGGGCCTTCTGGTGCAGGATTCCTAAATTTTTTCCTTAAGAATATAACTGTATCAATGTCCAGATCCTTCACTCTCCGTCTTGACTGTTCACCCTTCATAAAATAAGGCTTTGAATGTCTTAATCCCTGGGAAAAACTCAGCCCAACAGAATACCCCTGGAGTTGAAGGTCTACCAGAAAGCCTGAAACCACAGGGATACTACAGGTATGCGTACTTTGTGGTGAACAGCTAGTGCACAACATGAGGCCAGAGTAGCAACCGTGCTATAGTAAGTGGGTAACAGGCTGAAGTATTTAAAGCGTATGCAAAGTTTATTAATAGTACGGATGCTGTAGGCTATAGTATGCACAGAGAGCGATGAAGATGAATAGTATACATACTGTAGGTTATAATATACAGAGTACAAATGAAAACGCACCACTTGAAAAAAGTCAATATTTAAGTTCAAATGAACTTCAATATAATTTTTATACAACAACAACACTACAGTGACGTCACCCGACATGCCAGGTGCAAGAAATGCGAGAATTTCAAGTAAACTGTAACGCTAGGCAATTTTTTGCAAAAACGCAACATCTTGCACGCACACCACGGGAAAAATGAATTTCACTCTGAATTTGTGCACACATTGCCTTTAAAAGCATGTGAATCCGAATAAAATTTCACTTCTTCACTGACACTTGTGAAACATCGACACTATGCAGCGACTTACAGCCCCTGAATGGGAACGTGCCATAGGCATGCTTCAAATTGGCGCCAGCACCAGGGAAATTGCCAGACGACTACACTGCGCACACACAACGATCGCAAGACTCCATCAAAGGTTTCTGCAAACGGGGAGCACGCGGGACCGTCCTCGACCGGGTCAACAACGTGTGACAACGGCACGTCAGGACCGTCAGATCGTACGGGATCATGTCCGAGACCGAACACTTCCAGCGACAAGAACGGCTGCTCAAGTCCAAGGACGACGTGGATTCATTCACCCCAACACCATACGGAACCGTCTGCGAGCTGCAGAACCATGTTGTGCCGTTCTTCAACCAACACCACAATGTCCACACGTTCCAACAGGACAACGCTAGGGCACACACTGCAAGGGTGTTCTTGCAGTACCCGTCACAGCAGAACATCTCCGTGCTTCAGTGGCCAGCTCTGTCACCCGACCTCTCCCCTATCGAGCACTTATAGGATGAAATTGGACGACGTCTTTCACGTCGACGCCAGATGGACAACATCCAAGAACTTGAGGTTGGCCTTGTTCAGGAGTGGAATGCTATCCCTCAGAACACTATCCAGAGACTGATCAACTCCATGCGACGACGATGCACCGCATGCGTCAATGCAAATGGCGGTCACACCCGTTATTGACTTTCCTGTTGGACCCCTACACCAGTTAAACCTCTCTCGCGCATTGACATTATCGTGAATGAAATTGAATGATGTTTATATGTCTTCTTAAATCATTCATTATCTCAAATGCATCATACGTATATACTTCACATATCAATCCGTGGAGCTATTCCAGATTTCATGAGTGGTGCGTTTTCATATGGACTGAGTATATGTACGGAGAGTATACCTGGTGAATAGGTATGTACACTGTAGGGTACAGTATGCACAAAATGTGTACCTGGGGAATAGTGTGTACACTGTAGGCTATAGTATGAACAGGAAGTACTCCAACTGTATGCAGTAGGCTATAGTTTGTGCAGAGTGTGTTTTGACTGTATGATTATTATGGGCTATAGTGCATACAAAATTTGTACTTTGTTAATAATATGTATGCTGTGGGCTTTACTTTGTACAGTGTGTACCTGGTGAATAGCATGTATACTACAGGCTAAAGTACATACGCAGTGTATGTACTTGGTGAAATACTACTTGTACTGTAAGCTATTGTGTGTAGAAACCATTTGTACATTGTGAATAATATGTATACCACAGGCTATAATATGTACAGAGAGAGTGCACCTGGTGAATAGTAGGTGTGTGTATTTTATTTCCCATAGAATGTACAGAGAGTCTGTATCTGGTGATTAATATAGGCTATAGTATGTACATGGACTGTACCTGGTGAACAGTACATATATTGTACACTATAGAATGCGCAGCTTGAGCGTACGTGATAGATAGTATGTGCACTACAGGCTATAGTATGTACAGAGTGTGTACCTGGTAAATACAACCCCAATTCCAAAATAGTGGGGACGAGGTGTTAATTGTGAATAAAATCAAAATGCAATGAATTTCAGATCACATGAGCCAATGTTATTTACAATAGAACATAGGTAACATTTCAAATGTTGAAACAGAAACATTATGCATTATGCAAGTGATCTCATTTCAAATTTTCTGACTACAAGTCTCAAAAAGGTTAGGACACAGGCAAAAGAAAAAAGGGCTGAAAAGCAATTAATATATAAGAGAATCAGTTGAAAGAACATTTAGCAAGTAATTACATTAACTGGCATCAGGTGTGTAACATGATTGGCTATAAAAGGGATGTCTTAGAGAGGCTGAGTCTCTAAAAAGTAAAGATGGCCAGAAGTTCTCCAACCTGTGAAGCCTTGCGGGGGAAAAAAAAAAAAAAATTGTGGAATACTTTGAAAATAATGTTCCTCAATGACAAACTGGAAAGGCTTTGAAGGTCTCATCATTAACAGCGCATAACATCATCAAAAGATTCAGAGAAACTGGAAAAATCTCTGTGCGTAAGAGACTGGATGCCCATCATCTTTAGGCCCTCACACACCACTGCATCACTCAACTGCATGATTCTGTCACTGACATTACTTAATGGGCATAGGAATAAGTAATTAACCACTGTCTGTAAACACAGTCTGCCATGCCATTCACATGCCAACTAAAACACCATCATGCAAAAATGAAACCATTGATGAGCATAACCCAGAAGTGCTGCCATGTTCTGTGAGCCAAGGCTCATTTAAAATGGACTGTGGCAGTGTCCTGTGGTCAGATGAGTCCAAATTTGACATTCTTGTTGGAAATCATAGGCCTCGTGTACACTGGGCAAAAGAGGAGAAAGACCACCTCTCCTGTTATCTGCTGTCAGTTCAAAAGCCAGCATCTCTGAAGGTATGGGGATACATTAGTGCATATGGTGTGGGACACTTGCATATTTTCTAAAGCACCATGAATGCTGAAAGGTATTTAGAGCAACATATGCTCCCCTCTAGAGGACATCTATACCAAGGAATCTATACCATTGCAGGACAATGCAAAACTACATACTGCAGCTATTACAACAGCATGGCTTCGTAGAAGAGGAACTGAACTGAACTGAACAGGTTGAACTGGCCTGCCTGCAGTCCTGATCTTTCACCGATCGAGAACATTTGGTGCATAATTAAAGAAAAGTCTGTCAAAAGATACCCAAAACTCTCCAGCAGCTGGAAGTCTGTATTAAACAAGAGTGGGATCAAATTCCAATGGCTAAACTCAAGAAACTTGTCCCCTCAATGCCCAGATGCCTCCACTCTGTTAAAAAAAGAAGAGGGGATGCTACACCATGATAAACAGGCCCCTGTCCCAACTTTTTTGAGACCTGTACCAGCCATCAAATTTTAAACGAGCTCATTTTGTAGATAAAATTATAAAATATCTCAGTTTCAACATTTGCAATGTTACCTCTATTCTATTGAGAATAAAATACTGTCTGGTGTGATTCGAAAGTCATTGCTTTTTGATTTTATTCACCATTTACACTTTGTCCCAACTATTTCAGAATTGATATTGTTGTATGAGCACTGCAGGCTATAGTATGTACAGAGTGTGTACTTGAGGAATAATACGTACGCTACAGGTTATAGTAGGTACAGAGTGTGTACCTGGTGAATAGCATGTCCACTATAGGCTGCAGTGTGCGTGTACCTGGTGAATAGTATGTATATTACAGGCTACAGTATGTGCACAGTGCGCGCACCTAGTGAAAAGTATGTATGTACACTTTCAGCTACAGTATGTACAGAGCGTGTGTACATGGTGAATAGTATATGCACAGTAGGCTAGAGAAGAGTAAGTGTGTGTACCTGGTGAACACTGGGTGCTCTCGCTGATCCAACACGATGATGATGTCTCCAGGCTCCAGCCCTGGCTCCTGATCTCCCTCTCCGTGGAAAACAATTTTCTGTCCGTCCCTCATTCCTAAGACAAACATGAAACAGGCAGTGAGCCCCATCCACCTCCTGCAGGATTAGTCCCTCCCCCTCAGAAGGTACTGTAACTCCACCCACACACCCGCCCCATTTGTGCCAAAATGACAAACCGTTTCTTTAAGAGTACCGCACTACAGCCCAGCTGTGAGTAATAACAGTTTAAGTTACATCATTTCGCCAACATGGTTTTTGGCTCAAATAAGCACTGTATTATCTTACACGTTCCCCTGCCAATAAGGCTAATATCAGAACATCACTATTTAACATCCACCAGTGAGGGAGAACTACAGAATGCTCATTTCATGAGGATTGACTTCCTTCAGTAAAACTACCTTTAAGTAGAGAATGAACCCCCATGGACAACACCAGACCCCATCTCCTAGAGCGGGCCCACACAGCAGTTCCACACAAAGACGCAATTATAAGCACAAAAACCCCACTCCAGATCCACAATTGCAATCCATACCACAAGAGCAGAAGTGACCAGCCTGCCGGTAAAGCAAAAATCTAGAGATGAAACTCCCTTATAAGAGAAGAAAAGTCCAACCCACGATTTCCTAACACTCAAGACGTCAACCAGGAAGGGAAAAAAAATCTCTAATTAATCAGTGTACAGTGTTTCCCACAGATCAAGGATCTATCAGTGGTGGTGTGGTCCGGGGGGGGGGGGGACTATGTCAAAACCCACATTTTGAATGGAACTGCAAAACTATAATGTAACACTATATACACACACGAATATGCAAAGCTGCAATTGTAAACACTATACACATACATATATAAATGCTATACAAATGTACTTGGATAGAAATATTTACAGAATAGAACAATAGATTAATTATGTACAAGTATTGATGAAAATAGCCTGCATTCAGTAAATTTTTACTTAAGATCTACATATATAGATATTCATTTTCATAAAAAGATATAAATAATAGCCTACATTTACTCTGTTAGTTTTCATAGATCCATAGATATACATAGTAATAAAATATATGAATAATAGCTTGTATTTAGTTTTTACTAGATATACAAGTATATTTAGATATAGAGACATTTACATCTCTACATCTGTGCCTAAGTGCCCTCATTAATTCACCGGCGAGTTTAGGCCGAACATGCAATAAACCAATCAGAAAATCAGCTCTCATCACGTGTAAGAGGTAGGTGCACCAGCTGTGGCAGCATGACGGCAGATTTAACAGGAGGAAACAAGAGAAAAGATTTTCAATGCGATGACACAGATATCCTGGTTCCAGAAGTGAACGCGCGCAATATATGGAGACACATCTCCTCCTTCATGTGTAAATACTTAATTTTACATGAACACCTGCAAAAACCATTACAATAAATGAACCGCAAATGTCATGCAGATATGTTTTACACTGAAGCACCCGCTACAAAACAATCAGAAAGAGTTTCTGAAGTTTGAAGTGCGCAAAATAACGCATAAATATATCCAAGACCACTTTTTTGTACAGACCACTTTTTGGCTTATTTGACCACTTTGTACCGGCACGTCTTAACTTCGTCATTCGAGCCACGCCTCTTCCACCACGACTACTTCTTCTGCGTCTTATTAATTTATAGGCGGCGTTACAATGCATACCACCACCCAATGCGCCAGAATTGTAACGACACGCGACATTCACAAAGCAAACAGTCCGGAGGCGAGGTCGAGTCAAAAGCCGAAAAATGTATTCGGGGCCGCCACGAATAAATGAACGTGTGGGAAACACTGGTGTACAAAGCGTATCCCATCCCATTTCCGTGTTCCCTTTATAACTCGTAATATTCCTTCGCGTGTGGCAAACTGTCCTTTTTGCTATTCTGAGGCCAAAAACTCAGTTATCGGGGAGAGAACCACGTCGACTGATGGAAAACACAAGCATAGCGTGTTGCTGAGGGCTTGTCTCGACTACCAGCTCGTTACGACTCTGGTAGAACAACCAGGGGTGCATTACCCAAAAGCATGGTTGTTAAATTAGCTATTTATATAGTTCATCCACTCACAGTCAGTGGTTCCAACTATGTAAGTTAGCATCAATGCCAACGCACTCAAGACTAATTGAGCCAATTTCAAGGCAAAGGGAGAACTGCACTGTGAAAGGAGGAGTGCGTAGAAGAGCAATCATGGTGAAGCTCAAAATCAAAGCATTTTGGAAAAAAAAATATATAAGAGCTGCAGCATGATTAATAGTCTAGTCTAGTTCCCTGGTTCATCCCCTACCTGCATGTGAAATATTTAAGCTTGATTCTTTTCCAGTGAGTAGCAAATGGTGTTTTTGTGCAACTTGCATCGTAAAACTTCAGCTAAGTTAATGAAACTGTGTTCCCTGGAAGTCTTCGGCCCTCCCTCTTGGCTGGGAATTGGCGCAATCACAAAATTGTGAAACTAAGCCACTTGGAAAATCCTGGCAGCCAGAACAAAAAAGAAGCCAACTTTCAGTTTCTGAAGCTGATTTTACACCACAGGATTCAGCCAGTCTCCCCCATACTTCCACAGAAATCTCAGACGTAAACAGCTGCTCCGCAGGTGTGTCCTACAACCATCAGTGAAAGGACGGGAGACAGCAGAGCTGAAGACAATGACCCAGTTTCATGTCCCCTGACCATTTGAGACACAGTTGGGATTTCTGCCATTTCATGACACAAGAAAACATTCAGCCCACACCACTCCATTTCCTCGAAGTTCTGAGCAGCAGTGTTCAATTGTCAGCTACCACTACACAGCATCCCCTCTAGGACCGGAGTTTAAGATCACAGCTTTTACTGCTGTTAAACTCAAACGCAGTTGACTCAAATGTATACATGTCTTAATTTCATTTAAAAGTAGCAAGTTTATATCCAGATGAAGATTTGACTATTTGGGCAAGTACGCTTCAACTCAACACCTAATGACAAGCCTCAGCCAGTCCCCAGCATTCGTGTTCCCTGCCATGTCCCGCGGCCACAGCTATATCATTCAGCACTAGTAGAGGGTCTGGGTTTTGCTTGCTCCCCTCCTCCTCTAAATTATAGGTGAGGAACACCTGTGCCCAACCTGATGACTATATCATAGAGGAGTCTGATGAAAAAAAATTCTCATTTTTGTCAGCCATAGTAATTTAAATTTTGAAGAACTTTCTAGGCCACCATCAATTTGCATTATATCCACAAACAACTACACATTTTTGTTGACCAAAGTCAACATTGATTTAATTCAACCCCATTTCCAAAAAAGTTGGGACACTGTGTAAAATGTTAAAAAAAAACAGAATGCAATGATCTGCAAATCATAAAAACTCTGTTTTGTATTGAAGAGAATGCAAAGATGAACTATCAGATGCTGGAATCTGACCATTTTTTAACAATATCTGCTCATTTTGGATTTGATGCCAGCAACATTTTTCCAAAAAAGTAGGGGTGGGGCAACAAAAAAAGTTGTATGATGCTAAAAACTACTCCTGATGGAATATCTCACAGCTAATTAGGCTAATTGGCAACAGGTCAGTAAGGTGACTGGTATAAAGAGTCTCCCAGAAGGGCTGCCTCTTTCAAAAGTAAAGACTGCAAGGACTTCACGACTCTAAAGGACCGCAAGTAACAATTTATGAATAACATTATAATAGATTATAAATCATGCTTTTTTTCTCTGATTTCCAATTAAATCTACATTTAAAACTACGCCCACGCTGTCGGCCGCCGACAGCAAGGGGTACATTCCCGAAATTCCCCAATCCTTGACGCCACCCTTTATTAGATTCCCCTTTACTAGACCTACAATATGAGGCAATTTGAGGTGCATGTAAGTAATTGTTCCAGAGATATGGTTAAAAAAACTGATTTTTTTCAATACATATTGCCACCTGGTGGCAAACCTAGAAGTGCATACTTGCCCAAAATCTAATTAGTTCATCTGCTCTACCATGTCTACCCATATGCTAAAAATGAAAAGACAATGTAAAGTATTTTGTGAGTTATAGCGCTAACGGCTAAAATCTGCGGATGCGGCGGCAGAGGATGCGGTGAAACCATGATATCCCCGAAACTCGTATTTCGGGGATATAATGAGTCACAAATCATTGCATTCTGTTTTTATTTCCATTTTACACAGCATCACAACTTTTATGGGAGTGGGGTTGTACGTTGGTTTAATTACATTTTATGCAGAGATGCTAACCCCTCTTAAGAAAAACTACACTTCCCCGGCTTGCCTAAGATGACCGTTACCTGGTTCAAAAAGGAAGACTGACTAGTGAGTTTGCCCATAAGTTAGCCACTGTGAATTCTACCCAATTAGCTAACCTAGCTTGATATCATGTTGTCGCAAGTACCATTTTAAATAGCCAAGCATCGTTAGCCAACATTGGCTCATATAAAATTAGGCAGCTAGCAAACTAGGACACAAATTAATTAACCTTGCCAACTCTTCACTGACCAAGCTAGCTAAACAAGAAGTGTTTGTAAAACACTAATGCCCCCGTATGCCAAGGTCAAGAAGACAGGATCAAGGCCTAGATCACCTTTCTTCAACGAGAGGAATCGTATACCTAAGTATCAAAGATGTACCACTAACCAGTCAAAAGTTATGGCCAAGGTAAAACTTTTATGAAAATGTCACCGACGCCAAGGTCAAGATCACGAGGTCAAAGTTGATGACCTCATCTGAAAGGTCTCGTCACAAGGGATGCACATGCCAAGTATCAAAGACCTATCACTAACCAATCAAAGGTTATAGCCAAGGTTACAGTTTTTTTTCACTGCGGACAAACAGACGAACAGACGGACAGACAGACGGACAGGTGAAAAACTATATGTCCCTGAAACTTTGTTTACGGGGCATAATAAAAATAACTGAGTTCCAACTAGCCCATAAAGCAAAATAATCACTAAACAGTGTTCTATACTCATTATCAAGTGCTACATATTAAGTAGCCTGCAAATGGTAGCCAAGTGTGAGATAAGCCAACTCACTAGCAAGTATGTACTGCAGGTAGCTAAAGAGGGTCAGATGTTTAAGTTTTGGTTGCTCCCATTTTTGTCTGTGATCCGTAACTGCAAAATTAGTAGTGAATATTTGCCAGAACTGAGAATCCGATTGGCCGTGAACAAATCACAGGCTATTTGTGCGTTTGTGCTTATATAGTTCGTGAAAATGACCAACAAACTGGACTACAGCTGTTATAGCTGTACAATTTTGACATAAACATCAGATTTCAAGTGATCACATGCATCCATATACGTACGTAATAGGTTAATCTCAGAGCGTTCTGGCTCATATAATGATTTTGAATTCAAGTAATGGCGGAAGTAACAGTATGCGTGTCAGGGTGTGTGCGTACGTATGTGATAGACCGCAGTTGTGAGATGGTAAGCATGTGAGTGGGTAATAGCAGGCCTGTGTGCAGGCGCTGTCTCACCCTTGTCTATGTGCACCTCCAGGATGTTTTTGTGGCGTGTGATTTGGCGCCCCCCGCAGGCCTTGCAGCGGTCGCGTGGATTAATTCTCTGGCCCCGCCCCTGGCAGCCGCTGCAGATGGTTGACAGCTGTTGGACGAGCCCAGGGCCCAGCTGCTGCAGCCTCACCTGCACACCGCTGCCCCTACAGGCAGGACAGGTCTCTACAGCGGCCTTCCTGCTGCCACGACCTGCAGATGCACATGCATTATTACACACGCACGCACGCACGCACGCACGCGCACACACACACACACACACACACACACACACACACACACACACACACACACACACACACACACACACACACACACACACACACACACACACACACACACACATTTGCACAGGAGCACGCACACCTACGCATCCATACACACACGTGTGCACACGTGCACCTCACACAAATGCACACATGCAGAAGCGCACACATAATGACACATGCACACACAATCTCTCTCACACTCACTCACACACACACACACACACACACACACACACACACACACACCACTGCCCTAACAGGAGAGACCGCTCTACACAGCGCTTTTTCCACTGCAAGACCGGAAACACATACACACTGGCATTATTACACACACCTGCACGGTGTATTCCTGCAACAGCACTAACCTTGACACCTCTCACAGATGACATTCTTCTGCACAGCGAGCTTGCGGGATGCTCCATTATACAGGTCCTCCAGAGAGACACTCAACTGGTGCACCACGTTCTTACCTAAAGGATTAAAACATCAGTTACACTAACCTGAAGGACTATAACACTCAGTCTCTCTAAACAAAAGGATTCAAATTGAAGTCACACTTGTCAAAGGGACTATACCTGCAGTCACACTGGTACATAAGGACTAAAACTGCAGTTATGCGGTTACCAAGAGAACTCAAACTGCAGTCACACTGTTACCAAAAGGACTAAAAGTGCAGTCACACCGCAACCAAAGGACTAATATTGCAGTCACACCGCTACCTAAAGAACTAAACCTGCTCTTAGACTTTTAACTTGAAGGATTAATACTGCTCTGTCACACTGCTAGCCACAGGATTAAAACCGGTCAAGCTCAAACCCAAAGGGTTAAAACAAGAATTAACTTTTAGATAAAGGAGTAAAACTGCAGTCAAACTCTTAACCTGAGGGATTGAAACCACTGTCAGTCCAATCCAAAAGATAAACAGACATGTTACTCTCTTACATAGAGGACTGAAAGCACAATCACATACTTAAGGACTAAAACCAACTCAGTCACAATCTTGCAAAGAGAAATAAAACCACTCTGTGAAGGTCCCACCTAAAAGGTTCAAAGCACAAAATAATGGTCAAGCCCAACACTGCACACACTGCAGTAAAATTCAGGCATTTGAGAAATATGCACAATAAGTGCAAGCACTGTACATTGGATAACAGAGAGAGTAACAGATCTGCAGTAACAGGGTTCGACAGCCCTGCTCTACAGAGACTTAGCAGACTGAAGTAACCTGAGAATGTGGGCATTTTCTTGAGATAAAGGTTATTTTTGTGAGGCAGAAGTATTTGAGGTGTGGCGGGCATTCTCACCTCTCCTCTCTCGCTGCATTCGACCCCCTCCACCGAAGAACATGTCGAAGATGTCCATTGGTGACCTAAAGCCACCGACCCCTCCTCCGGTCCCACCCTCTTTGATGGCCCTCTCGCCCCCACGGTCGTATACCTCCCTCTTCTGAGCATCCGACAAAACCTCATATGCCTGTGAGATCTGCTTAAACTAAACACACAGATCAACTTCATATAAGAAACCACACACACAGACCTACTAACACCACACACACAATGCCCAAGCAGGCAGGATATGGCAGTAAATGATGTGCTGAACTCCACCACTTCTAACAGATAAAACAGCAAGTGTCCCCATTGCAGCTTAACCACACCCACCCACCCACACCCAGACACACCCACACCCCCAGACCAGGGGTGAGCACTGTCCAATCAGGATTTTTTAAGTGTAAGACCACCAACTGCTGCCATATAGTTAAACTCATCTCAAACCTATACCAGAAGTAGACCTCAAAACAACAATAACCAAACAGAGGCCAAGTAAAATGGTTCCAGGAAAACACAGAAATCAGAACCCACTAGAGAAGTACTGATCAAAACAAATACATTAGGGTTGACTGAACACTCAACTTTTAACCAATAAGAACTCTCAACCAGTTCCCAGCAATGAAACAACTGATTCACTCAAATAAAAAAAACAAGCAACAGACTGGCCAACTAATATATAAACAGAACTTACTATGGGATTCCTTCTGAGCTATAGATTCTCATGAAACCGCAAAGATTTGCATAATGTGTCTGCTTGGCTTTGAGCAAGCTTGGCTATTTAATACGTGGAAATATGTCACAGCAATTTTTCAATATGCTGGAAATGCTTTTATTATAAACGCATTTTTGAAAGTGCACAAATAAACAGAGAGCCATCTTAAGAGCCAGTTTTTCTAAGAATCGGACAGTTTTCCATTAGGGGGTGATATTTGATGGTCTCTTAGATTTGCCTAAAATTTTTCTTGGCGAAAGTTCTATAGAAAAACTGTTAATTTTTAGGTGCCAATACCCTTCGGTTTCTTTTTTAGGGGCACCAGAAGGGCCAAAGATTCCAAGATGAGAAATGAGTGCTGAAAAAAAATTCAGTTTTCAAATGCAATTATATAATCGCACCGACAAAAACCCATATTCATTTTCACACGTCAATCTACAGTGTGTGGCACTCGCAATAATCTGAAAATTTTTGTGGGATGTTGAGGGCGCGTCCTATAAGGGGCACTGCAAGAAGCTACATTTGGCTATTTCAGAAGGAATATCAAGGGCATTTCTAGATCGCGCCCTCATCAGCCCAAGAAGGTTTAATCATAATATGATACCATGGGAAGTTCTTTACATAATAAACACAAATTATGCGTGGGATGTTGAGGGTGCAAGAGTATAGGTGGCGCTTTAGTCCGATTTTGATGAAACCTTTTCTGTTGGGTAGCCCTAAATGTCTAATAATTGTGGTATAAAGATTACTTTGGGTTTATACTGCATGAAGCCTTTACAGTCCATCTGCGTTAGAGAGGTTTACAAAATCATACACTGAATTGCAGGGTGTAATTACCGCAGTACAATGCAGTGTATAACACATGTATATAAGTGCACACATGACACTAGCAGCCAGCAATTCATAATTTTGAACTTCAAATGGGGTGTATAACTTAGTTTTAGCTAGCGAGCCGTGCGGCCGTGATTTGCACGGCTAATTTTCAAAAAACACAGACAAAAAAAAAATAAATAAAAAAAAAAACCGTGCTAAATATGTATTATAAAACGGGTGCTTCCCATCCTTAAATGTGATTGGCTGAGCCGCGTTCCATGCCGGTTTAAAATTACTGTAACCCACTGTGGCAGGCTGCAGCACAAAACATCCCTGCATGCAACTAACTTCTCTGCACTCAAATGACTCGTTAGGTTACGTTTCTTTCAAGACTTTTAGCTCGCTATTTCAGTGTCAGCGACGTTTAGCCTTTTAACCCGATAACCAGTTGGCCATCTACCTAGCTAGCTATTGCATTACAGAGTTTGATATTGCCAACTTGCTCGCTATTTCAGTAGCCTATTAGCGATAAATTGTTGACTTTTTCTTGTGTGTTTATTTTATGAGCTATGTGTAGGGTAACCACATCCATTGTAGAGAACGCTAGCTAGTTGACAAGCTGGCTAGCAAACTAATGCACAATTCAACATATTTTCCTGGACACTGGCAAGTGTGGAGGACAAAAGTCAATCGCTCCCTACTCTCGCTGCTGGTTGTAATGATTTGGCCAATCGGCGCAAGTTGAGAACAAGGAAACTCGAAAACCGAAGCGAACGTTAAATTATTTAACGGAGTCTTCGGGAGACCGACGGAGACATTCAAAATAGCCTGCTTTCATAGTATATCTACATTAGCGAGCCCAAATAGCTTGATGTGACATGACAATGGTGCTACATGAAAAAGCAATCTTAGCGTCTGTGTTGCTGGCCAACCATTCTGTCCACTCAATCTTGATTGGTGGAAGAAGTTCTCAATTTTATTGTTGTATTATTTCCAATAAATTGTCGATTTTTCTTTCTTGTGTGTTTATTTAATTGGCTAGTTATATGTAGGGTAACCGTTTTATAAAAGGAATAAGCCCCTTGAAGCAGTGCGTTACAGTGATTTTATAACAGTGGAGGGGCACTAAGGCACTCAGCTGCGTGCTGTTATAAAATCACTGTAACCCACTGCTCCTCGGGACTTATTCCTTTATTTAATAATTTGTCTCTCACCTTGTCAGTTACTAATTTTGGCTAAATCCATCTTTTTTTCGCCAAAGCTAGAAAAGGTGTAGAATGCATTGACAACAATAGAAAATATAACAATATAATGAAGAAAAAACTAAGTCAATGTCTTGTGCTGAAATGTAATATTTTGTCTTCAGAATGCACGAGAATGCACCATTTAAGCCCCGTTTTTAAAAAATTTCCCCGCCCAGCTCGTTTTACGCGCAGGGAGAACTTTGCCATCCCAAAATGCCAAATTTCACCTTTTCCCTGACTAAAGCACCACCTCTGCCTGATTCTTAAAAAAAACTGGCTGTTAAAACAAACCAAAACTTTTTATGAATCTTTCATATTTTTCTCCCAAGAAAATGCCACAATGGGAGATATACTGGTATTTTGCATTTTTTTCAAATTATTCAAATAATTCCCATTCACGCAATTGTAGCCTAGTTCATCATATCTGCTTCTAAGCGTCATCACTTATTCATTTCACAGTGGTTATGATTGGTCAGTGAATAAATGGCTTGATTGTTTTTCCAAGCAAGGGTCATTTGCCACTGATCCACATGTCACACAAGCCTCACACCCATCACTCATCTTTTACCTGCTACCTTCCATTCCTCACCATCTGTCCTTATTCCAACCTCAACCCATCAGGGGAGGAAAGGAAGAGATGGGATAATTCTGCGAATGGAACGCACTCAACCAGAAGTTTCAAGTGATCAATCAGCCGTCTGAAGCCACGTCTGTCTTTGACAGTAACAGAGGCATTTGGTGGTATGGGAGGATATTGGACTCCATCTTGCATCCATCACGCATCCTGCAGAAAACACTGCTGCTTAGGACCACTACCGGAGCTCCTTGCTAATGATCTGGGAAATACTTTCGGAGTTCCCTTCGCTCCTGGCTCCTAGCTCCTGAGATGAGATGAGGTAAAAAAACAGAAGATCATGGGCCCTCACACTCACCTTCTCCCCCTCGGTAGGGTTCTTGTCGGGGTGGTACTTCAGGGCCAGTTTTCTGTAGGCCTTCTTCAGCTGCTCAGCAGTAGCGTCGGGCTTCACGCCCAACATGTCGTAGAATCCAGTTTCCTTCACCATCGCAGCTCTTCACTGAAAAGTGCACTGAAAAACAGGATTTTTTTTATTTATTTTTTTTAATAACCAGTATCCCCTCTATGCTCTAGACCAGGGGTCTCCAACCCTGTTCCTGGAGAGCTACTATCCTGTAGGTTTCCGCTCCGGCCCCAATTCAGTACTCTTGATTCAACTAATTGGCTACTCATCAGGATCTCCAGCATGCCAATTAGGTGTGCGTTGGTTTGTCAGGAGTGAAAACCTTCAGGATGGTAGCTCTCCAAGAACAGGGTTGGAGACCCCTGCTCTAGACATTGATGCTTATCCCAGGACATTTGGACGTAAAAGTTGAACGGACTGCAGTTTTAGTTCTTGAATTTCGTTTTCGTGACCCGCTAGTCAATTGATTAAAATCCTTTATTTTCTTGAAATCCTTCTCTGATTAGCAGTCGGAGCATCATGATCGGCCATCGTTTATATTAACCGCAGAACAGATTAAAATAATATTCACTGATATTGAACACATTCAACAGCAAATGAATTTATAGTTGATAAATGCGTTCGAACCATGGGTCTCTTGATAAGTTGAAAAGAAACTACCACACGTTAAACGTCCTGTAGCCGTACAGTATGCAGATTCCAACCGCAGCACACGGAAACACAGCAAGATATTACTTCTGAAGGTTCAAAATTTGATAGGCTCTACTGACGTCCGCAGAATGATCTGACGTCACATGATTGAGCAATACTTAAGTATCTTTCACAACGGACACGAAACGAATTTTTAACACGACTGATTACATTCAAAGTCGACGTAAAGACGTCTTTGCATTGAATTTGAAAGTAATCTGTCGTGCGAAAAATTCGTTTCGCGTCCACAGTGAAAGCGGCTTTATTGACTGCAGGTCACCCCATCACCGGAAAAAACCCCTCAAAGCCACTCGTTGAAGATCAAAGGGCTTAATTATTCAAAGATTGTATGCATTCATAGTTCACGACAACCCCAAAATTATCAGAATGTGGCTACAAATTCGTAATCGCCTAGCTCGCTGGCTATAAATCCAATGGCGTTAGCTACACTGTAATTTAACGTCTACGAACTAACGCCAATCCCAAACTGATGTTATTTGACCGCAGGAAGAGTGGACAGTCACTTGGCCAGACACGAATCAGCTAACGATCAGGCCAAATGTCGGCCATCGGAATGTAGCCAATTTATTTTTAACCCAACGTTAGCCAACTGTTACTAATACTGACATTACACAGCTAGCAGACGTGTTTCAACTGTATTTCTATCCAAGTAATGACTACAGCCAATCTGCGCGGCCAGCTGCCCTCTGGTCTCGGGGATAAACGACGATGAGCAGGAAACGCAATTTAAACCTGTCGGTTCCAGAAATTGGTCTAACGTGGAAAACGTGAGCAGGCTACGTTACATATATGGAAAATCACAGTCAAACACTGACGTTACGCTTAATTCCAGACTGCTAGCTCACGCTAGGTTGCTAGCCAATAGCGGATCAACGTCACCTGGGCTTTGCTGATCTAGATTACAGGAAATAGCGACTAGCTAAACGGTAGCACAGCAAGCGTCGAATATCCATCGATGAACAATTCATCCAGTCTGCCAGCCACCGGGCTAACAAACTTATACCACAACACTAAACGGTACCTGCTGGCTTGCTAGTTGGTTAATCCGACGCACTCAGCCAACTAACGTTAGCTAGCAAGGATACATAAACCTACCTTCGTAGTCAGTCAGCGAGCAGTAAAACGCTTTCTCCGGGCGAGGGAGAAAACAGAAGTGACAAGTTATTTTCTTCAGTTATAATATGACTTTGGTTAAGTCACTTCGCCACAAATGTTTCCCCGCGCCCGAGGACCGCGCACCAAAGTCCGTCAAAGCTTACTAGTTGGCTGCTGACGGCGCAAAAGTTAGACCTATTCTCGTCCCCGGCGACGGACTTCGAGAAGCTTCTTCCTCTAGTTTTTTTTACTGGAATACAAAAAAACCATTTCGCCGCTTGTCGATGACGTCATTCACAGTCTTCGATGTAAAATGACGTCACGCGGCGTATCGAGACATGCATCTCACGCCCAAGCAAAAACACTCAATGCGATTTGGTGTTAACTTCCAACTTAGTACGAAGTTAATTATGCATTCAGACTGGAGCTATTCTGTACCCAGCGTTGGCGTGATATCTTACTTAAGTAACTTATTACAGAAATTCAGGGTGTCCAAAAATGTCGAGCAAAACTGGCAACCTGAGAACTTATATTGCCCTGGATTCTGATAGGCATTCTTCTTACTTGAAAAACAGCCTTTGTTTCATCAGCATCAGTCATGCCAATTAATATTTATTCAATTTTTTGTGCAGAAAATGTTAATGAAATAGATCTGATGGGCATTTGATGCATTTCATGCCATTCCTAGACACATAGTGATTTCAGCGATGCAAGATAAGGAGAGAAGAGCCCATCTTTGTATCCAGCTTGGAAGGATGCAGGTTGAAGGATGGGCAATTTTTAAAAGTCAATTTAAAAAGTCATAAACTTGAATGTTAATTTAGAGAAAGAGATGCAGGAAATTAACTGTAAATAATCATTTTTATTGCAAATAAAGCAAGGAGAAAAATAATAGTGAATACTAAACAAAATAAAGAAAAGAAAGAATGCAAAAACGAAATGTCACTTAGTCACTCATATTTGAGTACTGACCTTGTTGCATTCAAACTGACATGTGATATGGTTGACTAATGTTGATAAAATTACAGTTTTTTAATGTAAAAAGATTACCTAACAGAATCCATTGAAGACATACATTCTGTTACCCACTCTGGTTTGGACATTTTCTTTTGAGACACCCTGTGTTATTGCTTTCATGAATGACAAGGTTCTGTAGGCAATTATATCATAATTTGGGTAGTATTATTGTGCCTTCAGAAAATTTTTCGTCTTTGTCTAAACTGGTCAAATCAATTTTGGCACTCCACTGTGCACTCTAGGAAAAGCATTACCTCAGAGCGATAATTTCCTGTGATCAAATCAAGTAAATAGGCGATATTGTTTAATTTCCAAGAGGGGACATGCTTTAAAATTTTGTCAAAGAAAATTTCATGAACATTATTCTTCATTGTAAGAAACTTTTACTCTAACCTCAAAAAACATTATGAGGAGGTGCATTATGTTGGTTTAGATGGTATGGAAGTTAATGTGTCATTATACACAAAGTTTTTATTCATGCCTGACAACATTCATCTGTCAAGATATAAAATAAACCTATGGCAAAAAAGAGCAAAGCAAAGGCTGGTGGGAGAGAGTGGTTTTGAAAGAGTTTCCTGATGGAGAGCAGAAGGAAAATTTGCAGAGCATGCACAGGTCATTCAATAAATTATGCAGATTAATGGAATAAGTTATGAGCCCCCATGACATGACTGTTCAAGCACCAATACCAATGCAGATGAGGATTGCTGCTGCTCTGTACAAACTTGCGAGTAGTGCAGAGTACAGAGTTGTTGCTAATCAGTTTGGTGATCACAAGTCCCCAAGACCGAAGAACTGCATGATGAACTGTGGAGCATGCGAGAGTACAAATTCCAGTTTGGTTCAATTCAAGCGTATACATGGAGGAGCAATCTGACTAGTAACCGCATTATCTGGGTGTGTTAGACCCACTTGGAGAAATTCAAGGTTGTAGGATTCCCATCAGATTAACATGTTCACATGTATTTTAAAAGACCAGTTTTAGTTGGACCAATGCAATAAATTGATTTATTTCTAATTTCATGTAAACACAATCAATGACACAGATCAATAGTTAACTGCCAGAATTTATAATGGTCAGGCGGATTTCTATTAGGGGTTGATATATGTGTGATAGTAAATGGCCTGAAATTTCTTTTGGCATAATATTTATTAATAAATAGGAAAATTCCAGGTTTTCAGGTTCCAGAAGTCGACGGTTTGGTTTTTATGGTCTTGAGAAGGGTCACCCACCGGAGGGCCAAAATTGAACTTTTCAGAAAAATTGGTTTTTGAGCTGAATTATCTCAGTGCGCGTTCAATAGCCCAGCTTCATTCATACTGTTATCAGTCTATTTTTTGAGAACTTTTGGAAAATTTTGAAAGTTTGATGGGCTTTTGAGGGCGCCACCTATAGGGGGCTCTTGAAAACACCATCTTGAACCAAAGTTACGGTCTCGTTTGAGGCATTTCTTGCTTGCGCTCTCAATAGTCCAAGCTTGTTTATGCATGTTATGATTCGATTACAGAGCCTTGTACTATTCCACTTGAAATTGTAGTGGGATGCTGAGGGCGCGGAACTATGGGTAGCGCTCAATTCGGTGAAAATGCAAAAATGGCGGTATTCTGCGGCTGTAGATCTCCATGCGCCCCCATCAGATTTGAATGAAATATGTTTTATTTGATAGCCCTACATGTCCACTGTATGTACCAAAAAGATTGAAGCCCCTTTTTGACCATCCCAGTAAGGCAAGGTTTCAAACTTGAATTAGTACAATATATGGTCTATGGATTGAATAAAGGGATGAAGGCAACAAGGCATGACGGAACGGTAACCAACTGAAGGTGCACATATCTGGCCCTTGGCCAAGGGTTATTTCATTAGCTGGAGGGCCTGAAATAAAAATCTATTCATCCAACTGAGCAGCAGTGAGACTGGGACGAAAAAAGCAATACATGTAACTGCACACGTGTGGGTGGGCCCAGGACGGGGGATCAGATTGAACCCTCTGCTGAGCATGGGTGGAAAAGATCATTAAAAAGGAGTCACCACATTTTCTCATTCTCATCTGTATGCATCAAGCTGCACTGTGTACTTTCAGTTTCACATGACAGTGTGAACAATTTTTACTTTCTAACTCTTGGCTCGTTTCATGTTTTCTGTCGTTATCTCCAAGTAATAACAGACTGGGAGAAAAACCAAGTGTCTGACATCATACTTTCATCTGGGTTTTTTCTAACATAGTAGGGATGATGGAGATAATGAGTGATTTATTTTCCTGAAATTAGCATGACAAAAGAAGTAAACAATTTTTAAAAATGTATTCATGAGTGGTGAAGCGTGCAATCTGTTCGGCCCCACCTCCAATCTTCTAAACATTCCAAAGGAAGTCAGCAGAAGGCCATACCCTATCCATCAGTTCAGAGGAGAGCTTTAAATTTCAGATTGCTTTACTAAAAATTA
This sequence comes from Gymnothorax reevesii, assembly GCA_029721435.1. NCBI lineage: Eukaryota > Metazoa > Chordata > Actinopteri > Anguilliformes > Muraenidae > Gymnothorax > Gymnothorax reevesii. Next base: position 34,608,032 of record CM056589.1, on the reverse strand, counting down.
TCCATTGGCATTGAATTCATAATGACACCTTTGCTGATTTATGTACCGTAACAGCACTACATAAACAAGCGTATGGAATGGTCACATCACACCTTTAGGAATGATGGTCAAAAAGGGTTAAAACAGTTGAACCCCACATCAATCTTTTCGGTACACATAGTGGACATGTAGCGCTATCAAATACAATAGACTTCATTCAAATTTGATGGGGGCGCATGGAGATCTACATCGCGGAATACCCCTATTTTTGCATTTTCACCGAATTGAGCGCCACCAATAGTTCCACGCCCTCACCATCTTACTACAATTTCAGGTGGAATAGTACAAGGCTCTGTTATCAAATCATAACATGCATAAACAAGCTTGGACTATTGAGGGTGCAAGCAAGGAATGCCTCAAATGTGACTGTTAAAGTGGTGTATTCAAGCGCCCCCTATGGGTGGTGCCGTCAACGACCCACCAAAATTTTATGATTTTCAAAAACTCCTCCCCACACAGATTCATATCAGTGAAAAAGAAGCTGGGCTATTAAGGGCGCACTAAGATATTTCAACTCAAAAACCTATTTTTCTTAAAAGTTCAATTTTGGTTCTCCAGAGGGTGACCCTTCTGGAGGCCATAGCAACCAAACCGTTCACTTTTGGAACCTGAAAATTTGGGATTTTCCTGTCTACCCAAAGGCCTTCCAGTGGAAAAACATTCAGTCAAATATCGAACAGACATATATCACCCACCGCCTGAACGATATAAATTCTGGCAGTTAAAACAGAGAGATGTAAGACCAACCAGGAAAGGGGATTTGGCTTCATTAATTAATATATGACATGCTCCTGAGTTTTAAAAGATCCAGTTCCAAACATTATATATGACCTAGTGTACAATAGTGATGAAAGATGAAAAATCCTCCAATCAGGGAGAGGTCAGAACTACACACAGAGCTAGTCAGAGGTTTAAATAATTTCCAGAGGCCAATACGACCTTGAAAGGGTAAACAAGCAAAATCATAATCATTTTGAAGAAATTTCACCGTGGTACGATGAAAAGATTATTCTGTGTATCCTTATTTGGTTTTAGAGTATGATTTCAAACACCAAAACCCTCAATACTGAGCTCATCAGGGTTGACCTACTCTCCGGACTTAGTAATTTTTTGAGAAACGTGGGCCAAAGGGTCCATTTTTCAAAAAATAAGTTCACACAGAAGGAGCTGGATAAGCAAATGTTTTATTGGCCCTAAAGTCGGATGAGGTGTGTACGTTGGTCATATTTAAAGCAAACTGTGTATCTTAAGTGCAGACAAAAAAAACACTAAAATGAGGGTTCTGAAGGGTCTGTTCGTCTTATGACCATTTTTGGGACCCCCCCATAACCCCACTAATGATCTGGTGTCTCCAAAAATCATCTGAGTTACAGTAATTTCATCGTATTTGATGAAGAAGTTGTCAAAAAGCCTTCAAACACACAAATCTCAATTACCTGGACCCTCCAATATCCCAAAAATCACTATCGCATGAAACAAAATCCAGGTTTATAGGGTTAATATTGTATACAATAGAACTAGTATCCTATTTGTAAGCACTGGTTTCGAGACAGGATGCAATCAATGACCCCTTTATCATGTTTTTTTGTTGCCCTTCTGCTCATATAAAAGAAAAGGTATGGGTCCCTGGATATAGTTACAAATTAAGTGCAGGAAAAAAGTGGGTATGGCTCCCAAATTCCCCAAGGCCATTACGACGAAAGGTATGAAGCTGATATTTGGGAGTCCTTCATTTGGGATCAAAAGCTAATTTTATAATTTTTTTTATTTCAGTCAAATTTGACAGATGTCACTGGAGAGTGTGTGAATTGACATGGAATTACCTTTTGTCAATGGTCTCTGAAGCAGCACACTCCTACACAGTAGGTGGCGACACACAATAAGTTAGTTCCCAATTTCCGACGCTGAGAATAGAAGAAGAATATCAAAAACGGGATAAGAAGAAGATGAATTTGCGCAGAAGAAGGAGAATCACATAAATATCAAGATCTATGCATGCGCATCGGACCTTAGGTACTTTTGTTTTGACTATTCTTTTACATTGGCTGTGTCCCAGTTCAGTGGCTGAAGGACCTAGCCATTGTGTTTTTTTCTCCCGACTTCTTTCCCATGGTTCAGTCAGTTCTAACGTGTGCTGCCAGCGGAGGGGGAGCTGGAATGAGGAATACTCAGCTTTCTCTCGAAGTATTTAGTTGGGCATGACATCTAGTGATTACCTTTGAAATAATCATAAAAATCATCAGCCCATTATTTAGTTTTGTCAGGTAATAGTGTTTTGCTTATTTACAAATGACTTGCGCAAATGCTACTAAATGAAAGTTGCCAGTTAAGCTGCTGCCTAGCATGTCAGTTCGCCAGCGAGCAGCCTACTGGAAGGGACTCGTGTCGTTTCATGACAATCCCTGGCTTGACCGACATGACTGGTTAGCCAGCTAGCTAATGTAGCGAGTTCCACATTTTCATTATTATCTTGCCTGCAGCACAATCTGACTTGCTAATGTTAAGAGGAAGGCACTATTTCCCAACGGATGAAACCAGATACGCTGACCCTGACCCTAACCCTATCCCTAACTCTAACCACCCATGGGTAAAGCCGCTCTCCTAAATTTACGTGGTAGCGTTTCTGGTTTCACCCATTGGGATATATTGTTTTCCATATTGAGACTTATGGCCTGATATTTTCTATCGAAAAGGGCTTCGTACACAAATTCAGCGATCTATGGCTAATCTAATGCAAGTGCTAAACTTTGAAATGGGACAAATACGTGGAACATCGCTAATTTGATTCACGGTATCGGCACTTGACTTGGATTTGAGTGTGTCTGTGTCTGTCTAGCTGTTGAATATTTCATAGTTGGATATTCCCTCTGTAAATTTGCTGAGCTTCGTTGACTGACGAGAAAGCTGTATTTATGGTGCCAGCTATGTCACGAACGACTTGGCTAGTTGGCAAAGTTATTCCGAATCCGAAGTAACTTTCGTGCTTATAATGACGTCCTCTAAATTGCATCCCACTTTTTTTCAGGGAGAAAATGTCTGTGTGCTGGCTCGTTCGCAAAGATGGAAGTCATAAACCATTACGGCTACCTCATCTTCAGGCCGTGGTACTGGGTCGGGGTCCTGAAACCACCATTAAAGATAAAAAGTGCTCTAGGGAACAAGGTCAAGTATTTAACCATTTCTGTCGGACTGATGCCAGTGCCGACTGCATGTGTGAAATCATAGGAGTAGTTAACTGTTTACATACAGACGTGCATGTATGGTGTTATCTAACTTTTGAATGTCCTTACTTCACTGTGATTGTTTTCTCGGGTTTGTGGTTGGGTAAGATTTAGGCAGAACTGGAGTGGGGGTTGAATCTTTGAGTGGCGGTTTGGAACTGCCACTGACGGCTGAAATGCAGGACGCTACCTGTAGGCCTAAAAAAACCCTGCAGTCTCTAGAAACGGTCCTCTGCCACAATGAGACTAGATCTGCCCGGAAGGCCAGCCTGCAATCTCATTGGTGTGACGTCATCCAGGACTGAAAACCAGCCAGTGAGTGGAGCCACTGGTAGCAGTTCTATGCCGCCAATTAAGGAAGCAACCACTACTGCAGAACTGTATAGCTTGTGGGTTTATGCCATGCTTTTGAAGTGTCTGCTGTTCATTATTTTCCTCACAGTGCAACTGGTAGCGGATTGCAAAAAGGGTTATATCACAGTCAGACAGGTGAGTTGCTACATCAGGTTTGATGAAGAACATTGCTCTTCTTCAACTATTATTTGCATGGCGAATTGATAATTTCCTGTTAACAGAAAAATGCATTTTTAATTCGTACATTATGCTACAAATGTGATTTATATTCCTAATATTGCCTCCCTCTTTAAAAAAAAAAAATTCCATTCACTGTACCATGTCATGGATACATTTGTCCTCTTGAGTTCCCAGTTCTGGCTCTGACATTATGATATATTTGGTGCTCCTGTAAAAGAGATTGATGTAAATGAAGGAGATGGGAGATGTTTAACTGCAAGGGGGTTAAAGCAGAAAAATGGCTTTCAAATGCTTAGTCTTCTAATTAACGCGCATTTCTGGTTGCCCCAGTCAGTGACTGAATGGAAGTGGTTCTGAACCTTATCCTGAAAAGGTCCATATGGGTACAGCCTTTCATTCCAGCCCTGCAGTTATTCACCTGATTTCATTAATCAGACCCTAAAGTCTTAGCTGAGTACCTTTCTTAATTGAATCATTTGTTAGAGCCTTCCTGAGGTGAAAACCTGAACCCACTGGAGCCGGTTCTGGATAAGGTTGGGATCTCCTGCCATGCTGAGATGGGCAGGGAGCTCCACTTGCAATTCAGGGAGCTGTGGCTTAAGTTCCCAAAGTGAGGACCAATTCTTTTTCTGTCTTGCCTTTGTGCAGCTTGGTGCGAATCCCACCAGTGTGGGCTCAGAGCCCGTGGGGAGGGGGAAGGAGCTGAGATTGAAACCTGGGCAGATGCTGTACATGGTGAATCAGCTGTACCCCTACACTGTCCGATTCAGAGAGAGTTCCCCTAACTCTAAACGGCCCCTGTCTACTGGCCCAGAGGACCAAGACACTTATTCCCGGCATGCAGTGTCCCCCTCAGAGTACCCTGAAAAAGGCCCCAGTCTGAACAGACCTGTTGGGGGCCAAGAAGTCACACCCTCTAAAACTCAACATCACTCCCCAGTGCGAACTGACGTTAGCAACCCTCAAGGAAAAGTAGGTTTCATATAGGATTAACTTTTAATTTCAAGATCTATTTACCTCTTACGTGGCAACCACTTGCATAACTATAGAAAATGCCATGAGAGAATGATCTGAAATAACCCTGTGGTGGCATCAAGCATCCCTTTAACAAGAACAGTTTTCTTGTTGGAGTCCATTGTTCTGAAATTTCAGTAGTATTAGTTCCTGTTCCTAAAGGTCATGTTGGAGCTCAGCCCAGGTATTTGAAACTTGCTTTTTGGCTGTTGAGCTACAACTCTGATTCCAAAATAGTCGGGACAAAGTATAAATTGTGAATAAAATCAAAACGCAATGACTTTCAAATCACACCAGCTAGTATTTTATTCACAATAGAAGAGTTAACAGCAAATGTTGAAACAGATATTTTTCAATTATATCTACAAAATTAGCTCATTTCAAATTTGATGGCTGCTACAGTTCTCAAAAAAGTTGGGACAGGGGCCTGTTTGCCATGGTGTAGCATCCCCTCCTCTTTTTAACACAGAGTGGAGGCGTCTGGGCATTGAGGAGACAAGTTTGTTGAGTTTAGCCATTGAAATTTGAACCCACTCTTGTTTAATACAGGCTTCCAGCTGCAGGAGAGTTTTAGGTCTCCTTTGATGGGCTTTACGTTTGAGAACATTTGGCACATAATTAATCGGTGAAAGATCAAGACTGCAGGCAGACCAGTTCAGCATACAGACTCTTCTACCATGAAGCCATGCTGTTTTAATAATTGCAGTCTGTGGTTTTGCATTGTCCTGCTGAAATACACAAGCCCTTCCCTGGAATAGATGTCATCTGGAGGGCAGCATATGTTGCTCTAAAACCTTTATATACCTTTCAGCATTCATGGTGCTTTTTAAAACATGCAAGTGTCCCACACCATTTGCACTAATGCTTCTCCATACCATCAGAGATGCTGGCTTTTATACTGAACGCTGATAACAGGACAAGAATGTCAAATTTGGACTTGTCTGACCACAGGATGCTCTGCCACTTTGCTACAGTCCATTTTAGATGAGCCTTGGCCCACAGAACATGGCGACCCTTCTGGTTCATGCTCAACAATGGCTTCCTTTTTTCACAATAGAGTTTTAGGTGGCATCTGTGGATGGCCCGGCGGACTGTTTGCTGACGGTGGTTTTTTGAAGTATTCCTGGGCCCATTTAGTAATGTCAATGACAGAATCATGCCAGTGAGTGATGCAGTGGCGTCTTCTGCCCGAAGATCACGGGTATCCAGTAAAGGTTTTTGGCCATGTCCCTTTCGCACAGAGATTTTTCCTGTTTTTTGATGATGTTATGCACTGTCGAGGATGAGACATTCAAAGCCTTTGCAATTTGACGTTGAGGAGCATTGTTTTTAAAGTAATCCATGATTTTTTCACAGAAGTCTTCACAGGTTGGAGAGCCTCTGGCCATCTTTACTTCTGAGAGACTCAGCCTCACTTAGACATCCCTTTTATAGCCAATAATGTTACACACCTGATGCCAGTAAACTTAAGTACTTGATAAATGTTCTTTCAGCTGATTCTCTTATATATTAATCGCTTTTTCAGCCCTTGTTTGCCTGTGTCACAACTTTTTTTAGGACCTGTTGCAGCCAGAAAATTTCAAATCAGCTCATTTTGTGGATAAAAATGTAAAATGTCTCCTATTCAACATTTGAAACAGTCGGCTCTTGTAGTCAGTGTTTTGGATGAGGGAGAAATGGAATCTGAGTGATTGAGGGCAAAATCATTTTGGCCAGACGAGTGGGTAAGAGTATCTCTGAAGCGACATGGCTTCTTAGGTGCTCCCAGTCAGTTGTGGAGCGTACCTATCGACGGAGGTCCAAGGAGGGTCAAACCATTAACCTATTTGAAGTGTTGGGCACCCATGGCTCATTAACATGCGAGGGCTATGAATACATGTGGACATTGTTTGAGGGAGCTTTTATGGTAACATGTGGCAGATTGATTGCATATTCAACTGGGGGTCATCATATTTTGGCTCAGCGATGTGTGCATCGGAGTACTGATGAATTTTCAAATGTATGGAAACATACTCTCATTTTATTACCTGAACTTTACATGAGATCTCGTTAATGACCTTTACTGATCATTATCTTTATTTGCTGACACGGAGCTCTTCCCTTATTGTGGGTATTGTGGGTACACAGTGATGAGCTGAGGTGTTGGTCAGTCTGTTCTGAGAGTTTGGTACATGGTGACGTGGTGAAGTGTCATTCAGTCTGTTCTGAGAGTTTGGGACATAGCGACGTGGTGAATTGTTGGACAGTATGTTCTGAGAGTTAAGTACATGGTGATGTGGTGAAGTGTCAGTCGGTCTGTTCTGAGAGTTTGATACATGGTGAAGTGTTGGACAGTCTGTTCTGAGTTTGTTTTTCACAGGAGAGCAGTGGACATTGGAGCCAGGGCCTGAAGGCCAGTATGCAGGACCCAGCAATGCAGGTGAGTGAGGGTTAGGGTTGAGAGGTAAGGGGTTAGGGTTTGCCATTAAGTTTAAGAGTCAGGACTTGGGGGTTAGGGTGAGTGTGGTGCTACTTGAATGTACCTCCATTGTCCGTGGTGTACTTTTGTGTGTGTGTGAATGCATCTAAAATAGCCTTTGTGTTGTGAATGTGTGTGTGTTTGTGGTGCCTACCTGTCTTTGAAGCGGCTCCTGGGTCTCTTCGTGTGTTTTTGTATATGAATGTTTGTGTGGGTGTGTGCGCTTGGATTTTTGTATGTGTGTTATGTCTGAATATTTTATGTACAGCATTGTATATCATTTGTAAATGGAGATTTGTTACATGTTGCTTTTGCTACCTTGCTGGCCAGCTATATTTATTTTGTTCTTTAGCAACCTCTGGTGGTTTGTCTGTAAAACTGATCTGATGTAATACCTTTTGAAATAGACCAATGCTTTCTCCGAGCTTCTGGCACCTTCCTGTCTGGAGGGGGCGGGATTACCCAGGAATCCTGTAGATCTTTCCAGAATGTTGGTAGTCTTTATAAATGCTGTGATTTTAGGCAAGAGCAGAGCACAGCAGAACAGAGCAGAAGCAGAGTTTTTGTTTTGGCAACAGAGTTAATTAGTGGCATTTTAGTGTTATTAGAGGATTGAAAAGTGGATTTTTTTTTTGTAGAAGGTTATTTTTAGTGAATAATAAGTTTAAGTTTTCAATGCTGGTTTTCTTTCTGATTTTTTTTTTTTTAAGTCAGAACAGTGTGTGTATTTATATAAGGCAGCTCCTGTATCTACAGGTGTATAAGGACGAGAGAGTGGTGGTGATCAAGGATAAATACCCGAAGGCGCGCTTCCATTGGCTGGTGTTGCCATGGGAGTCCATCTCCAGTCTGAAGGCCCTGCAGGAGGCGCACTGCAGCCTGCTACGACACATGCAGCACGTTGCTGAGCTCATGGTGCAACAATGCAGAGATGCGCAGGAGCTGCGATTCCGCATGGGCTACCACGCCATCCCCAGTATGAGGTCAGTGCATGCAGGCTAGTGCATTACATCGTTTGGATTTATACATCCCCTCTGTCGATACACACTCAAATGAGTGGACAGCTGCAATCATGAGAATCAGTCATTCTGTACGCTGCTGAGTTGGCACTAACATGCAGCTGCCTGCAGGTGGCACTTTCAGGTCACTGATGTTCCCGGTAAGGGATGAGGTCCAACTATAGACTTTATAAAAAGATGGACGCAGCACCTGGGTCTGAAAAGTGAGGCAGATGCGGAAATCTCAAACATTTGCATTATATTTAATGGCCAGCAGGTGGCGACGTTGGTGGTTGCGGAAAGAGTTCAATGCTATTTAAGTCTATGAGAAAATGACCGTACTTTGCCACCTGATTTATTATTTCAATAATGATTTTCCACATTATTTTATGGTATCTATCGTAAGTTTCAAGGCTCCTTCGACATATTGTGATGTTCATTTTTGTAAATTATGGTCCAAAGTAGACTAGAATAAAGGATAAAGCCAGATTATGCTTTAGGGGCGTGGCTATCCTCTGGTCCTCGTCCAATATGGTCAGATCCAGAGCCACGCTCCTCCCTGGATCTTCAATTCACGCTCTCATACAATTTGAGTCACATTTTGTTTCAAAATGACAACATGGTGCTGTTCCAATTGCCAAAATCGAGGCTTCCTCAATGGTATGCAGAAAGCAACGGGTAGGGGTGTAGCGATTCTGAATTGCGTTTTTTAAAAGCGAAGTAACACCACTTGCTACCATGGGGCAAACTTTCAAGCTTTCCCTTTTCCTTTATTAAACCCAACACAGTCTAGAACAAAAGTGCCAAACATCAAAGGGTGTGAGAAATGCTTCCGGAAAAAAACTTGACTGACATCAGTATTTTTTGGCGTCATGCTGCATGGAGCCAAGTTATGGACTACAGAATCATCTCCTTTTAACCAATTGGGTTACTCTTTGCTCAATTAGCAATCAAAAGGGGGATTTGCTTATTTCCTTTGTTGAATGAGTAGAGCTTCTTATTAAGATGGCATGTTTGATTGCTGCATTCTGAAAGTTAAATGGCCATAGAACGGCACAGATTTGCTAGAACGAGTATTTGGCCATTTTGTGTGATTTGTGATAATTTATATCTTACATTCACGTTTCATCCACTTCACAGAATGTTCTCCACCTTGTGTAATTTTTAGACGCATGAGATCCAGGGTGATCTGAAAAGAAATCTCTCTATTTTTATTTTATCATCATAGATCTCCTAAAAATACTTCAATGAGTGATGACATGCTGAGTTGGGATATGGCGATGTTGAACGAGGATTTTTTAAGTGTGATGAGACCACTAGCAGTCATGAGGTGTGTAGGCAGTCACGTGTAATTTCTTGAAACCTACACGCCTGAAGCAGCTTAAACGATTTAAAATGCCGTCGGGAAGAACCCTGAGTTTAGATTTTGCTAATTGCAGGTGCTCCGCCCTTCGTGTACTTGGCCTAAATAACAATCAAGAAATTAATAATAATAATACATCAATTTTATATAGCTTTTCTGGACACTCAAAGATGGAGGCATTATTCATTCACACATTCACGCTCTGATGGTAGTAAACTACATTTTTGTAGCCACAGCTGCCCTGGGGCAGACTGACGGAAGCGTGGCTGCCAGTATGCGCCTACGGCCCCTCCGACCACCACCAAACATTCACACACAGTCATACAGGAGGGAGGGAGGGTTCCTATATTGCATGTGTTGTGGGTGGGGGAAACCGCAGTACCCGGAGGAAACCCACGCAAACACGGGGATAACATGCAAACTCCCCAGGCCGGATTCGAACCCATGACCTTCTTGCTGTGAGGCAGTAGTGCTAACCACTATGCCCATAATGATTATGATGTGATGGTGAAAAGCAGACAAATCTAATCAGACAAATCTAGCTCTAATCATTCAACTTACAGAGTAAACGAATCCACCATTTGATTGGTAATCAAGCAAAGTAAACAGGAACAGGTATACTTTTCTTAGAGTTGCCTAATTGGTTAATTGGAGATGATTCTGTCTTCGTTTGCTTTGGTACTTTCAGCACGTAGCCGAAAAATACTGATGTCAGTCAAGTTTTTTCCGGAAGCATTTCCCATGCCCTTTGATATTTGGCACTTTGGTTCAGGACAGAACAGGGGTTAATAAATGTTCGCCCCTTGGTAGCAGGTGGTGTTACTATGCATTAAAAAAAACGTGAATAAGAATCGTTACACCCTTACCAATGGGTGATGTCCCATTGCTTCGTCCATCTTCTTATACAGTCTATCGGTCCAGCTCAGCCCACTAAATAAGAAGGAAATGTACTAAATGTTAACCCATTAAGCACAAGTCGCGGCTGTAGCCGGAATCATAATGGCTGCTGATCGCGGTTATTGCCGCAAGGAAGTTTTCAACCACAACTGCTGATCGTGGCAAAAGACGTTTTGGGGGTAGGTGTGTTTCACTGTACCAATCAGATTTTAGTATTTACATAGCCACATTGGCGATTGGTTGTTTGGGGCCCCCGAGTGTGCACTATAACAATTTCTTTGAACTGCATAGTCATACTATGAATGAATCATTACAGGATTCTCCTTTCGTTGATAATGACCATGCTTTGTTTAAAAATGCCAGCGCTCGAGAACTTGTCAAGTGATGGCAGTGAGTTTTATGATGAAAATGCTGAATATCTTGATAACTTATTTGATGAAAGTGATAGTGAAAATGAAGCTGATTTTCTTGGCTTTGAGAAGCGAGAAATTCTGGTCTGATCGATTCAGCTCTGAAATGTCCCGTGTGGGAAATGTTTTGAGTGGTGTATTGGTATTTTATAGAAAATAATTTAGGAGAGCTGCCGGATAGCTCACTCGGTTAAGGCACTGCGCTGCAGTGCAGAGGTGGCTATCACGTTGCGGGTTCGAGCCCCAGTCGTACCAACCGGCAGTGGTCGGCAGCTTTTTCAGAGTAGCGCACAATTGGCCATCGCACTACAGGGTTTCAAATTGGGAAGGGACTGCCGGATATGGGATGCAAGCAGCTTTGTTCGTTGCTCAAGCGCCTCCTGTTGGCCAGACGGGCGCTCGTCAGGAAGATTGTGGGTTTTGTTCATGTCCGGGTATCCTCCGCCCTCGTTCTGAACTTGTGAAGATTCAACCAATGAGTGTATAAGAAGCAGTGGCTGACAGGCACGTGCTTCGGAGGAGAGCGGTGAACTGTCTTCACTATCCTGAGTTGGCAGCAAGGGGTCGCATATGAGCAAGCTTTGTACATAGTTCACTATTTGGGCATTCCAGATTCGGGTGGGATTGGAGATGCCAAATTTATATATAAAAAAAAAAAAAAAATGAGAATAATTTAGCACTTGAAGGGTTAATGTATATACATGAGTAGAACTACGTAAGTATTAGATTTCATATTACATTTCTTAATATCAGTCACTTTTGTTATAGCGTGTGTGCGCGTGCCTGAGTGTTTAGTGTCATAGCAGGGCTCTGTGGTATGTATGTGCAGCTGTGTGGGTGCTGAATGCACAGGTATGTAGGGACTGAAAGTGCAGGTGTGTGGGTGGATTTTCTGTGGAATCATGGCTGTTTGATTCACTCTGAATGTAAGACTTTGTGGAATGTCTTTGCTGGGGAAATGAAATATTCTCATTTATGTTGTCTCAGCCACGTGCATCTGCATGTGATCAGTCAAGACTTTGACTCTCCGTGTCTGAAGAACAAGAAGCATTGGAATTCCTTCACCACCGAGTACTTCATAGACTCTGGAGGTAAAGAAGCGCCCCCTGCTGTTCGGCCGAGCGAGCTGGGATTGTAGCGGCAGAAGCCAGGCTTTGTTTTCAAGGCGCTCGTGCACTATAATTCAGTGTTAAACACAATAAATCAACCATTTTGTTTCCTGCAAAAGTAATTTGCTATCTATGTGAGTTTGATTCATGCGTGTTCAGGTACTGAGCCATTTGATCAGCAAAAAAAATTTCAGTGAACAATACGGCATTAGGTTGAGTCACTGCATGGCATGCGTTTTAGTGGAAGTCAGTGCCACTCTGAAACTGCTCTTTCTGTGTTTTATTTGTGTTTCTGAAAGCCTGAGGAAATTTGACATCGACCAGTATTTCTCTGCAGTCTGAGCTTTGCTCACAAACCTTTTTACTATCTAGAGCAGAGCTGCCTAATCCTGTAAGTTTTCACTCTAACCTTCACAAAACAGACCTTATTCAACAGCTGTTTACCTGAAGTTGCTATTTAGTTGAGTCCAGTGTTAGGGGTTGATGCAGGGGATGGTAGATCTCCAGGGCTTGAGTAAGTCACTAGAGGTGTGGACTGGAGGTAGATGATTAGGCCAGAGATGTTATTGTCTTCTACATGGTTCTACATGGTCTGTTCCCCTCGCTGTGTTTTTGAGTTCTCATGTTGTAGACGTGCCTAGTAGCTGTTCTGATGGCCACGTGTGCTGAGACTGAATCAGATTTTTCTCACAGACGTTATTGAGATGCTGGAGAGAGATGGGAGGGTGACTGTGAGGCACGGGACAGAGGAACTGCTCAAGCTGCCCCTGCGGTGCCATGTTTGCCACAAAGAGTTGCCCACTATGCCCCAACTCAAAGAGCACCTGCGGGCACACCTGCCTTCGTGAGTGGGAGGTCCCTCTGTCTACCAGCACGCAAACATCAGAATACAGACGCCGCATCTACCATGCAGGAACACGAGCTCAATGAGGAGAACATGAACCAAACTTGCTGACCACTGGAAGCGCAGCTGAGCGACAACTGTCCCTGTGCGACAGACATCACTGCCCTCCCAGGACTCGCAGTTAGGTGGGGAACTGAAAAGTCCTAGTGCTTCATGTGTAGCGTTCCAAAGTGAGAATTTTTTTTTGACGAGTGATTCAGGAATGGCTTTTATCTGGGGCTCTGCAGATGTCTGGGAATTAAAATGTACACAAAAAATCTGGTTCCAATTAAACATTTCTGACAATTAGACGTCAATCTATTTTTTTTTCTTTCTTCCAAAAAATGTTAGAGGGCACAGTTTTCTTTATTACAAGTTTTGCCACTAAACTGTTGCCATGTCCCCCCCAGGTCACGGAAATCGACTCGGGTCGGCATATCACACTAATACACATTGAAGCCAAAGATTAATGAAATCAGTCAAACCGTTCTCGAGAGATCGCGTACACAACAAACGGGATGTGACGGATGGACGAAGCTGAATATTATTTCCCCCGATCCGCTCGCTACTGCGGGGGCGGACAAAATGTATCTGTTAGCTACAACAGAAATGACTTTCGGATGAAACTTTTGGGTTATGTGATTAATTCATTATTGGTTTCCCTGAATGGACATCATGGAAGGAAGATGACCGAGCAGATCAGGGCTGGAATGGCTGAGCTGAAAACCCGTCAGAGATGTTTTGGTGAAATAATGATGGGTGCGGTGGTACAGATACAGCTGCAGGATTCCTGCATATTAATGGCTTTGGTTAATCTGGAATTTTTCCCATGTGAAAAAATAAGGTATTGGGTTTATATCGCAGCCATGCCTTTACTGGCTATGGTGAGATGTCCACAAGGGCAAGGCATCAATTGGCTCAGCCTCGCCATGGAGGATGGAAGTGAAGTTGGTTATAATTAAGTCATCTTGAGGCCAGTCCTGCTCAGCGAGGTGCATTTAGCTGTAGGAGCAAACTGCAGCAACAATACGGACTGCCTGTGATTGGTGGGGCACTTGAAGACATGGTTTGAAGAGGCGAGGGCTAGTAGCCCAGTGAGACATCGCATGCCGTTGCTTCCTCATGAGCTTTTGAGAGTTGTTCGCTGTGGCGGAATCAATTGTTTGGTCATGGTCAGGGTGGAATAAAAGGGGAATTCTCTCATCATACCCACCCATGATGTCTGATTTGTGATATTAGACGGCTTTGTTGAATACTCGATTGTGCATTTTCTTGTGAAAAATTTCTCGCAGAAGAAGCTGAACTACAGTTGCCCTAATCCTTTAGATTTCATACAGGGTTCAGGAGTACGAAATACAACTTGGAATTTGCAACAAAGCATTCTGGGTGAATGTACACAGATTCCGCCTGAGATGAAATTCAGTGCTGTTAAGTGAAAATAATATGACATTCGCTGTTTTGGGTCCCGACCTTCCATACCTTATGTGGATAGTGCATGCAGGAGGCCAAATTTTATATTACACAAGATTCTCCATTTTATATTGAGGAAGACCTGCATACAGGAAATGGATGAAACCTTGCCTACAGGCCTGTATATATCATCCTGTGTTCATGGGCATCGGTATGTGCTTGCATGTGGCTGTGAGTCATGGATTCCAAAGTGAAAGAAAGGAAATCCGTCTCCTGTGTATAAGATTGCAAGGCAAATAACTGTCATAGCTAGAAGCACTCGCTTGATGTTTTGGGGTGGGGGGGGGGGACACTTTTTTTTTTTCTTTATTTGACTCTATATATGTTAGATTTGTACGCTGGAAGTTCACAAATTACGTTTTAGGTTTATGTTTTTTTTTTTCTTTCTTTTCTTTTTTTTTGATAGTGAGAATATTTTATACACCATTTTTTCACTTTGTGGGGAGTCCTGTATGGCCACCCAGTTTTATAGAATCCTAAAGTTTTGGGCAAATGGCTTCGGAAGTGCTAGACTCGTCAGGTTAGGTGTAGGAGTTCAGCATAAAAATTAACCATGCCGCAGGAGTGAAAGTGAAACTTGGTTGGGGCTGAGGTCTTGTTCGAAAAGGGCGCCATTTTGTGATCGTGAAGGCAGAGACAAAGGCAGTGTCGCGCCGTGGAGAATAACCGTGGTAAGTTCACATCCTCCCCGTTTCCCTCATGCGGTCTTTAAAACGCATTCATTGTAATGGATTTCTTAGTATTTGGCTATGTAAGTTTTTTGTATGGTGAAAGCAGTGGCTTCTGATGACTCTGTCTGTGCCAGTGTTCTAACGAGAACTTCGGCAGACCCTCAGCTGGAACCACAATTTTCTGTTTAAAGACTTCTCTGGGCAAATGGTGTTTTGCCATTAAGTGCTGCTCATCTGCTTTTGTATTTGTGCGATAGATCCATAAACAGGCCTACCCGGTAATTCGAACTAGATGGGCTACTCCAGTGACTTCAAACTTTTCACTCAAGACTGGGACATTCTTCTAAGCTTGTAGTTATATTATTTTTTGAAATGGCGGGTATTTTCCTCCTTCGCTCGTTTATTTATAGCCTATTGATTCAGCGGTACCCACAGTAAGAACTTCAATGCAAAATGTCGAATGATTTACAATAAGACATTTATAAACATTTTAAGATCAGACAATGTTTTCTGAGTCATTTAAAGGGGCCTATATAAATTCTGTCAATTGGCTATACATCCATTAATAACTTGCCTTAGGCCTTCGTTAAAACTTGAGTTTTATCTCCTGTTAGTCGAATATCTTTGTAAAAAGCATGAAGGCTTGTATATTTTCATTCTTAAGGTCAGTCCATTCCGGTTTAGTCCAATTTCAAAGATGCTTGCCCTTACAATCATAACTCACTTATGACTGAAAGTCATAGTCATCGACTGATAAGTCACTTATAAGTGTCAACCTCTAAAATGTAGTATCTGAAGGTAACACGATGATTAGTGTGTTTAAACAGGTGATCTGGGACACAAGCATCCGTCCCTGGGTTGGCGAGTGTACAGTAGGCACCTCCTCATAAAACAGTAGCCTATACTCTGTACCAGAAGTGCTGTAGAAATGGATAACAAAAAGGGTATGTGACGAAAGTTAGACCCTGCTCAACCGAATTGGTTATCGCGGTGTCGACAGTCGTACGCGCTTGAGTTCCTTGGTACACGCAATCCTTTCCAGACTACCCAAAGTTAGCTCGCCCCAGTTGTCAGTCAGTTCTGGGAGCTTATTGTATATTGTGGTCTTTTTACCTCCGCTAGTGAAGTTGGACCGGAGTAATGAAGTTCTCACCCTTTGTTTGTTTGTTTGTGAACAACATAACTCAAAAAGTAATGCACGGATTTTGATGACATTTTCAGAGAAGGTGGGTATAAGGACAAGGGACATAAAATTTTGGCATATCTAGGCCAAAGTTCAGCTGAGATATACGCCAAAGTTGAAGATTTCATGTCTGTCTAATGGGCCGGAGTTCCGATCGCCGTGCTTTTGGATTTTGCTGCCAAAAAAAAAGTTGTCTCAACTGCTGTACACATTAAATCCACCCAGTTATTTGCCCTCTTGAGCCACACGTTGACAGGTATAGCCTTACATGCCCGTGCCATTAACAATAATTACACATCCACATCGTGGTATATTGGAAATAACTGCATAACAAAAGAGGAAGCAATGTTACAGATGAAATTGAAGAATTACTGTGATCCTGCTGAAAACTAATTGACTCATCGTTGTGAAAACTAGTTATTCATTACATAAGGAAATTAAAATCAAACCTGATTTGTGTCATTTTAATTTCATTTAGTTCCTGTAAAGTATTTTAAAAGAGCTTTATACACTTAAAAATAATGTGACCTGAAATTACTTGCAATATAGAAAAAAATATGTTCATGGGTCATTTATTCTTCATGGCACGCATTGATATTTTTGTAAAACATGGCTAAAGAACACAAATAACTGTTCTCTACAAGTAATGCACATAATTAAGACAAATTAACTGCTTGTTGAAATCCTACAACAGCAGTTTTGATTGGAACAAAAACAAGCTCACATAGCAGGCCCTCAGCGCCATGATTTTCAGCATCATTCCTATCTGCCGGCCAAAGTTCTTTCTCTCAGCTGCGACTGGCAGCCAGCCTTTATTGAAAATAAACAATTTGACAGTGACATATTAAGAAGATGGTTATCTTAGTTACGTAGCTAATAATGCCCATGTTTAAGATAATGCATTAAAAAACCACTAACAAGTAGCCTGCCTATAATCTCCAGTTGTGTGAGCTGAAGCCGCGAGTTGACTGACTGTTTTGCAGTTCTAGGGGGGGGAGGTGGTCTTTCACTTGAATTCTCAACTTTTCATGATCTTGCTAGATGTTGGTACATCTGTCAAGGGAGTTAGAGAGGTTTTAAAGGTATTTAGGGATATGCATGAGAAATAATGGATGTCAGTGGTGGCTGGTAAGCTGAAAACTGAAGATGCTCTAAACATCCTTTGAAACTAATGGTTTTTCGTGACCTGCTTTCATTCATTTGTTTAAAGTAAAATTAAACTCTGAAACCACTCAACAATGTCAGGTGTGGCCAATTGTTGTGCTTTTATTCAATACATTTTGAGCTCACAGCGATTGTAGTGACACGACTGACCCAACAGGAGAACTACAACAAATGACCAATCAGTTGCTACAGCTGCAAAGGACTGTAGTCCTTGATTGCTAATTCATTTCTTCCAAGATTTTTCCTTCGCTTCTTTTGCTTGGAGGAAGCAAATAAAAAAACGAGTTGCCTCCTTTCCTTCATGAAATAGACTAATTGGTGCTCCTTGTCATGGCTGCCTGCTTAGCTACGTCTAGGACATTTGTTAGCAAGCACTCTTTCTTGCTCTCTAGAGAATCCGGATGCACCTACAAAGGCTGCGGCTGCCAAACAGGTGACAGGGACTGATGACGAGTTAGTGTGGCTACATGTTTCTGGGCGTTTGACGTGTCTTCTGTGACAGCCATTAAGCTTCAGATTCCTGTAACTCAGCAGCCGCTTCAGTTGAGCAGCTGATGAGTCTCTTTCAGAGGGTGTTTCATGGGTCTGCATTTAGCTCCTCATGCTGCAATGTCGTCTGACTAACGAAGGTTCTTCTCACTTGGGGCAGTGTTATTTAATTCTTACTTTGTCACGTTAACGATAGTGGTCTACTGTGTGTGTTGTCCTCATATCATTAGATGTATGTCCTATTTGCGTGTTAAACATGTTGTGTTGGCTATGATGCTCTGCCCACAGTATTGTTAGATGTTGGCCTACTTATCTCAACCCAGCTTTGGAGCGAAGGGAAAAGATGGAGGCCAGCAGCAGTGACAGCGAGGAAGACTGAATGATAGAGAGTCGGAAGAGTATGAAGCTGGTGAAGAAGCTGAAGAAAGACCTGACTGTGTCCAGAAAAGGAGATGGTGAGAGAGAGTGGCAGCGTGACTCGGATGTGCAGCACAAGAAATGGGGGGGGGGGGGGGGGGATTTCTCGTTTGGGAATCAGTGGGCTGGCAATCCGAGGTGGCTTCGGATACGAATCTCAGTCGGAGAAAAAGTCTGTGAAGGGCAAAGCAAAGTTCTTCTTCTGAGAGTGTCACAACTCGGCACTCGCAACCTGGACCAATTACTGTACTGTTCTGGATTCAGGTGCTTTTCTGTGCTTTCCTGAGCTTGGCTGGTGTATTAACCTTTCGAGTAAATAAACTTCTAAAAAATACAAACCCATCTCTTTTGTTGTATGTCACTCTGGATAAGAGTATCAGCTAAATGGCAGCTCCCCAGTGCCCACGCCTCCTCTCCCATGTGTTTAATGCTGTTTCGGATGGTAGTGCCCGTGTTTCCTGACAATACCCTAAAGCTGGGGACTCAAACCGTCTGTAAAACGGCTGAGGGACTGCTTGTGATCATTCCAACACAGAAGCACAGCAGATACAACTAATCAGCTGTGCTGGGCGAGATCAGTTGAGGAAATTAGTCGTACCAGGTGTAATTCTGCTTGGTTGGAATGAAAACCTGCGGCCCCTCAGCCCTTTCATGGACCTGTTTGAGACCCCGAGGCAAGCATATCAGTTGGTTGTATTTGTTTGTTTGTGCGTCTATGTGTGCGCAATCTAGCGCCTAGATGGTTGTACTTATTGACTTCAAACCTTTAGGTGGGAGATGGTCCTTTAGATTGCCTGATTACCTTTTTTGGGTGATCGGGTCAAGGTCAAGATCATCGGAAATGTCAAAATTTGTTTTTTTGCAATAACTTTCTTTAAATTCATAACATTGAATTCAAACCAAAACCAAAATATACATCGTTCAATTCTGCTCCCGACCATATGCTGCATGATGGGGAAGCTTCGATAGTCTGCATAGCGGTTGGGGATTAAATGTCAGGACGGTCAAGCTCATCAGTGAAAATAATCTATTTTCTATTATAATTCAAAAACTGTTGCAGATGGATGTTTACTATTATGAGCATATAGGGACTCCTATATGAGCTTTCATTTGACACCATGACCTTTGGCTCTGAGTGATCTTGAGAGGTCTGACTGATGGTCACGGATTTTGAAAGGACAATAAGTTGAAAACGGTTGCGGTAACACATGTAAAATTGAGTCATCATCAAAAGCTATAAAATAAGTGCTGGGGGGCGAGTTTTGTTTCGGTTGGCAACACTTGTTCAGCAGTGTTACTGCACCCTTATGTGCTGTGAGTGTCTTGGTTCAAACTCTCATTCCTACCAGTTGCCTCTGGCTGGTGAAAATGCCGCATCTGTGCTCGAAAGGCTCTGAGCCTGTTGTTGTAATGTTCTGTGTTTACAGATGATGATTAAATGTGAATTATAGGAATCTGTCATGCTGCAGTGCTGAGTTTATGCATGTCGCAGGTCCTGGGTTCAGTATTGCGTGATCTGCATTCACTGAGATGGTATGTGAGTCTGATGTGAGTAATTCAGTGCTAAGTTGGCTCTGTACTCCACGATATTGGATTTTAAAGAGAATTCTTGTGTTTAAAGTGCAGGGTTTCAGCATTTAATAAAACATGTAGACAAATTGCCTGCTACCATCGAAGATTATGTCATAGACAGAAGTGGTGCGGAAGAAAAGACTTAGAAGGTATAAGAAAGACAAGTAAGAGAACAAGAGAGAGCTTAAATAAGGTCTTACCTACTCTAACATGTCAAGGTTAATCCAACCTGAATTATAGTTAGCATTTAATAAACATGTAGGCTAGCTAACAAGGAACAAACGAAGGTAATGCGGTGTAAATACATGAGCATAGGCTTGAACTTGACAGTATTCCACTGCGGAAATGTTATCATCCGATTGAATTCATTAATGTGCTTTGGTGGGCTGGAATTTAGAGCCATGTTGGAGTGGGCATGATGATGTCACGCTAACATGCAAAAACACTTCCTGAAAAGTTGCACGTATGGATCCATTTTGGAGTAAATGCAGATTAGAATCCTTGATTCCTACAGTTTTGGGACAGCACTTGGGTGGAGGAGACATGTTCAGTTTCCAAGTCTTGGAGGAAGGGAGGATGGAGGAAGGGTGGGAGGTGGTATTTTCTGCTGGACTGGAGTTGGCTCTGGGATATTTAAAGGGGAACGCAGGGATAAATCATAATGTTTTTTTATACAAACATAATTGGTAAATATCGTAAAATACAAAAATGTGAAATTTTTGTTTTCAAAGACAAGATAAATGAGGTTTTATTCCCCCTAATTAGTTGTCATCTGCTTCAACGGCCACGTGATAATGACGTAACATCGCCCGAGAATGACGAAACGTCGCCTTTTGCCCAGAGGTATGCGCTGTTATTGTGTTGGATAGTGTGATTGTCCCAGTCCATTATTTTATGACACAAGATTGTTCAATATGGTCCATTGGCTAGTTGCACAAGATGGTGTGAAGTACTTTCTGAAATACGCAGGGTTGCCTCTGTCATTTATCAGTCTATATCAGATGCTGAGCAGATGACAGGTATATCATCCCAGATATGTGAGTGAAGCTATCGCCGATATTCCCAGGATCAGAAAAAAAACATCGCACACACAGTCTTCAAATTTGATTACTCATTGTTGTGACCTCAAACATCATTTTTGTGTCAAGACATTGTATATTGCTCATATATAACCAAAGTAATTACAGTTTAAATGAAATACACCAGATGCTCTGCATTACTTTGAAATAACCCTTATATAGCTTTTTGTACACTGAAACATTTGAAAAATTATGAAGCCCAAATTCCACACCAAAGAGAGTTATTCTCTCCAACAGAAAACACAGCTACTGAACTGCCTGAAATGCCTTGTGTCCTTTCTTTTCTTCTGTAACATGTCTACGTCATTCTGTAACACATTTGCATAATGCACAACCCGCTGTTAATTTCACACCTTCGAGCACAGGTAGAATGGATGCTGGGAAGAGCATTGTTAGTGCATATCATCATGTCAAGTAGATGCTGTTGTCTTCAGCGCCAAGGCAAGTTTCTTTTTTGTGGACTTCGAGGGCCAGATTTGGGGAGCCGTGCCCCAAAGTCACTGCTAAATTCTCTGCTAGACCATGACTAGTTGTATCAGGTGTATAACTGGTTGGAGTGAATGTCTGCAACCATACTGGCTCAAAATTTATGAACACGCCTCAACATTTCAATACATTAACTTGTAACATTTCACTTGAATCTCTGTCGTCTGTGTCTTATGTCAGGGCATATTCAGTGAAACGCACCATTTTGCCATATATATGATTGGAGAGAACTTTTCTATATCGAAAGGTGCACTCTGATAGCACTATTCTTGTTGCCCTAAAGTATTATTGTCTTATTTCGGTCACTGTTGACGCACGTTTGTTTACATCTCAGTAATTTTTGGTAACATAAAAGGGCCGAAATAGAAGTGACTAAATTGTCCACCGCACAGTAAAGAGTGAACTTGACCAGCATGGCACTCAGATCAGAATTTGTACTAATGTATGAGCAAATTTACTCATCAAAGCGAAGGAATTAGATAAAAAAAAAAGGCCTGGCCGATATAATCCTGCTTCCAACAAAGGCCTATAGTCAGATGAACTCCGCTGGGATTCCATCAGGACCAGGGGCTCAGTGATCGATTATGTGGCACAGGTGTGTTCCTCAGAGCTTAACTCATGTTGTAGATGCTCATCCCCCAAATGTCTGCCCGGGCAGTCCAGAAAGGTGTCCATGAACGCTGCATACAGAGGTCTCTCACCATACATGCCCTTTTAGAACACCCTGGCCACTTTCTGAACCTCTGCCTCTTCAGCCACCACCATAACTCTGCTGTTATAGAGAGAAAAGGTGTTCTTAACCTTAAACTGTGCCCTGCAAAAAAATGAAATAAAATAAATTAAAAAAACCATACGCCTCTCATTTTCCTCAAGAGCCTGGAGCTTGGAGCAGAAAGTGTGTTTTTTCCTCTCTTCCCAGAAGAGGGTGGAGAGGTTCTGCCAAATCCCTGCTGTTGCACTGCTAATATCCAGGCCGCGTGACTGCAGGAGGCTCAGTCTCTGGAGGGCAGCACTGAACTGGTGAAACGCTTCCCTACTTTCCCTCGCCTTCCTCCGCCCAACAGCCCGGAAGTAGCCCCGCACTTGCTGCTTCACCTTCTCCCACCACTCCAGTGGGGAGTCGAAGAGGTATTTAAGACTCGCCCACATCAGGTATCTTCTGGAGAAGGAGAGTTGCATCTGGGGGACTTGGAGATGGCTGACATTCATTCGCTAGAGCCCTTTACCCACTGTGATGGACTTATTCCACGCCAGGGACAGAGTCACCACGTGGTGGTCTGAGAAGTACACAGCTTAGACGAAATAACCTTGAACCCTCAAGCCAGGGGAGATCAAAAACATATCAATACGTGATGAGGCGCATCCAAAGGAACTGATCCATGCATGTTGGGTTGGTAAAGTCCCCTGGTGTTGTGGAGGGAGAAAGCTCCGTTGAGGAACCATAAGCACATGACTAGATTTATCTTTTGTGGATAGGCTATAGTCCTCATCCCTAAAAGCACAGTTGAAATTTCCTCTCCCCCAGGACCTCTGACATTGTGGAATTGAATAATTCAGGGGTTTTGGAGATGAGGGAGACCCTCTCTGCCACACTTGTGGGGCCGTACACACTAATCAGCCTGAGTGAGGAACAATGAACACCAAATCAGTGACAAGTGATTCACTCTCTAGAATGTTGTTGGTTGTCAATTCAACAAACGGGTTTATGATCAAAGTGCTGACCTCTTCAGCCCAGGCGATGTTGGAGCCAGAGCAGAGAGAATGCCCCCCTCTCCTCTCCTCTGCCAGAATGCCATCCATCCAATGGAAGGCAATTCTTGCAGGAGGATGATATATTAGGAGATCTGATAATAAAATGAAGAGGACTGAGTAGGTGGCGCTATGACAGGCACTGCAAAATGGAACTTTTTCTCTTCAGTGACACTTAGGCTGCATCCAAACTCTCTAAAGAGTAAGGAACCTTCCTCAGAAGCAGTCATGAACCAGAAAATTGAGTCTCTGATAGCCATAACAAAGAGCGATGAATTGTCTATATCATGAAGGAGAGGAGTCAATTAACTCTTATGCTGCTTCCATCAAGCAAGAAAATGCAGGACCAACCTTGGAAGAGAAGGAAGATCAAATTTGGACCACAATCCTTTGCAGCTGTAGCTACTGAATAAATCATTCGTGTCCCAAAATTCTCCAATAAATTGCGAAATTGCCGTTGTGCTCATAAAGTATTGTAGAAAAGAAAATTTGATATTTCACAAAAATGTCCGAAGTTACCTTTAAAGATCACCCTCGAACTTTCCTTTTAACTATGTGACCTTTTCTTTGGCAAGCTCAAGGAAAGGAGAAGAAGGAAAAAAGGTTGTCTATTTAAGAGAATTAGAGTGGAGCTTTGTATTTTTGATTCCTCTTAACTGTACCCTCAACATCGCAAGCAGGTTTATGAACGGGATGATTCCATTCGCAAACCCAACGCTATGCCATTTGAAATTAATGTGAGACAATGAAATCACGGCAGCGCAGGTGGATTTCAAGCCGGTGTTCTGACAAATTTTGCTACCTATCAAAATATGCTACCCCGCGGTTCTGCGCTTGCGCAAACCTAAAATCTCGGGCTGTTTCCTCGCTCATATCTTAAGAATCTTCAAAAATCATAAAAATAGATTTATTTTTAGTCAGCATTTTGACCTGTAAGCGTACATACATTTGCTTGTACTCGCTGGGTTTTCCCAAAAATGCGGAAATTAGATGATAATGGCGTATATGGGCATATATCTTTGAACAAACTTATCCAACTTGTTATAAAATCTGCTTATGTTATAATAAACTAACAAATAACAAAGTAACTACTGTAATCTGATTCATGTTGCAATATCAAGGCGAAAACAAAGATTTTACGATCGCTTTGCATTACGGTAGCATTTTTTTTGACAAGGGAGCAAAATTTGGCAGAACACCGGAGAAAACGTTAAAATTGATGTATAGGGGGTTACATATTACAATGAACTCTCATCATGTGATCATGATTTACTTCTTTTTTGCAAGGCAGCCCGGTATGTCACTTTCTGTTGCATGCAGAAATGAGTTCAGCTGTCATAATGCTTTCCTTACCATTCTGACACCGTGCAGCCACCTCTTTGTGCAGTACCGTTATTAAAAAATAGAGGTCACTCTCTACTCGGACACCAGCCATAATTTTTTTCATCGATGCTCAAACTCATCTCCAAGCTGAATTCAAATCAACTGAAATGGGTGAGAGTCAGAGGTTGGCGAATTAATCGTAGTCGTTAGAACTTTCTTCAAACTATAACTATTCGCGCAACTTGGCTCCGATTGTGTGCGATGGCTGTGCAGCCTCCATCAGTCACATGGGGAGGTACATCTTTATTTATTTTATATGATGGGCATGACCCACCCTCCTCTGCTTCTGATTAATTAACTAGAATTAATAAACTAGAATAAAACCTTTTATGATTTTTCGTGTGTGGTTTGCTTGTGAGTGTGTGTGTGTGTTCGGTGGTGCGCGTGTGGGTCATCGCAGTTACTGGTGCGACCCTTTTTACACTGGTGGCTAGTCTGTCTTTTCACGCGTGTATAATCTTTTAGAAGTAGATGTTCATGGTGAGCATTCAGAGGGATGCCGTGTGTGGATGAATTGAAATATACTCCTATTTGATCGCCGTGATAAACTGCTGTACAGACTTGCTGTGATGAATTGCTGTGATGAATTTTCCTCTGAATTGCTGTGATGAACTGCCGTAATTAATTGGCTGTGATGCACTTGTACTCTATAGCCTCTATTTATTATGGTGATCTGTCAGCTATTTATTGTGGGGGTTTTGGTTATGATTTTCTAGCATGCAGTGTGTAGTAGACTAGTGTTCCACCTGACCTGTGTGTTGTGTACTCAGACTTCCTTCTGCATGGGGCAGGGGAACCCAGTGCTGTCAGATGGTCTGTGAGCCCAGTAATTTTAATGAATTGTTGCCAATAATAAAGATTTGTTATTCCTTGAATTTGCTGGTTTAGGATTGTTCCATACCGGGGTATAATTAAAGGTGGTGGCAGCATAATTAGCACACTGTCATTTGGGGCGCCATCTAGTGGTTGCTTAAAATTTATTGCAATATCATAAGCTAAAGGGAAAATGAAACATCAGCTCGAAAATCCCCCCGTCTCCATTTTGTGCGTCGGAGGATCAGAGAAAGGTGTTGCGGTGAGCGTGAGCAGAGTAAGTTCGTCTTCCGTGTTAAGATAATTCTGTGATCCTCAAGGCTACGATTGCATCGGCTACAACAAGCGATAATATGTCCACACGGATGGCCCGTAACGGTGTATTTTCTGTCGGTTTTATTCAACAACTGAACAGTAAAAGCAGTTTGCTCTGATGGCGCGTGCGTGTCTGGGTCGAAACTGTCGTAAGATTTTCGCAGGTCCCCACTCTGAACTAAAGCGTCATATTAAGATATTTTACCTATGTCTCATTGTGTTGTTTCGCAAGTTTCGAACTTAATGGCATCTTGTTTCGATGATATCGCGTCTCTTGTTCCAAGACCCTGATCTTGAATTGAACTTGAGAAATATCTCTTGAATTGGTCCCCGCGCTGACTTAAGTTTTTCTCTTGTCATTTCATAAACTTTATTTTCATTATGGCGGTCAAACTTGACGCAAGGAGCCTCAACATACTTCATACTACTCCAGTTGCTTGCGATCCGGGCGATTTAATATTTTTCACAACTCCCCTCCCCCCCCTGGGGCGACATTTGCCGGGATCTTGAAGGCTTATTGTGCTTAAAATCGAAGTGAGGCTCGGAATTTAAGCTGAGGCGATAGGATTTGCCCACCATTGTCATTTAAAATTTTAGACTGCAACTGTTGGATTAAAAAACGTGCTACGTCCTTTATCTTGAAGACATTAGCTGATTAGCAACTCAGTAATTTAAATGCTGTATACTACACAAAAAACCCTGTTCTGTTATGTCCCGTTCCTGCGTTTAAATAGTACAGTTTGGTTATCCATTTAACTTGTCTATACTCAATAGATATTAAATCTTTGGTGAAATGAGTTCACATACTAAATATGTGTTCTAGAACACATATCTGCTTTCATTCACCAGAAGTGACGACGACGACGACAACAGCATTAGAATGCTCATCTAAAATGTTATGATCTTGTAATGTGAAGCTGCTAGGGATTTCGTCCAAGTTCAAGTCACTTTTATAGTACCCAGTGGTCGATTTTTTTTTTTTTGCAGTTGAGTCCTCATATGCACATATAGGAAAAAACATAGAGGCACTTATCGCACATCATCCAACTTGAAACTGAAAATTAAGAAATGGCAAATTCAAAAGGTTCTTACAGGTCCAGATCATACGAAGATAATTGAAGTGAACTAAAAAAACTAATGGTATTCTGAAGTCTCAGTCTGGTGATGATATTTGGTTTCTTGTGTGGAAACAGGTGAAGTTTGACCTTTGAAAGAAGACAGCTTACCCTGTGGTGAACCATACAGTGAAAATGGCTGGAAGTAGAGGTAAGTATGAGTTTATGCTCTGTAAGGTTGTAGCAGTCACCTACATTCTGTGCTGACTGGCAGTTTGGTTCTGTCATTGCATGTCGACATTTTTGCAGAGTTTATCATTTCTTTGTTCTGGAATAAGTTGGAAATTAAATGTGCTCTGCTGTTGACTATTGGGTTAAACGGATTTGCTGTCAGGTGCTTTGAGATGTATACGAACTGGAGAGGTTATACACACTGGTCTCACTCAGTGATTCCTATGGCAGCTGCCCGATAAAACCATTTCTTGAGGTCGATGAGGGGAGGAATCTCCAGGGAGCCCCTGGAGAGCCATTAGTGCAGTGTGGAGAGATTTTTAAATTTTGAAGCATAATGAGCTGGTTCATGAGCTGCCAGACCCCCTGTCCCTACAGGTTGGTTCCCTGGATGCTTTTGACCTCTGCTTTTTCTGCAGTTTTTCTTGATCAGTCAGACTGCAGCATCTTGCTTACTGTTGGCTTGGCTACAAGATGCAGAAATGTGCCCCACGCTGTTAATTCATGGTTTGACCATCTTAAACTCACCCAGCCTCAGTCAAGCCACCTCTGGTGGGAATTGTGGGGAACTGGCCTGCAAGAGCCTAACAGCTTGACTGAGACCAAGAAAGTTGGATGTGTAAGCACCTACATAAGTAGCCATCAGAAGTAGCCATCTTCAACTTGTTACACTTATGTGTAATGGTCTAATGCAGTTGTGCTATGTCATGCGGTAAAACAAAATGTCATGCAGTAAAATGCTTCATTTTGAAATAAATATACAAAATACTCTTAAGTTAAATTATATATGAACACAATCAAGAAGAGCTAATAAAACCTAAAGATATGCCAGATTTTAAAACAGTTTTGCCTCTCTAATTGAAAAAGCCTAAAAAAAGCCTACATAGCCTAATCAACTGTTTGCAAGCTTTCAATGAAAGCTCCAGCTACATAACTGCTATGTATATTCGACCCAAAAAGAAAAAAGGTTTATTTGGGCGGAGAGTCCGTCACATTATAAATTGTATGACCGTGCACCAATGGCAATGGCCATCAGGAGATCGCAGGTTTGTTTGGCCATCTCAGAATTTGAAAAATTGTCTGAAAAATTCCATAATGGCAAAAGGCAGTACCTCAGCGAATTGTTGATTGGTCCATAATTATAAATATCTTGGCACTAACACTGATAACAAGCTGTCTTTTGATTTCCATGTTGATGCTGGCTGTAAGAAGGCACATCAACGCATGTATTTTTATTGGAAACTGCAGAGTTTTAATGTTGACAGCACTTTTATGAATGTTTTATTCTTGTTTTATTGAATCGGTTCTGACCTTTTCTTTAATTTGCTGGTACGGCTTACTTTCCCTCAAAAACAAAAACAGATTGCAGGGTATAGTGAGAGTATGCAGCAAAATTGCAGGCATTAACTTAAATTATCTTTCTGACGTATACAAGCTCAGAACCCCAAGTAAGGCCCGCTCTGTCCTCACTGAGCAGAGCCACCCCTTGGTAGGTGAGTTTGTGTTGCTCCTGTCAGGCAGCAAGTACATCTTGCCAAGATGCAGGACAAATAGAGGAAAGTATTCTTTTGTACCTGCTGCCATAGTTCTGCTGAACAAGTGACTGATTAACCTGTTTGTTCCATTTATTATTGTTCTTTGTTGTTATATGTCTTGTTACTCTGTGATTGTTGTTGATTGTTTTTGTTACTGCTGGCTGCAGAGCGATTTGCCCCATGGGGACAAAGACTTTTTGAACTTTCACACATCCAAATAATTTTAAGTTTTTATAATATAGCATGATAGGTCAGCGAGTAGAAAGATGCTAAATGGGATGCGAATGGCTGATGGTAGCCATCTTGTTTGACCATTCACTGTGTACTAATAGACCTCTACAGGAACCTTGACCAACAGAAAGCATGGGAAATTTAAGGTTGATTGGGCAATTAGTTTTGGAGTAACAACTGTTAGTTACAGCACCACCCATTGACTGATTCGGACCAAATTTGTTTCAATGTTATACAAAAAATTCAAAATGACAGAACATCTATTCATACAAAATGTGTGTGGCTTATATGGATATTTGTGTGGACTGAGTCAAGAAAAAATTATTTTGTTCCTGCGACCTACAGCTCAAAAGTTGGACCCTGAAACAGTCTGTTTTTGCGCCACCTTGCAGTGAAGCATTATAGAAGTTCTAAAATCACAAATGCCACTCCTGCAAATGGTTGATGTGTGGCAAGTTTCATTGGAAAAAATCTGTTTTCATGTTATGCTCTGGATAAAAAATGGTTACGGACAGACAGAGCGATAAATATATTCTCCCTCATTATACGCCAGGGGGATAAAATGGGAGGTGCACGGGTGAATCATTGGGTGGGTTTTGTGTGAAAGACGTTTGTGGCAATGGTTTTTTTTTTATGGATTTTTGTTTCAGCGGTGCAGCAGTGGAAGGAGGCGATGGCGCCCGGCGGTGGCGACAGTGATGATGAGGAGATGATGAAGGAGGAGTGTAGGAATAATCTAAAACTGATCAAGAAGATGAAGAAGGACCTGGCAGTGAGCGGAAAAGGAGTGGGAGAGATAGAGTGGCAGCGAGAGTCAGATGTGCAGCACACACAGTGGGGGGTGGACTTCGGCTTTCAGAAAGGAATGATTATGGGAATGGGAATTAATGGCGGGATTGGCTACCAGTCCCGCTCTGAAAAAAGATCTACGAAGGGCAAAGCAAAATTTACCTTTTAATGGTAAAAAGAAATCCTGGTGCAACCAATTCATTATCCAGTAACACTGCGAAAGTGAAACCCCATCAGTATTGGTTGGAATAGTGTACCCTCCTCCAAAAATGGCCTTGAGACAATTTGTTTCTTTCTCCATGTCTTTTGTGAGTTAGTCTACATAGTAGTGTGGGTGAGATGTTCATTTTTCTTCTCAATTACCATATCTTACATGTTTGCTTTCGATCCTCATTTAATCTTAAAACTGAGAGTTGATATTTAGAGCGCCTGTCAGGTATCGCTGGGTCCACCCAGTACTGTTTAATTTACATATCCTCAGCGCTAGTGTGTTACCCAGAAAGCAAAGTTCCAAAGCTGATGTGAAATGTTCACATCTGAACTAAATGCTGTGCAGCAGTCTTACATTCCAACTCAATCCTGGCTGAATAGCACCCTCTAAGTGCTGTCATTACAAACTCTCATTCCTACCAGTTACATCTGCCTGGTGAAAATGCTGTATCTGTACTCCAAAGGCTCTGGGCCTGCTGCTGTAATGTTCTGTGATTTACAGATGATGATGATTACATGTGAATTACTGAAATCTATCATGCTGCAGTGCTGGGTTCATGCATGTCTCAGGCCCTGAGGCTATTAGTGCGTGTCCTGCATTCTGTGAGATGATGTGTGAGTCTGATGTGAGTAGATTGGCTTTTGTAAAGTCTGTGCATGTGCACAGTGACCTCAGCTGTGGATGTATCTATAGATACTACACGATCTCAGTAAATCCTGCATCAGTGGAGTAATTTCAGTTGCAAACTTTGGCCTTTTTTATTTTCCTGTGTATGACTGTTGCCAGTGTCATCTGTCATCTGTGAAATTATATTCAAATAAATCTGAAATGTTGGCTTGTTTCGTGAGCTGCTGTGTCATGGTGGTCCTTCATGCTATCTCGGCCGTGGAACCCAGCCTACAAATGAAATGTAGCGCAACCCAGGCTAATGGCTTCTGCTATCAGCTAAAAATAATTTGAATGCTGTCAATGCTTTCCATCTTGGAACTCTACAGTCGCAAGTCCACACTCTGAAAAAGCCGTCCTCTTTGAATATTTGTGGATGGAAAAGCAATTGTGCCAGGGCTATCGCTACCACTGAGATGTCAGTCTCCATGTTGACAAATAATGATCAAATTTTCAGGAAAATTTCATGGTAAGTTCATCTGATTGCAGCAGCATGTTTAAGCCTGATATATGCTCAGTTCTCCATTTGTTATTTTACCTTTCATATTAACACCAATAGTAAACCTAAGAACCATTCCACGAGAGATTGACATTCAATGCGCAGTTGACCCCCCTGGAATTGAATGAAACTTGGCATATAGGTTGATATGGGTGTCTCACAGAAGAAGCAGAATTTTTAGGTCTGTATTTCACTGTGCCTGCCTAAATCAATTTTGGCCATCTTTCCAGCCATCCATTGCACGAACCCAGCAAAATACCAAGGGAATATTAACTGAAAATGATAGTTTTGTAGTGAGTAAACACATAAAGCATTCTAGTTTGGTATATGTCTGGGATATTATTTTATTCCTATTCCCATTTTCACTTTTTACTATGATTTCTCAAATAATTCCGGCTCAATAAAATAGTTACCCAGCTTGGCGCTGATGTGGTGCTAATGTCTATCCAGGCTTGAAGTGTGACAGGTCAAGATAGATAATAGCACAACACATCCGGTACTGGGTACCCTTAAGTCATAATAATTGATGTAAAATGAGCAGTCAAAAGCAACACTGTGCCACTACGCTGAGTGGGGAAAGCAGAGAGAGCCATGAGCAGCATTTCATGTTGAAATTGACCCCTTTCTGATCCTAAATGTATCTAAGCTTTTAACTCTCGGCTTCCCCCACTCTACTTGCTCATTGTCTAATTTGTTCCCCTGCCCCCTTTCACTCCTCATTGCTCTCCCTCGTCTGCTTTGAGTTTGAGATAATGACCAGTGACTTGATTTGACTTGGACATGATGGGTGCATCTCAAACCGTAGCCTGCATCCTATTAAGGTCGCATTTTTAGGGGTCGTCACTTACGTCCATCCACTAAACTGACATATAAGGTAAGAGACAAGGTTAAATTTGGGGCTAGGTTAAGGTTAAAGGGTTAGAGTTATGGTTAAAGTTAGGCAAACCAGTGATGACTTGCTTAAAACAAAGCTGTTTAACGGAGATGACTTAATGTTACGTTAGCTTGGCTGATGGAATTAAGTGACGAGCTCTAAAAATGCGGTCTTCACAGGATGCAGTCTAGGCTTTGAGGTGCACCCGATGTCTTGGTCACAAGGATGTTTTATATCTCCTTATAGGTCCATGCTTGGTCACAACTCTGACCAACAGTTGTCCTTCCTGGGCAAGATTAGACCCCCGATCTGGGCGATTTTAAAGGGCGCATTTGTTTATACAGTGCTTTGAATCCTATCACTAACTCCTGCTTTAAAGTCTTATTTTGCTGTGGTCTTATCATACGCGTGAATACTGACCTAGTGCCTTTTTCGCCCTTAGTTTCAGGCTACGTTTAAGTCGACCAATGCTGCAGGGAAATACAGTACTATTGGCCCGGGGATAGACTCCGAGTTAAAAATCATTGTCGCTAAGGATTTGTTCCTGAGTGCGAATGTCTCGATAAATTTGTAAACGAAATTCCCACAAACGAGTGTATGAATTCAAAGAATTGTACCGTTTTGAAACTCCCCTATAAAGCAAAAGTGAAAGTCGGGGCCGGGGTCATAAGTGCAGAGCCACAGTAACGCCCGTGCAGACTTCATTTGCGGTTGGAGAGCCGAAGGGCAGGAGGAAACGTGCACTGAGGGAGAGCTCTTCACTGTGAGTATACGTGATTACTTCTTTAAACAGGTATTGTTGGCGGCCGATGTGAGTATTATTTTCATTAACTTGTGATTTCGGTCGAGTCAGCAGGCATTTTTATTTTGCGTTGAACGTCGAGGGACGTTTTATACTTGGGCTCTATATTCATTATGCTGTCTAAGTAAGGACAGCCAATACAGGACTGCGGTGAAGTTAATTTTACGTTGGATATTCGACGGACATTCGCGGTGCACTCTCCGGCATAGTTTCGCGATCATACGCAGAGACGGCGCTCCAAAGGCTGGCGGTCAAATATGATTCAGCGCTGGCTGCAGCGGTTAGGGACCGTCAATAAATTCCAAATTTATTAATAATACTGTGTACTTAATTTCTCTAGCTACCAGACCACTTGACGGAGAGATGCAGACAAATATTAAATAATTTTAACATTAACTCCAAATGTGGTGCACCTAATTTTTTCAGAATAAGCTTTTATAGCATTATAATAACTATTACATGAATCTAAATGTATCAATATGCATGAAAAAAGCACAACCTTTTTGAATAGCTACCAGGAAACTTGACACAGGGATGCAGCACAAAAACGAAAAAATTCTAATATTAATTCAACATGAAGCACACCTCTCATTTTGTCTGAACCTGCTTTTTTAGAATTTTTATAATTATTAATTGAATATTGACATATAAATAATAACTGAAAATTCGTTACTTCTCTCAATAGCACCCAGGAAACTTGACGAATGGATGCATCATGAAGGTTATATAATTCTAATATTCACTCTTCATGAGGCACACCATTTTATTTTTTATAAAAGTCTTTCACTGCATTTTTGTAAATATGAAATAGAAATTACTGTAGTAATGTGAATGGAAAAACAATATTTCCTTCAATAGCTTCCAGAAAACTGGAAGTAGGGACACAAGACTATAGCTATATAATTCTAATATTCATTCTACGTGAGGCACACCTCTCATTTGTTCTGAATCAGCTTTTTTAGAATTTTTATAATTACTTATTGAATATTGGCATATTAATAATAACAAAAAAATCATTACTTCGTTCAATAGCTTCCAGGAAACTTGACAAATGGATGTATCATAAAGGTCATATAATTCTAATATTCATTCTTCATGAGACACACCTCTCATAGTTTCAGAACATGCTTTATTATAACTATTATAATTACTGATTGAATATTGGCAATATTATTCATAACTGAAAAATCATTATTTTTTTCAATAGCTCCCAGGAAACTTGACGAATGGATGCATCATGAAGGTTATAGAATTCTAATATTCACTCTTCATGAGGCACACCTCTCATATTTTCAGAACATGCTTTATTAGAATTATTATAATTATTAACTTCATATTGACATAAATAATAACTGAAAAGTCATTACTTTTTTCAATAGCTCCTAAGAAACTTGACAAATGGATGCGCCATGAAGATTATATAATTCTAATTCTCACTCTTCATGAGGCACACCTCTCATTTATTCTGAACATGACTTATTAGAATTTTTATAATTATTAATTGAATATTGGCATATTAATAATAACTGAAAAATCATTATTTTTTTATTGACTGAATTTTTTTCAAGGTTGAAGGCCTTTGGGTCGACGGGAAAATCCCAAAATTTTCAGGTTCCAGAAGTGAACGGTTTGGTTGCTGGGGCCTCCAGAAGGGTCACCCTCCACAGGGCCGAAATTGAGCTTTTTTAAGAAAAGTAGGTTTTTGAGTTGAAATATCTCAGCGTGTCCTCAGTAGCCCAGCTTCATTTTTCCGATGTCAATCTGTGTTGGGAGGAGTTTTGGAAAATCACAAAATTTTGGTGGGCTGTTGAGGGTGCCGTATAATAGGGGGCGCTTGAAAAGTGTTTCTTGGGCACAAAGTGGTGTAAAGTTTTTAGGCATTCCTTGCGTGCACCCTCATTAGCCCAAGCTTGTTTATGCATGATATGATTCTATAACAGTGCCTTGTGCTATTCCACTTGAGATTGTAATGGGATGGTGACAGCGCAGAATTCAAGGTGACGCTCATTTTGTTGAATATGCAAAATAGGGATATTCTGCGGCTGTAGATCTCCATGCGCCCCCATCAGATTTGATATTTGATAGCCCTGCGTTTCCACTATATATGTATCAAAAAGATTGAAGTGGGGTTCAACTGTATTAATCTCTTTGTCCATCCCAGTAGGGCAAGGTTTCAAATGTGAATTAGTACAATATATGGTCTATTCCACAAAACAGTGAGAACACATGAATTAGAATAGTACACCTAGTTGGAGTTACTTACAGTCCAAATGATTAGAAACCAGTGTGACATCAAATCAAAGTCACAGAACTCTCAGTCACTGTCACACTCCATGTCCATTTACTGACTGTCCCGTCTGTGGATTGAATAAAGGGATGAAGGCAACAAGGCATGATGGAAAGATAACCTACTGAAGGTGCACACATCTGGCCCTTGGCCAAGGGTTATTTCATTAGCTGGAGGGTCTGAAATAAAAATCTATTCATCCAATTGAGCAGCAGTGGGAATGGGAAAAAAAAAGCAATACATGTAACTGCACATGTGGGTGGGCCCAGGACAGGGGATCAGATAGACCCCTCTGCTGAGCAGAAGGTGGAAAAGATCATCAAAAAGGAGTCACCACTTTTTTTCATTCACATCTGTATGCATCGAGCTGCACTGCATACTTTCAGTTTCACCTGACAATGTGCACAATTTTCACTTTCTAACTCTTGGCTCGTTTCATGTTTTCTGTCGTTATCTCCAAAAAATAAGACTAGGGGGAAAACTAAGTGTCTGACATTTTCACCTGAGTTTTCTCTAACAAAGTAAGGATGATGGAGACAATGAGTGACTGATTTTATTGTCCTGAAATTAGCATGACAAAAGAAGTAAAACATTGTTTTTATTTATTCATGAGCGGTGAAGTGTGCAATCCGTCTGGCACCTCCTCCAATCTTCCAAACGTTCCAAAGGAAGTCAGCAGAAGGCCAGACCCTATCCATTGGTTCAGAAGAGAGCTTTAAATTGCTCCACTGAAAATTATCCATTGGCATTGAATTCAAACTGACACCTATGCTGACTTATGTACCATAACAGCACATCAAAGACAAGTGTATGGAATGGTCACGTCACACCATTCAGAATGATGGTCAAAAAGGGTTAAAACAATTGAACACCACATCAATCATTTTGGTCCACATAGTGGACATGTAGGGATATCAAATAAACCAGATTTCATTCAAATCTGATGGGGGCGCATGGAGATATACAGCTGTGGAATACCCCTATTTTTGCATTTTTACTGAATTGACCGCCACCTATAGTTCCGCGCCCTCAACATCCCACTACAATTTCAAGTGGGAAAAAAGCTTGGGTTAATGAGGGCACAAGCAAGGAATGCCTCAAAC
This sequence comes from Gymnothorax reevesii, assembly GCA_029721435.1. Taxonomy (NCBI): domain Eukaryota; kingdom Metazoa; phylum Chordata; class Actinopteri; order Anguilliformes; family Muraenidae; genus Gymnothorax; species Gymnothorax reevesii. The sequence goes on along the minus strand of CM056589.1, from coordinate 34,572,032 downwards.
TGTGAAGGTACATTCAGGAACCACACGCAAGAGATGCCTTTAATGAAGTCTGAGTCAAAGCCAAAAAACACAATTGCCAAGCCACAATACAAAATCCAAAAACTGTGTCCACTAGACAGGCAGGGGTCAGAACCAGGAAGACAGATGAGCAAAGGTACGTAAACGGTAGGCAAAAAATCGTAGTCAATGGACAAAACCAAGGGTCATACACAGGGCATCCAAACACACAAATTATGGCCATACAAAAATGGGTCAAAATACAAGAAGGGCAATGGCAAGAATCGTAGTCGGACAAACCAGTAGAAGAAAAACAATACTCAATGGCATACACGGCGCTCCGCGTAAAGAAATATTGATCAACGTTCTGACAAAGTCAGAACTGCAGTGCGGACTCTTAAATAGACGGGAGGGAAGTCGCATGGTATGCAGGGAACAGGTGAGCTGGATCAGACTAATTACAAGGGGAGAATCACATGAAACCCTAACCACGAAAATTGGCAAAAGCCAAGACAGATGGGAATCACACACACAGCCTATGACATGTTGAACAGCTCCTGTCAAGGAGTTCTAAGGGTACAAATAACAAGTGCTGAAAAGTAATTAAGCATGTGCGAGAGATCTCGCAGAAATGCAGGGGGAGACGGGTAAAGCTGAGCAAGAGGCGGAGACTAGAACAGGGCGATTGCTGAGAGGGAATTAGTAATATTTGGTAGTGGTGCAACTTTACAGATTTAACTAGAGTGCTCGTTAGTAATTGAGTAATCTATACTGACCAAAAAAAGAAACGCAATTACATAATCTGGTACCAAATTTCAACAAACCCATTGAAAAAGATGCTTTTGTTCTGAGTTATTTTTAGAGGTGAGTACTTCTACCATACAAATTCTCGCGTTCATAGCGCATATTCTGGTGCCGCCATTTGTCCGGAACCAAACATTCGGCAGTGCTTGGGTTTGAGTACTACCATTGTCCTAACACACTTATTTTTGTTTTGAGTTCCTCTTAGACACCGGGGCCTATAAAAGTCTAACCGAAAATGAGTGAAAATCAAACTGGTTATAATGCCATGACTAACGGAAGTTCAACGAGAACACGCGTTTGGGATGCTACAGGCCGGAAGTCGGGTAGATAGAGTTGCCCGTCAATTCAGTGTGCGTTCTGCGACAATTTGTTGCTTCAGAACCTTTTTTAATGCCACTGGACACATGGCCGATCACCCCAGATCCAGTAGGCCACATGTTATGACTCCAGTGTCTGCCCGTCATATCACAGCTGACCGTCTGCTACACACCGAATCAAACTTCATTTTATTGAAGGAAACCTCAACGCTGTCCATTACTGTGAGGAAATTCTCCATCCAGTCGTCGTTTCCTTTGTCCGACATCACCAACTGACTTTTCAACAGGACAACGCGCGTCTGCACGTGGCACGTATCTGTATGGAGTTCCTTTGGGCCAAAAACGTGCAAATCCTTCCCTGGCCTGCATTTACTCCAGATCTTTCACCTATTGAACACTTGTGGGACATTGGATAGAGCAATCCGGAGACGTCAACTACCGCCAGCTACAGTACATCAGCTAAGACTAGCGCTGACCAAAGAGTGGAACAGCATTCCACAAGCAACAATCAGACGTCTGGTGATGTCTATGAGACGCAGGTGTACCGCCGTGCGCGACGCTAACGGGGGACATACGAGATTCTGAGAGTGTCATTTGTGTTTTGTAATGTCAAACTTCACCTTGTTAAATATAAGCCAACATGGCGATATTCCAGCCTGATTGTCTGAGATTCCCTCTTTCATTTGATGCCAATGAAGTGTTGATTAATAACGGCTACGCTCGATAAAATCAAGAAATAGAAAATAGCATTTCTTTTTTTGGTCATTGTATATATACATGGATTAGTTGTGTTAGTAGACTGTGATACAAAATACAAATGTTAGTTTTGTTAGTAATCAGTAAGACGAAGGAAGTAAAAGAGAATTGAAGGAATATATTAAACGCCGGAATTCATTTAAATCAGCCGAAGTCAGTGAGCACACAGACAGGGAAGACGGACTGAACCAACTAGATCACAAGACAGGGGAGACAAGTGCAATGGAACTGAGACATGGAATGAACTAAAAACCAGAGCATTACAATAACCAAAAGGAATAAATGAAAAACAAAATCATCAACACAGATCCTGAACATAAACATGACAAAAAACCATAACCATGACTGCTACTTTGGTCCAAGATGGCATTTTCAAGTGGGCCCTATTGGTGGTTCCCTCAATAGCTCACCAAAATTTTTAATTTTCCTAAACTCCTCCTAATATAGACTGACAAGAGTAAAAATGAAGCTGGGCTATTGAGTTCGCACTGAGATTTCAATTCAAAAACCTATTTTTCTTAAGTTCAATATTGGCCATCGAGGGTGACCCTTCTCGAGACCATAAAAACCAAACCGTTGACTTCTGGAACCTGAGAACCTGGAATTTTCCTATTTACTAATAGATCTTACACCAAAAGAAATTTCAGGCCATTTACTATCACGCATGCATCAATCCCTGACAGAAATCTGCCTGACCGTTATAAATTCTGGCAGTTTAAGATTCGTTTGGCACCAACCATTCACCGTAACTCCCTCTCGTTCCAAAAAAAAAGTTTGGAAAAGGCAAAACTTCACCCCTGAAATCTAACTTCCTGCCCAGAATCCTTCACGGCACAGCCATGAAATTGTGATGTGTGCTGATTAGCTGGCGCTTGAGAGACCTGGCAAGTGCCAGCCAATCGGCGCACACGTCCCTCGTCGTCTGCTGAGTTTTAAAAATGCCGGCAATTTTGTTGCTTTCTGTTGACGTCACATCCCATCCTGAGTAAATCCAATCAGCGCCAAGTAAACCCCAAGCCCCTCCCAGGAGTTTTTCAGGCCGTTCAGAGTACACTACTTCAAGGCAGGGACTTTTTTTAGCCCCCGTAAAAGTTCAGGAACGCTGTCCTTCGGGGTGTTTCTGGCGGTGGAGACACACAACAATGGCCCTCAGCCCTGCGAAATTCCTGCGGTGGAAACGGGCCTTATATAGTTGCCTTTATATCGATGGGTTAGAGCACAATGGTATTGTGTCCAAATTTTTTTTGACTTTTACCTCCTGTCACACATTTCTTTCAGCTAATTCTTGGAGCACAGTAATTATACTTCCATGCGCCTCAGTTTTAAACAGAATTCACATTTTCATTTTGTGCCATGTCCAATAAAATCTGCTTATGAATTAAACATTGATATTTTGATGTATCAAAATGAACAGTATCAGGGAATCATCTGTCTTCCATTACAAACGAACTTAACTTCAATTTATCATCATTGTGTCATGTCACATCAAGAGCTTGAACTGTTTGAGCACGGAGGTGTCATGCCCATTTTGGCAATTTTGGCCATGTGACAGTACCACACTTATGAAAATGTACGCGTTTGGTATACTTCTGAACCATGCAGTAAAGGAGTGACATAAAAATGTTGTAAATGCTGCACCTGACTTAATAGAACATTTGCAAACCTAAAAATCTATTTTTCTCAAAACCTGTAAAATGGACGTACAGTGCTGTGAGACAGTATTTGCTGCCTCCCTGATTTTTTTTTTCTTTTCATGTTTTAGCATATTTGTCACACTTAAATATATCAGATCATCAAACAAATTTTAACATAAGACAAAGATAACCCAAGTAAATAGAAAATGCACTTTTTAAATGATGATTTCATTTATAGAGGGGGGGGGGAAAGCTATCCTAATCTACCTGGCCCTATGTGAAAAAGTAATTGCCCCCCTTATTAAATCATCGTTTAACTGTGATAAACAACATTTGAGTTCAATTTCACTATCCACACCCAGGCCTGCTTACTGTGAGACTTGTTGAATCAAGAAATCACGTAAATAGAACCTCTCATTGACATCGATCAGTCTGGAAATGGTTTCAAAGCTAAGGCTTTGGGACTCCAGCAAACCACGGCGAGAGCCCTTATCCACAAATGGAGAAAGGCTTGGAACAGTGATGAACCTTCCCAGGTGTGGCCGGCCTACCATAATTACTCCAAGAGCGCATCAGAGACTCATCCAGGAGGACAAAAAAGAACCCAGAACAACATTTAAAGAACTGCGGGTGTCACTTGCCCAGGTTAGGGCCAGTGTTCATGATTCAACCATAAGAAAGAGACTGGGCGAAAATGGCATCCATGGGAGAGTTCCAAGGAGAAAATCATTGCTGACCGAAAAGAACACACAGGCTCGTCTGACATTTGCCAAAAAAAACATCTTGTTGATCCCCAAGACTTTTGGGAAATTTTTTCTGTTGACTGACCAGACAAAAGTTGAACTTTTTGGAAGGTGTGCATCCTGTTATCCCCCCGGCATATAATGCAGGGGGATATAGCGATCAGTGTGTCCGTCTGTCCGTCCGTCTGTAATAAAATCGTTTCCGGACCAGAACCCGAAAACTATACCACTTACAAACACCAAATTTGGTATGGAGCTTCTCCTTATGGTCTAGTTGTGCCTTTTGGGGGTTTCGGTCCGTCCATCTGTCCACACAACCTGTAGGTTACACAACCTACTGCCGGGGGGATCCGCCATTGCCAGGTGGCTCTTGTTACATTTTGGTGTAAAACTTACACAGGGTTTCATGAAAAGAGCATCATACCAACAGTCAAGCATGGTAGTGGTATTGTGATTGTCTAGGGCTGCTTTGTTGCTTCAGGACCTGGATGACTTGCCGTAATTGATGGAACTATGAATCCTGCGCTCTACCAGAAAATCCTGAAAGAGAATGTTCGACCATCAGTTCGTGACCTCAAGCTCAAGCACACTTGGATTATGCAGCAGGACAATGATCCAAAAGACACCAGCAGGTCCACCTCTGAATGGTTAAAAAAACCAAAAAAAAAAAAAAACAGAAATAGGTTTCGGAGGCCTAGTCAATGTCCGGACTTAAATCCGATTGAAATGCTGTGGCATGACCTTAAACAGGCCATTAATGCGAGAAAACCCTTGAATATGGCTGAATTAAAACAATTCTGCAAGGAAGAGTGGGCCAAAATTCCTCTGCACCGATGTGAAAGACTGATTGCTAGTTATGGCAAACATTGCTGTCGCCGAGGGTGGCACAGCCAGTTATTAGGTTTAGGGAGCAATTCCTTTTTCACAGAGGTCCAGGTAGGTTTTGATAGCTTTTTCCCTCAATAAATGAAATCATTTAAACTGAATTTTCTATTTACTCGGGTTATCTTAGTTTAATATAAAAATTTGTTTGATCTGAAACATTTAAGTGTGAAAAATATGCAAAAACATAAATTAGGAAGGGGCAAATACTTTTTCACGGCACTGTATAACCATTGCACTCCAAACCCTTGAAATGAGTCCCCTATATAGTGAATAGAGAATTGTGAATGAGTGAGTGATTTCAGAATTGTCTCTCTTGCCTAGAAAAGTTCCTAACTCCTATAAAATGATCCAGAAATTATTACTGGGTAGCCATTAGTGTATTCGAATTCTTTAAATTTTCAGGAAAGGTGCTTCCGTGATTCCTAATTTACCTGCTTTAGCATAGGGTACACAGAACCATCCTTTTAGATAAAGGACATTAAAGCTATCCCACAATTCTGCGCAGCTGCAATAAAGCAACGACTGTTCATCCGGCCAATCGCGTAAAGAAGCGTATTAATGGGCAGGGGACTCGTGATCACGTTGCCTCGTGTACTTGCATTCGGATTCTCTAATTAGCGCGGTTGTGTTCCTAAGATATTAGGAATTCCATTTAACACCTTCCTTTTACCTTATGACGTTTTCCACAAAGGTTAAAGAAATTGGTTGGGAATTGGTGGATAGGCCGTAATTTTTTTTTTAACTATTCAGAGTTTTCGGACGCAGCCTATGTTTTCCCGCTTGCTTCTGCTTCTATTTCCTATTGTATTTTTTTTTTTCTCCCGCCCGGTCTTTGCAGCGAATACTAGTACGGAGAATGGGCCAAGTATAGATACCTCCGCGCTCTGAAGTGCGTGCGAAATCTGCGAATGGAGCCAGGTGAAGGCATAACCGAAGCTTAACTGGGCTCTCATGCTGGAGAAGTCCATCATCGTCTACAGAGCTGTCAGAGAACTACTGCTATTGATTTGAACAGAACCGTGATTTTGGTTTGCTTGTGTTTAAACAGGTGAATTGTAACTGTGTTAAGCAAAGGCTGGTGCTGTGGTGTGAATAGTTCCTCGGAGACCTGCACGTGTTACTGCAAGAGCTGTGAAAATGTCTTCAAGAGGCAGTAAGTAAATGTACCGGCTGTAGAGACATTATAATGGGCAGGAAACCTCCTGCTAGAGCTGAGGCATGTTATGCATTTTACTGACCCTATGGAGTAATTTTTCCTCTGTATTTCACCCATCCTTGTTACTAATGAATAGTGGGTAGCCACAGTGCAGCACCAGCACCTGAAGACCAAGGCCTTGGTGAGAGGAAATGGCTGGAATGTTGCTATATAGTGCATGCCTTTTTGGCTTAGAGCAAACAAGAGTACCCAGAGGAAACCCAAGAGAAACCTGGGAGATGCCAGAGCTTCTGTATTGCAATGAAGCTGTGATGACCACTGTGCCTCCATACTGTAGGTATTGGTGAGGTTGGAAATTGACCTCTGGTGCTGTAGATGCAGGTCATCTGGTAAAAATGCTTTTTTTGTCATCTCTGCCAAGGAGGCTATGTTATATGATCAGTTGTATTTGTTAGTTGGTTTGTCTGTTCAGTTTACAAAAAAAAGTAAATGGATATATTTGCTTGAGAGTTTTACCAAAGGTGGATCCTGGCCTGACGTGGTGGTGATTTAGATTTTAAGAGTGATCTTAATCTGGATTCTGGATATTTTTTGAAGGATTCTTCACCATTGGGAGGAGTCAAAAGAAAATGCCCATATAGGTATCCTTCTGGATCGTTGGACTCCTCTTGTGTAAAATTTAGTTGTGTAGATGTGGTGTTACTGTAAAGTACCTAATGGAGGAAGGGACTTCCAACCACTGCTAAATTATTGATGAGGTGATGTAGATTCCTGCTTCTTAAACAAAAAAGGGGTCTTTTGCTGGAGTGATGACTGATGGGGGATGTTTTAGCCTTGGCAGAGTTTTGCAGTCTTAGGTTGTTCTTGTTGGCTGTGCTTTTAATGCACACCCAAAATACAGTCCCCATGTGTTTGTGGGGTGTGTGTGTGTGTGGTAATGGTGGAGGCTTCATCCTGTACCAGTCCATGGAGGGAATGCTCTCGGCAGCCTTCCTCTAAAATAAGTGTGAACTACAATCTCATGGCCTTGCTAGGCCCAGGTGCGCTATGGGGGATCCTATAAACTTCCCTCGATTGAGCTGTATCTTTATCCACACGGGGAATAGTGCTGCCAACGACTGATCTTTGATTTGGGAACTTAGTTAATGCAGCTATACTTCACAGCAGAATTTCTGACTTAATCGCGAAACCTACAGTACAGATCAATAAATTACCCCTGAGAGCACCCAAAGTATTGACCCTCTCGTATTGTAATCCAAGAACACCGAGCACCACCAGAATTTGAAATTTGCGAGTGAGCAGTTTCTGGAAAGTGTTTAATTTTCTCATGTTTCTGCAGGAATGTTGAAGTGGGAGGAGAGCAGCGACACTGACACGGACAGTGACAGTGACAGTGACAGCAGTGAAGAGCGGCAGAGGAGGAGGAGGAGGAGGGCGCTGGTAAAGACGGTGTCGGTGAATGAATTCCGACATTCTCGATGTCTGCAGGGAGGGATTGGGTTGGGGCCGGTGGGCATCGGGGGAATGGTGGGCCTTGCTAACTGTACGCGCAGCATTGTCACGTCTGAACGCTTTGTGCTGGAGTCCAGATCGGTGTTGGGTGCGAGCGTCAGGGCAGGGATCGATGGAGGCCCAGCGCTCACAGCCTCTGCAGCTGTCAGTACCTCCACCCGCATCAGCTCTGACCGACCGCTGAGTTTGGACGTCGATGTTAACGTAGGAGGGAACGTGGGTCTGGATATGGGCGGTGGGGTGGGCATCGGTGTTGGGGCAAATATAGGGATGAGTGTGGGTGATAGGCCTGGCCTGGAGGCCAGTGTGGGTGTGAATGTGCTAGGGGTGGGAGTGGATGCCGGGATCGGTACTAACGGGCTGAGATTGGGGGTGAACATGGGGCCTCTTCGGCTGGGCTTCTAGATGATGCTGCTGTGATTAGCCATGACATCATGCACCCACGCTCGCAAAAGCACGCCCACACACACACACGCACACGCACACACACCAGTGTGTGCGCATACATACGCACTGCATAACACAAATAGGATGCCCTTTTCCTTACAGAGAGTAGAAAAGAGTTCTCCACCAAGCCGAGTCTGTTGATAATGACAAACGGATGTTGACTGGTAGAAAGCAAATGGCCTCAAGGAATATAAATTGGGGGGGTGTTTTGCATCACGGTCAAATTCTCTGTGGTTTTTTTGTGTTATGACCTGAGAACCCTGTGGTTTCTGGCGCTTGTTTAGCGCTTTATTACCCCTGGGTTCCTTTGAAGTACCAAGAATTGTTTTCTTGTTTTGATGCATTTGAAAGTCTGTTTTGTTGGGGGTCTGTAAGGCGTTTCTTCTTGTTCAGCGTCTTTCCCAGTGGATCACCCCAGGCATTTTTGGTTGTACATCGTTGCTTGGCTTTGTCGCGTTTATATATTTTTTATTTTTTTTTAACAAACCTGTGCTTGAGGATATGGAATTCTAGCGACCATCAGTATGGCTAGCCTAAAACGTTTTATAAAATACAATGAGCTTTGCCTTAAAACCTGAATGTAAATTGGATTTTGGTATTTAGAATCCCAGGCGGCCATTTGTCAGTCAAAGTGGAAATGCCTGGAGAAGTATTTTACGTTAACGTTCTTATTTTTCGAACAGAAAAGGTTTTATCCTACCTTGACATGTTTCGATGGGATACTCCCGTCTTCTTCAGAAGAGTGCTTTATTCTTGTAGTCTTGTATGGAACTATTCTTGTAGTTCCATCAAGTTGTAAATGTTAACTTGTTTACATTGCTCTTTGCTTGGAAGTTAAGTTTGTTTCCCCCATTGGTGGAGCTCATAATAGTGAAAAATATTTTGCCTCACTAGTTTTTGTTAAGAGAAGTAAGATTTTGGGTTGAGGTGAAAGATGGGAATGTTTGTTGAGATTTTTGTCTTTGTAGTATGCATCATAAGATGCCAGAACTTCAAGCTGTGCATTATATCATAATCTTAACAACTTTGCCAAAAATAATGTGTGTATTCATATGCTGTAAAATGTGACTTAAAAGCGAACTGAGGTTTCATCAAACATTTCCCCAATTAGCTATAAATCATGACCCGTTGAGATAAATAACTGTCTGAAATTTCAGGAAAAAACTTTCATCGATAGTGTTTTTTACTGGGGATTTTGTACTCGAAAAGCACGCTGAATCCGAACCCAGAAATGTGATGACATGGTGAGAGTAAACAAAAAGATCCAGCGCGGTGTCCAACTTCCATTCAACAATAAAATTAAATGAATATAAGTGCTTTATAACCATCCTAATAACATATGAGTTCTGCCAACAAACGATCTGGTTTGACCTAGTTTAAGCATGTGCATTCATGACATTCATTGCTAGTCAGCAATAAGGATATCAGCAATTTTACACCACATAAATAATAAATCTATAGCAAAATAGAGTTTACATACTTTACATACTTTTGGATGATGGATTCTACAATCAGAATTACTGTCATCTAGCAGAATCGCTAGCGCCGTATATGCGATCACGCTCTGATATTTTATTTCATGTTTTGCTGCATGCTCATTTCGTTAGTTGGTACTTGGATGGTATTTTGTTGAGGTAAAAATGGCCATTAGGAGCTTTTAGCCAAGTTTCCTCCCGTTAAGTGGATATGCTGCCTGAGCTTGTCATTACTTGATGGCACGCTTTTCAACTGCGTTTCTTCTGATACACTTGCCTTGCCCTCCATACTGGGGGCTCTCGAGTTTGAGGCCAAACGAAGTCAGAGGGGATGATCACACACTCTGATAAAATATCGAAAAATTTTGTAATAATTACTTGTTGGCGCACTTCATTTCAACCTGAATGATGTTCTTGAAGCAACTCCTCTTGAAGTGCTTGAAGGCTGGTTGCTGAAGGCTCCCAATTTGCCCGCTTCGTTTTGACAAATCGGCCCCATTTCTTTGCTGACTACTTGTCCTTAGGAAACTCAAACAGCTTATTGTCCTCCTGTCTGCAGAACATTGCTACACACGGTCACGGCATTGTTCAAATTATCGAATATTTAGAAGGCAAAAGACTCTACTCAATCACTTCTGCGACCATTACTGGCTTTGTTGTTCTCTGTGTGACATCATTGGAATGCATGCGGATGTGCGCTTCCAAGTACAATATCCCCAATAAAACCTCTGTTGGTGGAAAAAAAAAATTTCTGAAATTTTGAGCAGTTCTATATCTCAATGAGTCATGATTTATTGTTAGTAGGGGAAATTTTTTGACGAAACGTCAGTTCACCTTCGACTGCTTTAAATCGCTGGACAAATATACAGGGCAAATGTGTCCACTGTAAACTGTTGGAATTAGAAGTCATTATTTGCTGTCCGCAAGCTGTAAGGCTGTTGCCTGTCAATGATCAAATACCTCTCTCTGTAGTGACTCCTCTGTTTTCCCTCATTCATTGTCTGTTATTTGCATTTTTTTTTTTTTTTTGTTTTGTTCTGCTTTTGGAGTCAGTCTGTATGATTCCCTCATCTGTCAGTGTTAAGAGACTGATGGCCTGGAAATGAGGAATTGTCATTCATGAAGGTGTTTACAGGATTTTTACCTCAAATCTTATTAAAAAAACAACAATGATGGCATTACATCTGTGATGTGCTGTCAATGTCGGTTTGCTCAATCGTCAAATTCAGTTGCCTTTGCCTGTGTTCATGGTTCTGAAGTGTTCATCATTTCTGGGTGTAGCACTCTTGTTCTTGTGAGGAGGGCTTGGCATGACTATGGTGAGGACAAGTGGGCGGGGCTCTTTTTTCTGCCTTGATTTTGTTTCCTTGCTTGCAACAGCTATCGAAAAACAAGCCATGAAGATAAAATAAATGGTTTAAAGGATTTGAAATATAAACATGGATCTTAGTGGGTGGGACTAAGAATGACATGGTTAACTGTAAACAAAACAAGGCTAAAAATACTATGGAGCATACTTTACGTTTGGTACCATCCCTGGCGAAAATAGTCCCCTCTTCAGATCTTCCTGTCAAAGCTTGACTATTTGCATTGAAAGATAGAAGGGCTCATTGCTGAATCTGTTTCAGCACATTTAGTTACATCAAGAATAGCACGTGTCCTCTGTTAAGCAGCAACAGGAAATCACCCTGTCCCCTATTTCACAGCTGCCTTATGTAAGCAATGTAAGCATTCCCAAAACTGGTCTTCTGCAGCTCTGCTGAAGTAATTGAAAGTGTGTAAGAAATAAACTCTTTCAAATCTTAAAGCATTTGTTGCGTGCTTTTGTTCAAACTGCAGTTCCACGTCATGCTTCGCTCAAAACAATACCCATATTTAGTGCAGTTTTCCTTATAGAATCTGTGGTATTCATATTGGAAGCCGTGCTCCCTACTGACCTATAATCACCGTTATCACAACAAACTCGCAGCCTCCTTCCGTTATGCAAACCTCACACACATAATTTAAGCTTTGGTTGGTAAAAACTTGTCTTAATTTTTCGGGGTATGCTTTATAACCTTTCTTTCAATAATGAGAGCAACAGCTCCTTATGTTTGTGCGGTTGACAGTGGAAGAGTTCAGTTCACTCAAGGGAAATGTAAGCAGCTTGATTTGTGAAAAAGTTATCTCCAGTATTGCTGCATATTTGTCAAACATGAATGGAATAATATTTCAAACTATAAGTTTTTATTCATTCATTTCACCATCTGAAAAGAAATCTATTGAAAATATATCACTGACATTTTCACCAGCGTGCCAGCCATTTGCAGTCTTACAACATATTTTTTTTTTTTTTTTTGCTGTTGTCCTGGAAAAGCTTTTAATACTGTGAAATACTATATCCTGCTTGGGTGGCTCAAGGACATAGGGTTCTCAGAGGAATGTCTGGGATGGTTCAATAGCTACCTCTCAATTAGAATCTGTGAGTTTGGTGGAAATTTTAAAATTATTCATGTAAGAAACCCTCAAAGACAGAGATGGTAAATAGGATCCAGTCTTTACTATATGCATATAGGGTCCAAGTTCCATGCAGAACTAGGACAAAGGGATGCCCCTTTGCTTGGATATTTGTTTGAGCACAATGTCAATCTCCTCCCCTTGGGATCAAGGATAAGAAATTTATAACTACTGTTATGGCCCCAACCTGCTACGACATTTATGACATTTACGACAGCAAAGGATGACAGACAAAATTTTAAAACTGTAACGCATTTAATAAAACAAACACTTTTAACTAATCTACTATCTACTCTAATGACCAAGATTGATAAATACAAAAACCAAAATATTTACTGTCCCTTTGGTGGGGGTTGCTTGGTGATGTCCTGGGTGAGGAAAATTCTCTAACATAGGCAAAAATCCACTAAAAGCTTCACAGGTCTTGAACAGAGTGACAGGTCTGGTCACATGTATCCTTCTCCTTGTAATTTCTCCTACTACTCCACTCCCTCAATTTTCCTCTTTATATACTCCTTTGCAGACCCCTCCCACATTTAGACCTCTGTTTTTTAATTATCTGGGACTTGTCCCAGACATGCCCAAGACATGCCCAAACCTAGCCCCAGTCTGGGCTTAACATAAGGCCATCTAGTGGCTTCTATTCGCATTACACTACACTGAACAAAAATATAAACGCCCCATGTCAAACATTTGATGCCACATGGAGTGAACTCTAGTGAGCATATGCTGAATTTTACCTCTACAATCAATATTTCTATGATTTGTGTACCATTTTTAATCCATCTCTGTCAGTGAGCATTTACTCAGTGATTTCACTCAGTACATGGGTGTCGCACTTCCAGACGGTGATCGGACAGAATGAGCAGTACCCAGACGCCTCTTATACTGGGGGCAATAAAAGGCCATCCCAAAATGTCAAATTGTGTCAAAAGTCATCATGCCTCAGATGTCTCAGGTCATGCGGGAAGGTCCACCAGGGATGTCCACCAGAGCGGTCTGCATGCAGTTCCTTAAAGCAGAACACATTCCAGTTCCGGACTGGCCTGTGTATTCGCTGAACATGTCGCCCTTTGGGATGTTCTGGATTGACGTGTCTGCGACCGTGTTCCAGTTCCGCTGAAAATCACAATTTTACAGATTTTCAACCTTGTGGCTTTCATAAAATCATGCAAGACACGTTCCTTTGAGTCCTGGCTAGATCTCAGTGATTTTCCTTTATTGACGTCCTTTCCAATCATTGTAATTGGCAAATGAAGACACGGTTTCTCTCAAAGTGCGATCTGACAGCGATTAACAGAAGGTTCACTCCGAGAGCGCTCCGCACTTAACAGGTGCTGCTTGTTCTCCCGATTAGGTAAGACGACAATCATTCATTTGAACGCGTATTTGCTGTATTTAAATCAATGTTATTCCAAATTGCATAGCCTACTTGTCGACTGTCATGCAAATGGCTTGAGCCGCACACTTATTATAACCTAAGCTATTTAACTGCCGAGGGCCACTGTTTTTTTTTTAAATCAACCCACGAAATACCGAGAGTGAAAGTCCGCGTTTCATTGGAACACGGACCAGTTCAATCACTCGAAGCACTGGCCAAAACCGTGTCTTCAGTTGCCAGTTACGATAATTGGAAAGCGCGTCAATGAAGGAAAATTATTGAGAACTCGCCGGGATTAAAACAGACGTGTCTTCACCCCCCCGGTCTAACCTACCCCAGTCAAAAATTTGCAACAAACGAGTTACACGCCCTGTCATTGCGATTTGAACACGCCATTGTATGCGCGCACGCGGAACAGCAGCTGATACCTGGCACTGAAACTAACTCTCCTGCGACGACTCTTTGCTGACAACAGCCATAAAATACTCCGAAATACTCGGTTGTTACTTAGGAGACTACAACAGTGCGCTACGCTGATGGGTGGACAGAGGATGAAACGTTCCAAATGAGAAACCATAAATACTGCGCACTCACATCCCCCGCCCAGATCTTCAGTAGCGCCCAGACGCGAGGAACCCCAGCCCCGCATCGCCAACCAAATTCCAAAATGAAATTCGTACAAGGAAGTAATCGCAATTGGAACACAACATGGAAAGTGACATACACGTGGACAACTTTTAGATGGCGCAAGCTTTAATTAACCTTGGTTATGGGAAAGACGGTCGATATTGGATTTCTGACGACTACAGTCTGGAGTGGTAAGTGTGATTTTGGACGTAATGAAAATATTAATTAAGGCGCAGTGGAGCTTCCTGTCAGGTGAGGTCATTGTTTTCACTCGTGAAGAACAACATATTCAAGAAGGAAGTTTAATTTCAACTGTACTTTGCAATTTGTCAATAAGTTGCTATATTCATTATTGATTTTTACGCAGTATCATTGTTTTTTGACTCATGTGCAAGTTGTCTGTGGTCTATTGAACTAGCGCTTGCTGTCACAATGACAGCCCTAGTCTGGTGAATGCGACACGATTCTGGGACTCAAATAGCCGGGGTTATTTTCGTCTTCTGTTGAGGCATGTCCTTGGTTTAAACAAGTTGTTGCTATTTATTGACAACGTCCGTCTCCGCATTCGTGATGCACGTAATTATTTACCATTTGCGAAATGATTCGAGGCGATTGATGTTGTTATTATACAATGTAAGGGTGGATTTAATGGTCTCTTTGGTCCAGCTGGTTTCCCAAAAGCATAAATGTAATATAGTCACTTTGTCACAACTGACCCTGATTGATGTGAAGGCCATGAATAGTTGCTATGTTCACCAAAAATAACAGGCGACCGGTCCAGTTTCAGCCATCTCCTATCCTTCGGCGCAGGCGTGCCCTTTAATATAGATCATGAACATGCAGGTAATTCCTGAGATATTTTCAAAACGCGGAAATAATCTTTTGTTACCCCTCAGCCCTCAAGGCTGACGGGGTATTGCTATCCGCCGTGCGGTTGGGCGGGCTGGCGGGCGTCTCCAAAAACTTCGACATCAGGCTGAGGGGTATTCCGTACATTGCACGCCTATTTTTTTTACTACTTTTAGAAGCACTGGATTTATGCAGGTATGTCGTGAATCATGGTAATCCAAACAGAGCATGAGACACTTTGAAATGATTTCCTCAGTGTCTACTGCGGGGTAGAATCGGGTTGTATTTGACTAAAATCACTTGCATTATTGGAATACTCCCGCTGCTGCTCCTTATCAAGACTCTGGGTTTATAATTGGTGCCAGTCCTGCACCGCAGCTTTCCACTACTCATAAGTAGCTTGGATGGGATAAACATAGCGGCCAGTTTACTCCATAGGCCCCAATGAAACCGCATCATTTCTTCTATTGTTGTCTGTTCTAGAGAGTGATGGAATCTGATGGACTGGAGAGAGAGTCTGGTAACCATTCCCAGCCCACTGAAGATTGTAATATCGCAGCAGTGATGGTCTCAGACCCATTTTCTGAGGATTGTGATGTCACAATCACTGGAGAGTCGACCTCAGCAGCTGATGACAGCCATGCTGCTGTCATGGATGATGATGTCACAGGCAATGGTGGTTCGGGGAGCAGTGGGGGTGTCCCAAAACCTGGTGAGGAGCATTCTGAGACAAAACTGTGCGGGTACCTGCTGAAGCTGGGGGGGCCGCTGAAGGGCTGGAAGTCACGCTGGTTTGTGTACGAGGAGCGGAACTGCAAATTGTATTATTACCGCACAGCCCAGGACGCCACACCCCTTGGCCACTTTCAGCTTACTGACGTCACATTCAGCTACCCTCTCCAAGGTGACGAAGGCACCTTCCACATCCAGACCCCACAGAGAACCTTCATCCTCAAGGTAGTCTACCCCTTCCTGCCGGCTGCGTCTGCAGCAGGGTGCATAAATATGTGGACAGCCACACAGTAGTTGCCATTAGAGCGCCGCACTCTTCTGCTTTGGACCTAAGGTGCAGGAATGAAGGTCAGGTTACAGTCTGTCAGCTTTCTTTTAAGCGCACATGCCCCCATACTGAGTGATCCATATAGATATGTAGGAATCACAGCCCATTTCATGCATTGTGGTCCTGATGTATACCTCATCCTCTCTATGCATTTGCCATCTGAGGTCATACTGGTGTTGCCCTACTTGTGTCAGCTACCATAATCCCTCTGAGGTTAAACTCAACTGTATAACCTCAAAGCGATTATGGTCGGGGGACACCATCTAACCTCAGAGGGATTATAGTTGCTAACACTAGTGTAACCTTATAGGGATTATGGCCGAGTGACACCAGTATAACCTCAGAAGGATTATAGTGGGTGAGGTGACACCAGTATAACCTCAGAGGGATTTTGATTGGGTGACCCTAGACCTCAGAGAGAATATGGTCGAGTGATAACAGCATTACCTCAGAGGAATTATTGCAGGGTGATGCCTGTATGACCTCAGAGGGATTATGGTCGGGTGACAACAGTATAACCTTGGAGAGATTATTGTAGGGTGACAACAGTATGACCTTAGGGAGATTATTGCAGGGTAACACCAGTATAACCTCAAAGGAATTATTGTAGTGTGACAACAGTATGACCTCAGAGAGATTATTGTGGGCTGACACCAGTATGACCTCAGGTAGATTATTGTTGGGTGACACCAGTATAACATCAGAGAGATTATTGCGGGGTGACACCAGTATAACATCAGAGAGATTATTGCGGGGTGTCAGCAGTATAACATCAGAGAGATTATTGCGGGGTGACACCAGTATAACATTAGAGAGATTATTGCGGGGTGACACCAGTATAACATTGCAGAGATTATTGCGGAGTGTCACCAGTATAACATCAGAGAGATTATTGCAGGGTGACACCAGTATAACATCAGAGAGATTATTGCAGGGTGACACCAGTATATCATCAGAGAGATTATTGCAGGGTGACACCAGTATAACATCAGAGAGATTATTGCAGGGTGACACCAGTATAACATCAGAGAGATTATTGCAGGGTGACACCAGTATAACAACAGAGAGATTATTGCGGGGTGTCACCAGTATAACATCAGAGAGATTATTGCAGGGTGACACCAGTATAACATCAGAGAGATTATTGCAGGGTGACACCAGTATAACATCAGAGAGATTATTGCAGGGTGACACCAGTATAACAACAAAGAGATTATTGCGGGGTGTCACCAGTATTACATCAGAGAGATTATTGCAGGGTGTCACCAGTATAACATCAGAGAGATTATTGCAGGGTGACACCAGTATAACATCAGAGAGATTATTACAGGGTGACACCAGTAAAACATCAGAGAGATTATTACAGGGTGACACCAGTATTACATCAGAGAGATTATTCCAGGGTGACACCAGTATAACATCAGAGAGATTATGGCGGGGTGACACCAGTATAACATCAGAGAGATTATTGCGGGGTGTCACCTGTATAACATCAGAGAGATTATTACAGGGTGACACCAGTATAACATCAGAGAGATTATTACAGGGTGACACCAGTATAACATCAGAGAGATTATTGCAGGGTGACACCAGTATAACATCAGAGAGATTATTACAGGGTGATACCAGTATAACAGAGAGATTATTACAGGGTGACACCAGTATAACATCAGAGAGATTATTGCGGGGTGTCACCAGTATAACATCAGAGAGATTATTGCAGAGTGACACCAGTATAACATCAGAGAGATTATTACAGGGTGACACCAGTATAACATCAGAGAGATTATTACAGGGTGACACCAGTATTACATCAGAGAGATTATGGCGGGGTGACACCAGTATAACATCAGAGAGATTATTGCGGGGTGTCACCTGTAAAACATCAGAGAGATTATTACAGGGTGACACCAGTATAACATCAGAGAGATTATTACAGGGTGACACCAGTATCACATCAGAGAGATTATTCCAGGGTGACACCAGTATAACATCAGAGAGATTATGGCGGGGTGACACCAGTATAACATCAGAGAGATTATTGCGGGGTGTCACCTGTAAAACATCAGAGAGATTATTACAGGGTGACACCAGTATAACATCAGAGAGATTATTGCAGGGTGACACCAGTATAACATCAGAGAGATTATTACAGGGTGACACCAGTATAACATCAGAGAGATTATTACAGGGTGACACCAGCATAACATCGGAGAGATTATTACAGGGTGACACCAGTATAACATCAGAGAGATTATTACAGGGTGACACCAGTATTACATCAGAGAGATTATTCCAGGGTGACACCAGTATAACATCAGAGAGATTATGGCGGGGTGACACCAGTATAACATCAGAGAGATTATTACAGGGTGACACCAGTATAACATCAGAGAGATTATTACAGGGTGACACCAGTATTACATCAGAGAGATTATTCCAGGGTGACACCAGTATAACATCAGAGAGATTATGGCGGGGTGACACCAGTATAACATCAGAGAGCTTATTGCAGGGTGTCACCAGTATAACATCAGAGAGATTATTGCAGGGTGACACCAGTATAACAACAAAGAGATTATTGCGGGGTGTCACCAGTATTACATCAGAGAGATTATTGCAGGGTGTCACCAGTATAACATCGGAGAGATTATTGCAGGGTGACACCAGTATAACATCAGAGAGATTATTACAGGGTGACACCAGTAAAACATCAGAGAGATTATTACAGGGTGACACCAGTATTACATCAGAGAGATTATTCCAGGGTGACACCAGTATAACATCAGAGAGATTATGGCGGGGTGACACCAGTATAACATCAGAGAGATTATTGCGGGGTGTCACCTGTATAACATCAGAGAGATTATTACAGGGTGACACCAGTATAACATCAGAGAGATTATTACAGGGTGACACCAGTATAACATCAGAGAGATTATTGCAGGGTGACACCAGTATAACATCAGAGAGATTATTACAGGGTGATACCAGTATAACAGAGAGATTATTACAGGGTGACACCAGTATAACATCAGAGAGATTATTGCGGGGTGTCACCAGTATAACATCAGAGAGATTATTGCAGAGTGACACCAGTATAACATCAGAGAGATTATTACAGGGTGACACCAGTATAACATCAGAGAGATTATTACAGGGTGACACCAGTATTACATCAGAGAGATTATGGCGGGGTGACACCAGTATAACATCAGAGAGATTATTGCGGGGTGTCACCTGTAAAACATCAGAGAGATTATTACAGGGTGACACCAGTATAACATCAGAGAGATTATTACAGGGTGACACCAGTATCACATCAGAGAGATTATTCCAGGGTGACACCAGTATAACATCAGAGAGATTATGGCGGGGTGACACCAGTATAACATCAGAGAGATTATTGCGGGGTGTCACCTGTAAAACATCAGAGAGATTATTACAGGGTGACACCAGTATAACATCAGAGAGATTATTGCAGGGTGACACCAGTATAACATCAGAGAGATTATTACAGGGTGACACCAGTATAACATCAGAGAGATTATTACAGGGTGACACCAGCATAACATCGGAGAGATTATTACAGGGTGACACCAGTATAACATCAGAGAGATTATTACAGGGTGACACCAGTATTACATCAGAGAGATTATTCCAGGGTGACACCAGTATAACATCAGAGAGATTATGGCGGGGTGACACCAGTATAACATCAGAGAGATTATTACAGGGTGACACCAGTATAACATCAGAGAGATTATTACAGGGTGACACCAGTATTACATCAGAGAGATTATTCCAGGGTGACACCAGTATAACATCAGAGAGATTATGGCGGGGTGACACCAGTATAACATCAGAGAGCTTATTGCAGGGTGTCACCAGTATAACATCAGAGAGATTATTGCGGGGTGTCACCTGTATAACCCCTGAGAGATCATTGTAGGGTGACAGCAGTATAACATCAGAGAGATTATTACAGGGTGACACCAGTATAACATCAGAGAGATTATTGCGGGGTGTCACCAGTATAACATCAGAGAGATTATTGCGGGGTGACACCAGTATAACATCAGAGAGATTATTACAGGGTGACACCAGTATTACATCAGAGAAATTATTGCAGGGTGTCACCAGTATAACATCAGAGAGATTATTACAGGGTGACACCAGTATAACATCAGAGAGATTATTGCAGGGTGTCACCAGTATAACATCAGAGAGATTATTGCGGGGTGTCACCTGTATAACCCCTGAGAGATCATTGTAGGGTGACAGCAGTATAACATCAGAGAGATTATTACAGGGTGACACCAGTATAACATCAGAGAGATTATTACAGGGTGACACCAGTATTACATCAGAGAGATTATTGCAGGGTGTCACCAGTATAACATCAGAGAGATTATTACAGGGTGACACCAGTATAACATCAGAGAGATTATTGCAGGGTGTCACCAGTATAACATCAGAGAGATTATTGCGGGGTGTCACCTGTATAACCCCTGAGAGATCATTGTAGGGTGACAGCAGTATAACATCAGAGAGATTATTACAGGGTGACACCAGTATAACATCAGAGAGATTATTGCGGGGTGTCACCAGTATAACATCAGAGAGATTATTGCGGGGTGACACCAGTATAACATCAGAGAGATTATTGCAGGGTGTCACCAGTATAACATCAGAGAGATTATTCCAGGGTGACACCAGTATAACATCAGAGAGATTATTGCGGGGTGACACCAGTATAGCATCAGAGAGATTATTACAGGGTGACACCAGTATTACATCAGAGAGATTATTCCAGGGTGACACCAGTATAACATCAGAGAGATTATTGCGGGGTGACACCAGTATAACATCAGAGAGATTATTGCGGGGTGACACCAGTATAGCATCAGAGAGATTATTACAGGGTGACACCAGTATTACATCAGAGAGATTATTCCAGGGTGACACCAGTATAACATCAGAGAGATTATGGCGGGGTGACACCAGTATAACATCAGAGAGATTATTGCAGGGTGTCACCAGTATAACATCAGAGAGATTATTGCGGGGTGTCACCTGTATAACCCCTGAGAGATCATTGTAGGGTGACAGCAGTATAACTTCTGAGGGATTATGGTTGGGTGCCCCCAGTATCTGCAGGTTTGTGTATGATTAGGCACGCACGCGTGCACACACACTTTCAGAGTACAGCGCGCAGATGCACACACTCACACTCACACACTCACACTCACTGTAGTGCTCTCTGTATCTGCAGGCTGTGAGTAGAGAGGCCATGCTGTACTGGCTGCAGCAGCTGCAGTTGCGGCGCTGGCAGTACAGAGGTGCCGTGGGGCTCCCGGAGCAGCAGATCTGCGCAGCCTCATGTGAGGACAGCTCAGCCAAACACAGCTGCTTTAGCTCAGGTACACCCCTCAGACCTCTCCTCTCCTGCACTCACACCTGTCCAACAGGTACACCCCTCACACCTCACCTCTCCTGCACTCACACCTGTCCAACAGATACACCCCTCACACCTCACCTCTCCTGCACTCACATCTGTCCAACAGGTACACCCCTCACACCTCACCTCTCCTGTACTCATACCTGCGCAACAGGTCTACCGCTCACACCTGGTTTTCACTTACTTCTGTCCAACAGGTACACCCCTCTCACCTCACCTCTCTTGCACTCACACCTGTCCAACAGGTACACCCCTCACACCTCACCTCTCTTGCACTCACACCTGTCCAACAGCCACACCTTTCTCACCTCACCTCTCCTGCACTCAAACCCGTCCAGCAGATACTCCCCTCTCACCTCACCTCTCCTGCACTCACACCTGTCCAACAGATGCACCCTCTCACCTCACCTCTCCTGCGCTCACACCTGTCCAACAGATGCACCCTCTCACCTCACGTCTCCTGCACTCACACCTGTCCAACAGATACACCCCTCACACCTCACCTCTCCTGCACTCACACCTGTCCAACAGATGCACCCTCTCACCTCACCTCTCCTGCGCTCACACCTGTCCAACAGATGCACCCTCTCACCTCACGTCTCCTGCACTCACACCTGTCCAACAGATACACCCCTCACACCTCACCTCTCCTGCACTCACACCTGTCCAACAGATACACCCCTCACACCTCACCTCTCCTGCACTCACACCTGTCCAAGAGGTACACCCCTCACACCTCACCTCTCCTGGACTCACACCTGTCCAACAGGTATACCCATCACACCTCACCTCTCCTGCACTCACACCTGTCCAACAGGTATACCCCTCACACCTCACCTCTCCTGCACTCACACCTGTCCAACAGGTACACCCCTCACGCCTCACCTCTCCTGTACTCATACCTGCGCAACAGGTCCACCGCTCACACCTGGTTTTCACTTACTTCTGCCCAACTGGTACACCCCTCACACTTCACCTCTCCTGCACTCACACCTGTCCAACAGATGCACCCTCTCACCTCACCTCTCCTGCGCTCACACCTGTCCAACAGATACACCCCTCACACCTCACCTCTCCTGCACTCACACCTGTCCAACAGATACACCCCTCACACCTCACCTCTCCTGCACTCACACCTGTCCAACAGGTACACCCCTCACACCTCACCTCTCCTGCACTCACACCTGTCCAACAGGTACACCCCTCACACCTCACCTCTCCTGCACTCACACCTGTCCAACAGGTACACCCCTCACACCTAACCTCTCCTGCACTCACACCTGTCCAACAGGTACACCCCGCGCACTTCAGCTCATTACTGCACACTCATTTTTCTGACGGATACGCCCCTCACACGCACCACATTGCTTTGCGTGTTTTCTGGTCCGATATTCGTGCCAGGGATTACCTAAGTATGAGGACAGGGTGGATAACACAGCTGTTAAACGTGCCCCCCTTTGTGTGTAGATATAGCAATCGATTTCCATTGTATTTGATGGAGAAGTTGATGTAGCAGCCGTGAGGAACAGCTGTTACTATTGCCCCCACAATGACCCCTGACAGTTAAATTTTATTTACTTCAATACTGAATATCTCTGACATGGAAAACTTCAGTATTTGTTGAAGTACTTAACAATTTGTCGAATGACCATGAATATGACACATGATACAACTAACACAACTTGTCATTCAAAAAAATTACCGTTCAAGTGAATTTACCTAGTAAGATCCAAAACAGCTTTTTGGGGAAAAAGTGCACAAAAGTGTAAAGTATTCTTGAGATTTTTGGTAGCACTGGTTAGTATTTTGTATTGTGTATGCTGAGAGATTTGGGCATATCACACTTCTATGGGCTCAGAGAAAAATCACTTTGTGCTATTTTCATACTGGTTCTCCTCTTCAACAGTTTCAGTGCTCAGTTCTCAGATGTCCCTCACAAGTGAGATCATACATTTGAAAAGGTTGAAGCTCATTTTCCCTTTGATTGTGAAAATTTTATTGAAGGAACCTTTGGGTTCACATTGGTGATGTTTCCTTTTTTATTCACTGAGGCAGTTTGTCACCCCTTTCTCAGCTTTTTAATTTGCTGGTTTTCCCCCAAATGATGGGGGAAAATCTAATTAACTTTGTCTGTTTAATCCGCCTTTATCCATGCAGTTAGCACAATCACTGAGGAATGACAGGTATCGTAAGGGAACACACGTTTGCAGGGTTCATTTCCGTGTTGGCTTTTTGATGTGCAGAAATCTCTACCTAAAACTCAAGCTAAATCAGCATAAGCTGGTGGCGCTGATTTGCTCTGTTTGAATGGTTTTAGGTGGTCAACTACTGAGGGTCTATACTATAATCTGCTTCCCCACAAGTTACCTACCAGTTTAGTGTTTCAGCTCAACCGTTTATGAACACCCACAGAAGAGCAATAACAAATTTGAAAAGAGGCAGACATGTCTTAAACATTGAATACCATCTGGACATTGCTTTCTGAGGGCAGTAGGTTTATCAGACGTGTGAATTCACAAAAAACACCAATTGAAAAATATTTGGGACAAAGTGTAAATTGTGAATAAAATCAAAACAGAATGACTTTCAAATCACACCAGCCAGTATTTTATTCACAATAGAACAGAGATAGCATAGCAAATGTTGAAACTGAGAAATTTTACAATTTTATCCACAAAATGAAATCATTTCAAATTTGATGGCTGCTGCAGGTCTCAAAAAAGTTGGGACAGGGGCCTATTTACCATGGTGTAGCATCCCCTCTTCTTTTTAACTCAGAGTGGAGGCGTCTGGGTATTGATTAGACAAGTTTCTTGAGTTTAGACATTGGAATTTGATTCCACTCTTGCTTAATGCAGGCTTCCAGCTGCTGGAGAGTGTTAGGTCTCCTTTGACAGACTTTTCATTTAATTATTCGCCAAATGTTCCTGATCAGTGAAAGATCAGGACTGCAGGCAGGCCAGTTCAGCACATGGACTCTTCTACTACGAAGCCATGCTTTCCAATGATTTCCAACAAGAATGTCAAATTTGGACTCGTCTGACCACAAGACACTTTGCCACTTTGCTGCAGGCCATTTTAAATGAGCCTTGGCCCACAGAACACGATGGTGCTTCTGGATCATGCTCAACAATGGCTTCCTTTTTGCACAATAGAGTTTAAGATGGCAGCTGTTGATGGCACGGGGGCCTGTGTTTACAGACAGTGGTTTCTTGAAGTATTCCTGGGCCCATTTGGTAATGTCAATGACAGAATCATGCCGGTGAGTGATGCATTGGCGTCTGAGGGCCCGAAAAACACAGGCATCCAGTAAAGGTTTTCGGCCTTGTCCCTTACGCACAACACAAGATTTTTCCAGTTTCTCTGAATCTTCTGATGATGTTGTGCACAGTCGATGATGAGACCTTCGAAGCCTTTGCAGTTTGACGTTGACGAACATTGTTTAAAGTACTCCACAATTTTTTTTACACAAGCCTTCACAGGTTGGAGAGCCTCCGGCCATCTTTACTTCTGAGAGACTCAGCCTCTCTAAGACATCCCTTTTATAGCCAATCATGGTACACACCTGAAGCCAGTTAACTTAATTACTTGCTAAATGTTCTTTCAGCTGATTCTCTTATATATTTTTCAGCCCTTTTTTGCCTGTGTCCCATCTTTTTTGAGACCTTTCGCAGCCAGAAAATTTGAAATAAGCTCATTTTGTGGATAAAAATGTAAAATGTCTCAGTTTCAACAATTGAAATGTTATCCATGTTCTATTGTAAATAACATATTGGCTCATGTGATCCGAAAGTCATTGCATTTTAATTTTATTCACAATTTACACTTCGTTCCAACTATTTCTGAATTGGGGTTGTATAATGCTGGTCTGGATCAAAACATTTTTTGATAGTTTTTACTGGATGGCTCCAGTCCTCAAAACAACAGTTTTTGACAGATGTCCACATTTCTGTTTATGTAAATATTCACTTTCCAGTACTGCAGATGTTTACTTTATCTGTGGAAAAATAATGGCTACCTTCAAAAAAAAAAAAAACCCTGCTTTTACTATCCTCTCTCTCTCTCTCCCTCTCTCTCCCCTCTTCTCCCCCTTCCCCTCCCTCTCTTCTCAGCTTTATAAGGGGGGGGTGGGCAGGCAGGATAAGGATCCTGCTCAGACAGGAGTGACTCAAATTTTCCGTTTAGCTTTGGAATTCCCGGAAAAGGGGAGGGCGGGGCTCAGAATGCCCAGCATTTATCTGAATGGAAGCCTATTATTGGAAACCATGGGGTCTCACTGCTGGGGACTTGCTAGATATGCATTGCGGTTTCATTCAAACATGGCTTAATGCCTATAACAAGGCCAGCCTTGTGGAGGAGACTGGTGACGTGATTAGGCATGTGAATATGACATTCACCAGCTATAGACAAAAACTATTGCCGATTAATTTTAAATAAAGATGCATGATTAGTTACCTAGGTTGTGGTTTGCACTGTGAGCTCATCATATTGGCTTCGTCTGTGAAGGGGCAAGCAGTGTTTCACCCAGACATTTAAAAATATACTGGCTTCTCTCGCATCTGGGCTCTGTGCCAGAGGCCATACTGGTGCCTTGTGCGAATATCTGAGATGACCCCTCCCATCCGTGGTATGACTCATTCCTCGTTTCTGTGCACACGAGTGATTTAGGGGAAACGGAGTACTTCACCCCTCAAAGGTAATAACTGCCAATTATCTGTTGTTCTGAAAAACCGTTGAGTGCATTGTTACTGTGGTACTGTTCAATAAGTGCAAGCTTGTTTTGATTGTAGTATTACTGCGGTTATAATGCAGTCCCTGGTCTGCAGGCCTGCAACAGGAGTGGAGCTCTTCTGTAATGTATTCTGTGATATATACAGCCTCATACCAAAAAAAATAGGACAGTTTGAAACTGAAAATAGATAAATTAGTAAGCTATTATTTATAAATCATCCTTCACATGTTGTAATACATTTAAACTAGAACAAGACAGTCATTGTTCTACCTCATCGGCATTTTAAAAATACGCACTCATTGAAACCCCCGGACAAAGTTGGGCAGCTGCTATGGATTCACACTTGTCGCCGCCACCGGGGCTACCCCCATGCGGTGCAGCCTGTCCGTACTGTCGAATTCCAAATTTGAACACAGCTGCTCATTTCAAAGAAGTTGGGAAAGGGGTGCATTTCCCACATTGTTTTGTCTCCTTTTTAACAGCATAACAGCATTTGTAATCGTTTGAGAACCAAGAACACAAATTGCTCGTTTTGAGGGTAGATTTTTTCCCACTTCCCTTTTTATTGATGCTTTCTATATTTACAAACTCATGAAACTAACAAGTAAACTTGCATGGATGATAAAAGCAAACCTAATCACGAGGGGGGATTTTCATCCCATTCATTCTTCATTCAGGTCTTCAGCTGCTCAAATGGTTTGTTTGGACTGCAGGTTAACCAGTGTGGCACCTGCACTGTCCAATTACGGATCCCTGCTTGTAGATGGCTTCATAACACGTACCGCATATCCTTCAGTGTTAATGGTACAACGTATTTAAGTGGGTGTATGAATAATGCATCTTGGGGAGAGGGTGTGTCATGTACCCTATTCAGGTCACTTTGACCTACTTTTTAGGAAATATAATATGCATATACCGGTAGGGGACTAGTATTGCACAGCAATACGACATTCACCGATAGGCGGTGCACTTGTTTAACCAGGAAAAGTGCTATTGAGACAGTGTTTCTTTTTTGAAGATGCCCTGGGAGAGCAAGTGAGGCAGGATAGAGAGAAATGGGGGTAAAGCCCCTGGAGCAGTTTTTATGGGTTACAGGCCTTGCTCAAGTGCCCAACAGAAGAGTTGTTCCCAGCTTCATCTCTCCAAATAAAGTCAGAATCCGGAGCCCCACTGGGCAACTCATCAGGCCTTACCATGTCAGTCAGAGGCCTTGGATGTTGGTAACAACTGAGACGGTCCTATTTTTCTTTGGCCTGGAGAACACAACAGCTATTACTATTAGCAACTGAAAAGGCGGACTCCGTGTTTGTGTGTGTCTGTGGACGTGTTTGAACTCGAGTGCTTGTGTTTGCGCTCCTCTGATCAGGCCTGTGTACATTCCATTTCTGGCACAGTTCATGATGGGCCTTTCGGGGTAAGATTCTGTAAAATAATGGCTTCTCCCATAACAGACAAGTATTCCCCACCCCCATGCAAACCTAGCTGGCTCAGTCCACCCAAAATGCCAGAGATGAAGCTGTTTATTCCTTGCTTCAGTTCAACTGATAAAATCAAACAGACTTTGCAAACAATACAGAAACTCTTCCGCTCCAGCTGCTAGTGCCTGATTAGCATTCACACCACTCAGGTCTGCTCTCAGCCATCAGCCTGAAACACCAAATTACAGAAAATCATCTCTCCCATTCCAGGGCTAGTAAAGGACATTAAAAATCTGTCCTGTTTTTTTTGTGCTCTGCTCTGCCTCTGGGTTCAGTTCAGTTGAGTTCTGTTCAGTTTTAGTTGTATTTTGCTTTTCACAGAACAGTCACAAAGACACTTTACGGATGGTGATTGGGTTTGCTCCAGAGCTTCTTTTGAACAGCATAGTCCTCGGTGTAAGATCCACTCTCTCTCTCTCTCTGTACTTTTAAGCGTGACTGTGCACACATGGTCTATTGGACTTGAAGTTGAAAGAACGTATACCAATATGTTACATATGCCAATGTGTGTCAGTGACTTTGTGCTCAAGAAAACCTCCAAAGAATGTCATTCAATCTTGGGAGAGCTTTGGTCTGTTTTTCTTTGTATTTCATCTGAGAAGCCAGGCTTCTGCTCAACTTTATTTTTTATTTCATAGACTGGAATTTAAGCACTTTTTAAAAACATGTCTTTTTTTAAAAAAAAAGTTACCATTTTCCCACATCACATTGGTCAATGGCTGGATGGAGAGTAATTTCATAAGAGATTATATAAAGAATGGAAAAGCTGATGCGGATTAGTTGGTGCAGAGAACTGGTGTATCCAGTTTTGTAACTTGTGGTGAACAACTGGGCTGGGGGAACTCCAAGTCAACTTTGTGCAATTCACAGACTCTGTGAAATGTCGATGGATGGCATATGGTTACTCTGCCTTTGCTGTGATATAACAGAACACAGTCTCTCTCTCAAACAGCTTGTTTCAGTGTTCGGAACCCAGGAGAAAGCTAATGTGAAACTAGGCAGAGGTTCGGAAACACAAGGGGCCCTGGTCTCATGATCTCTGACAGCCATATTTATGTCACTTGGGTCAGACTCATGCAGCAAAGTGAGTGCGAGTGTGTCTGTTTCAGCTGGATTTAAGGGGCGTTTACTGTTTAACTGCGGGCTAATGCATGACGAGGACCGGAGGCTAGTGCAGCTGATAAGCTGGCTGGAAACTCTGGCCTTGAACTCATTTTTGTTGCCTAGTAACAGCCTTTGTTGCTCGGTGATAAGGACCTCCTCCTCGCATGCCTCCTTAGTCTCCTGACTTGAATCTGACTCCATTTGTTGTAGCTCTGTCCTTCGGTCTGACCAGCCCATACACGGTTACTTGCATAATGCATCTCGGCGCTCCATGGAAATAAGTGTTGCTCTGTATTGTGCATCTTAGCTGGAGAACTACTGTAATTTATCTAATAAAACTAACAAAGTGACTGACTAGCTGGGTTTATATGGAGCCTAATATTCCGATCAGAATGGATTTAGAGGCCCAAACCGAATAGAAATGCTCCATATAAACACCTCATTCAGAGTAAACAGGCCGTAACTAATTGAATTTCATTCTGTTGCAAAGGGGTAGTATATTCCTTTTCCCAAAACGATTAAAAGTAAAATTTTATCATGTAAACAGTGAAACGGAAAGTTGTCTGGCTACGTTCTGTCTGCGCAAGCTCCGTCTTGCAGTGAATGCACAGTGACGTTTCTTCACTTGCAAATAGGGTGGCTTTCAAGTGCAAAATGCAGAACTGTTCAACGCGGGGTGGTTGTCTTTCATAAAATTTCTTGAAGAATGGAAAATTATCGCACGCAACAATAGTTGAACAGTGTAAAAAAAAAGTCCACAAAAAACTTGACGAAGCCGGGATAGACCTCAAAGTCAAACAAATTCAAACTGCTGGAAAACTCTGAAGACTGGTGTTCTGACAATTAGTGCTGCCTTGTCAAAAATGCTATTTTAATGCAGGGTGATTGTAAAGTCTTTGTTTTTACCTTAATATTACAATATAAATCAATCCACAGTGGCAACTTTGTTATTTATTTGCTCATTATAACTTAGGCAGATACTAAAATGAGTTGTAGAAGTTTTTTTTTTTTTTGGAAGATAACATGACGCACGCCACTATCGTCTAATTTCGACGATCCACAAATCCTTGTGCACAAACATATACATACACACTTACATTCAACCCCAATTCCGAAAATAGTTGGGACGAAGTGCAAATTGTGAATAAAATCAAAATGCAATGACTTTCAGATCACATGAGCCAATATGTTATTTACAATTGAACATAGGTAACATCTCAAATGTTGAAACTGAGACATTTAACATTTTTGCCACAAAATGAGCTTCTTTCAAATTTTCTGGCTGCAACAGGTCTCAAAAAAGTTTTCCCAGTTGTTGGGGCATAAACGGGCTGAAAAAGCAATCCATATATAAGAGAATCAGCAGAAAGAACTTTTATCAAGTATTTAAGTTAACTGGCATGATTGGCTACTGATGTCTGAGAGAGGGTGAGTCTCTCAGAAGTAAAGATGGCCAGAGGCTTTCCAACCTGTGAAGGCTTGCATAAAAAATTGTTGAATACTTTTAAAACAATGTTCCTCAATGTCAAATTGCAAAGGCTTTGAAGGTCTCATCATTCATCACATCATGAAAAGATTCAGAGAAACTGGAAAAATCCCTGTGCGTAAGGAACAAGGCCAAAGATCTTTACTGGATGCCCATGATCTTCGGGCCCTCAGACGCCACTGCATCACTCACCGGCATGATTCTATCATTGACATTACTAAATGGGCCCGGGAATACTTCAAGAAACCATGTCAAGTTTGTAAACGCAGTCCGCTGTGCCATCCACGGATGCCACCTAAAACTCTATCATGCAAAAAGGAAGCCATTGTTGAGCATGATCCAGAAGTGCCGCTGTGTTCTGTGGGACAAGGCTCATTTAAAATGGACTGTAGCAAAGTGTCCTGTGGTCAGATGAGTCCAAATTTGACATTCTTTTTGGAAATCATAGGCGTTGTGGCCTCCGGGCTAAAGAGGAGAAAAATCACTGCTTTTATCAGCGTTCAGTTCAAAAGCCATCATCTCTGAACGTATGGGGATGTATTAGTGCACGTATGTCAAACTGGTGCCATGGAGGGCCAAGAAGCTGCAGGTTTTCATTCCAATCAAAAACTCCACCAGGTGACTTCACTGATTACCTCACCTTCAAGCAGAGAGAAGGGACTTATCAGTGAAATCACCTGCTGGAGTTTTTGGGTGGAATGAAAACCCAGTGCATATGGTGTGGGACACTTGCATGTTTTAAAAAGCACCATGAATGCGGAAAAGGTATATAAAGGTTTCAGAGCAACATATGCTCCCCTCCAGACGACTTCTATTCCAGGGAAGGCCTTGTGTATTTCAGCAGGACAATTCAAAACCTCATACATATGAAAAGTCCGTCAAAGGAGACCCAAAACTCTCCAGCAGCAGGAAGCCTGTATTAAACACGAGTGGGATCAAATTCCAATGACTAAACTCAAGAAACTTGTCTCCTCAATGCCCAGATGCTTCCACTCTGTGTTAAAAAGAATAGGGGATGCTATACCATGGTAATCAGGCCCTTGTCCCAGCTTTTTTGTGCCTGTTGCAGCCATCAAATTTGAAATGAGTTCATTTTGTGGATAAAATTGTAAAAATTTCTCATTTTTAATGTTTTTTTTTTTACTCATTTTGTCCTAGGTATTTCAGAAATTAGGTTGTAAACACAAACGCATGCACACCTATATAAACATGCACATATGAACTCAAACACACATATGCACATATACACACTCAAGATTACATACACAAGCACATGAGCAAAAGCATATATATGCACACTCAGGCCTGTACACGCACACACTCTTCTCTGACATGGAGCAATGGGGGAGGATCCCTTTGTTTTGTTACAAGGGAATGGGGATTTCCAGTAAGATTCAGTACAGTGGGGATTTCTTGCAACTCCCCACAACAGCAGTGTAGAAATAAAAGCCTGCCCCCTGCAGGCCACAAGCCTAAACTGCAGCTGCCTGCCCGTCAGTTCAGTTCACTCAAAGCAGGGAGCACATTTATAATATTTATTGTGCACGTGTACGAGCTCGTGCGTGAGTGAGTAGATTGAGCGAATAATTAATTATTATTGATATGCTGAATGCCGAAATGCGTTGGAGTGTTTTTATTTTTTATAAGCCTGAGAATTTTTCATGAAATATTCCGTGTTTAAGAACATTTCAAAATGATTGCCGTTGGTGGAAAGAAAATTAATCCGGTGAGAGCATTCACACATAACATGATTGTATGGGCATCACTGGCCTCGAACACTGACGAGGGGGGAGAGAGGCAAGATGGAACCAGTAATACGACTGCTACATGTTAGCGACACATGAGACTGCCGCGTGTTAGTGGCACATCAGACAGCTACATGTTAGCAGTGTGTAAGACTGTTACGTGTTAGAGGCATTTAGAACTGCTAAATGTTAGCGGCACATAAGACTGCTACATGTTAACGGCATATAATACTGTTGCACGTCATCGGTTGCAATATGACTGCAATGTTCGTGGCATATAAGACTGCTACGCGTTAGCTGCACATATGACATAAGACTGTTATAGTATGGTTAGGGGCTCACGAACTGTTCCGAGACTCTGACTAGGCAAACTACAGCACCAGCACAGCAATGAAATTACATATATCTATCCATTCATATCATTGCTTTCATTCAGAAAAGTAAATTAATTGGCCCTCAGTTGCAAGTGCATATATTCTGTTATTCCATATGCGGAGTCAAAATCTTGGTGGCTTGTGCCCCTAAGTGGCCACAGTAAGATCATGGCAGCCTGTGGGCTCTTTAGCAAGACTCCTTATGGCTCCTGGGGCATCAGCCCCATCTTAGTCGACCTGAGTGACTTTGTAAAATTCACCTGCACATGGTGGATTGAGGTACTTAAGTGTAGATGGGTGGTTTGTGAGCTGTGGTAAAGACTGTTTCCCAATTACTGTGCTGTCCTGTCTGTTGTTTAGTGCCGTGTTTTGATTTTTTTTTCTTTCTTTCTTTCTTTTTTTTGGAGGGCGGGGAGGTGTAGATGAATTCCTGCCCATCATTAAGCCTCCATCTGGGCTGGTGGGGCAGGAGGCTGCCTGGCAACCAGCACCACGGCAACAAGCCACATTCAGTAATATGTCCTTCAAGCACCCTCTCACAGAGATACAGTGAGTATGCACACACAGGTATGGGGAGTGTGTACATTCACAGATACAGGGATTATGTAGCTGGGAGTATGCACACAGTCACCAATACATGGAATATGCACACACTCACAGATACAGGGAAAATGCTCAGGCTCACAGTTGCAGGAAAATGCTCACAAAGGAGGTAAAGTGAGTATGCACACTCTCACAGATAGAGCAAATATGTGAAAACTAACAGAAATAGATAATACGCACTCACAGGGATACAATGAATTTGCCAATACACACTCACAGATAGTGAATATGCATACACTCACAGAGATGGCAAGTATGCACACACTCACAAAGATACAGTGACTATGCACACAGTCACAGTGACACACTGAATATAAACACACTGTGCCCTGGGAGTGTGACGTGACTGTTAATGTCAGGCAATCGTGGAAATGGCAGTAATGATTCAGACACTGGGTTGATAGACTGTTTGATATGGCATGTGCAAACCCACTGTTACATTTCTCAGGTATATGGTTTTACATGTGTATGTGTCCTCGTGTGTGTGTGTGTGTGAGTGCATGCGTGCACACGCCTCTATCCATTTGTGTCTTATAGGAACTCTGTTCGGAACTTGCGGGTGAGCCGCCCCTCCCAGGAGCTGGGCCGGAGTGTGTTCCACTACGACCTGCCACAGGAGGCCCCACCCAATGACCTAAGAAGCCCCGCCTCCACTACGCCTACTCTGTTAAACCCCACCCAAAAAGACCCTGCCCAAGGGACCCAGAATTCTCCCGGTGTGCTTCCACTCATAGTCTCTCACGCTCTCAAACACACATACACACGTTCTCACTTTCACGCTCATCTAAATACAACCCCAATTCCAAAAGAGTTGGGACAAAGTGTAAATAGTGAATAAAATCAAAACTTAATGACTTTCAAATCACACCAGCCAGTATTTTATTATATCCCCGAACACCTAATGGCGTTCCGGGGATATTATGTTTTTGGTCCGACCGCCGCTGCTGCCGCCGCCGCTGTGCCGCCCGACGTGTTAACGCGATAACTTCAGTAATATTTCAAAAAGAAATTTCAAGTTTTGCATATAAGTAAGTATCATAAAGAGGAAGAACTGATTCGATTTTGGAGAATTTACGATTTCTAGATTGGCCACCAGGAGCCAAAAACTGATTTACGTGTTAACGCGATAACTTCAGTAATATTTCAATTACAAATTCCAAGTTTTGCATATAAGAAAGTATCATAAAGAGGGAATTGGAGGATTGGGGCATTTGGGGATATATTCCAGCCGTCGCCTCCGACGGCTTAAGCCTAGTTCACAATAGAGCAGAGCAAATGTTGAAACAGAAATTTTACAATTTTATTTACAAAATGAGCTCGTTTCAAATTTGATGGCTGCTACAGGTCTCAAAAAAGTTGGGACAGGGGCCTGTTTACCATAGTGTAGCATCCCCTCTTCTTTTTAACACAGAGTGGAGGCATCTGGCCATTGAGGAGACAAGTTTCTTGAGTTTTGCCATTGGAATTTGATCCCACTTTTGTTTCATACAGGCTTCCAGCTGCTGGAGAGTTTTGGGTCTCCTTTGACGCACTTTTCGTTTAATTATGCACCAAATGTTCTCATTCAGTGAAAGATCAGGACTGCCGGCAGGCCAATTCAGCACATGGACTCTTCTACTATGAAGCCATGCTGTTTTAACAGCTGCAGTATGTGGTTTTGCTTTTTCCCGCTGAAATAAACAAGGCCTTCCTTGGAATAGATGTCATCTGGAGGGGAGCATATGTTGCTCTAAAACCTTTTCAGCATTTATGGTGCTTTTTAAAACATGCAAGTGTCCCTCACAATGATTTCCAACAAGAATGTCAAAGGACTCGTCTGACCATAGGACACTTTGCCACTTTGCTGCAGTCCATTTTAAATGAGCCTTGGCCCACAGAACATGGCGGCGCTTCTGGATCATGTTCAACCATGGCTTCCTTTTTGCATGATAGAGTTTTAGATAGCATTTGTGGATGGCACAGCGGACTGTATTTACAGACTGTGGTTTCTTGAAGTATTTTGGGCCCATTTAGTAATTCATTGTCATTCTGTCAATGACAGAATCATGCCGGTGAGTGATGCAGTGGCGTCTGAGGGCCCGAAGATTACGGGCATCCAGTAAAGGTCTTCGGCCTTGTCCCTTATGCGCAGAGATTGTTCCAGTTTCTCTGAATCTTTTGATGACATTATGCGCTGTCGAGGAAGAGACCTTCAAGGCCTTTGCAATTTGACGTTGAGGAACATTGTGTCTAAAGTATTCCATCATTTTTTTACGCAAGCCTTCACAGGTTGGAGAGCCTCTGGCCATCTTTACTTCTGAGAGACTCAGCCTCTAAGACATCCCTTTTATAGCCAATCATGTTCCACACCTGATTACTCACTAAATGTGTTTTCAGCTGATTCTCTAATATATTAATTGCTTTTTCAGCCCTTTTTTGCCTGTGTCCCAACTTTTCTGAGACCTGTTGCAGCCAGAAAATTTAAAATAAGCTATTTTTTTGGATTAAATTGTAAAATGTCTCTGTTCCGACATTTGAAATGTTATCTATGTTCTATTGTAAATAACATATTAGCGCTTGTGATCTGAAAATCATTGCATTTTGATTTTATTCACAATTTACACTTCGTCCCAACTATTTCAGAACTGGGGTTATATAAACACATGCACATATACACACTCGAACACTCTCACACTCGCTGACACACACAGATATATTTGGATAGCAGTACTTTAGAGGACGTTGCTTCAACTTTTGTTCATTCTGTACAGCCTTTCCCAAACCCTAACCGAACACAAATGATCCCTAACCGTAATGTTTACCTAACCCTTACATTAACTGTTATTGTTACATTATCTAGTAAGCAGTCATCCTCTGTGAGGACCATCCAAAATATCCTCATAACCACAAATAAAGTTACTACATTTGTGGTTTCTCAAGAATTGGTTCCGTCAAGTATTGGTATGCAGGCCCATTCACTCACTTTTGCCTACTCATGCACAGTCACTCACAAACTCACTTAATCCCACTAACATACACTCTCTCCCACTTGCACAAATCTGGACACATATAGACTGCATCCTCTAACTGTGACCCCTCTCATGACCTCACAGTGACCCCTAACTCCGCAACTACCCCACAACCGCCTGACCCCTCCAAGGCCCCTGACCAGCCTGACCTGCCAGTGAGCTGCAGCCTGCTCCCAGCCCCTCAGGGTGGGGATCCAGAGCTGGGCCGGAGGCCCCCCTCTCCAGACCCGAGCACCAAGAGGAGCAAGTTGAGAAGCTCCACCTCCCTGCCTCCTCATTGGTCCCAGGATGAAACATCGCACCTGAAACAGGAAGTGCAGACACTCTCTGAGGAACTCAGGATGCAGAAGGTAAATCTGACAGATGAATCCCATATCAGGAGCTCCCTACTGGTTTCCCACCAGACCCCAGAGAAAGCTTCTCAGTTGAAGGGTCTGCAATGTTCACTGGCCTCACTGTAGTGGAATGCCTCCTACAGGGCAGGATTTCAACCGGTTCAAGACCTTGGAAGTCAAACCTAATGTGCACAGAAGTATGTCCTGGACGAATGCTCTCTGTGATTATCTGTGATTGGCTGGTGTTTGTCATGGGTCCAGTTCTGCCTACCACATTGCAGTGTGCAGTTTTGTTTTTCCAGAACACTCCCTGGCCAAAAAAAAAAAAAGTTGCGCTTTTTATTTTGTTGGACCACATTTAGCTTTGATCACGGCGCACAGTCATTTTGGCATTATTTCAATAATCTCCTGTGATGTTACTACAGAGATCTTACATGAGGAAGGAGGAGTAAAACCACTCCAGAAATCTGTCTCCGGCACTTTCTGTTGGTTAAGGCCCAGACTCTGAGGTGTCCAATTCATGTGTGAAAATGATTCATCCTGCTCACAGAACCACACTCTCTTTCTCAAATCCAGCCTTTGAACTTTTCTATGTGGAGTTATCATGCCCTCTCCATGTTTGCATGGTTTTCCTCTTGGTACTTTGGTTTCCTACCAAACTCTGAATTGCCCCTTGGTCTGAGTTTGTGAGTGAATGGTGTTTGTGCCGTGTGATGGATTGGTGAGCTGTCCAGGGTGTGTCCCTACCTTTTGCTCATAGAGAGTTGGGATAGACTGCAGCTCCCCTGTGGCCCTTGTGAGAAGTGGGCGTCACAGATAATGATTTCGTCCGTGTAGTTGATTGTTCACCACTATTTGTCCAGGTTTTAATAATGCGTTCAACAGTTTTCCACAACCATGGGATACGACATCCAAAATGGTTGTTTAAGCAATGAGAAATTACACACTGGATCAGTCAGAGATAAAATAATTGTTGCCAGCTGAAATATTTTAATCACTGCAATCATGATTGAATCATTAGTTCTGAAATAGTTGCTTATTTAAATCTGAACGACGACTGTTTTTTGCCAGGCATTGCATTTCTTATAAGAATTATGTTACTACATTACTAAGCTAGCTAGCTCGCCTCTCTTTGCCTATTAGGTCTGAGGTTATCAACAGGCACTACCTTCCAGTCCTAGTCTGTGCTGAGTTGAGGTAACTAGAGTCCCTTAATTGACAGAGTCCTGACAGCTGGAGAACAGGAGCCATTTAGTTTCCATCGCGCAAAACCAAGCCGCTTTCTCAGCTAGCAACTGTAACGACAACCGGTGAACGTTTGGAAATGAGAAATGAGAAAACAAAAAAACAAATTTACTCCAAGACGGTGCCCGATAACGCAATGGAAATAAAATTGCTCAATGACCCAATTCTGTGGAGCTCTCATGCCTCAAATCTCTGGATCTCGGAACTCTTGCGGTACTAGCTTTTGGGCTAGTCCAGGCAAGAAGTGCTACTTCCCTCTGACCTTTCTGTGATGTCTTTTCTTGTCAGGAGCTGGCTGTTCTGCTGCACAATGCTCTGGAGGAGGCTCAGCGGGAGAAGCGAAAGAGGACGCAGTTGCGTCGGGAGGAGGAGGGGGGAGAGGAGAAGGAGGAAGTCGAGACGGTGGAGAGGGAGGAAGACGAGGCACTGGAAGCACTCGACAGGCAGGTGGCCGAGCTCACTGCTCAGCTGCAGTTCCAGCGCTGCCAGAGGGACGCACTAGAGCACGCTCTGTCACAGCGGGACGAGCAGGTGACCCCAGATTCTGCTTTGTAGAGAAGTGCCTGCTTAAGCAGATGCACTGTGATAGTGTGACGGCATCCAGCTGCACTAGCATAGCATAGCTTGAACCACAGATTCTCACTAATGGAGGATAACTCTCACCCAGCTCCTGTGTCACAAGCAAACTGTTTATTTATTGAGCAGTCATAACCGATATTTATTTGATTATTACTAAGAAATGATAATGACAAGGCAATATCTACGTTACAGTGTTAAGAATGCTTTAAGGATGGCAAGATCTAATCAATGAAAATTATGAACTTATTGAAAATTATGAGGAATTTCTTATAAGTCAGTGCGTCATTTAATTTAAAATTAACTAGATGCCAAGTAGGCATACTCTCGGGCTACCCTTGATTTAGATGGAAATGGGCAGTGACATCGTGGCTTATCCTTGCTTTCATTATGCAGATACCCGAACACTTCTGGATAATTTCATTGGCATGGGCAATAAATAGATAGATAAATAGATAGATGGATAGATGAATGGATGGGTGAAACAGTAGACCCAGTTAGACTCAAGCTACCTCATATGTAACCCAAGTAAAAAGCTTATATGTGAAGTGGAAAACAAAATGTTTAGGTGAACAAACCAACGCCGATTGCAACGTATAAAAGATTTTCAACTGTTACAAAATGGCTTTATTTGTAGTAGACCAAGCAGACAAATTTTCACAAATCTGTTTTTTGTGCATTTACAATAGTGTGCATTACTCTACTCCATTTATGAGTGTCAGAGCTAATCTTATGCCTAATGTTACCAATTGACGTATCTGTTATAAACAATCTCTGAGACCTTTAATTTCTATGAGTGCTGAGGCTAATAGCTATGGCTAATGCTAGCAGCTTACGTCTCTGCTACCATTAATTTCTATGACTGTCATGGCCAATGGTTATGGTAAATACTAGCAGCTTACATATATGTGATAAACTGTCTCTGCCATCATTAATTTCGATGAGTGTTATGGCGAAAGCCAGTAGCTCATGTGTCCATAATAAACTGTTTGTGAGGTGGCGGAGCTGGAGCGCCACCTGGAGCTGATGGCGGAGAAGAACAGGGCAAAACAGCAGGTGGTGCTGCAGCTGTCTGAGCAGGTGGAGGCCTGCCTGGCAGACCCTCTACGCCCTGTCACAAACAGCATGAGCACCAGAACCTT
This sequence comes from Gymnothorax reevesii, assembly GCA_029721435.1. Lineage (NCBI taxonomy): Eukaryota > Metazoa > Chordata > Actinopteri > Anguilliformes > Muraenidae > Gymnothorax > Gymnothorax reevesii. Next base: position 34,532,604 of record CM056589.1, on the reverse strand, counting down.
CCAGCAGTTACAGGAAGAGCTGCAACAACTACAGGTGTGTGTGTTTGTGGATGTGTGTATGCAGGTGTGTTTGCATGAAAGACAGAAACCCTTCATGCAAAACATTGTAAAAGCATTCTTCAAGAGCCAAGAAAAATGCCAAACAATGCATCCAGACAGAATTAGGCCAATATCCATTATTTATTAACATCCAAAAAATGGCAGTTAGATTTTGGAATTGCCTCATAAACAGCAACTTCCTCTCCTTTCATTTCATGGCCCTGAAATACCAAGAGATGAGCCCAGAGAAGAGTTCCCTCACCCGGCTTGTGTGGAGACTCAGTTTACTAACTCCCTCTAACACAGAGGAGCCTCAAGATGGCACACAATTGATTAGAGTCGACCAAACTTGAGCAAAACATGAAGAAAATTACATCGCATACTGGGAAACTCAAACAAAAAGACAAAAAAACAACGTAGAATGCTATCAGGCCCCAAAAAGAGAGTACACCGTGACTGACTACCTGACCCCACTGAAAGACAAAAATGAGGAAAATGACAAAATTCAGACTAAGTGATCACAACCTGGCCATTGAGTTGGGCTGACACCAGCAGACCTGGTTGCCCAGAGAGGACAGGCTGTGTTCACTCTGCAATATGGGAAAGATTGGGACTGAGCTTCATTTCCTCATGGAATGTGAAAAACATACCGAAACAAGGAAAATGCATTTACAAAAAGTGACAGAAACATACTGTGGTTTTAAAAGTCTATCAGTGGTAAAAAGACTGCCAGTCCTCTTGGGGGGGAGGAGGGAATGTGCAATTTTGGCAGCCCGGTAAATTTCCACTTGCCATAAACAGAGAGACAGTGAGTAGAAAAGAAGAGTGTATTATAGTCCAAATTCAGTTTTACATGCCGATCTCGCTGATTAATTATTCTTATTTTGTTCTTTGTTGTGTGCTCATTATATTTCAATCTGGTATGACTGTTGTCTGTTTTCTTTTCTTTATGTATGTTTATACATATGTGTGTGTGTGTGTGTGTGTGTCTGCGCACGCGCATATGTGGGTGTCTGAGAGAGACAGGGAGAGAGCGTACGCGGGTGAACTAACTAAGCAGGAAACGAAGCAGTGACTGGCAGTGCTTGGTGTTTAAGGACACACTATTGTGCTCTTTTTTTCCTTTCATTTTTACCCAAAGCAATCTACTGATGATCATACAAAGCAGGGGCCGATAATTAGTGGAATAATTTGGTGTTAAAGGGCCCAACAGCTGCGCTGATCTTATTGCGGCTGAACTGGTGCCTCAGCCACCAACCTACTGGGTCCTAGTCCACCAGCACCTGTGCCACTATTCTACAGGTGGCTCCATAGACTGTTAAACCAATTACAGCTATACACATCTTCACACAAAACTGGGCTTTGCCAAATTTGGAGAGTAAGGTTGAATGTGAAAAATATGCAGTAGGTGATGTTTGGAGCATACCAGCTTGGTTTAGACATTTTTCTCAGCCAAGGTACATCACCAGCATCAGCTGACACTTCTTCCCTCCCCTCGCAGGACGATATCGCTGCTTACAAGACCCAGACCCAGTTCCTGAACTCCGAGATCTACCAGCTGACCTGGCTTTGGAGGAGAAGCTCAGAGCAGGAGAAGAACTTGATGATGAAGGTGAGGCAGAGCCAGGAGTCGGACATTAAACACCTGACGTGTGCTTCTGTCCTTCAAAAGCCCAGCAAACTGGTCTCACTCATTATTTTTGCCTGGTGTTTGAAGAGTTGAGTGCCATTGGACATCATAGTGAGGACTTCCTGAGGATGGACTTTCCCTTTGCTGCCAATGTGCAGAAGCTGAGCGTAATATGAACAGACGGGATCTTTTCACGGTTTTGGATAAAGACAAGAGTGACGTATTTTGCGGTGTGCTTGCCTGGCAGTGTATGTACCTGGAGACGCAGTCGTATCAGAGGGAGCGGCGCTACCTGGACGTGTTGAGGTCTCTGCAGGAGAGCGCACAATTGGACTGCAGCCAGCAGGAGGCGGTGGACAGACTGATTGAGGAGACGCTGCTTGGTGACATCAAGAACCAGCTCAAATTGGACCCCGTCAGGTGGGCCTGCGAAAAACTGTAGAGAGTGAGAGGAAGCCTGTTTGATGCGTCCCCCTAAGACTGTTTTTTGTTGAGCTGAGGGTGGGTGGTTGGGGAATCCTAATTTAACTTTTTGGGGATGACCATTAAGTCAAAGGTCATTTATGTAATATAGCGTTGCATTCATGTCAGGTGTGGGGGATGGCAGTGGAATCAAATCATTACTTTAAATCCATTGCAGTCTTTGTAAAGTGCTCTAATGGTAGCAACGGTGACTCTAATTTAGGTATAATTTAATTATTCTCACATGCAATGATGGCTTTCAGGTTTTTGTGATGTATTGGTTTTCTTTTCAACTTATTCTTTCAGTTTGTAATTTGTAATTTAGCTGACACTGTTGTGCAAAGTGATGTTCAATCCCACCTGTTTGTTATATCTGCTGTATTTGTAAACATTGAAACTTCAGAAAGAGAGAGCGTAAAACGCTTTTGCCTTCTTTGGCTTTGCAGTGAAGAGGCCAGTTCCCATTCCCATACGATTAATGTAACTCGTTTTCTCCCCTGAAACTCAGGGAGTACGATGAGTACGGCTTCAGGGCTGTTCCGGACTTCGACGTAGAGGACGTGAAACTTCTGGCCAAGATCCAGGCCCTGGATGTGCGCTCACACAATCTCATTCAGAGGGAGTTTTCTGGAGGGGGAGGGGGAGATGCAGGTGTGTCGGCCCGTTGGGCGCAGTACCTCAGCAACTCGCCAGGGGGCGAGATGGCACATTCCACAGAGCTCAAGAACCTGCTGCGGAGTGGCGTCCCGCCTGAGTACCGGCGGCAGGTTTGGCTTGGGCTGGTGGGCACACGCACTCGTTCGCTCCAAGACAACCATCCGGAGCGGTACAACGAGATGCTAGAGAAGAGCCGCACTTCTCCACATCCAGCCTCCCGCCAAATACAGCTGGACCTCCACCGCACTCTCAATGGCAACCAGCACTTTTCCTCACCCTCTGACCCTGCCATTCAGCAGCTACACCGGGTGCTACTCGCCTTCACTTGGCAGAACCCTACCATTGGCTACTGCCAGGGGCTCAACAGGTAGAGTAAACCAACCAAAACTCCTGCCAGTGACTCAACAGATAGAGTAAACTTAGCAAAACTGCTGCTAGAGACTCAACAGGTAGAGTACACATACCAAAACTGCTGCTAGAGACTCAACAGGTAGAGTACACATACCAAAACTGCTGCTAGAGACTCAATAGGTAGAGTACACATACCAAAACTGCTGCTAGAGACTCAATAGGTAGAGTACACATACCAAAACTGCTGCTAGAGACTCAACAGGTAGAGTATACCCACCTTTTGTTTGTGATTACCTACCATTCCACTGTCTCTTTCCTTTCTTTCTTTTTCTCCTGCTCACTCAATTCCAGGATTGCTGCCCTTGCCCTGTTAGTTTTGCAGAATGAAGAAGACGCTTTTTGGTGCCTGGTTGCTGTGGTGGAGACCATCATGCCCCAGGACTACTACAGCAAGACGCTCGCTGGATCCCAGGTCAACAAACACGCCGGCCTTCACCGAGCCTTACCTTCTGTAGACAGGTTCATAGCTGCCTCTGAACCTTCCCCTCTCCAGTTAGCCACCTCCAAACCTTGCCTTCATTTGAGAAGTTCATGCCTGCCTCCGAATGTTACCTTCTCTTACCGGCCTCCGAACCTTACCCATCTACTTTAGATAAACTATCGGGCACCTAGTGTTCAGTTTTGGAGGTTTTGACTGAACTAGAGTCAGGCAGAATAATTAGAATGACTTTATTACCATAATCTTTATTTAACCACATAGACAATTGAGATAAAATTTCTTTTGCAATTGTGACCTGGCCCAGAAGGCAGCACACAGCAGGTTGCATATTCAGACAAAGAAACAGGACAATGCAGCAATAACATGACACAAAACAATACTATAAAACAATACAAAACAATTAGACCACCAACCACGGACAATAAAAGTAGTGTGTATTCGATTAAAATATAAGCTGTGGACTTCAACTGAAAGCTCTTATGTGATCCAATGAAATCTAATCACAATCGATTAAGACCTAGACTAATATCAAGAATATATACCTAACCTTGTTGCGGGGGATAATAATACAAATATTGGCAGTAATTAATGAATTAATTTGAATAAATTAATTATGCATATTGGATAAGTGAGGGGTTTTGGTATTCGGTAAGCACTGGTGTTTGGAATTTAGAGTGCTGGATGTTAAAGCGAGAGCATCTAACTGTTAAAATTGCTGGATTTGAAAATTGCGCATGATTCAATTAAGCTTCATTTCCCTGACAACTCATACCCGCCTCCGAACCTTATCTTTCTTAAAGAAATTCATACCTCCCACAGAATTTTACCTTCTTCAGATGAAACTCATGCGTAGCATGGCACCTTACCCTGGCACCTTACCCTCCTCCAGTAAACTTATACCAACCACCAAACCTAAGAAATCGAAATTTGCAGGGCTCATAATCACCGCGCAGGGTTATTGAGTTGGCAATAAGTTAAATGCAGTAAGTAAATCTTTGAACGCTTGCAAGACTGGAAAAGAGGAAAGGACTTGGGAAGAAGAGCTGCACTGCTGTCTCTGCATTTTCCAAGCTCTCAGTAACTCTGCAACGTTTAATACTTAAAAACTAAATTAATGTGATTGTGCTCTCTGTTGCCTCCCTGCTGGTTTATAACCCCATGAATGTGTGATTATGCTCTCTGTCGGTGTCCTGTAGGCTGACCAGCGCGTACTAAGGGACCTGATGTTGGTGAAGCTGCCCCGTCTGATTGCTCACCTGGACGAGCTGCAGGTGGACTTGACCCTGGTCACATTCAACTGGTTCCTGGTGGTGTTCATAGAGAGCCTGCCTACTCACATACTGCTGCGTATATGGGACGCATTCCTCTGTGAGGGCATCAAGGTGTGTGTGAGTTTGCGCGCGCATGTGTTTGTGTTTCTTCTCACACACTGGTGCTTACTTGGGACACTTTCTCACGCAATGGCGTCAAAGTGTGTGTGTGTGTGTGTGTGTGTGTGTGTGTGTGTGTGTGTGTGTGTGTGTGTGTGTGTGTGTGTGTGTGTGTGTGCGCGCGCGCATTCGTGTGAGTGTGTACAGGTATGTGTTTACGCTTATCTGTTTCTCATCAGAATGAAATAATAATAATCAGAAACTTTTTGGAAACGAAATAAATTCCACAGATTAAGGTCACATCTTAAATGAAAATAAGATGCTGATTTTCCCCAGTGATTCGGCAAAAGAACTAATTTTTCCTGATTTACGTTTGATGGGGAAAGCATAGCTGAGAGAGGTGCACTGCATGAGGGTGTGGCTTAAATTTGAATCTGAAATCCTCTGAAGGGGGGGATAAGATCAGGGCACTGGATGTGAATCGGGTATCGAGTTAATGGGCTTTCTTTTCCAGGTTTTGTTCCGCTACGCACTGGCGCTCCTGAAGTACAGAGAGGAAGACCTTCTGAAAATCCAGGACAAGGTGGAGATGTACCAGTACCTCCGATTCTTCACCAAAACTGTCACTGATGGCAGGTACAGTCACCTGGTGCTCAAGGCTGTGTTAGTTTTTGCATGGCTTCATGGCTTATCTGGGCTGGGGTCTGTGTCTGCTTGATGGTTGCGTGTCATCCTATGGCAGCTGCTCTGTGAATCAAGCCAATTTGTGAAGGCTTCCATGTTTGATTATTGGGCTCTTTGTTAAAAAGTAGTGTTGAATAAATGATAAAATAATAATTATCGCCAAAATATTGAATGGGCTTCAAATGGGCAAAATTAACATTTGACTTAGAGGCTCAATATTATCCAATAACTCCAATAACAGCTGGCTCCTCAGGAAGGAGGTCAGTCCCTGTGTGTCCCTGAATGTCCATTTATCGCTTCCCCTACAGGAGACTAATGAACATTGCATTCAATGCGATGAACCCACTTCCCATGAAGCTACTGAAAGACTGGAGGGCGCTGCACCTGGAGCAACTGAGGGCGGAGCTTTGTGAGCTGGAAAGGGAGCAGAGTCAGTATTCGGCCCAGTATCCCAAGCGTGCAGACAAGGACCCGTACGCCAACGGCAGCGAGGATGAGGAGGAGGAGGGGTAACCTAATGCGGGGGATGGGGAGAGGTTGATGACTGGGCAGGATCTGAAACTGGAGGTAAACCTACTGGCTCTGTGGCCCCCCCCACCTCCAAGGACTGGAGTTAAACCTGCCACCTTTCAGCAAACATGGAAAACTCAAATTACACTACACTGTTGGGACGTCGCAATCTTAAGCATTCAGGTGCAGCAGATTGGGCTGATGATGGCAAACAGACAGCAACTACAGTCCCACTTAAGAATGACATAATAGAACAAATTAAATCTCTTCCGTCTTAACCGATATGAAAGACTGTGAAAACTCTGGGGATATTAAAAAAGATGATCTTGAAGCTGTTTTAACCTCAGCTTTGTTGCACCTTTTTTGTACAGAAATAATGTTACGGGTCAGTGTGGGTCAAAGGTTCATTCAATGCAACATAATGTTTGGTCACTGAAAAGGCACAAAGTTGGTGGTACGGTTAAATAGAAATTCTACTTTCTTTGAAAGGTATCATGGGTAACTGTTATTAAATATTTTGTTTGAAATTGAATGTCGTCCTTGTATTTTTCACATGCAGGTTTTCTTGTATCTGATCTGCACGGATGTTCTTGTACAACCCCAAATCAGGAAAATTTGGGATAGTTTGGAATTGCGCATAAAACTAGAAAGCAGTGAATTCCAAACTGACTTGTATATACTACTCAAAACTTGATGGGGATCTTAGGAATTTTTTTGTGAAATGACATGCAAATTTGGTAACTGCCACTGATGAACAATATATTGGATAAATGACACAAAGCACATTTGCTAGTGCTTTTAATGACATTAAATGAGCGTGCAGCCTCACACTTTTGGCTTTCACAAACACTTCATGGTTTCACCTCTGACATGTAAGGTGAAAACAGACAGTGTTCGTTTGATGTTTCATTACCACAATTAATGTCAATTACGGGTATGGCCTCCCCTAGCTTGAATGACGGCTTGACAACGTCGGGTCATACTGTCAATCAGAGCCCAGATGCTCACAACTGGAATGTTGTTCCATTCTTCAACCAGGGCATTTCCGAGCTCTTCTAGAGTTGTGGGTTGTGCCCTACGATCAGAAATGGCGACCTGCAGCATGTTCCACACATGCTGGATAGGGTTTAGGTCCGGCGAACGCGCGGGCCAGTCCATGCGGACAATCGTCTCCTGCTCTAGGAATTGATTCACCACCCTAGCATGATAGGGACGGGCGTTATCATCCATCAAGATTAAATCAGGGCCAACAGCACCCACGTATGGTCTTACATACACATTGAGGATCTCATCCCTGTACCGTACCCCTGTTATCATCCCTCTCCCCATGACACGCAGGTCCGTTCTGCCATTCCTGCTTATTCCTCCCCAGACCATAATTGATCCACCACCATAATGGTCGTGTTCGTTGATGTAGGCATCATTAAATCGCTCATGTTGTCTTCACCACACCCGTTACCTCCTGTCGTTAAAGTACAAGCAATATCGGGACTCATCAGTAAAGAGAACTGGAGCCCAATCATTGTGTGTCCATGTGACATGATCGTGAGCCCAATCCAAACGGTCACGCGTATGACGCACGGTCAGTGGGTTTCGAACACATGGCCCTCTTGAGTTGAGGCCGGCAGTATGAAGATTATTCCGTATCGTCTGAGTGGATACCCTGACCCCTGAGGCGTTACGAAGGCCATTTTGTAGGGTGGTGGCTGTCCAGAAAGGATGACATCGTGCCTGAAGTGTGGGAAAGTGGTCTTGTCGTTGTGTAGTCGATGTCTGACGAACACCCCCATGACGGTGTGCTGCTGTACCAAATGTTTGATGAGTGTCAAAGTGTCAAACGCTGTACTGAGATCTAATAAGACTAGAACTGGGACTGTGCCTGAGTCATTGTTCAGCCTTATATCTTCTAACACTCTAATAAGAGCCATTTCAGTACTGTGATGAGGTCGGAAACCTGATTTGAATTTGTCAAAAAGTCCACTGGTTGTCAAGAAATTGAAGCACTGATTTCAAAAACCCCTCAAGTCAAGTCAAGTGTGACTTCTGGGGTTTTAGTAATAGGTGCTTCAATTGCAGTTTTTTTTTTTTTTTTTAATTTGGCATCTCCAGTCCCACTGGAATCTGGCATGCCCAATTGGTGAACTATGTACAAGGCTTGCTCGTTTGCGACCCCCTGTTGCTAATTCAGGAGAGTTGAGACAGTTCGCAGCTCTCCTCTGAAGCACGTGCCTGTCAGCCACTGCTTCTTGTACACTCATTGTTTGAATTTTCGCAAGTTCAAAACTAGGGCGGAGGATACCCGGACATGGCCTGGCTAAGAATCTTCCTGACGAGCGCCCGTCTTGCCAACAGGAGGCGCTTGAGCAACGAACAAAGTTATTTTTTTTTTCCCCCTTCCTGGCAGTCCCTGGCAGACCCTTCCCAATTTGAAACCCTGTAACGCGATGGCCAATTGTGCGCTACTCTGAAAAAGCTGCTGACCACTGCCGGTTGGTACCACCGGGGCTCAAACCTGTGACGTGATAGATACTTCTGCCGCAGTGCCTTTACTGAGTGAGCTATCCGGCAGCTCTAGAAATTGCAGAGTGGAGTAAAAACCACTTTTTCAACAATCTTGGCTATGAAAGAAAGATTTTAGAAAGGTCTGTAGTTTGTTTTCATGGAAGCATGGAGCATTCTCATTCTACCCGAGGCTAAAATATGGTCATCGGGAATTGCGAAGAATTTGCTTCAGTCTGTCTGTCTGCCTGTTTACACAATAACTCCTTTCCTATTAATGTCAGGTTAATGAAATTCACAGGGACTGTTCTTGGGATGTATAGCTTGGACAAGTTCGAAGAAGGGTAACCTTGGCCTACTTTATGAGGTCAAAAGGTCACATTGTTTCTGAACAGTGTTACTTTCATTACGCCTTTGCACTACCATGACATTTTGTGATGTAGCTATGTCAAATTCATAAGGGGTTCTCACTGGATAATCAAGTTGGAGGACATGGAAGCTACATGGCCTTGAAGACCTTGCGTCCGTCTGTCTGTCCGTCCATTTGAGAAGACAATTACTACTTTCCTATTAATGTCAGAGTCATGAAATTCACAGGGATTATTCTTGGGAACCTTGACCTGCTTTAAGGGGTCAACAGGCCACATTCTTTGTGAACACTGTTTCCTTGATTACATCCACTATTTTTGTTTTAGCCACGTAAAATTTACAGCGTGTATGTTCTGGATAATCAGCTTGCAGAACATTAAAAGTGGATGACCTTCATCTAGTTAATGGGGTCAAAAGGTCATATTGTTTTTGAACAGTGTTACTTTCATTCCGCCTTTGCACTACCATGACATTTTGTAGTGTAGCTATGTCAAATTCATAAGGTGAACTCACTAGATAATTCAGTTGGAGGACATGGAAGCTACATGGCCTTCACCTATTTTAAATACCTTCTAATAATTTGATGTAGCAACATTATCAACCAAACTGTTCAGTCACCCTCAACATAACATCGAATTTTGATGACTGCGCATCATGTCAGACTTCATATTCTGAATGCCAAACGATGTAAAGTCCCAGCTGTCCTGTTCCACATTTTCGATAGACCTGCCAGGTCCTAGATAAAATTGGACAATTATCTCTGTCTTCCTTTTGACTCTCAAAACCGAAAGTATTAAACACATTGTGTTACCTAGGCATACATTAAAAGACCCTTTATACACTGCCCGGCCAAAAAAAAAAAGTTGCACACTCAAATAATTAGTTGGAACCCCTGTAGCTTTGATTACAGTGGATATTTGTCTTGTCATTGTTTGACAACTATATGCAATGCCAGAACATTTATTTTCGATCAGAAATGCCATAATTTTTGGTCGAGATCTTGTCTTCTCGACATAATGATTGAATCACTCGGTGGTCTTTCTTGAGCACGTCCCAGTTACTTTTAATGTGTTTAAGGTCAGGACTTTGTGGTGGCAAATTTGTTTGTGAAAATGATTCCTCATACTTGTTTTTGTCATTCGGGGTGTTCTTTGGTAAATACAGGCCAATAACTTGCCCGCTCTGAAATACTTTAAAATCTTTTCCACCATCAAGGGATCTGTCTTCCGACATGATTTTTTAAGAAATGAGTCGCGACGCGCTTCATCAGTCAGGGTGAGAAGGATTATTGCCAGCTGAAGCATCTTAATAACTGCAATAATGATCCAATTATAGAATTTGTTCATTAATTTACAAACGGTGACTTCTTTTTGGCCGGGCAGTGTATGTTGCAATTCCTTCTCTTAGGCCCATACGGCCGAGGGTACTTTAGCATTGCGTGATATGTTTCAGAATGGTTTAACAGCAGCTACTTTTAGGCGTTTATGAAACGTGCCTGATTGAAGTGAGTAATTTATTATTTGCAGCAAATCAGGTAAGACGGACTTCACTATAGTTTTAAAAAAGTCAGATGGTATTGTGTCAAGACAGCATGTTGATGGTTTAAGCTGCTGTACTGTTTCTTCTTTAGTTTTTTGGTCAACTGTATTAAATTCTGACATAGCAGTGGAGTTATTTCTGGGGGGTTTTAGGGAAGGTATTATTCTCCTGTTTTTGGTATTTTTGTTACAAAGAGATAAATACATTTCTATCTCAACTTTTCTTGTAATATGTTGCAAAAATTTTCATTGAAATGTGTTCATTTTGATAAATCATTAAAATCACGTGGTTATAATTATTATTTTTTAAATTTAATGAATTCTAATAAGACCCCCCCTTGGGGTAAGTGAGAAATGAGTAGTAAAAACATACATAGAAATACATACATAATGCAACTGGCCCAGGCAGCTGCAGTAACAAATGAACAGCACACAGCTGGTATATACAAAGCAAACATGACACATCGGACTCAGCATCCAATACATAGTGCATGCGCAGCATGTTGTATAAATAGATACAGATATATACAGACTGGATATATTTACATAGCTGTGAAATACTTTTATAGAAAGAAACTATTTAAATACTACAGATGATTGGGAAAATAAAACATTCAATCAAGTACTACGGACATTTAAAAGTAAGGATAATATCCTTATACATTTTGGCAAGATTTTGCTGGACACCAATGTTACTAGAGCTCAAAAGCGAATCCATCTTATAAACATTTGGCCTAACCCTGGCATAAGCCGGCAGGTGCTTACTTCTGGACACGCTGAAGTAGTCACACTCACACAGGTAGTGAAGCTCATCACCAATCTGTGTATTGTTACAAAGCAGACAAATCGGTCCTGATACTCTGTATCTTGACTACAGGAATGCTTGGTAAAAGCAAGTTTAGCGCTGTTGTATTATTTTCTATGTATTGCATGTCAAAGGTACTTTGGTTGTGCTCGTGTTAATGTTCCCTTACCTGTTCTGTTCATATGTTCTTGTACTCATGTGAATGTTTTCTTACTTGTTCTGAGTGGATGTCTTTGTACAACCACAGTTTTGAAGATATTTGGACACAATGGAAAATTAAAGAAAGTCAAAATCAAAAAGGACTGATTTGAAAAGCCCTTTTACCTTCCACCATATTGTAAACAGCTAACCAAAAGATTTGATAAGGTAACATGGGTTTAATTATTGAGAATATACAGTGAGATGACTGCAACAGCATCTGAGAAAAGTTGTAGTGGTCATTTTAAAAATCACACTCATACATGTTTGGGGACTGAAGGCCACAGTTGATCATGTTTAACAAGTTTAATTTCCTCATTCCTCAATAATACAGGTCTTCAGGTGTGCAGTTGTATGGGGCCTTGGTTGCCATATATTTTACTTTATCTGCAAACACTCAAAGAGATCAGGACGGAATGCAGATCTATCTAGCACCCACCTCTGCTTACGCTGTCATGCACTTGTAATTTGCACAGAATGTGGTTAGGATGTCCCTAGAACAAACAACTAAAGATGGGCATCTCTGTGGATGTCCGGATTCATTCTCTCTGGATGTCCTTGCATTTGCACACTGTGGATGTCCTCGTATTTGGTCTCTGTAAGTGTCCTTGATTTATTCTTTTAATGTCTTTGGGACATCTGTGAGAGATGTTGGGCAGAGGTGGGTGGACACATTAGTCCTCTGCTGGCAGTCAGCATTTAATGTGAGGGACCAGAGGGTAGATCAATGCCACTACATGTCGCGGGGTGGAAAACTTTGACTGATGTCCTCTTATGCGCCAAAGGATGGGTCAATTTCACAAGTGCAATTGTATTAGTGTATTAATAAGCTCATGGAGGAGCCTGGAGGTTAGCCCATGCATGGAAAAACTTAAGTTTACTACGAATGGGGGAAAAAGATAGCTAGATTGGTACCTATGGCTATCTTACCCAAGTTCCATTTATGTTCAAAAGAGGACAGTAGACAGTTTACGTAAATCATTCCAATTTTATTATTACAGATACATAAAAAATAATACACTTTGAACAGACCTTGAGCAGAAGTTTCATCTGAAATGTTAGTGTCAACGCCACATGGCTTTACAAATATGGCTAAAGTGTCTTACTAGCGTTTAGTTAATCTTTTATTAAGGTTTCATCAGTTTTGTACAGTATATTTCACCAATAGACAAAGCAGGAGATCCCAGAGAATGAGCAACTTCCATTTTGCAAGTCAAGTATCTGTAAATGAAACTAGTTCACCATGCTATAAAGCCTCTCAAGAATAATTTTACCATGCTAGAAAACTTCACAAGAACTTAAGAACATTTTGTTACATTCAAAAACAAATTTTTACAGCAGTAAAATAGACCCCACTTAGAAAAATACTTGATTATTAAATACTGAATTATTGACAGTGTTAAAACGTGGCATGTGCACGCTGCCAAAGAAGTCAGTTTTATTGCTACCCTGATGTTAACCATAACAGCACCGTATGATATGTGACAGTTGGTTGACTGGAAAAGAAAATGTTACATCCAAGCAGTGAAAATCAGCAGAAATATGAATGTAGGCCAAGACAAAAATCATTATTTCTCCCTGGACAGAGACAAGCCACCTTGGCTCCTCCATAAACACTTACCGTACCCTAGGCACAGAGCCACTGGACACACCGTACTCAAAGCACAGAGGCACCAAACACAGAATGCCCTAGGCACAGAGCCACCAGACACACCATACCCAAGGCACAGAGCCATCAGAAACACCGTATCCAAGGGACAGCGCCACAGGACACACAGTTGCCACGGTACAGAGCCACTAGACACACCATACCTAAGCCACAAAGCCACCGGACGCACCGTACCCAAGGTACAGAGCCACCAGACACGCTGTATCCATGGCACAGAGCCACAGGATGCACCGTACCCAAAGCACAGAGCCATCGGTCACACCATACTCAAGGCACAGAGCCACCAGAAACACCGTATCCAAGGGACAGCGCCACAGGACACACAGTTGCCAAGGTACAGAGCCACTAGACACACCATACCTAAGCCACAAAGCCACTGGACACACCATACCCAAGGTACAGAGTCACCAGACACGCTGTATCCAAGGCACAGAGCCACTGGGCTCACCATACTCGAGACAACGTGAAACCTCAAAATGGCAGACATATGCCAATAAAATATTCAATCACCATTTATGAAGCCATGCAGGATTGAGTCTTTCCCTCATGTTTATCTTACCAGTCTAATGCCATTTTATAACAAGGAAAACACTATGCACCAGGGGTATCATTTTGAAACCATCTGTACGCACAGATATGATCCACAGACTAAATTTATTTTCAGATTTCAAATTAAAAGTGCAAAAAATGTGAAAATAGTAAGATTATGCATATATGAAAAGTTCCAAGTTAATCCTAATCAATTCAATAAAAAATACATGCATGTTAACTGACCCAGTTTTATAAATTAGGATTTTTTTTCAGTATGATATATATATATATATATATATATATATATATATATATATATACACTGATGGACTTTAAAAACTTAAACCAGAATTGTAGCCAAACTCGGTTTCAAATTTGTAACCATTTATTGACTTTACCCATAAGAACAACTTCGACAAAATGTCAGTCGGGGTCGATCATTGGTGCTTCCATTCTCCTGGTAACGAGCCACAAGGTTAGAGATTGTGGGTTGGCTTACCCCAAAACGCTGGGCGATGCGATTTTGGGATGTTCCAGCCATCCACAGCCAAATGGCTTGATCGCGTTGGTCTGGAAAGGCGAGGCATGGTGCACGTAGTGTCTTTGAACAATTGCTCTCAGGTTCTGGCCTAAATAACCTCAAGGATTGTTTTAAGGCATTTGACAGCATTACAATAGTGATCAGTGAAGCCAGATGAGGTTACATCACTAATTCCTCAAATCCTGCACCACAGACACAAACAAGGTCATGACCTCACACACTGTTTTGTCTCCTTACTGAAAAACAACTGCATATCAATTAAGTAATCATCTAATTGAAGTTCCCCTAACCCAACTATACTATTTCTGTTTAGTCAGATGTATAAGTTTTTAGTCCATCAGTGTATATATATATATATATATATATATATATATATATATATATATATATATATATATATATATATATATTTTTTTTTTTTTTTTTTTTGTGTATAAGCAATATTTAGGCAGGAAATCCTTGCAATGTTTTAAAAACAAGACCCCAGGTGTTTTTGGTTCTTGAAAAATACATCTGCAATGAATGTACATTACAATTTCAAATGAAATTCCAGTGCTCTTTTCCAAAATTATTTAAATATACTTAAAGCAATTTCATACTTGTAGCAAACCTACAAATGGCTTTTACAGTATCAATAAATGGGTAGAAATTCACAAAAACTAGCACCAATATTTTCAGCCAGAGTAGCTCCTGAAGCTCCTGTAAGTACATTAAATGAAACAATATCAAATGTGCAGGCATACGCAGTGTTTACTGAGACTCATCAACGAGCAGTAAAGCTGACATTCATTGAAAACCTTACCAGTACATGCCTTCATATTTCCCTAAATCAAATAAAATCCATTTCATTCTGAACATACTCAAAAATAATTTAAAATGTGTTTTGGTTTATCATTGTCGGTCTCTCTACCCAAGCATGATACATCGTATACTAAATTTTAATATCAATGAATGAAACGCCTAATCGCGCTCTGCAATGCAAATCAAATGACTTCTAAAATAGAGGAACTTGCATGTACCCGTAAGGACCCACAGAGGGCGCTGGTTTTCATTATTGCTCATCACTCAGTCGATCTATCAAAACCACAGTTGCCTGCTCGGGTCTGCAGTGGTTTCTCATTTACTGTAATAAAAGCTATTCAGACAACACCCCTGCAAAGACAACAGCGTGTAACGCGCTGCTGACAGCTCCATCTTAACCCAGCTGTTAAGGTTACTATAATTTATTCACAAGCGGAGCAGCTTATATAATCAGAGCCCACCAGCTACCACCTGCTTTCTCCATCAACTTCGCCTGTGACCAGACTGGTATAACTAGCTAGATGTGCCAAAAACCCAGTTCAAACCAGCTCAGAATACCACCAGGCAGCTAAAATTTTCAGAAAGGATAGCTCTGGATGTTTCGTTTTGGTCAGACTCAATAACACTCAGCTTTTTACGGTCCCCGGATCTCAATCTCTTATTTTAAACAGGTTATAGGGCCTTGATCATTTTAACATGACCATATAACGCAGCGAAAACCTCAGGATTCAGCAGTATCCCCAAGCAGCCAGCCCCTCTGAGACTGGAGCCGTTAACGTTCTCCATGACTCTCACTCCCTGAGCAAAACGCAGTTACCATACCAACACACTATTTGGCATGTGAACTTAGACTACCCCGAGATTCACCACAGTCCAGAGGGACAAAACGTACTGAACAAGGGACAAATTACTAAGCATTGCCAAAAACTTACCAAAAAACTCAAAGTGTCAAAAGGCAATGTCACCAAATGCTGGCATAAATTATGCAGCATCAATAATGTACGGGTCTCATTAATTCAGTGCATGTCACACAAATTGAACAAGAAAATATTAGTGCTGGTCAGACACTGGGCCAGGCAGAAACTGATAAATTATAACTGAATAAAATCAGAAAGTTTATGTTGTTAAGGCAAGCTGTACTAGGAGACTTGCAAGCATCTCGACGTATAAAATCTTATGAAGAGAGGTCCAGCATGGTTAATACAAAGCCAAATTTGCATCCACATTCCTCAGAGAAAAGGGAATTCACAGTCCAGACACATTCCCCACCTCCACGACTGGAATTAAACCTACAGACACTGCAGCCCTCCAGAACTGGAGTTAAACCTACAGACATTGCAGCCCTCCAGACTGGAGTTAAAACTGACACTGGAGCCAACCAAATTTAAGGAACTGTGGCTCAGACAGTTTAATGGAAACTGCTTTTGATACAAAATCCACACTTCTCCTTTACAGTCCTGAATATAATTCATGCTGAGACCTCATCTCATCTTCGGCCAATCTGTGTTGGCACGTGTCCTCCACATGAGAGCAAATCCAGAACAATCCCTCAAGTTCTCCTGGCTTGGTTAGTCCAGCAAAGCTTACAGAGAGATGATTTTTGAGCCCAACTCTAACGATGTCAGAGAGCTGTGTCTCATGCAGTTTTTAAAATCTCACAAAATAACCCAAAAAAGCAGAAAACAGCAGTTTACTGTTGCTCATGGCTAAGAGAGTATAAGCATCATTTCCTAAATCTGAAATTAAGTAAAAATAAAGCAAACCTCAAAGCGTACAGGCACCACCCACTGAAATAAAAAAGAAAGCAATATACAAAATAATATAAAGCGTAACATCTATGGCTTCAGGTACAGTGCATGAGAGCGCACATTGACCAAGGACCCAAAATTTTTGGAACGTATTAAAACGCAGGCACATATTAAAATGCATTTAAACTTGCATTTGGTTTAAATTAAAAAATTGACAGAATCAAAATGGCTTTTCACACAAATTCAGGACTTCGAGCAACTTCCACACTGTCCAGCCCTGTACTGGACGAAACAACAGCTTTCCTTTAGTAAGGCTAAAAACGGCGTTAGGTACCAAAAAGTATCAGCTGCTGATGGCGGCACAAATCCAGGAGCAGTGGCCTGATATGCTGTCTGTTTATGCAGTATTAAAATGCCTGCTCTCTGGGGTCAGAGGCTTCGAAAACACATCACGTTGGTTAAAAAATAAACTGGACAGTCTTTTAGGCCTGCTTGCCAAGTCTGGGTCAGCTTCATCTTCCACCGGGAGCCTGAAAAATAAAAGCAAATGCAAACTCAGGTCCATAAAACATCTCAGTGTAGGTGAGGGCTGATCTGGGATCAGATTTACTTGTACATATCCCAAGTGAATGCATTACAAGTGAACTGATGAGCTCCGCACTGAGGTCAAGGCTACTGCACTCGAGCTTAGAACAAGTCAATATCGAAACAAGTCCCTTCAGAGGCGAGAAAATGGAAAAGGAACATAGACTGACAAGAAGAATGGGACAAGTTGGCAGAAAGTAGAGCGTAGGATCATGGGTAACCGAGTAAGGTTGACAAGATATGATGAATAGGCTGGCTGAAGAAGAGGCACATGTAAACTGAAAGTTAAACATAGAATGGAAGGAAGTAAACAAAGGCTAACAGGAAGCATGGCACAGGCAACAAAAATAGAGCACAGGCACACAGGAGGTGGAGCAAAATATAACAGGAAGTACAAGACAAGCCAACAGGAAGCTGACTCACCATAGGCTTCATCTCAGTGCCATCTCCTCGATCTCGGCCTGCCATCGCTCTCTTACTGTTTTCCACAAACTCCTACAAAGACACAGTTTATAAACATTTAGGGTACAAGCACACTGCAGGAGGGCGAAGTCACATTCCCATTCACTTTCTATTGAAGTGCACTACGGGATCAGTAGCAGAGTGAAGTGACGTGAAGTAGGCAAAGCATGTTGCTGAGAGTTGAGGAAAGCTGAACTAAATTAAAAAGAGGAGCGGCAATTGCCAGCTGCTAGCCAATTACTGCAGAAGGAGTAACAAATTCAAAATCTCAAATTAGAGGAGAAGCTAATCATTGCAGTAGCAACTGGGTTTCCCTATGTTTTTTTTTACTGTAATTGCTCCATGCCTGACTCCTGTTATGTGAAAATGAGGCATACAGGATATGATAAGCAGTTCATGTAAACATTAAGCGTAATGAGTCAGCGTTAAACAGTCAGAGTTAACAGCCAGCGTTGCTTCACATCAAACTTACCATAAGTGCCTTGTCCATGAAGAATTCCCGGCCCGGGCTGCCATCGTTGTACTTGGTGTCGACGGCGAAGCAGAGGAAGAGGACATCCACCACGATCTCGTAGATGGAGAGGAAACAGTGCGCCACCAGGAAGGCAAACAGGCAGACGATGATGAGGGGCAGGACCCACACCGTGTAATCCCTCTGATAATTCAGTGCCAGAACGCCCGCGAATGCTGTGCAGGAGACTATCAGCACCTGAGTGTGCACACACACACACACACACACACACACACACACACACAGAAGTATTAACAGGCATTAACACATACACAGCAGTGTTAACAAGCTCGCGCGCACACACACACACACACACACATACATACATATATACAGAAGTATTAATACACACACAAATATGCAGATACACAAACACACACACACACACACACACACACACACACACACACAAATAGACAAACTCAAAAAACCACACAAATAAAAGTGCAAACAAACACACACACACACACACACACAGAATGGTGTCTGTTAAAGTACTGTTCTACATGAACTAGACCCACATTCGTAAGTAACTATGAATTAACCCCGCCCATTTTTGGAGTTATAAAGTTGGATTGAAGCTCCTGTGATTGGTAGGCAAACAGGTGGGAGTGTCTAGTGCCCTCACCTTGCCCAGAAAGAGCACAAAGTCACCCACAGTGTTGATGGCCGCCACTCGCACTGCGTTCTCCACCAGGATGAGGAAGGCGTCGCGCGCGGACGTGCAGAAATTGGTGCTGTTAATGGCTGTCGCTGCATATGCATTCTGAATACACAGGCAAGCACAGATATGCAGCAATTAGTTGCTTAACTTTTTATTTAGTCAGTCTCATTGCCCTTCAACCCATCAAGGCATCCATTTATGGCAGCTGATCTAGGCTGCTTGTGTTATGGTTGGTAGTCATGGCTGGTAGTTGTACAATGTAACACAGTTGTAAGAGGCCCTTCCATTAAACTTGAATCAAAAGCACAACCTTCTTTCAACAGCAGACATGGAGGTCTGTAAGTATTCACACTTAAGTCCTAATTTTTAAGGACTGCAATTACTACAGGTTTCACTCCATTTGGATGTAAAAGCCCTGAAACTAAAGGAGTTGGCCTGCAGAGAGTATCAACATCCATCCGCCAGCAAGGAATTGCAGCACTTATTAATTATGTCACGGTCCACATACTGTCAGACCTCTTGTTGAAACCACACCGATAGTTTAGTGAGTGAATGTTCTTTTTTTTTTTTTAATATATTTAGACGTACTGACCTGGTTGAGATATCTCAAGCACTTCTCCAGACACCAGAGACAGCAGATACAAGCCTTCAACATGCACCGCGCACAAGCATTCTCCTGATGGAAAAAACACATTTTATTAACTCAACAAGCAGGTCAGTTACCGCAAAAGTCCACCACCAAAGATCGGTCGGGTGCATGTACTGACAGATGCAGGCACAAACGGATGGATGGATGGTCAGACACCGCCCTAGCTCAATAGTCTCCTGACCTACCGGTCAGGTGGCGGGGGACTAAAACGCAGTCATGATAAGCCATTGCGAGTAGTTGGGGAGATATTTTGTGGAAACAAAACTGAGGTCAAAGTCAGCAGTCAAATGTCACAAAAAAATCCTGCTGAGGTCATCGGTCCATTATAATTTTTGCATTGGGTTCCTTGACTGAATCTTAGAAGTTGTCGATATGCCACATCAAAAGACCAAATATTTTTTAAGAAAGTTCAAAATTTCACAAAAAGGTCAAGGTCACAGCGAAAAGGTCAAGGGTCAATGAAACATTGAAAAGGCACAACTAGATGATACAGCTAACCAACCCAAGCAATTTTGAAACGTCACTGGCGAAAGTGACAGATCTGCAGTGGAAACGAAAAACGGCGAAATAGGTCATCGCTGAAAGGTCAAAGGTTAGAGGTCACAAAAAAGGCAACAGATATGAGTTTTTGATTAAGGTCATCAAGTCAGTGTACTGGTAAGGCTGCTGCAGAATAATGGACCCGGACAAATACAAAGACAGATATCATCTAATTTAATATTCCCCTGTTCACCCTTTGGGTGGCAGGAAACTTAAGAGTAATTTCATATTCAATAGATGTAACACTTCTCACAAAGTGGGTTTTTGCAGTCCACTGGTCAAAACTGTTCATGTCAGTGTAATTCGCACAATCCCCCCCCCCAAAAAAAATAATTCTGGAACCCAAATTTTCTGCACCCGACAACCCATGTCCAAGTGGTTTATAGTCACCTTACCTTTATTCTGGCTGTAGAAAGAGCAGATTACTCTGACCCTTTCTTTGAGCTGGTTGTTGCATTAACAGCTCTGTAGATTATACTCATCCTGACCCTGAGCAGCTTACAGATGCAGTATTTGCATGTTAGCGGCTCATAATCACTCATCCCTTGAACTGGATTGTGGATGTAGTGTTCGTATGCAAGCGGTTTTTTTTTTACCTTCCCTGCATTTAAACAGATTGATGTAGCTTTACACACAATTGGTGTTTACGCACTCCAACTATGAGCTGGTTGTGAATGCAGCATTCGCATTATTATTACTATTAGTACTATAGATGTTCACCTTGCCTTTACACCAGAAGCGGAGTAAGAGCTAGAACAAGTGATTTTACTCACCCTGCCTTTGGGCTGGTTGAATATGAAGTGTTAGCTTATTAGCAGTTTATGCTCACCTTGCCTTCAAACTAGCTGTAGATGCAGCTTTAGCATACTGGCATCCTTTACTCACCGCGACTTAGAGATAGCCATGGATATAGCATTAGCACATTGGTATTTTTTCATTCTCCTCGCTTTTGAGCTACCTGTAGACATAGCGTTACAACAATGGTATTTTTTACTCAGCCTTTGAGCAAGCCATGAATGATTTTATACTCACAGCATTCGAGCCAACTGTGGATGTAGCATTAGCACATTTGCATTTTATGCTCACCCTGCCTTTGAGCTAGCCGTGAATGTAACGTTGGCAAACTGGGATTATATACTCACCCTGCATTTTAAATAGCAGCGGAAGTAGCATTAGCATGTTCACAAGTTATACTCACCTTACCTTTGAGCTGGTTGTGTATATAAGAGAGGATGAGGCGAGGGATCTCAACCAGGGTTATGATGAATGAGCCCTTAGCAACTGTTCCTAAATGGTAGCGCATCAGCCGCAACCCCGAGGAGACGATGGGGGTCAGTGGGAGATTAGACTTATTCCTGTCAGATATAGACAGAGTCAGAATTCAAAGCACCAGATACAGACAGGATCAGTATTCAACGCACCAGACAAAGGCAGCATCAGAACTAAATACACCTGATACAGACAGAATCAGGTCTAAATGCACCGGATACAGACAGGGTCAGTGTTCAAAGCACCAGATACAGACAGGGTCAGTGCTCAAAGCACCAGATACAGACAGGGTCAGTGCTCAAAGCACCAGATACAGGCAGGGTCAGTGCTCAAAGCACCAGATACAGACAGGGTTAGTACTCAAAGCAAGAGCTACAGACAGGTGAATTACTCAATGCACCAGATACAGACAAGGTCAGTGCTCAAAACACCAGATACAGACAGGGTCAGTGCTCAAAGCACCAGATACAGACAGGGTCAGTGCTCAAAGCACCAGATACAGGCAGGGTCAGTGCTCAAAGCACCAGATACAGACAGGGTTAGTACTCAAAGCAAGAGCTACAGACAGGTGAATTACTCAATGCACCAGATACAGACAAGGTCAGTGCTCAAAACACCAGATACAGACAGGGTCAGTGCTCAAAGCACCAGATACAGACAGGGTCAGTATCAAAGCACCAGATACAGGCAGGGTCAGTGCTCAAAGCACCAGATACAGACAGGGTTAGTACTCAAAGCAAGAGCTACAGACAGGTGAATTACTCAATGCACCAGATACAGACAAGGTCAGTGCTCAAAACGCACCAGATACAGACAAGGTCAGTGCTCAAAACACCAGTTAAAGACAAGTGCAGGACTACTAGAGCATGCAAGAGTTAGATGATCTGAGATCAGTTCGCTGCCTGTATCCAGGTCCAGAAAGTAAAATTTCATCCCAGTATGTTGTTCCAGCTGCCTGAATCAGAACATTAGCATAATTCATCAGCTGAGAGGCAGAGCTAAAGAGTACATTCCGCTGGCTGAGCTCGAGAAACGCAGGGCAGTTGACGGGCGGGAGAAACGCAGGTCAGCTGACGGGCGGGAGAAACCCAGGTCAGCTAACGGGCGGGAGAAACGCAGGTCAGCTGACGGGCGGGAGAGACGCACAAATGCACTTTAACTCTCTGACCGCTGGATGTTAACTCTCTGGCGTGTAACTGGACTCGGGAGGTTTTGGGAGTTTCAAGTTCCAGACCTGGTGAAGTAGTACGTGACGACGGCTCCAGCGATGGTCATCTGCTGACAGGCCAGCAGGAACTCGCTGATCCAGATGAGCCCAACAGCGTGGTACCAGGTCATATATTGCAGCGGGCCTGACATGCGAAATTCCACCAGACCCGTCTCCGGGTTCTGCACAGGACTCCCTGCACCAAAGCGAGAACCCCACCGAGAACCCGGAGTTCAGTCCCAACACATCAGAGTTTACAAGCTTCAGGTCACCGTCAGTCACTCTGATTCATCTTTACTTCCATATTCAGTGTGTAAATACGCATGTCCGCATCCTCTCTCAATCTCTCTTTTCTGTCTCTCTCTCTCTCTCTCACTCTCACCAGCAGCACTGAGGGAGAGGAGCACTGCATGTGTGGCATGCGTGTGTAGCATGTGTGTGTACGGCATGTGGGTGCGTGTGTGTGTTCTCACCAGCGGTGCCGAGGAAGAGGAGCACGGTGAGCCAGTAGGCCCAGAAGAGCATGAGGGCGAGGAAGGTCCAGACCGGCTGCAGCACCAGAAGAGGCAGGTGAATAAACACCTTCCCCGCAACGTGGAACAGAGCGATGGTGAGTGCCACACGTTTCCGCATGAAGAACATCAGCAAGAGGAGGACCACCTGTTAATCACAAGCACACAAACACACACCCATCAAACAAACTCCCGTCAATCACACACACACACACACACACACCACCATCAGTCAAACACACCCCTGTCAATCAAACACACTCCCATCAATCAAACTCAGACACCTGTCAATGATACACATGCACTTATCAATCAAACAGATCCGTCAATTACACAAACTCCCATCAATTGAACACAGACACCTGTCAATCATACACACACCCCTCAAACTCAGACACCTGTCAATCAAACACACACAATGCTATCAATTAAACAGACCCGTCAATCACACACAGACACCAGTCAATCAGACACACACTTGTCAATCGCACACGTACCCATCTCTCCGTCGAACACACACACCTCATATGTTCCCCCTCTCTCTCACCGTGAAGACGGTGGCAGCGATGGCGTAGATTAGCAGCGCCTGCACGTTGTCTCCCGCCACTTGCAGCTCATCTTTGGGCAGAGTGTCCTTCAGATTCTTCCTGTGATCCACATACAGCCACCACAGCACCCCCGTCCCTCCTGCAATACGTCATTTCAAAATCCGGGTGATTAACGTGCTAAAGGGTGGGTCAGGTGCCATCTCTCCCCCCCTGCCACACGTAAGGACAGGAGGGGGGAATAAAGATGCCATCATGAGCGAGTGTACCGGGAGACAGATAGGTGGCGCTCTTCAATGAGAGGGAACACTTAACCAACAAACAAACTCCCTCACTAATTATTAAAGAGCACCTGTTATGGTTTTTCCATTATTTTAATGTCATACTGTGAATCCTCTCATTTCTATGTGCATTTAAAAGGTCAGTGTCGGAAAACAACTCAACGTCACCTCCAAAAGAAGCGCACTCTGCCGCAAAACACATCGCTGACTGAAACGCAGCAAAAGCTTCTGCCCATTTTTTTTTTTTTTTTCATCCATTGGTGATGTCGCCATTTGAATTTTCGCACCAAGCAGATAATTTGGCAGGCCCTTGAAGCAAGTGGGTTATGCCCAGAAGGATACACTGGTATTTGTTTCTAAATCTCACTTACTATAAATGGATTTCTGCTCCAGAGTGCAAGTGATGTGACATTTCCCGACACACACAAACAGTGGACCAATTACCAATGAGTGATCTAGTTGACCAATCAGAGCACACTGAGGTTTTCGGGAGGGTGGGGGCAGGACTTTCAATGGAGCATTTTGCAGATGGGTACTACAGAAATGGCCAGCAAGAGAAAACTCAGGTGTTTTTTTAAACAATAACGCATTTAACCCTTTTTTAGTCGACTACAAGAATACAACAATGACCAGTGAAAAGTCACATAATAGGTGCACTTTCAATAACAATTGTATATATTTGTATAAAAACAAAAATAGGACCAAGGGTCCAGTAGCTTACTGGCAAGTAATCTCATAATGATGATACAAGTTGTGAAAATTTAATGTGAAGTTTGATATTCAAATCACTAAAAGTCAATGCAAAGGTCACTAAATAAAAGTTCACATACATTTATAAGACCTCCTGTTATATACTCAAAGGCAATGAAAATGCAAAACTCTAAATTTTGGTTTATTTTTGCTCAGGACCTGAGTAGTCCAATTTGAGTTCTTAAGTGACCATTGGGGTCACAGCGCGTACCTCGTTACACATGAATGATCATCATGTAACTCAGTGTGAGTTGGACTCTCATCAATCCATATTGAGTACAACATATGGGATTAGGAGTTATGCAAGTACAGTGGTTGAAATGAAGGAGGGGTTGTCTTCCCTATATTAAGGCATGATAAACGTCACACAAAAAACATTTTTAAGTGTCTTAATGCCACGTCTGTCAACTGAACAACTGAACAGGGCCCTGGGTAAGCTAGAGGCGGGAGTAAGTGCCCGGCAAGTGGCTCACCGTTTTGGGTGTAGTACGTCCAGCATCAGTACGTTTTGGGTGTAGTACGTCCAACTGGGATGAGCTCTTTCATCAAGAGAACCAAGACCTCAAACCAGGCAGCAACTCCAGAATGCACTACAGGCAGAGTGGCGACAACTTCCCCAAGACAACCTAAGACGCTTAGTCAGGTCCATGAGGAGACGTTGTACTGCCTATGTGGATGTTCATGGGGGGTCACACCCAATACTGACTGTTCTTTTGAGTTCATTTTTAAACCCCCCCCCCCCCCACCAACATATTTGAATTGTTGAAATAAGAAAATAAATTTGAGTCACAAAATTATTTGAATCCAAACTGGTGTAGCCTTTTCATTGCCTCTGAGTACATAATCCTGAACTCTTGAACAGTTTTGGTGATACAAGTCATTAAAAATTCAATATGTCAATTGTGAACTTTAAAGGTCACAGAGTAAACTCAGTAAATGGACTTCATATACGACTTTCTAAATGTCTCCACACAAACCTTGGCTCAATCTGTGACCATTTTTGTGATAGAAGTCATTGTAATTTCACTGTCCAGTCAAGTTGAATGTCACCAAATGAAACTTCATATGTGACTTCCTAGATGTCAGTAACACAAACCTAGGCTCCATCTGTGACCATTTTAGTAATAGAAGACAATGAATCTTCCCTAGGTCACATTTGACCTTCGAAGGCCAATGTGAAGGTCACCAAATGAAAGCTTATATATGACTGCCTATACATCTCTGATACAAACCTAGGCTCCATCTGTGACTGTTTTGGCTATACAAGTCACTGTAGTTGTATTATGTCAAGTTTCACTTTTAAAGGTCACCAACAGTCAAGTTGAATGTCACCAAATGAAAGTTAAAGTGCGACACAAACTTAGCCTCCATCAGTGACCTTTTTAGTGATAGAAGTCATAGAATTTTCACTCGGTCAAGATTGACCTTCAAAGGTCAACATGACGGTCATCAAATGAAAGTTCATATTCGACTTCCTATATGTCTCCAATACAAACCTACACTCTATCTGTAATGATTTTGCTAATATAAATCATTGAAATTTCACTGTAAAGTTCAGCCATTGAAGGTCACTGAAGGTCAAGTTCAAGGTCACCAAATGAAACTTCAAACATGATTTCCTATATGCCCACAACACAAACCGAAACCATCCATTATAGTTTTGGTGATAGAAGTCATTAAACTTTGCTATGAGGAGTTTGACCTTCAATGGTCACCCAAGGTCACGTTCAAGGCCATCTAAAGAAATTTCGTATATGACTTCCTGTAAGTGTTCCAAAAACATAAGTTCCCAATCTTCAATATTTTCAAGCCTAGAAGCCTTTGAAAATTGTAACATTTTGCTTTGACCTCAAGTTTAACCTTTCAAGGTCACCTGAGGTCAACTTTAACACAACCAAAATATAGGTCATGTATGACTTCCTATATGTTAATAATAGAAATTTAATCTCTATCTGCAACCATATTGCTTCCACAGGCCACTTTGCCCATTCTCCGTAAGGCCCAATGTTAAAAGTACAGCGCCCTCACAAGACCCACTTCCATTCAATCAAAATGGAACTCGCACTGTTCATTAAGTGTATCAAGATGAGTTGATTGCCAGATTTAGAAAAAAAAGTTATCAGACAGATTTTGAAAATAATTTTTTGAAATTTCAATTCCTATCTTTGAACATTTTTAATATTTTCCTTGACTTCAAGTTTAACCTTTCAAAGTCATCTGAGGTCAACTTTAACATAGCTAATGTATAGGTCATATATGACTTCCTATATGTCGATAATACAAACTTAATCTCTATCTGTAACCATTTGGCATCCACAGGCCATCTTGCATATTCATAAAGTACAGGACCCCCACTAGACCCACTTCCACCGATTCAATCAAAATGACGGTCGCACTCTACATTGATGGTACCAAGGGGTGTTGATTGCCTGATTTAGAAAAAAAAAAATTCACGCGGTTTTTGAGAAATAATTTTTTAAATTTTCTCAGTCCTATCTTTAACATTGGGGTCATATTTCAAGGGCCCATAAACGGACAAAAATGATTCAATCAAAAATAAAAAAAAAACTTCTGGAGATGCGTTCTATAAAGTATATCATGGCAAATTTCCAAAAAAATTCATCAGACCAAAAAAAAAAAAAAAAAGATTAAAACCTTTCCGGACGACGGACGCCACACCACGACAATACCTCACTGGCCCATAGGGCGGGTAAGCTAAAAACAAATTTCAGTTGGACTGGAGATTGCATATCAAATGTCTAAAAAATTTCAAAACCGTTTAACCTTTTTAGAAACTTTTTTTCCTCTGAGTATGTGCAAATAGATGATTGGAAAGAGCATACGGCCAGAAAGATAAACAACCAGTCAGTTACTCAAACTCTCCATAAGCACAGCTCATTTGATCGGGTGGAGACCACGTTGTGGCTGGCCAGGATTGGACAGCTGTACTCACCCAGAGACCCCAGAACCACAAGGGCAGTGATGATCCACACCAGCACTGCTGAGATGTACCGGATCACCACCATCAGGACCATAGAGAGCACTGCAGGAGAGAGAGGACTCAGTTACCCAGAACTCCACTGCAGGAAAGACCAGATTCTATTACCAATGCTTCTGCCGCAGTAGAAACAGGACTCAACTATCCATAATCCCACTGCAGTATTGCATTACCTTAACTCTCACCATGGAACTCCATTACCCACAACCCTACGGCAGTAGTGATAAGGGGGATTTCAAAAGCGTTATACAACAGTTATACAACAGGCCTGCTACAGAAATGTGGGGTAATTCATGAGACTCTCGAGAGTATGTCCTACGAAATTTACGTATTCTACAATGGAAAAGACAGTTGTAGACCCTTGTCCAAACATGTCCAAAATTTTTTCACCATCGTAGGTGATTCCCAATGTCAGGCCCATTTCATAGGTCTGTCGTGCAGTGCCCTACAAAGCAGTTTGACTGCATTACGCTAGGCTAACAAATTTCGTTTGATGTTTGGAGTCATCAAAGGTCTTCATTATCTTTGGAACTTCCTACAATAGACATTCGGTCGTCCCGCGTTAAACCAACGAAATGTTGGTTTAAAATGTACATCAGTCCCTTCTGCCGTAGACCCACTAAAATCGTATGACATAAAAAAATAATGCGATGCTGAATTCTCCTCGGCCTGTGCACATCTATGGGTCACAGAGAGTCACCATACCAAAATTGACGAAGATGCCATCAATAGTTACTGAGTATTGGGCCAGAAAAGATTTCCACGATGAAGGTAACAGCGCTACGGTCTAAGGTCAAATCCAGCAAAAAGCCTAATGTTGCACATGTATGGGTCATAGTAAGTTACCATACCAAATTTGGTGAAGCTGCAATCATTAGTTGCTGAGTACTGACCCGGACAAAGTCATGGACAGAAGACGGACAGACAGACACGCAGGTGACGACAATACCCCTTCTGGCCAAAATTTGGCCAAGGGGTAAAAAAAACATACATCGTACATTAAAGCCCATTAAAGAACTCAATTGGATCAGAGATATGCTCTTTACCCACAACACAACACTGTCAAACCCATCAGACATACTCTTATGGAACTGGAATGAATTATTCCATAACCCAGTGTCATACCTGAGACCTATAGGAGTGAAAAAAATTGGCGGATAAAATGTCACATGACCAACACTCCCAGGGCCCAGCAGAATAAAATTACCTAAGGCCATTAGGCATAAGCCCATAATGATCTCCTTGCTGGCCATCACCCCGGCGATAAGGCGGTGCAGAACACTGTTGTCGCTGACGAAGGTAATGAGGGCCTCGGCGAACTTAGCGTAGCAGCCAACATCCACAGGCATGCAGCGATGGAACACTGGGATAGACTTACTGCAAGGAGAGGAATTACATACAGAAACAAGTGTTTGCCACTAACATGGCAATATCCCCCGCCGCCTCAATTTTATGTGTCCGTACGGACGGACGTACGTACGTACGGACAGACGGATGGAGCCTAATGCTTTATCCCATGCTTCGCGCTAATCGCAAGGCGGGGGATAATTACAGAGCAGATCTCTCTGCAGTACAGCACCAGAGATATCAGAGCAGAGTAATTACATATAGATATTACAGAGCAGATCTCTCAGCAGGACAGTACCACAGATATCAGAGCAGAGGAATAAGGAGGAATAACGTATGGACATTACAGAGCAGATCTCTCTGCAGGGTGGTACCACAGATATCAGAGCAAGGAATCACATGTAGGTATTACAGAGCAGATCTCTGTGCAGGGCGGTACCACAGATATCAGAGCAGATGAATCATACGTAGATTTGACAGGGCAAATCTCACTGCAGGGCGGCACAGTGCCACAGTAAATGGCGCTCATATGAGAAGACGGTGGAGTTAGCATGTACTCCCTGTGTTTGTGTGCGTTTCCTCCTGGTACTCGTTTCCTCCCACAGTCCATAAACATGCATGCAAGATCAACTGGTGACTGCAAATTGCCCATGTTCATGCGTGTGAGTCAATGATGTTTTGGTTCCTGGATTCACGCCCTCTACAGGGTATGTTCCCATCACCTGCCCATTGTATACTGGGATAGGTACCAGCTACCCTACACGTAAGTGAGTTATTGAACTCCTTAAACTCTGCTCCATCTGTCCCACACTCCACTGCATTACCCACCTCGGGAGAACTGGAAGCTTGGGGCACTTGGTGGCTCGCTCCGGATGACTGGTGTATCGGTTAACAGGCACATCATAGGAGCAAAGTTCAGATCCTAAAAGACACACACACACACAAACAAACAACATACACACACACAGAGACGCGCACACAGGTGAGGCAGGCTAGAACTCCAAGATGGTTTAAGCTGTGTTTTCAACACTTCAGGCAGGTCACAGCTGAATGGAGACTGATGAAAGCTAGTGGACTAACCTGGAAATAAACAGGCAGACTAGCTCAGTACGAGCGCAGGTCAGTGGGTGCTGACAACAAAGCTTTGGCAGCACTGACACAGTGGGCAGGTGTGACAGCCCTGCCCTTACTGCATGTAATGAGTGTGCGTAATGGATTGGGTCTCCATAATAGAAGTCGGTCTTAGAGGGGCTGCATCTATTTCACAATAACAGTACCTTAATAAGGTAAAAACAATGGCAAAACAGATGAGTATGCTGTATGAATGAAGAAAAGCCTGCACTTAGTACATGTCCCAAATGAACAAAAATACAGTAAATTATCGTAGGAAAGTAAGGATTTGAGTTGTGAAAGCACACACAATTAACGCTCTGGTGTTCAGTTCAGCACTGGTTTGGTGCCCCGGACGCCTCCCTGGTTTCGGTTTTGAGCGTTTTCAGTGTTTCAGACACGCCATCCCCTTTATTTTGGCAGATAAGGGGGTGGCTTAAAACAGCGGAAAGACTGAGGGCTCACCGTTTGCTTTGGCAAATTTCCGAAGATCCTCATATCTGTTCAACTCTTCAATGGGACACTTGGACACGCACAGCGCCATTGACTTCATCTTGCGATTCAACACATCAATGTTGCAGGGGTCCAGGAAGAAGACGTACCTAAAATTACCAAAAAGCAACAAAGGGCCTGTGTTAGAGCGAAATTCTACTCCCTGAAAATCGGACTTAAATTTCAGTCATTTTTGGGAAATGCTGAATCCCACCCCAGACT
This sequence comes from Gymnothorax reevesii, assembly GCA_029721435.1. NCBI lineage: Eukaryota > Metazoa > Chordata > Actinopteri > Anguilliformes > Muraenidae > Gymnothorax > Gymnothorax reevesii. The sequence continues at coordinate 34,501,559 of CM056589.1, read as the reverse complement.
GCTTTGGTTCCAAGAGAAGACATTTTTGGGAAAAGGGGGAGTTCTGGTCAGTCTACTTGAGCAGTGACACAGAGGAGCCATCGCCATACAGGCCTCAGGATTTCTGGAGATCATCCAAACTTTGGCAACAAGAGACCAATTGTAGAGCAGCGACTAAATACTGAGCGTCTGTGTTTGTCTCTGCAGAGGTCACTGCCCTCAGAATATTCTGGAATCTACATTTACATAAAGCAGGGCATCCAGTCTTTTTCAATTATAGCAGGCCAGGTAGCAGATTTTTATTGTAGCCAACTCCTGTTTCTATATGACCATGTCAAAATTGAAGACCATGAGTAGCTTATATGCTAAATCTGGCGGTTTAGTGCAAGGCCATCCTTAACCGCCATCCGCGCCAGCCCGGCAACAAATCAGAGAGCAAACCCCTGACAAACTGCTGACCCTTTTACAGAAGATGGTCAGGTTATGCAAAACTTCTCAGAATCAGGTCTGTTTGGTCTGATCTTTTTAAGGCACAGACGGAAACTAACAAAAACTGCAACTCCCCAAGTCCAGAGGTTAGGGGTCACAGTAAGCCCTGTTACTCCATTAGGACTGGGATCAGAGTTTAGGGTATAAGGCTGCACCCTCGGAGTTTGGGCCACTGGGTCATACCCTCTCACTCACCTCTTGCTGGTCTGGTCCCTGCCGCTGAGCTCGATGCCTGGTATGGGGGAATTTTTTTGGCCACAGGTGTTTCCATAGCTGTCGTACCCTGAGATGAGCCGGGATGCTGCTCCCGTGGCGATAGCAAAGCCACAGATGCACCCCTGCGGGAGGAGAGGCGGGATTACGAGCCTTCAAACAAATGCAAATGAGGGGAACTACCTACACAAGACCACCATAGGCAAAGAGCAGAGATGTAAAGTTCAAAGGTCAGAGTGAAAGTCCTGCCACGTGTCCACAAACTCAACCAGCTCATTTCATAAATTAGTTCTTGGGTTGCCAAACCTGAGACCTGTCCAAAGACCCACAGTACATCTGTACTTTCTGAATGCAGCTAGGTGCCAGCGACTCAACCATCAACGCAGTAGCTACAGTGCATATGCATCCGCAAATCACGCATGAAATTGAACAAACTCTACCGCTGTGATCTCACACATCTCCTGATCCAGTGTTTACCGAGGACGCAGTATAACCTTGCCCCCTGCAAAACTCTGAAGGAACAACTTTACCTCAGAATCCATGGCTTTTAAAAATAATTTTTGCTGATATAATACAACCTAGTATAACATTGCTGTTAAATTAACATATTATATATTTAATTACCCATTTTCTGCTAACATTTATAGAGGGCCGCCACTTCCTCTGTAATCTTGATGGTAGTTTTTAACTCAATGCCAATCCTCTAATGGGAGGATTTCCACCATTTGGCTGTCCAGGGATCATTCACCCACACAGCATTCAGAGCTTTGTATCTACTATGCAGTAAACATGTACAAGTACTCAAACCAGCCCCTGGTCACAAAGCGAAACAGAATGTGCTTGTCTTGTTGTTACTCTGTACTTCACTTCTCAATTGAAGCAGTTGATTACACAGGCGACTCAACTTAGTAGATTTCTTGAGTTTAAATGGGGTGGTGATTAAAAACTTATGGACCGGGATAAGTAACCTGGCATTAGTTCTGACTCGTGGTAGAAGGATTTCGGTAATAAATAAATCAAGCAGGTTGGAATGGAAATCTGTGGAGGACTTTTACTGTCTGGTAGGGATTTTAACTCGTGCACCTAGCGTGTAGAACAATATGGGCACAGAAACGTCACGATCCTTTCCAGCAAAGTTTTGATTTACTCCATCAGGACTCCGTGCCTACTGTTGCATTTATGTACATGGGTAACTTGCAGACTTTCCAGTTTATACGTGCCAGTGGTTCCAGGGTACTCCCGGCCGGATCCAGGTATGTGTTCCAGTTCCCGTACACCTGATGCAGGTCATCGGGCCCGTGATTTTTGGCATCATAACGAAGCACCACACGCAAGTACATGCAGACAAGTAGGCAAGCGATTGTTCGACCATACGCCACTGTCCTTGATTCAAAAGGGACAATTTACATTTTCGTGCTCTAGTTTCACATGGGAATTTAACTGCAATACTGAAGAACAATAGACAGCCTTGAAGTCAATCTAAAGCAGTAACGAGACGCTGCGAGTCGCGGACAACCAGAGAGGTGAGAGGCCAAATAATGCCGCGAACCGCCCGACAGGAACGAATACTGTGGCTAAATCGGCTCACACTCACCATGCCGATGCAGAAGGCTGTAAAAATGATAAGCCATGGGATATCCGTACAGCAGCGATCTTCCAAGGGTTTCCACTCCCGAGAGCCCTTCTGGTAGAAAAAAAAACGAGACAACCATATGTTAGCCTGTGTTTCATCGGCAGTGGCTGCAGGAACGAGTTTTCCAATGCATTTCAATGTAGAGAGGTACGGCAGTCCCAATTTCAGACCCTGCCCTAACCGAACCCTGATCTTAACCCAAACCCCTGATCCAACCCTTCGCCGAACCATAATATTTGTACTTCATCCTTTACCCTTCAACTAGGTTGCCTTACCAATAATAATTGCCACATCTTTACACTCCGAGTTCATGAGCAATACTCAGTAACACCACGCAGAAATTTTGCGAAGCGTAACAAAACGCATGGACTGAGTCCGTAATATCATTAACTGTAAGTAACTAGCAAGGGCAACTTTTTCTGTGCAGATAGTAACTTCTAAAAGTTTCACGTTTCCAAATAAGATTCAACTTTCCTCGCTACAAAGATACAGTCGACTGTCCTGATAGCTTCCGTTACGATAAAATTTATAAGGGTGGAAATAGGATCAAATTTATGAACAATGCCGAGGTGATCGAATAATAACTTTGAATTTAAGAAACCCCATCGACTTCGATTGCCTTGGCAACACATTTGTATAGGTGTTTACTAGCTAGCTAACAGCTCACTGTACAGCTATGATATAGTATTTCTGAACTGAAAGGAATGTTTCTAAATTATGTTTCTAAATTAAGGAATGTTTCTAAACCACGAAGTCGCTCCAAGTTAAATCGGAGAGATTCAGGCTATTAGTATGCCATTTAATGTTCGGTTACACAATCTATTTACATGAGGTGAAGACGTCAGGCTATGTGTTTTCCCTCTCTCCAGCTGTTCGTGAATTGGGGTAACAGTAAAGAATACTTAACTTACCTCAGTACTTCCGCCGCATCCCATTGCCTGCAAACAACTCCGATCTCAAGCAACTTCGGGAAACAAATAATGACCCGAAATTATGTGGAGTTGATAGTCTCTTTACTCTGCATAAACTCCCAGACGTCTTCAGTGAGGAAGAACGGGGGCAAACCAGCTTCCCAAATCGGCCCACACCCAAGCCTCGGCATGCAAATTCCCAAGTCGGGAATGAACGGCTACTTTTTAGGATTTACCGCACTTCCTGGCGAATTCAGGTGTACCCGGAACAGGGATATTTGAGCTAGCTTCACAATGCTAAAGTAGTCACAAGCAATTCGAAGTTTTACCTCGGTCTTAAATCGTTACAAACCGATCAGTGCAAAATGTTTATTGTGGATGTGTTAAGATGGTTATGTGCGCCCAATTCAACTGAAACAAAGTTCTCGTAGTCTGCGCAGCGCAACTGTATGTTATCCAGTATCCCAAGGATCATGGGACACTGGCGGAACCCGCGAGTTTCAAATCAATCTGAAGTAAGCTAGTTATGCATTCAGTGCTACAGTCACCCATTGACTGTGTAAATCGGCTGCAGTCACTATTTTATGTTTTAATGATTATGCATTATAGCAACTAGTCTTCAGGAAAACAATATTAAGGCTCGCTTTGTCAGAAAAAGTGGAAATTCCCCTTAGATTGATCGTAAGTAAGCAAACTTGCCTCCTGTGAGTGTGCGCATTGGCAGTGAGGTCTATGAATATACAAAACCCAAAACCAGTGAAGTTGGCACGTTATGTAAATCGTAGAAAAAAACAGAATACAATGATTTGCAAATTCTTATATATAATATATATTCTTATATATAAGAATTTGATAAGATAAGATTCTTATATATACCTTATATTCAATTGAATACACTGCAAAGACAAGATGTTTAATGTTCAAACTGAGAAACCCCCCCTTTTTTTTTGCAAATAAACATTAACTTAGAATTTAAAGGCAGCAACACATTGCAAAAAAGTTGGCACAGGGGCCTTTTTACCACTGTGTTACATCGCCTTTCCTTTTAACGACGCTCAGTAAACGTTTGGGAACTGAGGAGACCAATTTTTGAAGCTTTACAGGTTAACTCTTTCCCATTCTTGCTTGATGTACAGTTTAAGTTGTTCAACAGTCCGGGGTCTCCGTTGTCGTATTTTACGCTTCATAATGCGCCACACATTTTCAATGGGAGACAGGTCTGGACTACAGGCAGGCTAGTCTAGTACCCGCACTCTTTTAATACGGAGCCATGCTGTTGTAACACGCGCAGAATGTGGCTTGGCATTGTCTTGCTGAAATAAGCAGGGGCGTCCATGAAAAAGACGTTGCTTGGATGGCAACATATGTTGCTCCAAAACTGTATGTACCTTTCAGCATTAATGGTGCCTTCACATATGTGTAAGTCGCCCATGCCTTGGGCACTAATACACCCCCATACCATCACAGATGCTGGCTTTTGAACTTTGCGCCTATAACTGTCCGAATGGTTATTTTCCTCTTTGGTCCAGAGGACACGACGTCCACAGTTTCCAAAAACAATTTGAAATGTGGACTCGTCAAACCACAGAACACTTTTCCACTTTGCATCAGTCCATCTTAGATGAGCTTGGGCCCAGCGAAGCTGGCGGCGTTTCTGGGTGCTGTTGATAAATGGCTTGTAGAGTTTTAACTTGCACTTGCAGATGTAGCTACGAACTGTAGTTACTGAAAGTGGTTTTCTGAAGTGTTCCTGAGCCCATGTGGTGATGTCCTTTACACACTGATGTCGGTTTTTGATGCAGCACCGCCTGAGGGATCGAAGGTCACGGGCATTCAATGTTGGTTTTCGGCCTTGTCGCTTACGTGCAGTGATTTCTCCAGATTCTCTGAACCTTTTGACGATATTACGGACCGTAGATGATGAAATCCCTAAATTTCTTGCAATAGCTTGTTGAGGAATGTTGTTTTTAAACTGTTCGACAATCAGCTCACGCATTTGTTCACTAAGTGGTGACCCTCGCCCCATCCTTGTTTGTGAATGACTGAGCATTTCAGGGAAGCTGCTTTTATACCCAATCATGGCACCCACCTGTTCCCAATTAGCCCGTTCACCTGTGGGACATTCCAAATAAGGGTTTGATGAGCATTCCTCAACTCTCTCAGTCTTTTTTGCCACTTGTGCCAGCTTTTTGAAACATGTTGCAGGCATCAAATTCCAGATGAGCTAATATTTGCAAAAAATTACAAAGTTTACCTGTTCAAACATTAAGTAACTTGTCTTTGCAGTGTGTTCAATTGAATATAGGTTGAAAAGGATTTGCAAATCATTGTTTTCTGTTTTTATTTACGATTTACACAACATGCCAACTTCACTGGTTTTGGGTTTTTTATGATTGTTGACTGCATTGCAATGGACTGAGACTTGTACACTGATCACTTTGATGCAAATGTAATGTAGCCTAAATGCAGCAGGAGGCAGGGCGTCCGCATCATGAGTAACTTGGTGTGCAATGCAGAAGGTGGGGCCGTAGTGCAATGAGAGCTGAGGAGGGGGCGGGGCTCCAGCATAGTGAGAGCAGCAGAGGCAGCGGGGCCCCAGCGTTGTGGGAGCTGTGGAGGAGGTGGGGCCCAAGTGTAGTGAGTGACAGCTGTGGAAGGGGTGGGGCCCCTGTGGAGTGAGCGTTGTGGAGGAGGTGGGGCCACGGCTTAGTGAAAGCTGTGGAGGGGGCGGTTCTCAAGAATGAGGAGAGCTGTGAATGGGGTGGGGCCCCAATGTGGTGCAGGCCCTGCAGGAGGCAGGGCCTCAGGGTAGTGAGAGCTGCAGAGGAGGCGGGGTCTTCACAAAGTGAGACCTGTGGAGGGGGCAGGGCCCAAGTTCAGTGACAGTTGTGGAAGAGGCGGGGCCCCAGTCTGGTGAGGGCTGAGGTGGGGTCCAAGTGTTGAGAGACCTGTGGAGGTGCTGGGGCCTCTGTGTAGTAACAGCTGTGGAGGGAGTGGGGCCCCAATGTGGTGAGAGCTGTGGAGGAGGCTGGGCCAAAGTGTAGTGAGATCTTCGGAGGGGGGCAGAGTAGTAAGAGCTCTGGAGGTGGTGGGGCTTGAGTTTAATGACCGCTGTGGTGGGGGTGGGGCCACAGTTTAATGAAAGTGATAGAGGGGTGGGGCTACAACCTAGTGAGATCTTAAGAGGGGACGGTGCCACAGTGTAGTGAGAGCTGTGGAAAGGGTTGGGGCCCGAGGGCAGCGACAGCTGATGATGGGTTGGGGCTCGAATGTAATGAGAGGTGTGGAGGGGGTGGGAACACAATGTAGTGATAGCTATGGAGGGGGGCGGGCTCCAGTGTAGTCAGAGGTGTGGAGGGCTTGGAGTTCCAGATTAGTGATTAGAGTTGTGTGAGATAAATTCCTACATCTGCACAAATTTTGCTGAGTAAACAAGATTGATGCAGCACATGCTTGAGTGCCCTGAGACAAGCAAAACATCCACCACTGCATGTTTTGTGAAGTCAGTCCCCTGCACGACAGTTAGTTCAGCCGGAGGTTAAGTCTTCCAACCCATCGGTGTCTTCCAAGTCAGACGCCTTTCCTGAGTCTTTCAATCCAGCAGTTTGTCTCGTGCCTTAAAGCTGGAGTAGGCAATCTTGGAACAGTGAGCAAGATTTAAATGTCGCCTCACCTCTAAACCCACCCCCTCCCCTCTAGTCTCTGACCAAAGCCACGCCCCCTGATTCATTGCTTCGGTAAAACTCCAGAGGCCGGACGTAGACACAGGTTAAAAGCGCAAGGGAGGGGGCAGCCCGCTGCGTGTGCACGAGAAATGATTGACATCATCAGTCACTCCTCCTGGCTTGTTTTGTCCAGACGCAGTGAAATCTTGCAGAAGGAATTAGAAGCACTAGATGGAGCCAGATGACTCTGATTTTCTCGAAGATCATCTGACTCACATCCCACTGTCAGGTCATAGTAACAGTTTTAACAAATATGATAAAAAGTGATTTTTTTTTTTTAAATTGCAAACTCCAGCTTAAGACAGTGCTTAAGGTCCTGAGCTATCAGGCCTTTTTCTACAACACCAAACCACAGACTTCGAGCAACCAGACCCTTATCTACAACATCAAACAACAGAAAATGAGCTACCAGACCTTTATCTACATCATCAAACAACAAACCCCGAGCTACCATGCTCTTATCTGCAAAGTCAAACCACAGATCCTGAGCTACCACATCCTTACCTACAACATCAAACCACAGACCCAGAGCTGCTGTGCGCCCATATCTATAACATCAAACCACAGACCCCAAGCAACCAGGTCTTTATTTACAACGTCAAACCACAGACCCCAAATTACGAGACCCTTGTCTACAACATCAAACCACAGACCCAGAGCTACCATGTGCCCTTATCTATAACATCAAACCACAGACCCCAAGCAACCAGGTCTTTATTTACTACATCAAACCACAGACCCCGAGCTACGGGACCCCTGTCTACATCATCAAGCCACAGATCATGAGCTACCAGATCCTTGTCTACAAGATCATACCAGAGACAATGAGCTATCAGACCCTTATTTTACAACATCAAACCCAAGATCCCCAAGCTAAGACCCCCTGTTCCTAATCGGGGACGACAAGCCGCACCTGTTAACTGTAGAGTGCTCTCAGAGTGAACCTTCTGTTAATTATGAAAATGACTGCGAACAGGTCAGGACTAATAATTGTTTTAAACAGAAGTTTTGTGCAACCCAATTCTCTGTTCGTGTTCCGCAACTGGACTGAATTTAGCCCATGATTTAATCGCTGTTAGATCGCATACGGAGAAAAACCGCGTCTTCGGTTGCCAATTACGATAATTGGAAAACGCGACAATAAATTAAAATGATTGAGAACAACTAATTGCAGTCAAAAAGTGACATGTCTCAGCACTCCCGCTGGCTACGCCACAGTCGGTAAATACGCATGCCAAAATAAAATTTTCCCTTTGTTCTAAAAAATTATTGAGATCGGTAATCAACATGGTACGTATACCGAAATGTATTTATGACCACAATGACGTTTCTTGACACCTCTTAGAAATATCAAAACGAAGACATTTCAATGATAAACCTACCTGGTCCGCCATCTTCGATTTCCTTCACTGGAAGCAGCCATTGAGTCATTGTTACCAGGGCCTCACTTTGGCAACAAGGCACAGGCACCAGACTGTGCATAAATGAAGCTGTCTGGATGTGATGAACATAAAAATAGTCATTAAAAATAAGTATTTTTGCATAAAACACAGCGGGGTCATTTCAGTTGCTAAAAATACTCCGTCCCTTGAGGGTTAAAGTCTCAATACAAGATTTAAATGATCAGTCAGACTTCCCTGTCATTTTCATCTCTCTGTTGGCCCTCCCCAACTACCAATTTCCCTGTCGTCACCTTTCCTAGTGGTCCTTGTTTGTAATCAGCACCAGTGTATGTACACCCCATGCGATTCCTTTCTTCCTTGCCAGATTTTTAGTTTTAGTGAGATTTTAGCTAATTTGGTTCCCATAGTCCTCCTTCCTACATGTTTTTACCTCCCCTTGTTCTTGATACAAATTATGCCTGCTGTTTCTACCTCTTGTTTTTAACCATTACCTGTCCCTGGATTTTGATTCTGTTTGCGCTGTTGGCTGGATAATGTAATGTGGAAAAAAAAGAAGCCACTAGATGGCAGTATTGACTTTTTTTTTTGTTAAACCAGTCTGGAGCTCGATATTGGGCATGTCCTGGGCATGTCTGAGAGGGGAAGTCCCAGAGAATTGAAAAAAAAAGTCTAAAAGGTTGGAGGGGGCTGGAAAAGAGTGAAAAAGAGAAAAATTGAGAGAGTAGAGTAGTAGGAGAAATTGCAAGGAGAAATTGTGGATTTTTGCCTGTGTTAGAGCATTTTCCTGTCCTACGACATCGCACAAAGCAACCCCATCTCAAGGGACTGTGACTTTATCTTTTTTTTTTTTTAATCTGAGTCAGGACTTTGTTGTTTATTAAATCTGTTAAGTTTTAAAATTTGGTCTGTCATCCCTTGCTGTCCAATAGGTCATAACAAATTGAGGCCATAAGAAATATCAGAGCAGAGCACATTTCATGGTGGGGACGCCATTCTGACAAGCATCAAATTGCTCAAAAAGATTCAGATTTTCCTGTGGTTTTCTACTTACTAAAAAGTTATTAACCTGCTTGCAGGACGTTCATGAACATTGTAACATGATTTAAAAAAAACACACATACATAATATCAAATCTTGGAGATCTATGGTCTTATTTGTTTCCACTCCAACTCTAACAAAACATGCCTGTCTCATCTAGAGATTCCATCGGGGCTGCTCATTGGTAGAATCAGGCGTGCCATTTCTGTCTGAAATAAAGAATTGCTAGGTAGATGTGAGAGACCAGGGCTGATTTGGGAGATTGCAGATATTCCTGGTTCTTGTCTGATATACTCCGTTTTGCCATCATACTTCCTCAAGCCTCAGGGCATATTCCGGGGAGGACCCACTAAGTGCTCTCGAGGCTGAGCAGACACTTGGCACCTCATCAGCCAGCAGAGGTCAGTGAAGAGCTCAGTAATTCAGACACTTCACCACATGAACTTTCCCATTGCTGGCCTACACATTCCAAAACTGCGTAGTCCAGCGGCACCTCTGACTACAATCTGCACTGTTATCGTATCATATCCATCGGATTCATCAAGCAGAGTTGCATGATGTCCTCAAGGGGCATGATGTAGGCTTCCCTGAAAGAGAGAATGGTCTTCTGTTGTGTATATCTGTGGCAATAATCCCTATTCCTGGTGATCCACAATCCTGCAAGTTTTTATTCAGACCCTAAAAGAGTACAACTAGATCAACAGCTAGAGATCTTGTTGAGCTGCTTCTTGAGCCAGAAGAGTGAACTTGGGGTTAATATAGAAACCTACAAAATGGTGCATCTCCTTGAACAGAATGGGTCACCATGTTTACTGGATTTTACTGGAACAATGAGCATTAGCGTTGAGGCATTTTGAACTGAAGCTTGAGGAGGATTTCGTTCCTGGGACCCCCGAGCAGAGAAATTTGCATGGGTAAAAATTTTACACGATGGCTTACCGAGCAGAGTATTCAGCCATTACCCTGACCTTAATAAGGCTGTATTACCCACCGCCACCACAGGAGGAGGTTCGCGATGAACGCATATTGTGCAAACTCCTCCAGGCCAAATATTTTAGTATTTAACCATTCCTCTTTGTTTTATTATATCTCATCATTTTAACGTATACAGATCTTCCCCCACTGCCCTGTGGATACCAGCTGATGTCAAAGCCTGTTTTCATTAAGATTAAATATTTCCCAGTGTGACAAAAATCCCAAGGATCAGCAATGGTATGACTGACTGACTTTCTTTTTTGTTCTGTTCAAAGATCATGTGTGGAGGAAGGAATTCTTCTGTTACTCATTGTTCAGTCTGCCCGAACTGCATTAGTTACATGAGCAGGCTGATCCGTTTCGAAATTCCGTGCCAACCTCCCCTCCGATTCTCAGTTAATAACTGCAGTTATTATATTTTCCTGTAGAGGGCGCAGAAGTCCGTGGTACTTGGGCTTAAAACATTCGGAAGCTGTGAGTCAAACTGGCACGCGTGAACGTTTCTTTCCCGCCAGGAGCAAATACGTGGAACATTTTGTCCTCGCGACGCATTTCCATCCGTGGATTTGTGCAGTTGTGACAGAACACAGACACAGTGTCGCGATTAATTGGGGAATAGATGAAGAGTTTGTTTTGTTCAACAGTAACTCGGGTCCAACAATTCACTGGCAGTATGCAGTGTCTTTTTTAATCACCTAATATCAAAGTAAACATTTCCTGAAATAATTTTACTGGAATGGAATTTTCTGGTTGATAATTTTTTTTTTTTTTGCGATGGAAGTGAGATATTGTTGATGATGTAAAATTCTGGAATGTACATCACGAAAGTTTGGGGAAGACAATTAGGTCACTGGAGCGTGTCAGCGGTTCCAGTCCCTGTCGAGACCGTGATTGGACAGCTCAGACTTCAAGCCTCACTCATCTCTGTAATCCCGCCATTATACAGATTCGTCTATTTCAGCAAAAAAAGAGAGAGAGAGAAGCACGACCTTTCACATACATTCGCGCCGCAGCCAGGTCCTAGCGGCCATTTTCCCAGCGTAAAACCATTTTTGGAATTCTGCTCATTTCTAAGCATTGATGTCACTGGCAGAATACCAGAGGTGAACATTACAGTGGTCAGAAAGTAAAAGTTCAGCTGTGTTTTATTTCAAGCTGTGAGCGCAGGCAGCTGAATTCCCTAATCTTTTCAATCCCTGGGCTGAATCGTTGCGGCAATTAGCCTATTGGATCTCAGCAGTTAATTGCAACAAAATACTGGGAAGGAATTTTACCTCCTGAAGCTGGATTATCCACTTCTACAGTTTCGTAGGTTGCTCCTCTTAATACTAATCACTCAAAAACTATTTAAAAAATACATTTTACGTTACTAAATGGAGGATAGAAATTTTTTGGTTAATTTTCCATTTATACTATGCGACTGACACAGCCGTGAGCAAAAAACTAAAATAATATGTGACTTCAAAGTGCAAAAATTACACTGAGATGAGAAAATGCACAATATTCAAGAAAATGAAAAGGTCAATCTCTGTGACCGAACAGGGAACGGGAGGCCATGGGTCAGCTTCCTGTGGAGATGGTTGCACCATTTCTGCTTTACCTGCCACAGAACAAGAATACAACTTGCTCATATAGCACTGAATATACCGCTTGAGAAACTGAGAAACATAAACTGAAAAAAGAATTATAAATTGCAATTCCGCTCATTGCCGCTTTTTCAATCCTCTTGCACGTTCCTCTCAGCCTCAACTCTGTGCTGTAGGTCTATGTCCGTGTGACACCTCCATATTAATGGTGACTGCCACAGTCACTTACAGCCCTTATGATGTTGCAAGGGCAGTTCTTTGGGTTGAACATGGGGGCTGTTGAAGTGCCCCAATCATTATTATATGATATTGGGGCGGGAGGTTGTAGCGGGCGGTCTGAATTATTGGGCCCCCATAAATTACACCTATGTGATGTTGCACCAGCTGTTATTACCAGAGGCTTTTTTGACTGATGCCTGTTAGTGGCTCTGGATGACTTTAGCTTCTGCTAAAAATGGCTTATTAAAAATCTCTTGTCTGTTGCACAAAATGGCCGCCACAAATTGGGCATCGGGGATCATAAATCGCCAGTGGGCATGTGAGTTGTTATACTCACAGAATAAACCATATTAAAAAGGAATAAAGTCATCTGCATGTAATGTAAGGAAAGTTATGCTGCTTTTCGAGACCTTACTGGCATCCGAGACAATGGCTGCATCCAAATAGTTAAAAAATTACAGCCTATTATTGAATTCCTAACCACTTATATTTAACCTCTCTGAGGTGAAGGAAAGGTGTAAAGGGGACTCTTTTACAGTTTACAAAGAGAACCGTGCTAATTAGAGAATCTGAATGCACTTACACTAGGCACAGTGATCACCCGCCTCAAGCCCGTCATGTTTTTTTGTTTAAGTGATTGGCCGGTGGGACGGTCATTGTGAAATTGCAGGAAAGCATTTCCTCCTTTCTTTTTGAAAAGGATGGATCTTTGTTCCCTATGCTAAAGGTGATAAATTAGGAAGCACCTTTCCTTTACATTTAAAGAATCCGAACACACTTATCATGGCTGCCAGGTAAATTCTTCCGGATGGTTTTCTAGGAGTTAGGAAGTTTACTAAGCAAAAAAAGACTATTCGGAAGCAGCCACAGTTTTCCTTGAAAAATCTGTGGGGAGGATCAGGGCATGACAAATACAGCCTTGCCATCCTTCAGTAGCAGTTTCACCATCACTTCCATCGACACTATCACTGCTTCCAATGGCACCATCATCAACCATATTTGGAATATCATTGCTCTTTGGGCACTATCATTGCTCATATTGGCACTTGCATTGCTTAGATTGGCACTACCATCACTTTTATTGGCACTATCATTGCTTGTATGGGCACTATCATCACTTGTATTGGCACTATTATTGCTTCTATTGGTACTTTGATTGCTTCGATTGGCACTATCATTGCTTGTATTGGCTCTGTCATTGCTTGCAAAGCACTGTCATTGCTTGTATTGGCACCATTATTGCTTCCATTGGCACTCATTGGGATTGTGTTCATACATTCTTTTAACCCCAAACCGAAATGACTCAATATGGTTGAGAAATGTTGTACAATGTTGCAGACAAAGAACAGAAAAGGTGGGTAGACAATGAACTAAATACAGACCAGAGCAGACTCTGGGAGACTGACAGCGTATCCAGACTGCCCAGGGTCATCCATCTGCTCGGTCGGTATGAGAATATTGCACTGTGTTCAGGAAAATGAAGAAATAAGTTTGCCTGTGTGCGACATCCATGGTGTAATTGACTGCTGAACCTTAACTTTCTGATTGGCTGTATTACCTTTGTGCACAAGAAAAGATAGTTCAGTTGTGCTCGGTGTTTCGAAAAAAATGTGATTCACGACTGCAAACGAGTGCAAAGAGGGTAATGCTCTTGTCGGGGATTTCAACAGAACTGGTTCAACGATGAGAATAATTAGTGGTGAGTTGTGGTAATAGTGTTTCTTTACGTTCATAGCAGGTTAGCAATTAACCAAATAACTGTAAAACAACCTGTTCACTCTCCCTTAATTGCTACATCTTTTATTTGCCTCGCTTGTCAAATCAGTGCTGCCAGTACGGGCAAGGTTTACCCCCACTGATCACGAAGATGTATTAACACAATAAGTGTTACCCACTTGCATAGTCGCAAAACCATTAAGCCCAATCATCAACGGGCACGCCCCCGCCCCACTTCCTCTGAAATACACGTGCACCTAGGCACATAGCTCTGCTGGTCGCTGCTCTAACAATGGAGAGAGTGCCGCTCACGTGTTTGCAAATACAGCGCATGCGCTCTGCCAGTCCCACGGGGTCGATCCGCGCCCGTTTTATCAGAGAGCTGCACATTTCAGGGGCGGGAGCTCGTGGCAATGCACCCCGCGAGCGAGCTTAATCTTTGGCCTCCCGCATAAATACATGTCACTCGTCAAAACTGCGGCACTGTGTCATGCCGCATGCGGAGCTGTGACCTTGGCCAGCTTCTCCCACCATGCTCAGAGCAGATCATCCCTTAAATCCACAAACCACGAAAGCATCTCCGGTGTGGCTTTTCCCATACATCCATTGGAAATTCTGTCACTTGACCTTGAAAAATTGCATAATGATGTCCCCAAGCCAATTTTACCACTGCCCCTCCTGCATCAATTCCAAGGGCAACCTAAGTCATGCCCTGACGCCGATATTTTCAGTCGTTCAAAGATACTCTTTGTTTCTTGTCACTGGTTATATGGCAAGCAGATTATGCACCAACAGCTGCAAGATCACTCCCTGAGCAAAACCACTTTTCCTGGCTGCTGTTTGATGGAAGAGCTTCAGTGTTAACAGTTTTTTTTTTTACCATGAATGCTTGAGAAGTAGATGAACGCGATTGAAGAGGACACAATTGATAAATGGTTTTTGGCTTACACAAAGCAATCAATCAGAATAGACAAGCTGCGGTGTTAGCTGTTCTGAATGTTTACCATGAATGCTTGTGGAATAGACAGATGCTGTAGAACAGGATGCAATTGATTAATGTGTAACTGTACACAGGCAACACAATACCCAATCAATCAGAACAGCCACGTGCTATGCAAGTAACACTAGACTGGTATTTTTGAGGCAGCTTGCTGCACATGGTGTCTAATAAAGCTGAGTTTTCAGTGTACAGACACAGTTTTACAGACCTGGCTTGAGTGCATGAATGATCACCAGTGAAGATAGTTGAAGATAGATGTCCTTGGATTTTTGCTCAGAGGCAAGCCCTACAGGTCAGTTGTCCTTTAGCCACACCCTGTCAAAAAAAAATGCTACATTTTACTATTTTGACCATGTTTCTAGCTGTCTTTCTGAAAACATTTGTCTTATTGGTGAAATTGGTTTTAAACTCATTCAATGCATGAAAACAATGGCCTTCATTCCTGGTCCCGAGGAGCCCCAGTATCTGCTGCTTTTTGTATTCACCTTCATAACAATAATCTATTTACACCCAGGTAACTAGGTGAGATGAGTTGCCTCTATGATAAGCTGCTTTATTTTATAAATTAAGTTCTGAGTTTGCATAGAAGCCAGCACACAGTGCGGCTTTTCCCAACCAGGTATAAAAATCCATGCTTAAATACATATGGAGTGCACAGCTATTTTCACAGTGCTGTCTGAACATAGCCCTAACCTGAGCTGGGTGAGATATGCTGTTAACTGCACACCACTTTTAATTAGGAGCTGGAGGATTGTTTATTCTTCCCAAAAGCAGATTCGGAACTGGGGTGCTAGTTACAGCTGAGTCCGATCCTCTATGTTCATGCTAATAAACACTTCAAACGGACGGCTGAAAATAGAGCAGACGAATGCCCCAGACCCAGGATGTGTAGCTTCATTAATCTGCCACAGCTCACAGAACTGCACTTCCAGGTTTGACAACTTTTTTCATTCTAATTTTTAAAGACCCCAAATAGTTACATGCATGCATCATACTTCTTGTTCATTTTCAGTCCAATATACATTTCTATATTAAGCTTGACTGACTAGAGGAACTGAAACCTAAAATGCAGCAGCTTACACAATACATCCTCAGCGCTGGTTATTTCCAATTAATGACTTCATGGCTGAGAATGGGCTTTGAGATTGGTGGGTTGCCAACCCCGCCTCCATGTGTGATGTCATTACATTCAGGATGAGAGCATAGACTGCATAAAATGATAGCAACATCCGGGTCTGAAAAGTGAGGCCAATGCGGAAATCTGAAAAAAATTGTATTCTATTTAATGGCCAGCAGATGGCGATGTCAGTGGTTGAAGAAAGAAGTTCAATGCCATAGAGGTGTATGAGAAAATTACCCTACTTTCCCACCTGATTTATTATTTCAATAATGATTTTCAATCTGCATTATTTTATGGTATCTATCACAAGTTCACAAGTCTCCAGCGACATATCATGATGTTCATTTTAGTAAATTATGGTCCCAAATAGACCAGAATAGAGGATAAAGCCAGGATATGCTTTAGGGGCGTGGCTATCATCTGGTCCTCATCAGATCCACCTGTAGATCCGCCTCTCACTCCTCCCTGGATTTTCAATTCATGCTTTCCTGGTTTCAAAATGACAAAATGGCACAGTTCAAATTGCCAAAATTGAGGCTTCCTAAATGGTATGCTGAAACCAGTGGGTGACATCACCGTTGCTTCATCCATCTTTTTATACCGTCTGTGGATGAGAGCAGTGAGCTGGTGAGGCATAAAGTCAATGTGACTCAAAATCACAGTCACTGAAAATTAACAAACCATCTTCACAATAATTGTGTCCCTTCTTTTACAAATAAATAATTCTGCCATAATTCTAAATGACTACTCTTACTATGGTGATAATGGCCTAATTATGATTACTATTTGATGCTATTTATATGTAATATTATTTCAATTTTTATGTACAGCCCCAATTCTGAGATAGTTGGGACGAAGTGTAAATTGTGAACAAAATCAAAATGGAATGACTTTCAGATCACATGAGCCAGTGTGTTCTTTACAATAGAACATAGATAACATTTCAAATGTTGAAACTGAGACTATTTCAAATTTTCTGGCTGCAACAGGTTTCAAAAAAGTTGTGACATAGGCAAAAAAGGGCTGAAAAAGCCATAAATATATTAGAGAATCAGCTGAAAGAACATTTTAGCAAGTAATTAAGTTAACTGACATCAGGTGTGTAACATGACTGGCTATAAAAGGGATGTCTTAGAGAGGCTGAGTCTCAGAAGTAAAGATGGCCAGAGGCTCTCTAACCTGTGAAGGCTTGCGTAAAAAAATTGTGGAATACTTTAAAAACAATGTTCCTCAACATCGAATTGCAAAGGCTTTGAATGTCTCATCAAAGACAGTGCATAACATCATCAAAAGATTCACAGAAACTGGAGCAATTTCTGTGCATAATGGACAAGGCCAAAGACCTTTCCTGGATGCCCGTGATCTTCGGGCCCTCAGACACCACTGTATCACCCTCCGGCATGATTCTGTTATTGACATTATTAAATGGGCCCAGAATACTTCAAGAAACCACTGTCTGTAAACACAGTCCGCCATGCCATCCACAAATGCCACCTAAAACTCTATCATTCAAATAGGAAGCCATTGTTGAGCATGATCCAGAAATGCCGCCGTGCTCTGTGGGCCAAGTCTCATTCAAAATGGACTGCAGCCAAGTGGCAAAGTGTCCCGTGGTCAGACAAGTCAAAATTTGACATTCTTGTTGGAAATCATGGGTGTTGTGTCCTCTGGGCTAAAGAGGAGAAAGACCACCCCTCCTGTTATCACCGTTCAGT
Organism: Gymnothorax reevesii; assembly: GCA_029721435.1. Classification (NCBI taxonomy): domain Eukaryota; kingdom Metazoa; phylum Chordata; class Actinopteri; order Anguilliformes; family Muraenidae; genus Gymnothorax; species Gymnothorax reevesii. Next base: position 34,483,837 of record CM056589.1, on the reverse strand, counting down.
TTAAAAGCCAGCATCTCAGATGGTATGGGGATGCATTAGTGCATATGGTGTGGGACACTTGCATGTTTTAAAAAGCACCATGAATGCTGAAAGGTATATAAAGGTTTTAGAGCAACATATGCTCCCCTCCAGAGGACATCTATTCCAGGGAAGGTCTTGTGTATTTCAGCAGGACAATGCAAAACCACAGACTGCAGCTATTACAACAGCATGGCTTCGTAGTAGATGAGTCCCTGTGCTGAACTGGCCTGCCTGTAGTCCTGATCTTTCACCGATTGAGAACATTTGGCGCAAAATTAAATGAAAAGTCTGTCAAAGGGGACCCAAAACTCTCCAGCAGCTGGAAGCCTGTATTAAACAAGAGTGGGATCAAATTCTAATGACTAAAGTCAAGAAGCTTGTCTCCTCAATGCCCAGACACCTCAACCCTGTGTTAAAAAGAAGAAGGGATGCTATACCATTGTAAACAGGCCCCTGTCCCAACTTCTTTGAGACCGTTAACAGCCATCAAATTTGAAATGAGCTCATTTTGTGGATAAACTTGTATCATTTTTCAATTTCAACATTTGCTATGTTATCTCTGTTCTATTGTGAATACAATACCGGCTGGTGTGATTTGAAAGTCATTGCGTTTTGATTTTTTTTTCACAATTTAGTCTTTGTCTACTTATCTGTACAGGTATAATGGTAAGTTATATTCATAAGCCCATTAGCTATTGCAGCTATAATTTTTGTGCTTGTATATTATGATACAAATTGCAGTAGTGCACTGTAGGAACCCTCGACCCCTCAGAAACAGGGGAGTCATAATCATTTTAAAAGCGCAGGGCCAAACATATATACAAATATATTACGAAGCGAATAACGCTGATTATCTCCAAATTACAACACTTGCCAAGGTCAGTGAAGGGACCTTAGAGGGTGAGTATGAAGTTGATTCTTGCAGTCGATGTAATGGACGAGGAAGGAATGGGACCTGAATGTGAAATTGTTACGGCCAAGCTTGTGGGGTGTTCCCGGTCAGGAGCGGTGAACACCTCCCGACAGTGCGGTCTGAGGCGAGATGAACAACGAACTGGGAACAAAGGGTTGGGCGCCCAAGGCTCATTGACGCGTGAGCACAATGAGAGCCATCCTGTCTGATCTGAAGAGACCGAGGTGCACCTGAGGCACAAGTCACAGAAAATTTTAAGTAGCAGGATAAATATGTCACAACACACAATGCATGACGCCCTGCTGTTAAAGGGGCTTTGTAGCTGCTGACTGGTCAGAATGCCTATTCTAACCCCTATTCACCTTTAAAAACACCTACACTGAGCATGAGTGTCAGAACTGGACCTTTCAGTGATTGAAGAAGGTTTTTCGCTTGATTAGTCTCGTTTTCATTTGCATCATATACATCAGCCAAGTGTGTTTCCATCATTCACATGGAGAGGAGATGGTACCAGGATACACTGCGGGAGAGAAAGCTGATGGAGGGAGTGTGATGTTCTGAGAAATTTTTGGCAGGGAAACCTTGGGTCCGGGCATTTACGTGGATGTCAGTGTGACAGAGCAGTTTTAACCCCTTAAGCCCTGAGCCTCTTTTTTGAAAATGGCAAGTCCAAAATGAAATGAGTATATCTCTGCGCCTGCTTGGTCCATTTGAATAATCTTGGTATCGCAATAATGGTAAAACCATTTGGGATTTCATACCTGGTGTAAAAATCACTATATATGTCACTGAGTCAGAGTAAATGGAGATGGAACACAGTGTAAATGAAACCTAACATTTTGCACCTAACAAAGTTTCACTTCAATCCCTTGTAAATTTGTTGAGTTGCAGCCTGAAACCTCTAAAAAAATTACAGCACAGAATGTCTTTATTATCTGTGCCAAACTTTATTCTGATCAGGTCAATCAGAGCAAAATTAGAGAGGAATGTATTGGTGGCTTCTCCATTAGGCAATTTAGGTACCTTGTGTTCCATTTGAGATTTCTCAGATACCAAGCTGTAAAACCCATAAAATTTCACTTATATAACACTACAGGGATCCATTCCATCCAAATTCAGCATTTATTTATTCTTATAAAAAAAAATTAATATTATTTCTGCCAGTTTTGTTGCCTATACAATTTCCCATTCAAAGATAATACATACAATGAAAATTAAGTTTGACTCCACTGGAGCATATTTATTAAAAAAACAAAACAAAAAAATAAAATGATAAATACAAAGGCAATTTAAAAATATGTTAAAGAAAAGTAAGAATAACAAAAACCCCAGCGATTATTTGTAGAAGGAAACAGCGATTATTATATCCCTTAAGCAAACTTTTGGTAAATGGTGGATTGGCCTCTCGCAGGCTTTCATTATAATGGTAGTTAGGCCTACTGTTGACTCTAAATTGCCACCCTCACCTACTGCTGTCTGGCTTTCCCCCTGAGCTGATGACCTAAGTCTTTGCTGAACTGACACTAACTGTCCTCCAGAGGTGAGCAGTCAATGGTTCTGAATGTAAAAATTTGTTTTGTTTGCGTGTATTGATATGTTTGTATGAGTGTGATTGTTTATGTGTAAAGATGACCATGAGTCTGCTTGTCTGTCTGTCTGTCTGTGGGTCTAAAGATGTGCGTATAGTTGTCCATATATGTGTATAAGTGTGTGTGTTTGTTTATATGTGTGCATGCTTATGTGTATAGGTCTGTGTGAGTAAAAGCCAGTATAAGCATGCATGTAAGGATGTGTGTATAATTGTGTGTGTATTTGTGTATTAATGTATTTGTGTGTGTATATGTGTGAAGTGTGTCTGTGTGTGTATGTGTTTGTGGTTATAGGTGTGTGTGTGTGTTTGGATGGAAAGGTCTTAATGTGTTATAGAGGTGTGTGTTTGTACGGAAGGGTCTTAGTGTGTAAAGATGTGTGTATAGTTGAGTGCAAGAGTCTGTTTGTGTGTATAGGTGTGTATGCTTGTGTGTATTGGTTTCTGAGTGTATGTGTGTATGTGTATATGTGTATGCTGCTAAGTGCGGATAAAAGTGTATGTGTGTGTGTGTGTGTGTGTAAGAGTGTATATGTTTATAAGAGAGTGTGTGTGTGTGTGTGTGTGTGTGTGTGTGTGTGTGTGTGTGTGTGAGGGTTAGTTTCATTGATCCCTGTTAGTGAACTATAGCGCGAGTCCTGTGCTGTCTTCTGCCCTTGGCTGACCGCATGAAAATGTAATGGGGTCATCCTGAGCATCATGTTCCCCCAGCTGTCTAACCTGCCACTTCTCTCCGACTTTAAAATCCCTCCTCAGAGTGCGGGGTACATCTGTGAGCATACTTTTCCAGGATACTTGCTAATGTACCACCACCTCTTACTAGAGGCACTGGAGAATTCTTAAATCCCACACTTCTACTTATGTGTGGAAGATGGCACTGTGGCTCTCTTGAGATGCTGCAATAGAATTTTCTGGAACAGGGAGATTGGATGAATCGTGGGGCGTGGCTTAGACAGGGAGGGTGTCACATGTTTCGGAGAGGGGGAGTGGGGTGGGGCTTCAGGGCGGCTGGTAAAAACTGGCTCTCCAGAAGAGCTGTGCGGGCATGACAATAGCCCTGAGGAGGCAGGTTATTGTTCTCAGCAGCGGAGCTTTGCCCTATAATTACCCCTGTTATTTATCTTGCACTCTGTTTCTTCATCTGAAGTGACTCTGTTGAATCACACTCTGTGTCTACAAGAGAATGCAACCGATAACCTACATTAAAAAATTATATATATTCTTGAAGGGAGAATTATCATCCTGATTATTGTGACAAATGGAAGTCAATCATGACCCTTCATCTTCCTTTTGGAATGATAACCAGCCCTGTCATAGTGTTAGGCCCTGTACAGTCAGTTAAGGAAAATTTTCCATTATTTTTTGGCCGCATTACACAGTGATATATTTTTCTCCCCCTTGATGGGCGAGGTTGGAGGGTGAAAGTACTACCTTGAGTTCTTTCAACCCATAAACTCAGCCATATAAATTAGCAGATGAGTTCAATTACTCAGCCAGAGAATCAAAACAATTAAATAATCCAGGCAGCTAGAAAAATATGCAAGGGACACTTCTGCATACTGATTTCATTTCCCACCCCTAAAGGACAGCAACTATGATGTGAAGATCTGTTTGGGGCACCTGCCACAGTGGTGCTCCATATCTACATGTTGCCTATACCGAATCCAAGCCCAGCTCACCAGCAGCATTGAATAATGGCTAACTGTTGTGGAGAGAATCTGACTTTAAAATATTCACTCTAATTTAGCTTACTTTTTATCATTACAGGATTTAGATAAGTGTATGGCCAAAGTTTTAAAAAGCATATTCCTGGCCTATGTAGTGTTTAATGCTTTTCTGCAGATGTAGACGCCTGCAGACATAGAGCAGCTCTTTTTATGGAAGCAGTTGCTCTACTCTATCACTAAATGGCACCCCCGGATCAGTTATTGAATATTCACAAGCAAGCAGAGCTGGAACAGTCCAGAATATTGATGAGTTCACTCCTATCCCTGTTTTCCAGGAGTTGCATGAATTAAACTCCTCAGCTAAGCCTGATGTGCAAACTGCTCAATATCCTTGCCCATAGTATCTATCCAGTGGCTATCAAAAAAAATGATCTCTTTTGATAGTAAAATTTGTTGTCCTCTGTAGCAACCACTTCAGTTACAGTGACCCTGAGGTATTCCAAGTAGTTTAAAAAAAATCTGTTTCCTGAGGCAAAAATTCGCCATGGTATTGACACTATGTCATTCAACTATTAATTTCAGTCATCACATATTAAAAACGCGCAATTTCCTATTGTGGATTAATGCGTACGGTTGAAGAATTTAGCTGTCTTTTCGAGCCTTATACAAGCTGTCACGGAAATCCAATCACTTTCATGGTGATTAAGTTGTATCTGCATGAAAGCCCAGCGGTAGTTTATGCCCACGTCAAATTCTCCTGGTAACTACCAGTTGGTTGACACGATTTTTCTCAAATTGCAGACAGTAATCCTCAGTAAGTGAAAGGTATCTGCGTGAAAGCCCAGCTGAAGTTCATGCCCACGTCAAATTCTCCTGGTAATTACCAGTTGGTTGACACAATTTTTATCAAATTGCAGACAGCTTTCCTCAGTAAGTGAAAGACATTGATTGGACCTTAAAAAACATATTAAAATACTTGTGTAATAGGGTTCGATTGTATTCAATAAACTTTACGCACCTCAGACTGACATGGTTGCATGGGAACAAAAAACCTCCAGAACTGAGCCTGGAGAGCCGAGCTTATTTGCGGGATGGAAATGTGAATTTTAGATGGAAAATAGCAGTTATTCTGAATGGAACAGACAGAAGGGCCGACAGCATTGATACTTTTGAAGAGCAGCTCAATAATTCTTTTGAAAAGTGAGTAAAGCTGTCTTTGTATTGTGTAGCTCTATCTTCCTTTTAGCCTGCTAGCTAACTAGCCAGCTATTTCTTATTTTTGGTTTACCATAGTGATCACAGAGCTAGTTTGTCACATTGGGTAACAGAAAAGTAGTCGATACCGCAGTGTGCTGGCATTTTTCTTAACTTGGCGATCAGTTTAAGAATTTACGCCACATTCAATGAATACCAAAATCATGAAAATAAACTGAAATACAATGTAATTCTAAATGCTGTAAGTGTCTTTTCTGAGTTGAGCCACCTTCATCCTCTTTATGAAGCTTAAAGGAGCTATATGTAAGTTTGTGGCCAAAACTGGAAGTGCAGTCACATTCAAAATAGTGCAGAGCGCAGTATCCCCTCCTCCTCTCCCCCACACGAGAGGTTGCCAGCTAGGTTGCCGGATCCAACAAGAACGTCTACTACACGGAGCTACCATGGCTACGTTTCAATATCATCAATGATTTGCTCTGACAGGGTTGTGTTCAGTTCAGTTCAGAAAAGTTCGAGACTAATGACTTACTTCAGCAATGGTCATATTGGTCAAGTTGCTCGTCACTCTTCTGTGTGGATAGACCACTAAAGTCCATACAGTAAAATGCGTAAAGAATGAATGAGGACTCATTTGACCGATGTACTGTCTCAATTACATTTCATACTGCCATAATGGCTGTGCTAATGTTGAAACGGTTTCCGCAGCGTCTCAGCATAATGTCAGAGAAACGGACTAATAATGCATTGCTAATGTCAGCAATGAAGAGCCATGGTTTTTATTTCTCAGTTTGTTACCTAGTCAGTTCGATGACCCACAGCCACCTGCATACGTATATGAACGAACATACATAACGTTATTCGACTGTTGAGAATATTTGAACTATCCGTGCCTACATTTCATAGAATCAAGTTAACCAAACTGAGCTGAATCTCTCCTGCCCAGGACAAAATTAGCAACTTTGGCGTCAGTATACCAATTCTTCTCTGCTTTCAGCCGTCTCCATCTTTCAAAGGCATGTCCTATACAGATCCTTGTTTTGTTTCTGACTTTGTCATGACGTGTTTCGGAATCATAACGAGGCCTTTTAGGTTTAGTAACGTGAGACATTTGCACTTTGCAACGCTGGTTGCAGCAGCTCAGTGGCAACTGGTAACCTGGATGCCGAAACGCTACTGACTTTGTGATTGGGAGATAGTTGGAGGGCGGCGCAACCGGCCAAAACACAAAATGAAAACATGAACATTAGTTGTGGGCAGAAACTTCGGTTTTGTAATGAAAATATTCTGGCTGGACTACTGTTGTCAGTGATATAATTACTTGAAATTAACATCATTCCTTAATGTCTGGTGATATATCAGGGCCATTTCATGATTAATCAACATTCATTTCTTACATATTCCTCCTTTAAATCTCGAATTATAAAGCATCAAATCGGGTAACCCATAAATAGCCAAATTTGGCTTTTGTGCAAAGGGGTTAAGATAGAGGGCTTTGTATGATACTCGGTTAAAAAAACAGGCAAAAATGTGCGTACTGCTCTTGACTTTGAATGTTGAAGGATTCAAATGTTTTTCTCAATATATTCTCCATACAGGTATGCACTCCGTATAGGTGTCATTTTCTCCATACAAGCTGTAACACAACAAAGCATCAACAAAATTTTTATTTGAATGTTGATTCTTGCTTTTTAGATAACACATAAGTTGTTGAAAATAAGCGTTGAAAATGATTAGTCATGAATGTGCATATCTCCAGTGTTAACCCCATAAAACTATGAACCTATATTTGGGTCAGTCAAATGCAGCTGTAGTATTCAAGCCTGTTGAACTTCAGGCCTATTTGAATCGATAGGGGTGCTCCTAAGCTTTCCAATAATCCTGAATATGCCCAGCTGAAGTACAGGGAAATGTGTTACAGTGGTGTACAAGATGTTCATATTTTCCATTTGATGTAATGCTTTGGGCATGAATACATGGCATCCTGGGTTTGAATATTTCTCTCAATAAGTGTAACGTAGCTTCGGTGAACCAGCCAATAGAGAATATGTATGTGACATTGTCCTACCATTTGAAAATAAAATGCTTAGGGAAATCTTAAGTGAAAAGTTAGAGTTTATAGGGTTACAAAAACATTGAACTATATTTGTGGCATTTACCGTTCATGAGATACTGGTGATAAACAGGCAGAATTTCACCCATTTGGCCCTGGTAATGAATTGTGATGCAATCTGAAATGCTTATTTGTATAAAAGTGATAGAGACTTGCTGCCACTTCCCGCTCTGCCCATAGTACAATGTTGAGGACACTCACTGTTATCTCCTTTGTGTTAGCGCTATTTCAGCATTCTGTGCTGTGAGTTAAAAATAGCTTAAGTACTTTAGGGACAGAACCAAGAACAAAAACTTTGCTCTCTGTTCACTATAAACTGTACAAATTGTTGTGTTTTTGTCATTTCAACTACAAACAAAGTAAAGTAAAGTTGAGTTAAAATCCTCCATTATGTTGAGAAGTTTCTGAGTCAACATGACTCGACAACTTGGGACATTTTGAAATGACAAAAGGCGAGACAGTTTTCAGTGCAGATGTTGCAATGCCTTCATTCATATTCAATTGTGCTCCTGGTGAGCATTTGGGCAATGTCACTGAGTTCAGGCAGAAATCTTAGACAATTCTGTCCATCAACAATGTCCTCCTTGGAATGGATAACACAGCCAGACCCCAAAAAGATGGTATTTTTGCACACAGGTTAAAATACGGCTGTTCCATTGTGCATTTGTGTAAAGCGCTCCCAATTTCTGCCATCTGTTTGTCTAGGAAACTGACTGTTTGTCCAAAGCTAATTAGTTCCTTGAGTATTCCAGCTGAGCACTGCCAGGTTTCTCCAGTGCTTCATGATAGTTTAGGGACAGTTATGTTTTCAGCTGTTCCAGCTGGTTCCTCAAAGCTGGAGGAATGATTTGGTGAAATAGTGTACTAACTGATTGTTACTGTCAGAAAAAGGGTTATTTGACCAGTCAGCATGGAAGAAACTCATGCAGTGTCATACAGAACCCTTGAATATCGGTGAGAAACATACAAGAGCTCCTACATTAAACCATTTTCCCATATGAAGAGCCCTAGAGCTGGCTGGGCCTCGCTGTGGAATCACAGGCTTTGTCCCAACACCCACCCTAAGCCCTGCAGTCCTCCTCAAAACGTGCACTTGTGTTTCGAACTAGAAGTTTGTACTGAAAATGCGGGCCTCAGGCCCACACTTTTACAGGGGTGAATCATAATTTTCAGAGCAGAATTGGAATATACTTCCACACACCGCTCCCGAGATTCTTGCTTGGAAAGCGACGCTCACTCTTACATCACTCCAGTACGTGATTGCGGGAATCACATTTTATGACTGGGTAGTACTGGATTATGGGTAATAGTCTCCAGCACAGTGTGGTCTGAAGCGGACTTGCGGGGGGATGCATCAGGGGTGCACTGGGGGATCTTCTGAGGCCCCCTGGAGAACAACATGAAAGAAATGGGACACCCTGCGGTCTTGCACACTTTCCCCGGCGCATGCACATGAAGGGCACAAAGGTGCAAGAGTGAGTATTGGAACAAGGGGGCAGTATTCCTTTAGAATAATGTATACGTTATACATTTTCTGAACTGATTTCTTCCCTGAAAAGAATCACTCAGAGCAAATACCATAGATCTTAGATTGGTGTGTAATAAAAATCCTGAAAGATTAAGGTAAGGTCCTGCCCTACAATAGAAGTCAATTTACAAACCAGCCATAGTGGTTAAGAAGCCTTAGCACTCAAAATACAACCGAATATATTATCTGTGTTTTTATCATCGTCAGTCAGACTATCGGTTTCAGGAAAGGTAATCAGAGGAACTACGCGGCTAGCGTGTCATGGCGGCCGGGACCGAATTCCTGTGTGTATTTCTGCTAGTTGAGAGAGATTCAATACTCTTCATGACGTCGGGGAAGTGATTGGCCAAAAGCAGGTTAAAGCGATAGTAAACTCTGCCATGCTGTGTATATCTATCGAAAGAAGTACCCAATCTGTGTACATTCATTGAAAGCAAACTAAGCAGAAGGTCGCACGGTGTTTCGGCTACCGTCCTAGAGGGTCTTTTATCACAAGCACTCATGGAGTCGTCCGACCGAGGGAACTGGTGAATGTTATTTTCGGCTCGTGCATTAGATTGTGCTTAGGCAAGCCATGTGATATTTCATTAATTTCCCGTAAGTAAACTGAAATTACTTGCGTTCGTGATCGAGAGCAACAGAGCTGCCACGAACAGAAGCGCTCCACAGCCGAATGACATCACTTACCTTTCACCCAGATTCTACGAGCTGCAGTAAGGTTACTATCGGTCAAAAGAAGCTGTGCGCACTTAGCGGATACAGAGGCGGGTTTATTCCCTCCCCCTCGCCTTGTGACTCTCATTGTAATTCCTCTGTTTGCACCACAAACGTGTGTAATGCTGACTCTCTTGTGAAAGTGAAGTTTTTGCATTTCTGTGTTTAAAAATCTCAAACGGGTATTATTTCGTCTTTGTTATTAAAGCACTGGAAAAAAAAATGCCTTCGACGATTGTGGCTTAAACACATGCGCGCACACCGCAATGTGCGATCGTCTGCCCTGTCGCCTATTCACAATTTAACCTGCTTATATTCATTTCATTAACCGACGCCATAAAACCTGTAGAATCACTATAAATGTTGTTCCTGTCAGTGTCATTTCATCAGTCGGTTGCTAGCATTAAACCAGTGATTATTGATGCAAAATTTGTAATGGGGTAAAATGAAACCAAAGCAAGCACACTTTATTCCGTCAATACGCAGTGGTATTTGTGTACAGTAGCCTATTTATTCACAGTGCAAGCATTACACGCAACCGCCTCGAGCTCCTGTGGAGGTTACTATCGGTCATATCCTCCCTCGCGCTGCTCATCCAGCTAGGCTGGCATTCTTGACGGAAACAAAAAGAAGCGTTTTTGTTTATGGTCTGCAGATTCTATAACCGCTCCTTCTGCGAGGTTTCTCCTCGTCTGAATAATTTTAAAGGCTCTGGGTCAATATCGTTAATTATATTTCTCCCGAATCACAGAATCAGGGATTTTTCATTCAGTTATGTGTTATGTGAAAGCGTGTTCCACGCACTCTTTGTGTTCCATCAAATTTTCAATGTTTCATTTTCTAATAACTCTGAGAAAATATTGCTTTGATAAGGCGTTCTCAAAACCCGTCTACATGAATTTGACGATCATTTGTCCGAAGACCAGACGGATTTAAGCGTGTTCCAGGTCGATAATTGTTGCAAATTAGAAGGTTGCACATTATGAGCCATTGAACGCAGAATTATGTATTGGTGTTGCAAGATACAGGGTTTTTTTCTGAGAGCATATGTGGATACAGGCAACCCTCTTCTGAATGGAGGCTGCAAATGAAAACTCGGCTAGTTATAAATGATTAACACGCACCATCATTACTACTCATGGGAAGTATAGTACTCAAGGCTGAAAAAATCTAAAATGATTAACGTATTGTCAGTCATAAGTATAAAGAGAAAACACAACGTTATTACAATGCGATACAAAAGTATGCTCATGATCAAGAGTACCCAAACAAAGCAGCTAAGCTCGTGAAATCTACCAAAATTTGATTTTCTCACTTGTGTTTTGTGACAAGTCCGATGACCCTTTGACAAAATATTCTTTAAGATATTTCCCCCCCTCATATCTGAATACCAGTGCCCAAACTGTGTAGGGAAATGTAATTGCCTCAAAAAACCGCACCACACAAATGGCTATACGTTCGTCTTCTGCTTGCGATATAAACCACATTTCCCATAGAACACTGCTTCGAAAAAGAAACAGCTGCTTGTTCTTAAAAGGGCAACTCCACTGGACCCCAGTCTATCGACAACGATATTTGTCAAAACTGAGGAACAACATTGTTTTTGCTACCCTGATATTAATGGCGGCTAGCGGGGGTTTTGTTTAAGCTGGAAAAACTAGGAGTATCAAGAAAAAAGCAAAGTAAAATGGCAAATGACTTCATAAACACTGGAACCGAAGTAAGAACATTAAATAGACATACCATAAAGCACAGTAAAATCTGCAGCTCTAAATTAAAATAATCCATCCATCCATTCTCTATACCCGCTTATTCCTCACGAGGGTCACGGTGTAAATTAAAATAATAATAATTAAAAAAATAGCAATTAATAATTTTCGCTTGCTCGCGGTGGGGAATGTAACTCCGGTTGCAAATGTGACCCAAATGTCTGAGTGCGCGCGTACTGATATTACTAGAGATAAATGTAAATATCGTCCGCGAATATAGCAAAGGTAACGATCCTCTCGAGCTCGACATGACACGTGTGTGCGCGTGCTTGTACGAGGCATGATTATAGTCAATGATTTTTTTAATTGTTTAATTGATTATTTGAAACTCTTTCCACAGTCAACCATGCTCTTTGGCTGCAGTTATTCCCATGCTGAGCTGCCTGCATTTCTCCCACGGCGCACAGAAACTATTCACAAATGGTTCCAAGAACATGAGGATGAAGAGTAATGTCCGGCACAACTTCCAGATCTAAACAGAACTAAGCCTTTATGGGAAGGTCAAGTGCACAGAGTACAGAAAAGATTTCCACCTCCTTCAACCATCAAAGAAATGAAGACTGTCCTCAAAAAACTGAACAATATTCCACTCCTCTCAGTTCAGAAATTGCATGGCAGCCTGCTAAGAAGGATTGCAACTGTTATAAAGGCAAATACTACTTATAGTGAGCTATTCGGGTTTCCATATTAGTACATTGTACGTGCAGTCTATGAATGAAACATCTGTTTTGTCCATCGAACCATTATTTAACCCACAGGGTGATGGGGGGATGGGGCCTTTCCTGGCATACAATGGGAGACTGGCAGAATCACATGCTGGACAGGGTGCCCTATTTTTGGAGTGGGGCAAACTTGAGTGTCCCAAGGAAACCCTTGCATAACGGGTGGACACGGCAACATTACACCCTAAGGGCCCAGGCTGGGTTCGAATCTACAGACTTCTTGCTGGTTACCAAAAGTGCAACTTGCCTTACCCCATCTGTTTTTATGAGTGAGTAAGAATAGTTGCTGTGGGTGTGATGTCATCTGTTCAAGGAGACCGTCAAAATGTGCATAAATGTATGAGAAGTCATTGCTTTTTAAGGATGAGTGCAGCACAGTGTATGCACACGTGTTTGGCTCTGTTCTAAGCTCTAATTGTTCCATTACTTGGCTTTAAATGAAATAAAAAATAAAAGCAGCCGAAAGAAGCACCCAAGCCAGTTGTATTGCTAATAGCCACATTGGAGTTCACTTTCACTTCCTGTTTCTCATATAGCTGCTACTTATTCCGCTCTTTTCAGTTTGACTGAGGCACAGTGACGGCTGAACTGAAACTGTTTCAAGGATCGAATTGATGGATTACGTATGGAAAGAATCTGAGCTTCAAAATGTCCATGTACACTGCATGTTGTCGCAGTGCCATTTTAAAATATTTGCCCCACTCCTGAATTCTTCTGGTTTTGCACGTATGAGACTCATGCTTATTTTTGATCTTCAAATAAAATTTGCTATTAGGCAAATACAACCCGAGTAAGCACAAAATACAGCTCTGTATGATCAATTCTAGCGTGGAAGGCAAAACTTATCCAACACCAATTGGCCCTGTGTGATAAAATAATTGTTCACTTATTGACTCAACTAAAATTTAATTGATGATTCGGCTAATTAAACACTCAGGCAAAAGTGCTTTGTGTTCCACTGAATATACAGTTAAATAGAAACTTTAAAGTAATGTGAAATAGGTTACATGGCATCATCAAGCTCCACACTATGCTGTGATCAAAATAGATTCTAGATATGATGAGAGGGAAAGTTATTGAAACATGTCTGTCTCCAAAGGGTTATAAAATGAAGAAAAGGTCCTCCTGCCTTGCCAGCAGTGCCTTATGGGAGAGGCTCAAACAGCCAGGCTTTTATCTCATTGCTCTGCTGTGCTCAGCAGAGGCAGAAAGGTTGCTGCCCTCATTTTAGAGCTGCGCTGTGTCTCCCATTTTCCTTGCCCACCCACTCAGCCTGCTGGTAACCACACTCTATGCGCTCCTGACCCTGATCTGGGGCCTGCCATTAGTCATCAGGGGTTTTACATAGCTATGAAACTTGTTAAACTTTTCTGATAAATTCTGGGCCGGTCCTCTCTTATTTGTGTACATATATCCAAAGAAGCCAAAGCCATTCTGGCCTTCGCTCAAAGGATGCTCTGCATTTAATAGTTCCGTGTGTTTGCACTGAGTTTGGGAAAAGAGCATTTCAAATTTGCTGCCCCTTTCACGAGGAACACCCTCCAAAAAGATTTAAAATTGTCTAAATTAATTTTTTATATGCCTTTGCTTTGATTTTAAAGGACCTTGAGAGTGAATCCATTGGACAGTGTTGCTGCACTTAATTGTCATTAATGTTATCAAAAAGCTTGCATTATTCATAATTGCTATGTATTATTTGTATTTGTGCTCAGTACTTCACTCCACTTTGCTTCTCAGTGTTGTGTGTATTGTTTTTAATTTTCTGTTATCGACGTGTGTTGTTGCCTTTCTTGGCCAGGCCTCCCTTGTGAAAGAGGTCCTAGATCTCAATGGGCTAATTAGGCTACCTGGTAAAATAACGGTTAATCAAATAAATTTTTAAAAAATCATCCTGGAGTAGCACAATGAAATTCCTAGGGTTAATATAATATCGTAGTTTTCATTCAGATACAGTGCCTTGCGAAAGTATTCGGCCCCCTTGAACCATGCAACCTTTCGCCACATTTCAGGCTTCAAACATAGAGATATAAAAATTAAATTTTTTGTCAAGAAACAACAAGTGGGACACAATCGTGAAGTGGAACGAAATTTATTGAATAATTTAAACTTTTTTAACAAATAAAAAACTGAAAAGTGGGGCGTGCAATATTATTCGGCCCCCTTGCGTTAATACTTTGTAGCGCCACCTTTTGCTCCAATTACAGCTGCAAGTCGCTTGGGGAATGTTTCTATCAGTTTTGCACATCGAGAGACTGAAATTCTTGCCCATTCTTCCTTGCAAAACAGCTCGAGCTCAGTGAGGTTAGATGGAGACCGTTTGTGAACAGCAGTCTTCAGCTCTTTCCACAGATTCTCGATTGGATTCAGGTCTGGACTTTGACTTGGCCATTCTAACACCTGGATACGTTTATTTGTGAACCATTCCATTGTAGATTTGGCTTTATGTTTTGGATCATTGTCCTGTTGGAAGATAAATCTCCGTCCCAGTCTCAGGTCTTGTGCAGACTCCAACAGGTTTTCTTCCAGAATGGTCCTGTATTTGGCTCCATCCATCTTCCCGTCAATTTTAACCATCTTCCCTGTCCCTGCTGAAGAAAAGCAGGCCCAAACCATGATGCTGCCACCACCATGTTTGACAATGGGGATGGTGTGTTCAGGGTGATGAGCTGTCTTGCTTTTACGCCAAACATATCATTTTGCATTGTGGCCAAAAAGTTCGATTTTGGTTTCATCTGACCAGAGCACCTTCTTCCACATGTTTGGTGTGTCTCCCAGGTGGCTTGTGGCAAACTTTAAACGAGACTTTTTATGGATATCTTTGAGAAATGGCTTTCTTCTTGCCACTCTTCCATAAAGGCCAGATTTGTGCAGTGTACGACTGATTGTTGTCCTATGGACAGACTCTCCCACCTCAGCTGTAGATCTCTGCAGTTCATCCAGAGTGATCATGGGCCTCTTGGCTGCATCTCTGATCAGTTTTCTCCTTGTTCGAGATGAAAGTTTGGAGGGACGGCCGGGTCTTGGTAGATTTGCAGTGGTCTGATACTCCTTCCATTTCAATATGATTGCTTGCACTGCGCTTTAAACAGAACCCTGAGACTATCACAGAGCAGGTGCATTTATACAGAGACTTGATTACACACAGGTGGATTCTATTTATCATCATCAGTCATTGAGGACAACATTGGATCATTCAGAGATCCTCATTGAACTTCTGGAGTGAGTTTGCCGCACTGAAAGTAAAGGGGCCGAATAATATTGCACGCCCCACTTTTCAGTTTTGTATTTGTTAAAAAAGTTTAAAATATTCAATAAATTTCGTTCCACTTCACGATTGTGTCCCACTTGTTGTTGTTTCCTGACAAATAATTTAAATTTTATATCTTTATGTTTGAAGCCTGAAATGTGGCGAAAGGTTCAAGGGGGCCGAATACTTTCGCAAGGCACTGTATTTCATCTAATGAGGTTCTCCCATCCTCAAGCAATTAAATTCTTCAGACAATTAGGCTTCATTGAGGCATATTGATAAATATGAAGCCGAGTTCTTTTTGCGCAAGAAGAACTCAGCTTTATATTCATCAACATGTCACAATTAAGCCTAATTGTCTGAAGAATCTATCTCTCTTCGATTGCTTTTGGATAGGAGAACCTCATGATATGAAAATATGTCTGAATGAAAACCACAACAATAACTTCCGATTGAGCTGGCCGTATTTGGATCAAACGTATTTAATCAGAGTTGAACCGAATTGAGTTATTATCTACCACCAAAACACTGCAATAATTCCAAGATTTTATCAGCATCATGAGAATAGGCCTATCCCGAAATGGAGGGCTGTCGCGGTCCTTCAGAAGTGTTCTTTCTCCCGCTGAACGAGTCTGGTGTCCTTACGACCTAAGCCGTTTGGTTTTAGTGTCTGTCCCTCGGTGAGAACGAACGACAGCGCACAAACGCCAGTATTTCCGTTTGAAATGTAATGGAGGAACAAAGACGGAGATGTTTAATAGACTATGAATGAACATGATTCACGATTTGAATAAAAAAGGATCTTATGTGAGATCATTGAGGGGATCAGCTCCGTGATTTGTGCGTCATCAAATAAACAAACCGTTGTTTGAACATTTGCTAAAGATAATTAGCTTGTTTGTCTTTGGTGTGTATTTGACAAACACTTCGAGCGTACCGCCGCCCATCTGAAGCGATGCACGATATAAAGCGGGAAAGCGAACTGCGCATTCGTCGGTTTATCACTAGACTTAAAGTGTAGGTTGACTACAAAGCAAGTGAATACATCTTGATATGAATTAAATAATTCATGAGAAATCAGTGAATTCAAATTTTCGTTTGAGGGACTGAGGAGTCAGTGTGATAAGTGTCTCCCATGCCAGAGTATGAATGATATTTTAAGTTCGATCTGTTTTAAGCAAAACGAATAATCTTAAATACCGTATTTCAACGGCAGATGTTAATCCAGAAGTGAATGGCGGAGCCTCTGATCAGCACTGCATTCTCTAGATAGCCGGGGCAGTATTCAGCGCATATGGGCTACAGTTCGTCTGGCGTTCACGTAAGCAGGTTACGGTCCTTAAATACAAAATCTAATCTACAAAATCTAAGGCACAACAAGGGTTTATTACGAACAGTAGGGTACGACGTTGATGTAGAAAAATAAATATTCCGCTTTTGGAAAGCAAAACAAAAGCACAGACCTTCCTGAACGTCTATAGCTCAGCTTGAATGTTGCCCTTTTAAGAGCTGTTTTGACTCTACACGTGCTCGCTCTGAAGGGGGGGCAGCTCACCGACTCAGATACTTTTGACCGAGAGTAACCCCGCAGCCACAAGCGTTGCACTATAAAAGCGTGGAGGAGAAAAAAAGCGGCACTCTTTATTTAGAGATCTATAGCGCACTGAGCGAACGGCAGCTGTTGGAGATAAGGAGAAGACATTTTCTTATTTATTCTTCACTTAGCAGAAGGACTATCAATTTATATGCTAAAAAACAAAACAATCGGATACTTCCTAACAAGGTAACGGTTCTGATTAATTGCTTATTCAGCTGTTGGCTACTTCTGAGTCTTTTGCGAACTTGACTATGGTATTAAGTCAATGGTTAGATTGAAGATGACGTAAACTTGACATTTGGCTCGCTAGGTTTGTGTTATTAGTGCCTTTGTTTTCACAAATACATCTTTACAATTAAATGCAGACATTGCTGCCAAGAGAAGTAAACAGTGATGATTTGTAGCCTATTTCCTCTCTATTGTTAAGCTATACATATAGTAAAAGCCCAAGTGAATATGCTTGTCATTTTACTTTGTGACTGCATTAGTTGAAGCCATCGTTGAATTTGATGTAGTTTTGCTCATTCCTCGGAATGTGACGCCGTTTGCTAAACAGTGCTCGAGAGAGGAAGTGCTTCTGGCTGATCAGTGCGAGTTGAATGTGTAAACCAAGCATCTCAAGCGGTGCGCATCCGAATGACCGACAGTAACCCCTAACGCCGAGACAATGAAACATCGCTTGACTAAGTTTGAATGGATACGATTTATTGTCTTTTGAGGCGATGTGGCAATTTGAAGAAAATTATGAAATTCAATATTATTTATTCCATTTGAAAATTCTCGTGTCGTTTCATTTTTTAGGGGGAAATTGTGTTAATCCATTGTAGTCACGGCAGATTTTGTAGTTGTAGAGAAAGACGTGTGGACCTATTGACATTATTTGATGCAGGTAAATAAGCAGATTGTCGACAATTGTTTGATTCATTGAAAACCCATCGAGGGCATTATTCTCAAGGACCTATTATTAGAATTACCATATATCCCGCCTAAAAAGCGGGATGCTATCGACATATGCTTTTCTTTATAAGATATTATGTGAAAACTAAATCTATCTCAAAGTGTTATCGAGCAAACGCGCCCTGAAACGCTGCGCAAAAATAGAGAAAAACGATGCTCGACACGGGAGGTGAAAATAAACAAATTTAAGGAAGGAAAAAATGTTTCTCCTTGAACCAGTAGAGGCGCTGTCCTCCTGAGTCCAGTCCGCAGAGCACTCATTAAACCCAACGGCTAAAATGGGAACGGGTCTTTGTGGTATCTCTCTGCCTTCATTTTCCTCCTCCGCTCGTTTGACATTTAAAATATATATATAATGGCTGTAAATGAGGATAATGCCACTTATGGCTTCATGACACCAATCAAATAATCTTTCACTATATTTGCCCATACATACCTGAGCAGGCTACATACTGAACCAACTTATGGTTTAAAATGGAAACGGCTTGATTGCATCGTGACTGGATTAAGAATAGACGTTTCATAGAATGAATTTTTCTTTTTTGCATTGGCTTGTCTCCTTTGTATATGCCCGCTGTATTCCTGGCCAGGGCAACAGTATGCAATAAAATTAATATTACTGTTTCTCCTTCAATTATGAAAATGTGTGAATTTAGTTCCAGGACACCCACATTGTAGTATGATCCAAGCAAATAATGACCTTACTAATTATATCACATTGTGTGAAGATTGTGCATAGTATTGTCCTTTGCGATGTTTGGTTTAAATCCAGTCAGTCTCCTCCTGTAATATGCAAGGCCTAATTACTGTTCGTAAGATACAGGTGAGTTATAACCCTCAAGGCTGTTGCATGATTGATGGGAAATGCCTTTAATGCATGTTGTGTATCAGCAACCTTAGTCTCGATTCAGGCACGACCATCTGTCGTGATAACACAATGCTCTTAATCTGATCAGTGTGATTAAGGGATTGTAACATGTTCTCAAGTGTGTAGCTGCAGTGAGATTTCAGACAAAAGGTTTCCAAGTTTCCCTTCAAACTTGTTTTTCTGTTGTGACTTTATGTAGGATTTCTTGAAATAATTGTATTTGCTTATGCCGATGGCTGATATTGGGCCTTGATTCACTGTGGAACCGAGGCAACTTCTCACATTTTCTTTCCTGCAGTTGACTTTTCTGGGTCATTAACTGCTTAACTTTGCCAATGGCTGGCTGAGTTATTTGAGTGCATGTTCTTTGAATGAGCAAGGGATTAAGTTTTATAATTTCACCACAAGTAATTACGAGACTGACTCTGTCTTTAATACGAAGGAGAAGGACCCAGGATTACAAATACACGCTTGAGTGTAGAATTAACTGCAATGGTCTATACATTAACTTCCTGGGCCAGGTCATGCAGTAACGGAGTGACAAAATACTCTAGTCTTGTATCATAGCTCCAAAACTAAGTAAGATAGAGTAACAGTTTAAATGGCTTTGTGTAGGTCTTCCCTCATACTTCAAAAAACAAAATAGTAAATTTTGTTCATCTGATTTATTTTGGGTGAAAATGACAAAAAACTGATCGTTAACAGAGTTACAAATTAATTAATACAAAATATATCAAATGAAGGAAATTAACTATTTTGTTTTTTGAAGTAGGAGAGAAGACCTACACAAAGCCATTTAAATTGTTACTCTATCTTAGTATTGGAGCCATTATACAAAATACACCAATTCTTTAACTCCGTTACCGCGTGACCTAGCCTTCCAGTTTTATAAAGAGGCTCTGGGTTTGAGTGCTGGTGGGGCAGGAGGACTTATTTGAATGTTCTCCCTGTGTTTGCATGGGTTTGCTTTGGGTACTCAACCCTGTTTTCACTTTCGGAACACTCCTATTGTTGACCTTGAACTAGGTAACTGGGACTGGTCAAATTCAGGGGAAAATTTACCCAGCAGGGTTCAGTTAAGTACACCGGCCACTTTATTAGGCACACCTCTTCAACAGGTTCGCATATATCTTATCAGCCAATGACATGGCAGCAACGCAGTGCATTTTTGCATGTAGACATGGTCTGGATTATCACGTAGACATGGTCAAATCGAGCATCAGAATGGGGAAAAAAGCTGATTTAAGTGATTTTGAATATATGAATGTTGGTGCCAGACGGGCTGATCTGAGTATTTTAGCAACTACTGATCTACTGGGAGTTTCACACGCAACCATCTCTAGGATTTACATAGAATTGTCTGAAAAAGAGAAAATATTCGGTGAGCGGCAGTCCTCTGGGCGAAAATGCCTAGTTGACGCCAGAGGTCAGAGGAGAATGGCCAGACTGGTTGGAGTTGATTCAAAGGCAAAAACTACTCAAATAACCACTCATTACATCTGAGGTATGCAGAAGAGCATCTCTGAATGCACAAAACGTTGAAACTTGGTGCAGATAGGTACAGCAGAAGGCCACTCCAAATGCCACTCCTGTCAGCTACGAACAGGAGACTGAGGCTACAATTCGCACAAACTCCCCGAGATTGAAAAATTGAAGATTGGAAAAACATTGCCCGGTCTCATGAGTCTCAATGTCTGCTGCGACATTTGGATGTGTGGGTCAGAATATGATGTAAAAAACATGAAAGCCTGGATCCATCCTGGCTTGTATCAACGGATCAGGCTGGTGGTGGTTGTCTAATGGTGTGGGGTATGTTTTCTCGGCATACATTGGGCCCCATAGTACCAACTGAACATTATTTAACCCCTTTCCACTTCGGTAACATTTTCTTAAAATGCCTATAAAGGACATACTCAAGGTAGAATGAAATCTTTTCTCGTTTTTAACTTCCCTGATGGGCCCGTACCCCGGAGTGGTAAGGGGTTGTTAAACACCACAGCCTACCTGAGTATTGTTGCTGATCATGTCCATCCTTTTATGACCACAGTGCACCCATCTTTTGATGGCCACTTCTAGCAAGATAACACGTCATGCCACAAAACTCAAATCATCTCAAACTGGTTCCTTGAACATGGCAATGAGTTCACAGTACTCAAATGGCCTCCACAGACACCAGATCTCAATGCAATAGAGCACCTTTGGGATGTGGTGAAATGGGAGATTCGCATCAAGGATGTGCAGCCTATAAATCTGCCACAACTGAGTGATGCCATCATGTCAATATAGACCAAAATCTCTGATGAATGTTTCCAGCTCCTTGATGAATTTATGCCACAAAGAATTAAGGTAATTTTGAAAGCGAAAGGGGGTCCAACCCAGTAATAGCAAGGTGTACCTAATGAAGTGGCCAGTACCTTAGCTGATTAACTTAATGAATAAATTTGAAGAAATCTGCCATGGTTTGGTTTCAATCCATTTCACCTGATACCAAAATAAATTTTTCATGGATAAGGTGAATTTTTTGTTGCTGGAACATGTATATATTTTTATGTTCTGCATTGGTGTTTTTGTGTGATTTTTTTTTTTGAAACCACTAAGAAATACTCAGATCAGAGTAGGTGGTGTCCTGCCTATCGTCTGATATGTGTTTGCAGATCCAAAAGTCCCTGTGTGTTTTTCTGTGCAATGTTGTATCAGTGAGTGACACACACACACTCACATGGACACGCACTAACACGTGCGCGCACACACACACACACACACACACACACACACACACTCCGCCCATCCTTATAAAAGTGTTTGCTGGGTCTTCTGGCCCTACTTTCTCAGACAGGTGCAGATACAGGGGGAACTTGGATCACTCTCTTGGTACAACTTTAAGCGTCTCTCCCTCTCTCTCTCTCTCTCTCTCTCTCTCTCTCTCGCTCTCTCTCTCTCTCTAACTGTTGTCTCTTCTGTAGTTGAGGACGGCCGTGTGCACGCGCCATGTCTGTCTCTACTCAGCTGGGCCTGCTGCTGTGGAAGAACTTCACCTACCGCCGCCGTCAGACGGTGAGCCCACTTTTACCGCCCTCATCCTTTGCCTCTGAATTGTTGCACTCTGAGTCTTCTGGTCTTCATCGCTATGGAATTCCATCACTCGCTGTTGCCTTTAGTCTTTTTTTTACATTAGCATTACAATAATGAGTTATGAAAACCTTATTCCCCTGTTGGGGAACCTATACCCTAGAGCAGTGGCTCTCAGACTCAACCCTGGGGACTCCTCCCTATGTGGGTTTTCATTCCAACCACAATAACACAACTGCAGAATTTTAACCAGCTGTTAATTTTCCTTCATATTGGTGCCTTTGATGGTCAGAGACAGAATTTACCATATTAATCCACAGAATGCCAAACATAGCTTTGCAATGCCCCAAAGATGACAAATTTTTTTACTGTTCTTATTGCAGTTTAGGAAAAAAGTTAAAGAGGTAACAAATTAATAGGATTAATTGGCCAACTTAACGACTCAACAGATAACTGTGTTAATAGTAGTATATGCAATAATTAGCTAATTTCACTAAGCACTTCAGCATAGAGCAGTGAGCCTTATTGTCATTTTCATTTTTGTTGTTATTGAATTATTCAATATCCTCCAGACGGTTAGGAATGGTGGCCAGGTGTACATACTAATTAAATATGCATTGATTGCGCTCAATCTTTTAATTAATCGGTGATAATGTATTTCTCTTCATGCTTATTGAAATGATACGTTTGAAATTTAATCCAGTAAGCTCCACATGCCCATGGAAGATTCATTTTTCTTCCCATGCATAGCTGTTTCTGGTAGAATCTTATTTAAGATTTTAAATGATCCCACTGTATAAGCTGCCAGAAAAAAAAGGTACGACTTATTAAAATTTTGGGATTGCTGTTGTGATTGGAACAAAAACCAGAAAACACAGGGGTACCCTATAACGAGTTTGAAAGGGTTTTAAAATGCCTGGAAGGATTAAATAATGTCCTTTAATTGGATAAAGATGGTTTCTCCTTGTAGACCTTCTATGATGGGATTTTCAGTTTTGTTCAATATTTATCTCCTCCAAAAAAAAAAAAAAAAATTGTCTAGAGCGCAGGACAAGGAAAGCCATAACTGTACATATTTAAATCATAGGTTTACCTCTCGGGTCCTGTACTTCTTGAATTCACAAGCTTTTTCTGCGGCATTGATTTTATTATAACAGTTTCATGACTTCAAGTGAACCTGCATGTTCTATTTCAGTTGGATATATATGTATATGTTCAGTGGAATATGTTCTGTTTTTGTGGGTGTGAGGATTTACGAAATGGACCACACGCGAGAACCAGTAAAATGCAAAAAGGAAGCTTTATTTCTGAAGGCAGAAAACCCCCAACAGAGCAGGCAACAGTACAGAGTCCACAATCCAAAATCAGAATCCAATGGGCGAAATCCAGAATCATAACCAGGGCACCAATCTCAAAAATCAAAGTCAGACAAAAAAGGTTCAAAACACAAGAAGGCGGCGAAGTACAGGGAGTAGGCAAAAATTGAATTTCAAGGACAGTCCAGTCAGAAAGATAATCACAATGGGAACAAGGCGAAATGAACGTGGCACATGAGAGAACGATCTGACAAAGCAGTGCTGTGAAGAGACATCTATTGTGGTCACATGAGGGTGGTCACATGATAACAGAACACAGAAGCAGTGAGACTGATTACAAGGGAGCCACACATTAGGAAGAACCCAATCACATGACTTTGGCAGAAGCCATAACGCGGACAAGGATCACGGGACAAACCCATAGACAAAGACACAGCTCCGGTCAAGGGGTTCTACCGTGCACAGATACTAAGACAAAGGAAAGCATAAGAAGGTGTGGAGATTCCACTGAAATGCAGCAGCGAAGATTAGGGAGAGACAAGGGGTGAAGATTACAATAGGGCGAGTGCTGAGAGGTTGTTAATCAATTAGTAAGTGCAGCTTTACAATCCCGAGTGCTCGTTAGTAAGTTAGTCTTCTATACAATATTAGTCTTGGTTAGTAAATTAGCAAAAACAACAAACTGCTAGTATGTGTTAGTAACATAGAAAAAGCAAGGAGAAGGAAGTAAATGAGATGGGGAAGGAAGATTGAAACCCAGAAACCATTAAATCACCCGAAGGAGTGGCACGCATTACTGGGGCTGTGAGCAAAGACAAGACCGAAGACCAGACATGGGGAGACAAAGTGCAATGCATAGAATAATCAAAACATGGACTGTAATTAAACTATGGCTATAAGTAATGGAAAATCAAAACTAAGATAATACATGAATGAAAAGCAACCAAATTACAATACACATATCTAAAGAATGGTCAGACAAGGCAAAGATCAAAATACACATGGGGCAGTCAGAGCAATGGCAAGACCAGAATCACAACAGCGGGCTGTTGAAAAGAAAGTTTTGTGTTATGTCAGGCACAGTGTGATTGACATAGTGCATTTTTGTTTAAGTATCCACTCAGAGTTATTCAGCCGCAGTATTTAGTGAGCAGGTCGAGTAAACATCCATTTGAGGTGCATTTCAAAGTGCATCAAAATAAGAGGTGATTCGATTCCCTTTAACTGCATTTGTATGGCACTTTGTACAGAACAGTCACAAAGGTTCTTTACAGAAGATTAGATTAGCAAACACTAGGCCTGGGCCTCAAAATATCATAAAATAACGGAGAATATGCAGTGATGCTGCCCCCCTGTATGAGGTCCAGAGCAGCTGGGGTGCGGGCTGACAGATGTAGGGGGGCAGTTGTCCTGTGGCGTGCGACACAGGCAATGGAGCTTTAATGCCCTCCCATCCCCCGAACTGTCATCTGTCACCCCCTCTGCTCCACTTGGAAACAATGGGCCTGCTGTTTTATTCATTTTTTTTTTTTCTATTTCAAGACTTTTTTGTTTTTTTTTGGTGAGGATTGTATGGAGAGAGACAGATTTAAATGCGATGAAGGCTGAGTGGAGGTTATGAATTCTTTACGCTGTATGACAGCAGCTGTGCACTACATGTGAATTCTGTGGGCTAATAGATCTGTGAGCCGGGCTGATGGGAACACTAAACCTCACGTTGAGCTGGAGCGTTACTCTGATGTACCAGTCTACCTCCCTCTCTTCATTACCCCTTTCTCCCTCCCCCTCTCCCTCTCTTCCTCCTTTCCCCCCCTCACTGTCCTCTAGTTCTGGTGCTCCCTCTCTCTTTTCCTGACCTCTGGAGAAGGTCAGTGTTCATAGTAAACACCGGTCACGTTGTGCTCCCTTGTACTGTTGATGGTATTCCTGATGGATGTGCTCAAGTCGTTGCAGTGGGAAGCGGGACCAGACTGAGGTTAACGGATTAGCTGATTACATACATTTTGAAAAATTCAGTCACATAACCAGAAGCAGAAGGGCTTTTCTAATCACTGAGAACATAAGAAGGGTCCGGTCAGCCAATCTTGGAACTTTAGAACTTAAGAATATCAGAAATTTCGAACCCGATGTGTAAGGAGAACAGGTATCGAACCCCCTGTATTCCCAGTTCTGCTGAAGCATTTGCTCTCTGAGGGTTTCCTTAGTTTTATAGATGTATTAATCTTTGATAAATCTAAGTCAATCTGACCTGGCTCTTCTCTCACGCCAACAGATCCAGTTGCTGGTGGAGATCGTCTGGCCACTCTTCATCTTCTTCATCCTCATTTCAGTGCGGCTGCATTACCCACCGTACGAACAGCATGAATGTAAGTACCAACACACACACACACAAAAACACAACCTGCCGTGTGAACAGTATGACTCTCAACACATGCACTCAAACAAATGACACACTGGGTTGTATACAGAGTGAATGTCTGATGTCATAGTGACTTCTGGCCCATTTATTCCATCTGTGACCTAAACTACAGAAAAGAGCAAAAAAAAAAATTAAATTTCAGACTTAAATGTTGGTGTTACATTTCATTTCTTTTAATTTTTCACGATACAGTATGCAATTTATCTGAGTATGTCTACTGAGTCCATCTAAGGGGCTAGCTTCACACATCTGCAGTTATCACTTTAAAATTTCTGTGGAACTACCATTCCTTTTGGGTAACGGTGAGTTGTTGAAGCTGGGTCAGAACCATAGATATATATATATATATTTATATCTATTGTCAGAACAGCCATCATAAAGTGGCAGTCATGGGTTAGCATGTGACCGTTTGGGTGAGCATGGTGTTGGTTCACTGTGCTGATGTGTATTTGGGTTAGCATGTGACGGTATGATTTGGCCTGGTGTCAGTTCAGTGTGCTGATGTTCATAGGCCAGCATGTGACAGTATTGGTTAGCATGTGGTGGTTATGGGTTAGAGCGTGACTATATTGGCGAGCCTGATTTTGGTTCTATGTGGTGATGTAATCTCAGGCAGTGAAACTGTAATGGCTGCACTTGAGCGCTAATCTTCGTGCATAAGCACTATACGCCATTAATGATAGAACAAATTAACTGTTCTAGTCTCCATTGGCTAGACTTTTTAAAAAAAATGATACAATAAAATTTACAGTATATTCCTGTAACGAATTGATGCCAAGATGAAAGACCTGTAAAAAATGATTATGGCGGGGTCTGTCCAAGGTTGTTTTGTCTGCTTTCGTTGTTGTTGTGGTTTTTTAGTTCACTTTGTCCAACGGGCTAAAGGGAGCATATGGGATCATAAGCCGTTGTTGGCGTCGGCGTCTCCGTTGACTTTAATCTTCTTCTGCCAAACCTCTGAAGGGATCTATGAGAAATTTGTTAGGGAGGTACATATGTATGTACAGATTAAATTTGTTCGAGGCATTGAAACTCGACATCGAACATGGCCGCCCGTCAACCATATTTAAAATTGTGTTATATCATGCTGGAGAGCAATTGAAAGCAGCGAGAATGATGAAACTTTATACACACATTATTATGTGGACATAAAAGTAACTATGTCCCTTGAGTTCTTGAGCAACACATTTAAGCCCAAGTGCCAAATGGTTAACTCTTTAGTATATAATGCTGGGTAGCATTTTGAGCACCTGATTCAGAACAAATATTCATTTAGATTCATATGCCGAAATAAAAATGGATAGAATTAAAAGGAAAATGAGCACACAAAGCATGCACTTAAGATTCATTTTGGCATTGTTTATTCATCCACCCCACTGTTATTGAACCATTTTATTCCTGTTAGGTGTTCTGGTGAGTAAATTGGAACCTGAGTAAGTGAAATGGATTTTTAGAGTCTTATTGAGAAGTGCAAGCACTCCTGTGTTCTGTGTCTGGTCTCCTGAAGGCCTTTAGGGTTCCTATCGTGCTGGACAAAAGGTCCTGGGCTGGCATCACATTTCGAGCCAGTTATATCAGCAAGAACAGCAGCATTACGGGATCAACAGCAGATAATGTCTTAATTCTTTGAGGAAACACAAAGGCTTCTTTCAGTGAGAAAGATGCTAGTTGGGTACATAAGAAAAGAAGAATGTAACCCACCAATAAAGCAGATTTTAGAAGCAGGATTGAGGCAAATGCCTGAAGTTTCACATTGCCAGTCTGGAAAGCTCATTCCTCTTTGAATGGTATCCTTCTTCTCCATTTTGGCTCAGTGTCTCCCCTCGATGAGTTTGACTTTGGAAGTTCAGGACCAGAGGTACTACAAAGTAACTGTTCTGGTCCTGGGAAGGGTGTTCATGTTATCAGTGCTGTGTTTGCTGTGGAAAGGTCCTGTTAGCTGTGAGGTTGCTGATATGGGGGCCACTTTCCTGCCCTCTCACCTGGATCACTAGTATGCCGTTTTTTTTGGGGGGGGTTACTTCTTGGGGCAGAGGCAGAAGAGATTGGTGAGCCAATGATTCAGTAGATAAGACCAGTGGGGGCATTGCCACCAACCCCCAGACATCCATCCCATCTTTGTTAGCTTTGTGATAAGGCTGTTATTAAAATATTTATTTAACCAGGGGGAGAGCCATTGAGAACTTTCTCTTCTCTGTGGATGTCCTGGGAGGGATGCCAAGTAGAACAGCAGTAGTAAGTTGAGTGCTATACAGAAACAGGAATAAAGTTGCTTGGACAGTTAAGAGGTTAAGAGCCCTGCTTCAAGGACCCAGTGTGGCAGAGTGCTCCCCAATTTCATCTCTCGATAGAAGATACTATTATTATTATTATTATTATTATAATAGAACAAATCATAAATACTTGACTTTTTTGTAATAGTGGTGACCCTCATTGCACAACATTTAAAGGAATATTAGCTGTGCATACTGTTCTACTCCCATGTTTTCCGAAATAACTCAGGCAATTCAACAAAAACCTTTCATGTTATGGAAAATACAGTAATCAAAATTAGAGAACGGCACACAGCAAAGCAAAAAACGCAACAAAATTTTGTGGGGCTCCTGCTTTCAAAATGATAAGGACGAGGAGCGGCGCTTACATCGAATGACTTCAGCGCATCGGCACCTGTGGGACTCGCTCTGATCTGGTTCCACTCTTCCTTCAGTCTCTTCCAAAGTTTGGCAACCGCAGTGGTAGAGATTCTCAGCCTTGACATCGTTGGCGTAGATCAGGAATCTGGGCTGGCCATTTCAATATTTCAACATTCTCAGCTTCAGGGAATCGCTTTGCCTGTTTTGCAGTGTGATAAGGGGTGTTATTTTGCATAAATAATGGCTGGGTGATTGGGAGATGCTTGCTTGTTAGTTACCATCCACTTTGCCTTGTAGCTATGGAAGAGGCCCAACTCCTGCTGTAGAAAATATCCCCTGAACCATGACATGCTCTCCTCCTAAACCACAACATAGACGATGATGATGATGATGATGATGATGATGTTGCTGAAGCTGGTGGTAGTGGTCATTTGTGTAATGATGAAGATGGCATGATCTTACTCTCCTGATGTGTGTGTTTTCAATGCTTTGCGTTCTAAATGTTTGTATGTCAGTACCTGCTCCCATCTCTTCGTGTGTGTCGTTAATGCGTGCTGTTATAAACGCGTGTATGTATGTACTCACTCCAGGTCACTTCCCCAACAAAGCCATGCCATCGGCGGGCACCCTCCCCTGGGTACAGGGCATCATCTGCAACGCCAACAACCCTTGTTTCCGCTACCCCACTCCTGGCGAGACACCAGGGCTGGTGGGGAACTTCAACGACTCCATGTAAGTCCGCAACATTATTCTTCTTCTTCCCCAGGGATAATGAGGGTGGAAATGATGATGACAGTGAAGATGATGGTCATCATTTTTGTATTACTATCTCTCTCTCATTGAGTGCAGGCTGGATATGGGCATTTAATTTGTGACATTTAAGAGTGTCACATGTAAAGTTTACAATACATTTTATCTGTGCGGGCTGTAAAGTAAACAAATTCTGTGAGAAAAGGAAATTTTATTTTGGCGTTGGTTTCTCGCTGGTTGTTTGGTGGGGCATCGATGTGCAGCTATGGTTCTATCTGGGATATGTGGTTCTGTCTGGGTTGCATGGTTCCTTCCAGGATATGTGGTTCTGTCCAGGATCTATGGTTCTATTCAAGGTATGCGATTGTGTTGGGGTTCTCAGAGCTGTGTTTTCCTGCAGAATCTCGCGGCTGTTCTCCGATGTGAAGAGGATCCTGTTGTATAGCCAGAACGACCGCAGCCTGGAGGGGTTTAAGGGTCTGGTGCGCGCTTTACGGAGGATGCAGGAGCACGCTGCTGGTATGACCACACCCTTCTGACACGCCCACATCACTCTGCCATGCCCACTTCCCACTACCACACCCGCCCTCCAATGTCATGTCTGCCTGTGTATGTTAATGAAGTGAGGCGGTGATGGTCGGTATTTTGTTTATGTATAATAAAGTGAGCGATGGTCTGTATTCTGCAGTTGGATTATGCTGAGGTTTGAGTGCATTAAAATGGCTCTGGGGTGTAGAGGCAGGCTGCGATCTAAATGAAGCTCGGGTATGAGGATGTAAACATTAGGACATCGGCTGGGTTGTCCTTCCTCTATTTAAAGCGGAATCATAACTGTTCCGACACCCCGAAACCTGAGACACCACTGGCGTCTGTATGTGGGAGGGAGGGTGAGTGAGGTCAGTGGGTATGTTAGGAGCCGTAGGATATAGGGGTTGCAAGGGAGGGATAGTGCTGTTCTGCTCAGTTTGAAGGGAAGTTAGCTGGCTAATATGCTAGCCTGGGCCTTGAAAGGTTAGAGTTTCAAGCGCCAGTGTAGATACAGCTGTTGGACCCTTGAGACAGGCTCTTAACCCCACTCTGCTTCGAAGGGGATTGGCCCCAGCATTGCCTTATCCTTCATTAGTCGTTTTGAATGAAGGCATTGGCAAAATAACTACGAACTGATTCAGGTAATTGCCTGCTTGTTGGAGAAAGTAATCTTATTTTGCAATGTTAAAACAAGCAGAACAACATGATACATCAGTAAGGATGCAATAACAACGTGTCACCATTATAATGCGTAATAAAATATTGGACTATGTTTGATGAAAGTGTATACTTATATGGATAAGGCACTCCATATTATAGCTGCGTAAAAGATGGCACACTGTGTGAATGTAAAGCACTGTGCAAATGTACTGCACTGCTGTCATGATTTACAGGAAGGTCTCTGTCTGCTTAACAGGAAACCGACGCAGGTCTCCTTGGTTACAGCACTTGGGTTGAGGGGGTTGTGAGTTCTCGTTGCTGCCTTTCGGGCATTACCTGAGATAGCTGCGGGAGGTGTATGATTGCCTTAACATTGCTTTATCACTCTTAGCAAAATGACTTGATACAGATTAGACAAAGTATGGACCAGTCTCTTCAGGAGCAGAGTGGGGTTAAGGGCCTTCCTCAAGGACCCAAAAGCTGCCCTGATCTGACTGTGGTGACACTGAAGCTGCTCCCAGTTCAACTTGTGGTCCTGCTACCAGCAGTGCTGTGTTTTTGATTTGTTTTAGAACCTGTTTTCTCCCTGAAATGGTCTTTTCTGAGCACCTAGCAAAAGCAGGAAGATTAATAAACAAAGTGCCTGAGGAAGTGGTTAGCCTGGATGGACTGAAGGCCATGAGATCTTCAATGAGATCAAAGCTGTGTTCTTCTATGCGTTTCATGAAAACAGAATATTACCATTTAATTTAAAATACATTACAACCTCCAGCCTAAGATTCATGTTATTTCTTTTCCAGAACCACATTCCTCTTTTTCCAAATGCTAATCAGATATGCAGTATCATAAAATAAAAAACATGTTCTGATGTAAATTTTGATATAACTGCTATACATGTGTTTCCATCTGT
Source organism: Gymnothorax reevesii (assembly GCA_029721435.1). Classification (NCBI taxonomy): domain Eukaryota; kingdom Metazoa; phylum Chordata; class Actinopteri; order Anguilliformes; family Muraenidae; genus Gymnothorax; species Gymnothorax reevesii. The sequence goes on along the minus strand of CM056589.1, from coordinate 34,452,636 downwards.
ATGTCGCGTGTGAAAAGGAGTGTACTTTTCCATCTCTGCTGAGCCCTGTCTTCAAATGTGGAATTAATTTGCCTGCAGATTTCCTCATGCTTAGACGACGGTTGGCACAGTCACAGTTTCCACTCAAACTGGAGCAAATTTCTGAATATTTGGGAAATGGGATGTTTCACATCTGAACTCGATGTATTTATAATTCATCAAACACTGCCACGCGTAGAAAAGTGTCCTCCTCATAGCATGTCCTGTATTTTAACATGTATTGTAATTCATGTTGGTGTTTATAAAAACAGAAGTGCATATACTGTACGGAACCATAGTTGGGAAATTGGGCGTAGTTGAAAACAGGCCTCTGTGGGTAGAGAATGGTTTGCATAATCACAGGACCGTTTTTTGTGAGATGCTCAAAATACTAAATGCTATTCGTAGGCTACAAGTGCTAGTGTGCTAAATGCTGGTTATGTACGTATGTGTGTTAAATGCTACTAGTGGTAGTGTGCTAATGCTAGAAATACTAGTGTGCCAAATGCTGTTGATATTGGTATGCTAGCTAGTAGTGTAATTGTGCTAAATGCTAGTACTATAAGCTCAGTAATGAATAACCACAGTGCATGTCACTGCCATTTTGTCCTCGTCCTTGACTGCTGAAATCTAAGCTGAGTACTTGAGCAAGGACAGTCAATCCTATGTTTGTCATTCATTATTTGCATGGAAAAATAAATGAATGTTTGTTAGCGTGTGGACTTCCTTGTGTGTGTGTGAGCGTGGGCCTGTGTATGCGGGTGCTTATCTGCTCTGGTACACACACTTGTGTGTGGTTGTGTGTTTTTTAATGTAAGTTACACAAATATGATGATGGTTAAAGATCACAGACAGTCCCAAGGGGGGCTTATTACTGAACATGGGTGAGAGATGAAGAGAGGGAGAGACTGAGAGAGGGACAGTGAGAGGGAGAGATGGGGATTGAGCGAGAGAGAGAGGGGGGGTTCTTCGGCCAGGTGCAGCCCTGTGTCTCCCTTGGTGGAGCAGGTCAGTGTCGATTGGGGTGGATTGGGGACCGATTGGGGTGGGTTAGGACAGATCAGGGCGCATTCAGACTCTAGCGTTTCCTCTATATGCAATGTTTTGCGAAGGTGGGAATAACAACCCTCCTGTAATGTCTGACTAGTGCTTCAGAAACGCTGGCCTAACCTTGCTCCAGAGCTGGGTTGTGCCCTCTTGGGTGGAGGAACACTCGGGGCTCATTACGCCTCATTAGAGCAATCTCTGGGGACCCCCCCTTCCTGCCACTTTTCACTCAGTATCAGTGACATCATCACCATGGGACACCTGGCCTCCGCTCCCCAGGTGCCTGAATAGCAGGCGGACTGTACAACAGTGATCGCGGCAAATGTTGTCTGAGTGTGTGTGTGTCTGTGTGTTACTGTGTATATGTGCGTGTATGTATGTGTGTTCTTGTACTTTGGATAGGTTAAGGTTAGGGTAAGGGTTTGGGTTAGGCATACATTGCTTATCGTTGAAATTAGGGAGAGGCTGTTGAAACACACATAGAATGAGTGGAAGTCAATGTAATTTCCTCACAAGGATAGATGAACAAGGATGTGTTTGTGTGCGCGTGTTTGTGTGTGTTGTTTTACTCTGTGTTTGTGTGTCTATATGTGTTACTGTGCGTGTGTGTGGGTGTGTGTGTGTGCGTGTGCGCGTGTGTGTATGAGACTAGTTTGGGACAAGGAAGCAGCCGTATGGGAGCTGAACGCGTCTGGTTAGAGGAGCGTGTGATGGGGAGGAGGGATTTCAACATTGCTGGTGAAAGAGTAAAGACCGACAGTAACCTCTGAGGGAGAGAGTGAGAGAGGGAGATGAGAGAAATGGCTGACGGACAGAATGAGACGGAGAGAGAGAGAGAGAGAGAAGGGCAAGAGGCATGAGAGAAGACAGGACTTCTCTGTCTGATTTAATGAGGAGATGGTAATTCTGGAATGTTCTACCAGTGCAGCAAAGGGACAAAGAGTCAACCCCCCCCACCCACAGGTTTACAAAACTACTCCCTGCCATTATAAGTTATGGGGGGGGGTAAATCTGCCTCAGCCATTGTTTCTGGCCTGTGTCAGCACTGTGACTCTGTGCAGCGGGACTGTACGGCTGAACATGTGACCCAGCCCATTGTCCATGACCCCTCCCTACGCCCATGTCTGGAGGTCATGACCACATCTGCTCCAAATGATCCAATCCACCAAATCTCCCCGGGAATTTACTGTTTCGTTGTATTTCCTGACTTCCTTGTGAAGGTTGTTCTTGTGCTGCTGTGTAAAATCTCTTCGTGCCATCTAATCTGCAGCAACCCCCACTGATGATGGTATGGATACTCAGCAATATTTGTTGATTTAGCTTATGAGACAGTTTGGTTTGTTTAAGTCTTAGCAGCGAAGAGCTACACTCACACGCTGACCCTGCAGAGACGAACTGACTGGTGTTTGGTCACGGCTGAATCTGTCCTGAGTTCTGCTACTGTTGGATATCAAACACCCCAGGCAAATGCCACGCTCCCTTCGCCCTCTGCCTGCAAAATAATAATGGGACTTTATTAGGAACAATATTCAATTTACAACTACGCTTATAATTCCATCAGTCTTTAGATTACACACTGCAAAAAGTGTCTGTCTTAACAAGTCATTTAGTCTTAAACTACGAAGTTAGGTCTTATTTTTTTCTCGCTCAAATGGGAAATTTGAGCTTATTTTAAGTTACCATGTGCTTGACAAGTGACATTTTCTTATCTTTCTGTGGACTTATTTGGCAGTTTTTACAGTCCAGTGCATTACATTCAGTGAGGAGATACTGTGATTCAGGCAAATTCACAGTGAGGTGCCGAACTGCTCAGACAAGTTGTGTGAGGAGCAGGAACTAAACTCTGGATATCGAGGCTCAGCGGTGATGGTTACATGTGTATCTGATGTTCACAGTGAAGATCTGAATCTAATCTGAAGTCTTGACAGTTTGTGGGGACCCCAGTGTTCGGCTGATAACTGTAGAGCTTCTGTTTGAACCTCTGATGGGGTTTTGGAGTCTGACTTGATCTTGAGAAATGAAGCTTGCAGAACTCCACCCTTGGGCTCTTGAGCAAGGCCCTTAACCCTTCAAAGTGCTCCAGGAGCTTTACCCCTGTTTCTCTCTCTCCCTCTCCATACTGCTGCTGTTTTATTAGATTTTCTCTCATGGTCTGTGGTTACATGAAGGTTAAATTAATGTTCATTTTGTCAAAAACTGAAGATGCTGTGCAATCTTCCTCCTCAGGGTTTAAACTGAAGGACTTTCTCCGCGACAACGAGACCTTGTCCACGTTCCTGGAACGGAACGCCTCCCTTTCCCATCATGCCGTGCGGGAGATCATCGAAGCTGACATCAATCTGGAGAAGGTAATGCTGACTATAACAGTAGTGTACAGTTCTGTCCATTGGACAGTGATGCTGTTTGTCTCTGCGTGGGTGCTGCGCTTGAGCAAAGTTAAATAGAAAGCCATGATTAGCTGCTCAAAGTGCAAAATCTGCTGTAATTTGAGGGAGATTATATCCACATTGGGAAATCTTGTGAGGAATTACGTTCGTTAAATACACAGTGAATGTCCAGTTCTTATGAGCTGCTCAGGAGTCATTCATG